>CM059034.1:17505000-18755000 GCA_030279155.1 Forsythia viridissima
TTGTACACTTAGAAAGGATTTTTATGGGCGTTTGTATTAGGTTGCCCTAATATTTCTACGATCTATAAAGGATTTTTAGGTGCCTGTTTTCTGTGAGATACAAACTGAGAGAGCATGAGATAACCATTGCAATATTCATTTTCATAGTGAAAACCTGCAGCTGCGAGTGGGCGTGTACAATTAAATATGTGTGTACTTTACTTGTTTTTCGTTTCTTTTGTTGCTCTCGTAAACTATGGATCAGCACTTAATCCATAGCAGATTAATCATTTATAAAATTCCGTTACGTGCTTGTTATCAACTTACTGGCATTGCATATCTCTCTTTTTCCTTCTGCCATCACATAAATTTTCATTAGTAACTTCTCCAGATGCATGACCAGAAGAAGAGCTGAACCAGAACCACGAGCAAGCATCATAATTTGATATACATCGTTTAAGACGGACAATGTGAAGATGTATCTTATAAGTCTGCCTGAAGTTTGCAGAATCATGATAAAGGTTTGCAGAGAAGTACCAGTTTAGTTTTCTCAGACAAGGAAGGTATGCCGGAGGAATGGGATACATATAGTTTGCTAAAATTGTCGAGTTTTTTATCCTTCATTTTCATGTAGAGTTTTTATCCTTCTTTTAAATCGGTTTTGACTGTAGATTGGGTTTTGTTCTCAAGTTGTTTTTTTGACCGTAAATTTTGCAGCGTTTTTCTTTTATTACAGTCCCCTATTCTAAGCTTATACTAAGCTTATAATTTGAGACTTTTATTCAATTCTTGTATGTTGCTATCAGGACTCAGGTTGGCCATGATAAGCCAGTCCTTCCCTTTGTAAATGCAGTATTTCACGTGCAAGTTGTTTTTATGTTATTTTTATTCTCCTTTTTTGGCTCTCTTTTCTATTAACAAAAAATGCACGCATCGTACTATCACGATTACTGTTAGGGTCTTATTTCGTCGTGGTGTTGAGCTAGCTGTATCTATGGTTTGTTTCTGCTATGCTGCTGCAGTCTGTTGGCACATAAGCTTCATCTGTATTATTCTTTATTTTTTATTTTTTTGTATTGTGCCTGTTGCACTTGGATCTTTTCTTTTCTTTTTTTTTGATCAAATTGGATCTTTTCTTTTCTTGGACTTGTTTGGTGTTGCTAAGCTTGTGGTTGGAATATGTGTATACCAGGGATGAGTTGGACTTGTGTTTTTTAGTCCAGTGGGTAAGGGTCTACTTTGGGAGTTTTGGAATTCCAGTTATCAAGGTATTTTAAAGTACTAGTTTTAGACGTTTATGAGTGGAACGGCTTTGGGTTGTTTTTAGTAGCGATTTTTTAAACGATCTAACTCATACTTGAGAGTTTATTATGTAGCGTTTGTAAAAGTATTTTTTTAAAAGAATCAAATTACATATATGTCCATATATGAAAAAAAATTTAAATTAAATTTTAAAAATTTTATATATCTACATATTATTGAAAACTAGTTTTTCACTTGTGCGATGTACGAATTTGTGTTATGTAATAATCATATCGATAAAAATATATAAAAGTGAATTGGTTATTATTAGATCAAATGTAAAAGTATCAAATAAATAACAATATATTGCATAATGTTAGTTCAATGAAAGTTTAAAATTTAACATAGTTAATTCAAATTCTGGAAAACTTTTTTGAAGACAATATTTGTGATTGAACTGGATGATACTCTATCTCTATCATAAATTAGTATTTTCAATCTTGCACAGTTTGTAACTCTCAAGATTGTAACATAAAGTTGTCTATGAATAAAAATTGGTCTTTTCAGATAAAGTTCTACATACGATAGCTATCGATCTTGACTCTTGTTAATAGTCATAGCATAATAAATATTATAAATCTCAACAACTATACCACAATCCCAATCTTGTATCTTTTTTTTTTTTTTATATGTTTGCTACAAATATTTTTTAACAAAGTTATTTCTTTTAGTTTAATTATTTTTTTTCAATTTTACCAAAAAAAAAAAAAAACAAAACAAAAAAACAAAAAAATTTCATAGGACGATTGCGGGTTATAAGGTTGTCCCGCCTCGCTCCACGAAGGGCAGGATAAATTTTTCATGGGACTGGGCGGGGCAGTGTCGACGTGCCTATTGCCATCCCTAATAATTACTGATTTCGGATTATCAGATTCCAAAATATTACTAACATCATCACCATAATCACCTACACAAAGTACAAGACAATTGATTTTTCCTATTAAAATTATGCATATAAAAAATATTGAACTGTCACATTTTAATAAATATACACTAATAAATTATATTTTAATACCACACATAATAAATATTATAATTAATTTGCAAAGTCGTACTCCAAATCCTTGAGCACAAAGTCAATTAGTTTGGTAATTTTTTTGGACACGTCTTTAGACCGAGTGCTGTCCTTGGCAACGACTTCACCAATTATATCTGAACAAAAATTTTAACAAAAGAAAAGGCAGAAATCATGGACCAAAATAATTGTACATTATCAATTATTCGATAAATCAAAAAACATGTAAACATGAAATATTATTCAATTGTTACAAAACAACTTAGTCTCATCAACGTCTGGTGCTTGAATACATAAATTTGCAACGGAAAACTATCATCTCCAACTTCTATAATTTGTGTCTTCGGCATAATATTGAGCTTATACTTGTGGGTTTGTGGCCTTGAACTTCATTATGTTGTACTCAAATACAAAATTTCTCATTACATATAGCAGTCTCTCGAAAATCAATGACTTAAATGTCTTAACCAAACTGCGTTCCACACTTGTATGAATTCTTCCACCCTATAAAAGATTTTAAAAGCATTGTGTAAGAAGTTGTGATTACTACTCCACAAAGAAAATTGTTTTTATAATAAATTTAAATATTAATTAGTAGACAAGATAACAAAAATGTCTACTAATGTAAAATACAAAGTGACAACAGATTTTAAATTTCTTTCTGATTTTAAAAGTTGCAGTAATATTAAGTGTACAAAATAAATGTATTAAAACACATGATGTCCTATTTTATATATAGTGCATAAATCGAGCAAGTAAATAATGATGCAACTTTTGAAATTTGTACAACTAATGTATGAATTGAGTAGTTAATATACTACATGAATCGAGCATAAATTTATTTATTTTTTTGTGCGAAATATCTAGAGGTTTTGTATTTTTTTGTTATATTCAATTTTTTATTTATATCATAATAACTTCACAGACTTTTTGCCCCCATTTTTAAACTCACAATATTTAGGTAAAAATTATAATCTAATATTCCCACTCACAAGGCTAGAACTACAACTAAAACCTCATCATTCAAATCACACGATGTTCTATTTGCTATCTTATTAATAGAATATTAATTACTTGGAATGATACGCACAGTATTAAAAGAACTTAAAAAACAGGACAAAATACATATCTATCAACGAATACCATCTCAAAACTGTATTAATCTCTTCATTGTTTTCGTAACTGGGTATCTCTTAAATGCGCACAATTCGAACTTTTACAGCCCATTGTGTTTTTGCTGGATTGATTTTTTCGACCAAATTAAAAATCGGTGACATTCATGTAGATGAGGTTAAATAAAAGAAAAAATTAAAGGCAAAAATTTTAATTTTCTTTTATACACAATTTCGAAATACAAATGGAAATTTATATGAACACAAACATACCTGCAAATAAATTACAGATTTTGTTATAGTTTTTTAATACTAAACTTATTGATATATATACCAAATCATACCAAAGGCAAAAAAAATGCAGAACCCATTTACTACTCAGTTTCAAATGTGAACTAAGCATGCATCATGATGCATTGGGAATATGAATCGTCATTTTGTAAACCATGACTTTTTGTTAGGTTGAATGCATAATTTTCTTACTTTAATGTTAATCAATAAACGAACAGTCACATTCCTATATCAAAAAATTAATTAAGAATTTAATTTAATCATATTACTAATACTAATCACTAATATCTTATATATGCGATCGATATCCATATTATTAATATTTAGATAATAATTTCCTATCATATTAAATTATTAATAATATACGTGCATTCAATACAATAATAAATTATCAGGCGTCTTTTCCTTTCATTTTTGAGAAACTTAATAAGTTTATTTAATGTAAATTATTATATTTATAAGATTTTCCAGAATTTAATATTTTTAGTTGTCGTATTTATAGGATTTTCAATATTTAATGTTAATATTTTTTCATTTCCATGATGCAAGTTTACCATTAGAATATTACTATTCACTGTTAACAACATGAAAAAATGTAGTAATATTACTATTCACTGTTAACAACATGAAAAAATGTAGTGTCACTTTCTAAAATAGTTGTAATTAATAATGATTGAAAGTCCAAGCACATTAATTAATTAAATTAAACAATAATATATTAATATATGATTTAAGAATACATTAGAAGTTTAAATTAAAAAATATTGAATCACGTATTTCTATAATTTTGACTTATATATATTATTTATTACATTATCTCACAAATTGAGGAATATTTTGGAGGGAATTTTGGAAGAAAAAACTTTGCAAATTTTTTGATGGCTATCATTCTTTAATATATTAATAAGATATAAAATTAAATTTATATTCTTGCATGTGTTTTTTTCTTTTGTATATGTTTTTTTTTTCTTTTTATAAATATTAAGTTTAAGGTAGTTTTGAAAATAATTGTTTGAAAGGAGTAAAATTAGAAGAAATTTTGAAGAACGGCTAATAACCACCGATTTGAGGGATTGAGAAATAAACTTCAAATTACATTACACCGATTTTTACTGATTTAAAAATTGTCCAAAATCGGTGCTCCAAAAAATTAACAAGTACCGATTTTCGTAAACTGATTTGACAAGTGCTAAGTTAGGCCATGAACCATGTGATGTATTTCGTGCTTGGAGGGAGAGAATCAAAGTGACTCTTTCTTAAACATTGAGGAGGAGTTAATGCATATGAGAGAAGGAAAATATTCTATTGTCAAGTCGGTTTTAACATTTATGAACTTTGACATAATGAATGTTTAGCTTATTGAATGTATTTATAGTGTTTGTTTTTGTATTTTGAGAAAACTTTCGATGCTTACCTTGTGAGTTTGATGGAGTGTTAGATATTATCGTAATATAAGTTTTATATAAGGATATTTTAGTATGTACTTAGGTTTTCTTAGAGTTTTATAGTTCTTTTATGTATAGTATCTTTATAATGTTTTTCACATAAGTGAATAGTGCATCTTGTCTCATTTCATATATTAATATAGAAGTGTCAAAATATGCAGGTTGATCTAGTGAGGCTTGAATCGCTCATCAGGTTTAGACCGATCAGTCCATTTAATGATTGAACAAGAAAATAGACTTTGGTAACAAGTCTTGGGGAACATCTTATGCTATGTAAATCCAATTTGGATAGGGATGACAATATGCTAATAGATTTCCTAATACTATACTCGATTTTATGCCTGTAAAGGCATTGTTTGATGATGCACATCAGTTGAATGAAAAACATGGTCCTCTTTTTGAACTAATCCATAACATGGTCCTCTTTTCGAACTAATCCAACTCTTATATTTTATGTGTTTATATTTAAATCTTATTTAAAATAATAAAAATAAATAAGTAAATAAGTATACAATGTGGTAAATAAGAATATTTTAATTTTCGTCTTTGTCTCACCTCCAAAAAAAATCTTTGTTGTTATCCCTAAATATAAAAAAGCATAGAAAAAAGTGAAGAAAAAGAAAAACCATTTTGATGAAATTCCAAGTCAGTTGATTTCAGTATCTAGAGACAGCACGGGCTAATTGAGAGCTAAAACACTTTTTTTCTTTTCTTAGTCTCTTTTTGTCACTATATAAACTAAGGTTGTCTCTCTTGAGTATGTCTAATCACTGATCAAAGGAGATTTTCATTTATACTCACGAATAAAAAATAAAATACGTCTATTTTTACTTTTCACCAATATATTTGGGTAACATTTGCTTTTTTGCTCAAATCTCTTCTTATCATCTCTCTCTCTTATCTGCTATTCACTACCATCTATCAATTTATTTTTCGGATTCCATATTCAGCGATTCGATTTTCTTCTTGTTCGATATTTACCCAATTTCGTAATATTCACTTGTCATTAAATTTGAATTTCAACACTTGCTCCGAGAAAGTGTTATACTAGTATAAATATATTTTATTTATTTCTACACACGAGACATGACAATTGCTGTTAACATGCATGGTGCCACGATGACAAGTGGTACTTAGTACAGAAAAAGGGCAAAATGATTTTGTTTCAAAACAAAAACTGAACAATACTGATGAATACGATGTATACCAGAAATGCTAAGAGCATCTTCAATTTAGCGCTAAAATAGAATGAAAACACCAAAATAGAGTAAAAAACTTCTCCAATCGGACGCCATATCTCTGTGCTATTTTGAGAAGATGAACAGTGTGACGCAGCACTATAGTTGTGATATTTATTCCAATTTTACGTGGCTAAAGTAAAAATTTATTTTTTCTTTTGTGTCCTTATTGATTTTGATTTTATTATTTTTGTGAATAAAGTGATTTATGTTTATTTTAATTTTATTATTATTTTTATTGACACAATAAATTGTATTACTAGTACTAAATAACAACTATTAAATATATTCAAAAATAAAGAGGCTCACATTGCACATGTATTGATTCATCATTTGTGAGAAGAATATACTAATTTTGAGAATTAAATGACAAAATTAATTGTGTTTTATGTTTTTTTTATTTGTATTTGTCTAATTTTTTTATGCTAATTGTTTTTTTAAATTATGATATTAAGTATCGTGCTTTTTATTTTTTTTAAATTAATGCAATAAAAATTTATATATTTAATATAAATACACTACATAATTAAATAATTTTTGAATAAATTATTATTAAGAATTATATAGATATGATGTGAAATTGCACAATTTTAGTGCCAAAAATTGTACCAATTAAAAGTATGGGTTGGAAGATGGCTAAGTGTTCAGAATTCAGATTCAAAGCACCTGCTGAATTCATGTGAAACACGAGATTCATGAACCCTATTTTAGTTTTAAGGTATATATGTTACATATAATCCTACTCGAACACGCCTTTTATTTTATTTTTTATATATTTCTCACGTTGTTGTGCTTTTCACCGCATTCTTGTAGCTGTTCTTTCCTTTTGGGTAAACCCCAGATTATATAAAAGTCTGAAATATTAGTGTTCTTGGGGTTTTCTTTTCCTTTTTAGTTATTTAATGGGTAATGATTTTTTGAAGAATCTTGCTCATTACTTGTTTTAGTGTGAATCCAAGTTTCTGAAATTTTAGAATTTGTTTTGGTTTTGTTCGCAAGATCCAAGATTCTTTGAATTGGGTATTTATCAAAGGAAAAAAAAAAATAGGGGATTTCCCATTTTTCAAGCTTATTCTTAAAAATTCTGATAAAAATTGCTATCTTAGGATAATCTCAAATTTTTGAAGGTAACCTCCGTTTCCCAGAATAATGACTTAAAAATTTTAGTACTTGACTTTGTAATATTTGGGAAAGATAGATGGGAGTGGTTGTTTTGAGTGAACCTCAAGTGTAGAATTCAGGATTCTTGGTGTATTTTGTTATTTTTTTTCCCTTCTTTTTTTGAGTATGAAATTAGGCTCTGAATTGAAGTTTGTCTAATTTCGGGGAAAACGCCTTTAAAATTAGAATTTGTCATTTTACTTGTGTAAAACTAGTTTTCTGAGTTGTCGGAAGATGGGGGATAAATTCTGGTTAAATGAAGAGGACAAGGCTATGATGGATAGTGTATTGGGCAGTGAAGGTATTGAATATTTTGTTTGGTTGGCTTCGAATAAAGTGTTGTTGGAGTTCACTGAATCGGGTGGAGATTTGGGAGTGCATCAGGGGCTTTGCCGGATTCTGGAAGGGTCTGATTGGACTTATGCCATCTACTGGCAAGTTTCAAAATCGAGATCTGGTAAATCCGCCTTGATTTGGGGCGATGGACAATGTCGAGAACCGAAGGAAGGTGAGGATAAGGGTGGAAATGGAACCAATAATCAAAATTTAGCAGTAGAAAATAGGAAAAAACATGTGCTTCAGAAGATTCGTGCTAGTTTAGGACGATCAGAATATGATAACGTTGAGCCTAAGCTAGACCGGGTTTCTGATGTTACAATGTTTTATCTCGCATCAATGTACTTTGCCTTCCCCTTCGATAAGCCATCAATTCCTTCCCAGTCATTTAGTTCTGGCAGATCAATTTGGGTTTCGGATGAGAAAAGTTGTTTAGAACATTATCAGTCGAGATCATATTTAGCAAAGTCTGCTAATTTCGAGACGTTGGTGTTTGTTCCAACGATGTCAGGAGTTGTGGAGATCGGTTCCAGAAAGTCAATTCCTGAGGATCACTATGTAATTGAATTAGTGAAATCTATGTTTGGGAAATCAAATTCGACACAGGCAAAAACATTTCCAAAATTATTTGGGCAAGAATTAAGTCTAGGAGGTGTCAAATCAGGTCCAATCAGTATTAGTTTTTCTCCGAATGTGGAAGATATTTCCGGTTTTCCTTCAGCGTCATATAATATACAAACATTAGGAAGTAGTAGCCAAGTATGCATAAACACATCAAATGGGGATCGAATTGATGATGGTGAAGCAAAACAGTTTCCACAGATAAACCCAGAAATTGTTGGGCAATCGAATTCACAAGCTCAAGAGGATTTGCTTAGGCCCGATGAGCGGAAACCGAGAAAGAGGGGTCGGAAGCCTGCCAATGGGAGGGAAGAGCCTTTAAATCATGTGGAAGCCGAAAGACAGAGACGCGAGAAGCTTAACCAGCAGTTTTATGCATTAAGAGCTGTAGTCCCGAAAATTTCAAAGATGGACAAAGCATCTCTGCTTGGAGATGCGATTGCCTACATCACAGATCTTCAGACGAAGATAAGAATCTTGGAATCAGAGAAAGAGATGGTGGTTAACAAGCAAAAGCAGTATGCTATCCCAGATATTGATTTTCAATCTAGGCATGAAGATGCAATTGTACAGGTAAGTTACCCACTGGATTCTCACCCCATATCGGGAGTTGTGACGACGTTGAGAGAGCATCAAGTAACGGCGCAAGAGTGTAACATGTCCATATCTGACAAGGATGAGGTGGTTCACACATTCTCCATTCAAACACAGGGCGGCACTGCAGATCAATTGAAAGGGAAGTTGGCTGCTGCTCTATTGAAATGATAGAGTCGGACATGTAAGATTTGATCGTCGTATGTATATCTGTGCAGTACGATTGGAATGTCTCGTAATTGTTACCAAACGAATACATTTGCACATAGAAAATGAGTATATGCTGTTGTTCTAGACAAATGTATTTCTATTTGGCTCAGTGATGCTCTTAGAAGCCTATATTTTGATGTGCAAGAAATGTTTTGGTTTGAGTGCCGTATAAGATGTGTTTGATTGGTACGATAGACTCAATGTTTTAAAAATCGATCCGGGCATCGACCCGTAAAAGTGAAAGGGTCAAGGGTCGAACCGGGGTTGACCCGATGATTTTTAAAAAATTAAAAAATTTACAAAAAAATTAAAAATAAGTTTTTAGAAATCACAAAAATTGCTTAAAAGCCATTTTTTTTGTTTTTCATTCTTTTAATCCATTTCGTGTAAGGAGTGTAAGGAGAGAGATGAATTTGAATGATTAGTTACAATTAATTGTGGAAAAAAATAATTTTTAAAAACAATAAAATAGGGAATGGTTCAACGGGTTTCTCAAAATCGGACAGGTCAACAGGTTTTTGGGCTAGTTTTTAAATTGAGGGTTTTTTTTTGTAAAATCAATCCGGTTTTGAGACTGGTTCCCGGTTTTATCGATTGAACAGGCAGGGCCAGGTCGGTTCTGATAACACACTGGATAGACTAGATATGATTGGTATGGATTAAGAAACATAGACACATGAACGAAACTTGTCAGTTCTGTCCACTTTTTGAGATTGTTGTATCTCTTTAAAATTGGTAGATTTTGCTTTGAATCTCCTTTAAATCGATGAATTCTTTAAAATTGTTTTAAGTGTACGCTAACAATCAGGTCAAGACGTAAGTATATTGTTGTTCATTTAACGCGTCAAATCTATAAAGAAAAACAAATTTCAATCTTTACTTAGAGTCTGTTTGGTGTAAATTATAAACTATTTTATTTAACCAAAAAAGGTCAAAAATATCATGCTGCAAAGACAAATTTTTTAGTCAAATAAACTAGTTTATAATCTACACCAAACGAACTCTTAACATGTAAAAAGGAAAAAAAAAATAAATAAATAATTTTTTATTTTTCTCTCTTTGCCTTGTCATCTGCTAAGCAGCCTTGTTTGAGATCAAAATTTGACTTGTACTGCAATGTATTACTATTTACTGCATAATGTTCAAAGCTTAAAATAGCTAATTGTACTTTTCATTATTTATCTCTAAGGTATAAAATTCACAAAAATTACATACTGTGATATTTTATTTAATAAAATAATTAAATATTATCTTTTCTTCAAATTTGAGAAATTTTGATTTTTTTTAATTTAATATATTATCAATAATTTATTGTCTTAAAAGTTTCATTTTTCAATATAGATAGTTTGAAATAGGTAATAACAGAAATTACTTAATTGACCAAAATTTTATCTTTAGAACATATTTATTTAAATAATAATTTTAGTAAATTATTAAATAATAAGTTTTATACTTAACATTCATTTAGTTGATCAATTCATCATCTTTTTTTTTTGTTTTTTGAAGAAAAAGTAACATTTCCAGTTAAACACATGCCCTTTTATAAAAAATTACTTATAAGTAATTGCCTATAAATACAACAAAACAACCACGTTAAAGTAAGTATTGTCTTATGTTTATAGAATTTTCAACTTAAATAGTTATAAATATTACTGTAAATAAAAGCATTAACCATTAAAACTTTTTATACACAATCTCTTTATTTTCCACAATGCCATAAAAATAAGACAAATAGGGTTCGATTCATCATTTATCAGGTTGCAATTGCTGATAATTTATTAAAATATTAGCCTTTATACTGGTAAATCCGAGGTGCGATCGGTGTAGGTAGACCATGATTAAGATGAAGTTTTTTTCCCGAGCTTCGATAAAAGGTCTAGTCGAAGTTGAGATATGACAAAAAAAAATAAAGAAGCATGCATTCACGAATGCCATATTTAGTTTATAACATGTTGAAAGCACAAAAAAAATTACATAAAGAAACAATAAATAAATAAAAAAGAATAATTTTTTTATCCAAAGAAAAATGAAAAAAAATAAAAATCTCAGTTTTGCAACTGGTAAAATTTGGTTAAAATTGTTGTTAATGTCTTCGAAGGAATTTGTCATCTTTATGAGCTTCACTTCGGATCATCAGCAGCCACCTTGAATTGAATCATTTGATTTGGATATGCATTTGTAGCATCACAAGGTGGAGGTGGTGGTGGTGGCAGTGATGATAGAGATGAAGGAGTAGTCATAACACGACCTGCAAAGTTCTTCTCGCCGACCGTATTTTCGCATGGACGGCCACTACCACCAGGGACGTAGCTACAACTATTCGGGGAAGGTGTGCCGCTCTGTAGAGATGGTAACATAAGATGTTGTTCGATTTTTGTCCATTCTTTTTCTCTGTCGGCTAGATTCCGAGCACATTCGTATGGTTTAATGCTTAGGAGGAAAAGCAGTGCTGTTGTAATTACCATAACATTTGGAACCCTCATCATCTTGTTCAACAAGAAAAGAGGAGATAAAATTGTTAAGAATTAATGCAATGGGACTTGATGTGTGTGTCTCTATATATATATATATATATATATATATTGCATGAAAATTAATGTATGACTTGAATATGTCCTGGCTTGCGTATGATGACAGGGGTTTGAATGTTGACCGGAAGGATTTGCAAAGCATCAGAATTGAATGGGTCGTGTTGTGACTCGTGAGAGGAAAAAATAAGGTTTACTTAATTTATATGTTTAAACAAGATTTGTTACATAGACTACCGACTCAAATTGACAATATATCAATAGTAGAGAATAATAAAATTTGACTAAGATTAAACAATAAGTCCAAGTCCAATTTCAACCATTAGGGAGCTCGTATTATGACGAGGTTAATTAGATCACCTTTGTTGAGCTAGAAGAATCAACTTTATTGTACAAACTAAGAATGCTAAAACCTAAGTCAAATACTAGGATAAGAAGTGTGTGGATAAAAAGTAGATTTAAGATATGGGTCTTACAAAATATGTGAATAAGAATAATGTTTAATCAACTTATAAGTATTTATAAACATTCACAAACATATGCATTTAAAATTATACACATAAGCCAACACGACCTAGAAGCCTTAGGCTCAATAAATGAACATAGTTTGGTGCTCACATTTGACAAGTTTGAAATGGCATTAGTATGGCCAACGATCAAAGTTGGGTGGTGTCTTTAATATTAAGGATCCAAGACCTCATCGGAAGTGTAATATGGCATTAGTCGAGGAAGTTTATGGGTTGATGAGATTCTACTTTTATTATTGAAATTTGATGTACGTGGATAAAAAAATGTTTGACCAAATATTTTAAGAAAAATAATATTTTAACACCTGCCAATTTTTACTATCTATACAACCTTAAAAAAAAAAAAAAAAAAAAAAAAAAAAAAAAAAAAAAAAAAACCTAAAATGCTAAGTTTACAATTTTTCTTTGACAAAACCCTCAAGTCAGATAAACGAACACATCAATTTGTATACAACATACACTAAAACTCTTGACCTAAAAATTCATCTGCCCAAGGTAAATGACCACACCAAATTTCTTTCCTTTTCAATTCGGTAGACATACAGGAGATTGATGCCATAATTGCCTTTCCAAATCTACAAATTTTTCTTCCAAATCAAAACAAAGGACAAACAATTCAAAAAGGTAAGTTTTGAATTTTGATCACCATAAGATTTTATTTCTCATTTGCAATTACTGCCCTTTTACTTTTGGCATTTGAGGCAAAATCCCGACAAACACCACCTTCACTCGCAAAATTTATGACAATTTTTTCGGTCCTCCTCAAATCTTACTTTACCACCTTCTTAAAAGACGAAACTTTACTTTACAAAAGAGGTTGCAACTTGTAAGGGCGCCAAACCTTATGTTTTGTCGCATATATTTCATATATTTTGTATAAAATTTCAAGATTAAGCCAGTCAAAAGAGTTTTTTTTTTTTTTTTTATTTCTTTTGTTTTCTCTAAAGAGTATGCAACTAAAAATTGTTGGTCCAAGATTAAGCCAGTCATAAGAACTTATAATCCCAATTCAAAGTTGATTTCTCTAAAGAGTATGGCACTAAAAATTGTTGGTCCAAGTCTTCCTAATTTGTATGGTCAAAGCCATTGAAATTTAGAAGTTTAGTATCCACGCTATTTGTTCGATTAAGAATTTGTGTGAAAACGGATAAGAAAAAGCAAGTTTTGAAACGTATATGTGGTTGCATTTTAGTATGTTTTGAATTTATTTTACCAGAGAATAATATTTATACATGTTAATTTAGTTTATTAAATATCAATTATATTTCATTTGTTGCATAAATTACACATTACAGGATATTATACAAAAAAATTATTCTATTGAATGACCCAATCAAGACTTTGAAATCAGAGATTTTTTCATAAATAAGTCACTTTTTGAAAAATATTAAAAAAACTCATTCTTGTTCTATATATTCTAAAAATAATGTTTTTTAAAAATTATTATTTTAATTCATCACGATCGTAAAGAGTTTTTTCCTTTATTAGGTCAAAAATCATTACATACGTTTGTCTTCACTATATTTTTCAATTTTTCAAATTTCATCATTTCAAATCATCTGTACAAATTCATCTCATTCTTCTTTCTTCCTCTTTAAATTCATCTCATTCTTCCTTCTTCGTTCTTCATCTACTAAATCTACGGTCAGATCCCACCGCCTGTAAAACGGTATACTAGTTATAATATATATTAAATTTAGTAACTAAATCATTAAAAACGGATTTGATGGAAATATTTATATTATATTACAAAAATCTTTTATTGTTATAGTAACCGAATTCTTAAAAATCGGAATTAATATATATATATATATATATATATATATATATATATATATATATATATATATATATATATATATATATTACATAATCTTTTATTGTTATAACTGTCAAATATATATCATTTGTATCAGAAATAGCTGTAAGAAACACAAACAAATCCATTCAATTTCAATATTTATAACAATCTATGTTACAAATTGAGATGTAACATATAATACCAGTTTTCATACAAAAAATTCATTATATACTTAATTGTATCATCTGTATCAATCAATGATACAAAATATCAATCGAGGCTGCATTAAGAATCAAAATATCATATTAAACATCAATTAACCAATAACAAGTTGTAACATCTTTAGCAATCAGTGTTACATAATAACCAATTGTGTAACATAATCTGTATTTCTGTGTAATAATTTCCA
Organism: Forsythia viridissima; assembly: GCA_030279155.1. Lineage (NCBI taxonomy): Eukaryota > Viridiplantae > Streptophyta > Magnoliopsida > Lamiales > Oleaceae > Forsythia > Forsythia viridissima. Next base: position 17,519,570 of record CM059034.1, read on the forward strand.
ATTGTGTAACATGAGTAATGTGTTACATAATAACAAATTGTATAATATAATATGTATTCTCGTGTAATAATTCAATCAAGAACATTTAAATATCAAAAATAAAGTGTTCAATCAAAACATCATATTAACATAAGTGTTACAAAATAATATTAATAGTATGTGATACATGCAATTAACCAATACCAAGTTATAACATTTTTAGCAGTCTATATTACAAAAGAACAAAATGTAACAATTCAATCAACTTTTTTTAAATATAAAAAATAGAGTGCTCAATCAAAACATCATATTAACATCAGTGTTACAAAAAGTGTATCAACAGTATGTGTTTCATGCGATTAACTGATAACAAGTTATAACATCTTTAATAGTCGGTGTTAGAACAACAAATTATGTAACATAATTTGTATTTCTGGGTGACAATTTAATTAAGAACATTTAAATATAAAAAATTAAAGAATTTTGGTGTGTTTGGAAATATCAAATTTTTGCTTGATCTAAGGGTAGTTTTCCTTTTTTGTGCGAATTAAATAGGTAATATGTAATTAATGAATGATTAATCAAGAAAACTAATTGTTATGGATGAAGTGATGAGAATAATTACGTAAATAACATTTTTTAGGCATTAATTACGCAAAATAATCATGAAGAGTAACTATAATAAATAAAATATTAGGAAAAACCAAATTAGTGGGTTAATATTCTGAAGAGTCCAAAATGGAAGGTAAAATAACATTTTTATATTTTGTTTTGATTTTAAACTATTATTTTATTTATTAATATAATAATATAAAAATGGTATTTTTAAAATAAAAAAGTTAAGTTTATAAAAGTAGAAATATTATTATAATAATAAATAGTAGGTGTAACTTTCACTTAAAATCATTGTTTCAAAACATGGTTTGGCTTGACCAAGTCAACTCTAAAACTAGAGTACTCGTTTGAAATTAGCGTTGGATAGAAGATTTGAATATGGGATTTTACACAAATAAACTATTAATTGACAACAATTACAGAAAAATATATATGTAACACATATTATAAAAATATTGATACTAAATATTTTCTTAAAATTATTTTTAAATTACATTTAATACTATAATTGAAAGTTAAATTAAAACCAATAATTGTAATTCAAGATTGCAGGATATTTAATTATGAGATTATTCTCAATCATTCTAAGATAATTATAATTTATCTATTTGAAAAAAAAATCTCTTTCTTGATTAATAAATTTTATTTGAAAGGAAAATATATATATATATATATCTCTCCTACGAGCTTCAGTCTTCAATGATGGTTGTGTATAACATAAGGTAAGTTTGCTTTGAATCCAAGTTTTGTTTTGATTTTTTTGTTTTTTGTTTTTTTTTTTTTTGTATCATATATTTATATTGTTAGCGATTATAGAAGGAAATAAATGTTAATAGATAATTCGATTTCTGTTACTCTTCATTAAACAATGATTAGCATTAGAAGTTATCTGTTAGAAATTTATGTAGAATTATATATTACAAATTTAATTTTCATGTAGGTTACATGATATTTATTATTGTTTAATGTTAAATTATTACTTTATGTTGTACTGACTATTACATTCAATATTTAGCAGTATCTGCTCAAAATTAATGTATATCATATGTTCAAAATATTTTTTAGTTATACTTTCAACTTAACATTGATCCACCAGCTGAAACTGTGTTCGGAAGTGTTAAAATATACTTTAACTTAACATCATATACACAAGCAGAGTACGGATTTCAAAAATATTTTTTAATGCACCAGCCGGGAATCGAACCCGGGTCTGTACCGTGGCAGGGTACTATTCTACCACTAGACCACTGGTGCTATTGCATGAACAAGCTTTTTGTACTTTTATATAGTAACATTTTTCATCTGTCTCCAACAATACCAATTCGACTTCATAATCTACGAAAACTATCAAGTGGATATTAACGTGTTACAAATTCGAAATGTTAAAGATTTCTTTAAATAGCTGCAAAGGCCGACGATCCATTGCCCATGATCGGTTTTTTGTCTCTAGCATTAGAAGTAGATTACCTTTAACTCTTCAATCTTTTGTTTTTGTTGCAGCCATAATTTCTAATGATAAAAGAAAGGTAAAAAAAAAAAAGACTAATAAATTGTACCTTCCACCCCCATCCCATGCCCTGTTCACCAACCCTGGTTTCTCAGCCCATCGCACCCCAGGCACGCCTTGTCACATATTATTTAACAATCCCTTCAAGTATTCAAACTTTGATTGGTTGAGCTCCAGTAATTTGAGAAACCGGGTTATAAGATCAAGTTAGTCCTCAACCGGTTGAGGACTAACTTTTCTAGCTTCTGGTTTTTGGGGGCCATTGGGTGAGGACTAAAATGACCATTTCTAAACATTGGAGACAAAAATGCAATGCCTACAACAGGTTGAAAACCTCCTACTGCCGTTGAAGGTTTAGATCTCAAGAATAAAGGTTAAAAAGCCATTTTTTCATTTCCTTTTATGTTATAACAGAAGCAAGAACAAAAGATTCTGCGTGACAATTTGCAGTGCCTACCAAGCTCAAGACTCCTGACACTCAATACAAACTCTGCCTCACATACAACATATTCATCCGTTCTCCTATCTACTGCACAGAGGCGAATATCCATAGATCGATATTTTTCAAAAGGCATATAAATTGCTATCCATCCCATATATTCAAGTGCACGTTGCACGAGATTACCTTTATACAGTTTACAAGGTCATAATATCTTACATTCTGATGGTGATGTTGACAATAGATATGAAGTAGTCACAATAAATTGCGGTACCTAAGAAAGTCACACATGCTCCCACTTTTATCACCACTTACCTAGTGAGATAGTAGATAATGAGAAAAATAACCACAAATGATGCCACAAGTGTAAACATATTCCGGCTAGATTTGGTCTCGAAAACCTACACAAAGTAACATATTCGTACTGAGAAAATGAAGTACCCAGGCGAAAGGTAAAAGTGATGGCAACAGAGTAAATGCTAGATCTCGCATACCATCTTAAATTTATCCATGGTTCCCGATAAAACTCCCCTTGAAGCATCCATGTCATTGCCCTAAAAACCAGAAGTTAGAAAATACCAAGTACATAACGACAATACTATTAACAAATACTCAAGATAAGGGAAATATTTCTCCGTTATACACACCATCCTGTCCAGCATACTATTATGAGCCTCAACCTCCTCGTGTACATCACCTGACAACTGTTCATGTAGAGCATGCTTAAGACTTGGATAAGAAAAATAAAGAGTTTAAGAATTCCAATCAATCAAAAGACCCATCTTATCCATTTAAAATACATTTAACTTATTCAAAAGCGAGAACCCGCACTTGAGATAATCAAATAAAGCTAAAATACAAAAAAAATTGCCATATTTCATACAAATTAATGGCCAACTTATGCTAATTAGTTAAAACTATAAATATAGTTAATACTTTTTCCACTTTCCCTGAATGATTCAGAGCTTTCACACTTGTGTATCAAGAATTCATCAAATTAATAGCACAATTTTGCTAGTCACCCGCTTACACGATAAGAAATAATTTTATTTTTTTCACCAAGGAACAATCAATTCCAGCAAATACAAACTTACTCTTTTCAGCAGACTAACTCGGTCTTGCAACCCATCAATTGCTCTGTCATTCTCTTGTTCATCAATTTCACGAGAGGAATAAGAAGATGAAGCCCTGATACCACCTTCCTCAATACCATCAAAAAGAGCAGTTCTAGCATTACGCTCCCTGAATTAGAAGATGACATAGTGAAGTGCTAGAACATGAGGATATTAAAGAACAGATTCTTCAAATATTTTATAAACGAACTTGACAATACTAGAGTAAATTGTGAATAGTGAACATAAAAAACTAGGTTTCATAAACCACCAGTAAAGATTCTAATGCATGATGGCCCTCAGATTCAAGATCTTTAAAGTTACTGGGGTTAAAAGGTCTTGGACTTTTACAGGATTTGCTAAATAACGCGATATACCCAGATACTGAGTAATTCACAGTAAAGGGCCCACAATTCTTCAAAGGGCCACGACTTTGGAATTACAGAGATCAGATACATCATGCCATAACGGATCAATGATCAGTGGAGGTATAGTTCTGATACAGAGGATCCTCCGGAGGAGGCAACTGCAGAGCATACTAAATGTTGCCACAAAGGCTTATTTCTATTTCACCATTCTCATATTATTTTGCTATCCTTAGAAGAAGAAGAAGAGGGAAGAAGCTTAGAAACACATGATGAAAAAACACACCAAACTTTTATTGAGAAAACAACTGATATCTTACAAACGGATACAAGCCTCCTTATATAGATGGAGGAGATCCAAAAGGACAAACAGCTGGAATCAAATTACAGACACACGATGATTGACATAAAGTAAAGGCATGACATAAAGTGAAAGCAAATACAGACACTTATAACATAAAGTAAAGACCCGTGAAACTTTTTCAAAAGGGGAATCTGCTTTTTCAAAAGATAATCAACTGTTTTCATGGTGTACCAAGGTTGGCAGCTTGTGTAGGGGAATCTGAATCATCTGAGTCTGAAGGTAGACCCTGTTGTTTCCACCATGGTAAATTTTCCATCTTTCGTTCATTTTCCCACATCTGGTCCAAGATTATTTCAATATTGTCTGGGTTACTTGGGTCAGGTTGAATTGGTTCAGGAACTAGAAAAATGTTTGGATATTCCTGCATCATGTATTGTGTGACTTGAAGTTGAAGAGACGTGATAATAGGTTGGGCAGATGTCTCTGGCTGAGGACTGGTGGCAGATTCTTGAGGGGGATCCGTGAGCGGAGAACCAGTAATATTATCGTGGAGCATCTTCCAAAGTCTTTCTCTGTGTGCTTGGCCTTCTGAAGTGTTCTCACCATATTTGGAAGTAAATCCCAAACTCTGAGTTGGTCGTTCCAAATATAATTGTGACCATGAAACATCAAAATTATCAGAATCTGGTCGAGGAAGATGATAATAGTTATACTTGGGTTAGGTTTTCTTCATATGAACTTCAATGTCTTCCTGGAGACGTTTTGCATAAGATATAGGTAGAGTTTCCCATGGAGCATCATCGTCAATGTTGGGCCATATTTCTAGAGGGATGGTCTGATTGATTTCTGCTATTTTTCTTTGGAATGTCCTGAACTCTCTGGGATAACCTTTCCAATCTTTGTGGAGATTATAAAGCAAGATTGTATAATCACGAACATGTGAAAAATGAGTGTAGTACCCTGTTTCTGTGAAATATCCTTGTCTATCAAAGATGATGATAACATGGACATTTTTAACTAAAGTGCGGATGTCTTTAAATTTTCCCATGTAAACATGAAATTTTTCCATCCAATGATTCACTGGATGAAACCATTCAAAGAATTTTTTCGCATGACAGTTTGGTTCAGGGTAAAGCTCAGGATAAGTCTTCCAGAGGTCATAATCAAGTTCTGGGAGCCAGGTAGCCATAGCTTCTGCATTAAAACAGAAAGCAACTTTGTGAAGCTCAAGAAGATACCATAAAAAGCACAGAATTTCTTTTGAGAAAGCCCATTGAAGTCTATCTGGATTGAAGAAGAAGAGATTAAGAAACGGATAGTCAGGATGGAATCCTAAACCTCCGAAAATATGAATTCCGTGTTTTTGGATGACCAATGACTGGTATTTGAGTATAAGTTCTTTTGACCGGGTTTTGAGAGTTTTATCTTTTATGAGGTGTGTATTTCTGGGGGTAAATCGTCCATGTTTGGGTAGGTCTTAGGTGGTCTAGAGGATGAAAAAGAAGGTTTTGAGGACGAGGGCTTCATCATTCAGATAATGGGAATTGGTTTTGTAATTGAGTATTTGGGCTTGGGCCTGGATAATAGATCAGGGAGAAGGTTGTCATGGCCTTTTATATGCTTGACTTCAAAGTCAATGTTTGCAAACCATTCGGCCCATCTCAGGAGTAGAGAATTTGGTATCTGTTTTTGTTTAAAACTAAGCATCTTAGGAAATGCAGACATATCTATCTCAATAAAGAAGTGATGCCCAATCAGATAAAACTGGAATTTTTCAATTTCTCTTTTGACTGCCAGAATCTCCTTGAAAGTAGAATGGTAGTGTTTTTCAGCTTCAGAGAATGATCAACTTTTGTATCCACATATGCTTCTTTTTCCTTCCTTTTCTTCAAGCAAAACTGCTGCCCAATATGACCTAGCATCTGTTTGCAAAATCCTTTTGCCATTGGTGGGTATAGACAATGCTGGGAGAGTGTGAACTTTTTGCTTGATCTGTTGAATAGCCTTAGTTTGTTCTTCTGTCCAAGGTGGAGCATTCTTCTTCAGCATATTCTGTAGAGGTTTGATGACTGTGGAAAGATGATCAATGAAGTCAACCATGTAATTGACAATTTCGAGGAATTGTTGTACTCCTTTCTTTGAGAGATTAGAATCAGGGAACTTCAGTAGTTCTTGCCCAACATGGGGTTGTAAAAAATACTGACCATCTTTGATGTGCATACCAAGAAAGTTGATTTCATTGACTCCAATTTGCATCTTCTTTTGAGCTAACATCACCCTATGGGTTTTTGTGAGATCATAGAAATCAGATAATAATTGGGAATGCGAAGATTCATCTGGAGAGAAGAGGAGGATATCATCAATGTACACTAGGGAATTGTCAATTACATGGCTGACTTCATTGTCAATTACAAGTGCGAGGAAAAATGAGACTTGTCATTGATTACAAACCACTAAATCATTTTCTTGCAAATGACAATGGTTTCATCCAGTACATCATTGGATGGAAAATTTTCATATTTACATGGGAAAATTTAAAGACATCCGCACTTCAGTTAAAAATGTCCATGTTATCATTATCTTTGATAGACAAGGATATTTCACAGAAACAGGGTACTACACTCATTTTTCACATGTTCGTGATTATACAATCTTGCCTTATAATCTCCACAAAGATTGGGAAGGTTATCCCAGAGAGTTCAAGACATTCCAAAGAAAAATGGCAGAAATCAATCAGACCATCCCTCCAGAAATATGGCCCAACATTGACGATGATGCTCCATGGGAAACTCTACCTATATCTTATGCAAAACGTTTCCAGAAAGACATTGAAGTTCATATGAAGAAAATCTATCCCAAGTATAACTATTATCATCTTCCTCGACCAGATTCTGACAATTTTGATGTTTCATGGTCATAGTTATATTTAGGACGACCAACTCAGAGTTTGGGATTTACTTCCAAATATGGTGAGAACACTTCAGAAGGCCAAGCACACAGAGAAAGACTTTGAAAGATGCTCCACGATAATATTACTGGTTCCCCGCTCACGAATCCCCCTCAAGAATTTGCCACCAGTCCTTAGCCAGAGACATCTGCCCAACCTATTATCACGTCTTATCAGCTTCAAGTCACACAATACATGATGCAGGAATATCCAAACATTTCTCTAGTTCCTGAACCAGTTCAACCTGACCCAAGTAACCCATACAATATTGAAATAATCTTGGACCAGATGTGGGAAAATGAACGAAAGATGGAAAATTTACCATGGTGGAAACAACAGGGTCTACCTTCAAACTCAGATGATTCAGATTCCCCTACACAAGCTGCCAACCTTGGTACACCATGAAAAGAGTTGATTACCTTTTGAAAAAGCAGATTCCCCTTTTGAAAAAGTTTCACAGGTCTTTACTTTATGTCATAAGTGTCTGTATTTGCTTTTACTTTATGTCAATCATCGTGTGTCTGTAATTTGATTCCAGCTGTTTGTCCTTTTGGATCTCCTCCATCTATATAAGGAGGCTTGTATCCGTTTGTAAGATATCAGTTGTTTTCTCAATAAAAGTTTGGTGTGTTTTTTTTCATCATGTGTTTCTAAGCTTCTTCCCTCTTCTTCTTCTTCTAAGGATAGCAAGATAATATGAAAATGGTGAAATAGAAATAAGCATTTGTGGCAGCATTTAGTATGCTCTGCAGTTGCCTCCTCCAGAGGATCCTCTGTATCAGAACTATGCCTCTATTGATCATTGATCCGTTATGGCATGATGTATCTGATCTCTGTAATTCCAAAGTCGTGGCCCTTTGAAGAATTGTGGGCCCTTTACCGTAAATTACTCTGTATCTGGGTATATCACGTTATTATGGTATCAGAGCCATGCTGTTTCTTATTTCTATGGATCCAGTTTCATATTATCTTGTGCTGATTTAGATTTAGAAGAAGATCTTTCTCATCATGTCTCTCGAATCTTTAGATCTCCAATCTTCTTCCTTTCGAAAATCTAATGCATCCAAGATTGATGGTCTCTACAAGATCACTCATCTTCCTGAAACTGATAAAACTCCTGTTACTAGTTTACATCTTTTAAATCCATATCATGCTTATGCCAAGCCTAAGAATTCCATTTCCAAATCCGTTAAAACTCTTATCTCTTCATCTAAGACTCAAATCAAAAAATACGTTCAGTCCTCTAAATTTGATCAGCATCTGTTACCTGCAACTGAAAAGGAGCAGTTCATAACTCTTGAGTTACCATCTCATTTACCCAAAGTCTGCATTTCAGAAGAATATACTTATCTCCATTTTGGAGATGTCCGTTTTGCTCTTACTGCTCACGGAAGGAAAGGACTTCCCACTGTTGCAAGAATGGCTCTTCTTGATACTAGATATGCCGATTACCAACATGCTTGTATCGGTACTGTTGAAACTACTCTAAATGCCGGAACTGTCCTAGTTACCATGTTTCCTAATTTCAACATGCCTATAGTTGATCCCCAGCTTTTGTCTGCTCTTAAAATCCAAGTCCAAATCATCGGTGCTATTCCTACAGGACTTACATATGGGTCAACTCTCCACTATCAAATGGTCTATTGAGTACAAAATCATCCTCTTGATTTTGTCACACCCCAATCTACTGAAGATGCTATATTTTTACAGATGGAGACAGATCATCCAAGCTGCACTTATGTTCCTAGGCAAATTCCCAGGAATGAACTTCTTAAGTTAATTCCTGACACCTGGCTTACTTCCTATGAACAGAATCACCATAATTCCAAAAATTCTCAACCCATCCAATCAACAACCCATCATTTCTGAAGAAATTCTAAAGGCCAAGTTGAAATCATGTTCAAAAGAGAACCCACTCAGAAAAGGCCACCTTGCTTTCCCACTCAACATGCTTTTGCCAAAGCCGAGGACAATATCCCTATTTATGCTTTTGACTCTGATGGAAAACCCATCTATGTACAAACACATGAGGGGCATATTTATTGGGATGTTTGTTTTTGTAAAAGGTGTACAAAGAAAACAGATCCTGAAAAGAAGGTGATCAAATCTAGCCAACACAAATTACAAAAGGAGTATGAACAAAATTCTCCTTGTGTTGGACTTCTTGGAGAACCATCCGGAAAATTTGATTATTATGTCACCTACACTCCTCCTCCTCTGACTAATGATCAGATTATCCCTACTGGGTGGAGAGATGATGATGATTTTGATGATCATTACCAGTGGCATAAAAGGTGGGATTGGAGCGACAACAATTATTCAGATCCAGATCCATCCCCTATCTGCATGTTTCATCCTCCTCTTCCAGAAGATTTCCCCCCTTTATCAAACTTTGATAAGGGATTATCCACTCATTCTTGGAAGGTCAAAAATCCTACAACCAAATCTCCTGATGGATCTGTTAGTCAGCTTTCCCCAACTGAAAAAATTTTGAATTGGCAATCTGAAAATACTACACAGCAGAACAAACTTCTTCAAAAGATTGACCAGAGTCAGCAAAGGATTGAAAAGGCTTTACAACAACAAACTCAAGCCTTGCTCACTCTGCTTGAGGCCTATAGACAAAGGATTGATGAAGTATAAAATGAAATCATGGATCTTCTTTCTAGAAGACTCCCTTTTGATGACCAGGAAAGAAAACTCAGGAGCCTAAAACACCAGCTCAATTTTATAGAGAATAGCTCTTTTATGCCTCCATCCTCACCTTTTATCCCAACCTATCCGCAAAATACCTCTCAAACATTTGGTCCTATGTATTCTGAATCCTCCAGTTCTCTCAAGACTCTCTTCTCGCCAGAAGAATGGGAAAGAAAACTCAAAAGACCTAAACCACCTAAAACACAAACAAAACCCAGAGATCCTTCTCCAAATCCAGAAAAACAACCACAGCTCATAATCAAGAATCCCATCTCTGAATTCCCTGGAAAGAACCCATAAACAAGAGACTACTTCTCAACCCGTATTAACCATGACTGCAGACTCTAGCGCAAGTTACAGTGAATCTTCTGATGAGTCGTCCAGACAACCTCCTCTTTACATGGCAAATGAAGCTCAAATGAGCAGAGAGGAGTCTACGGCCCCACATAATGAGGAACCAACAGAAGAAACAGGCCAAGCAGAACCTACTGTTATCTCTGAAGATGAACAGGCCAACCCTTCTACCATTCCAAATGTCATGGGTCCAAGCTTACCTTCTGCCAGTGGCTCTTCTATTAAATTTACTCTTGATGATGTTCCCCCCTTTAAATGGAGAACTAGGTTCCAAGAAATGCAGGCTTGGTGTTCCGCCGAGCTCCAAAAACCTTTCATGACACATGCGACTGTCATCAAGTCCTTCATTACCCGCCTTACTGGTTTCCTTAGGGATTGGTACGATTCTCTTGGACAATACAGGCAATTGCAATATCTCAATACTCCCACAATTGAATAGTTCATGAATGTCTTATATTGGGAATTCTGTGGAAGACAAGACCATTTAAAGGATATTGCCCGAGAAGAGTTTTTCAAACTCAAATGTTGTTCATACAACCCTAAGGATCTTGACAAACATTTTCAAAACGCAGCTAGGCGCTATTATTTGATAGGGGGAATGGATGATCCAAACATTAAACAAGCTTATCTTGAATCCATACCTCAACCCCTGGGACAAGAAACTTTAAGGATGATTGAAATGAAAGGACAATTTCTCGGTACTACATCTTTTGGCGAACTCCATAATATGGTTCTAAGGACTCTTAAGAAACTCTGCAATCAAAAGGCTTTCCTTACGGACATACACACTACGGGCAAAAAACTTGAAAAGGCTTGTGAACGCCCAGAGTTAAAAATCAAGTGTCGCCACGACCACAAATCCTGCTCATGTCCAGGGAAAAAGAAAAACCATTTCAAAAAATTCAAAGTCCGAAAAAGGAGTTCCAGGCCATTTCCTAAGAAGCGAAGGTTCTTCAGACGGAAATTCTCTAAGAAAAAGGGAGATCGCTATTTCATATGTGGACAAAAGGGCCACTTTGCTAAAGATTGTCCAAAGCAGAAAAAGGCCAAAATTCTCAAGCAAATTTATGCTGCTACAAACATTGATGATGAGGCAGATCTTGAATCTATTTTCTCAGAACAAGATGAACAATCCTTTGACACAATTTTTGTCCTCGAAGAAAATAGAACAAGCGACACTGACAATTCTTTCAGTGATCCTGATGAATGCTATGGATTTCAAGTTATCAATCTAAGCCTCTCGGTACCTATGGTTGAAATCAAGATCTTTTCCAGCAAATATGACAGACCAATCATTGTCGCTGGTTTATTTGATACAGGAGCAGCATGTTCAATTTTAAATCCAACTGTCCTCCCACCATCCATGTGGAAACCTCACAGACAAATCTTTCAGACAGCAAATAATGAGTATTTTTCCATAGAGATCATTAGTAAACCTGTCAACATCCAGTTTTTCTCTAACTGCACCATTTCACACAAACTCCTTGGTTCTTCCCTCCTTGGAAAAGACATTGTTATTGGTTTTGACATCATACAACAACTTTGGGCAAAAAGAGTCATCCCAAGATACAATGGTCTTCAATACAAATCTCAATTTCTCCCCTACATTTGTCCAACCACATATTTTTCCATGGTTTCCATACACTCCCTCAAGGAACAACTGATTCGAGATTGTTGTGCAGAATCTCACACAGATTTTTTCACCAAATGCACAAACCCTTTATGGAAAAACTCAGAGTTCTTTGTTTCTCTTCCATTCAAGCTGAACGAAGATGCCAATCCAACAAAAGCCAGTCATACAGGAATGAGTCCAGAACATCTTCAACTTGCAACCACGGAATTGGCAAACCTACAGGCTGAAGGACTCGTTGAACCCACCAACTCCCAGTGGGCATGTCAAGCATTCTATGTCAACAAAAGAGCTGAACAAGTGCGAGGAAAAATGAGACTTGTCATTGATTACAAACCACTAAATCATTTTCTTGCAGACGACAAATTTCTTCTACCTAACAAGAAGGCACTTTTTGCTAATCTATCTTTTGCTAAAATCTTTTCTAAATTTGATCATAAAACAGGTTTTTGGCAAATTGGGATCCTTCCAGAAGAAAGGCATAAAACAGGTTTCTGTATTCCAAATGCTCACTTTCAGTGGACTGTTATGCCATTTGGATTGAAGACGGCTCCGTCTCTCTTTTAGAAGACTATCACTCGCATCTACCATCCTATCATGAAATTAGCCCTAGTGTACATTGATGATATCCTCCTCTTCTCTCCAAATGAATCTTCGCATTCCCAATTATTATCTAATTTTTATGATCTCACAAAAACCCATGGGGTGATGTTAGCTCAGAAGAAGATGCAAATTGGAGTCAATGAAATCAACTTCTTTGGTATGCACATCAAAGATGGCCAGTATTCTTTACAATCCCATGTTGGGCAAGAACTACTGAAGTTCCCTGATTCTAATCTCTCAAAGAAAGAAGTACAACAATTCCTCAGAATTGTCAATTACATGGCTGACTTCATTGATCATCTTTCTACAGTCATCAAACCTCTACAGAATATGCTAAAGAAGAATGCTCCACCTTGGACAGAAGAACAGACTAAGGCTATCCAACAGATCAAGCAAAAAGTTCACACTCTCCCAGCATTGTCTATACCCACCAATGGCAAAAAGATTTTGCAAACAGAAGCTAGCGACCTATATTGGACAGCAGTTTTGCTTGAAGAAAAGGAAAGGAAAAGAAGCATATGTGGATACAAAAGTGGATCATTCTCTGAAGCCAAAAAACACTACCATTCCACTTTCAAGGAGATTCTAGCAGTCAAAAGAGGAATTGAAAAATTCCAGTTTCATTTGATTGGGCATCACTTCTTTATTGAGATGGATATGTCTGCATTCCTTAAGATGCTTAATTTTAAACAAAAACAGATACCAAATTCTCACCTCCTGAGATGGGCCGAATGATTTGCAAACTTTGACTTTGAAGTCAAGCATATAAAAGGCCATGACAACCTTCTCCCTGATCTATTATCCAGGCCCAAGTCCAAATACTCAGTTACAAAACCAATTCCCATTATCTGTATGATGAAGCCCTCGTCCTCAAAACCTTCTTCTTCATCATCCTCTAGACCACCTGACACCTATCCAAACATAGACAATTTCCCCCCATAAATACACAACCTCATAAAAGATAAAACTCTCAAAACCCAGTAAAAAGAACTCATGCTCAAATACCAATCATTGGTCATCCAAAAACACGAAATTCATATTTTCGGAGGTTTAGGATTCCATCCTGACTATCTGTTTCTTAATCTCTTCTTCTTCAATCCAGACAGACTTCAATGGGCTTTCTCAAAAGAAATTCTGTGCTTTTTATGGTATCTTCTTGAGCTTCACAAAGTTGCTTTCTGTTTTAATGCAGAAGCTATGGCTACCTAGCTCCCAGAACTTGATTATGACCTCTGGAAGACTTATTTTGAGCTTTACCCTGAACCAAACTGTTATGCGAAAAAATTCTTCGAATGGTTTCATCCAATGAATCATTGGATGAAAAAATTTCATGTTTACATGGGAAAATTTAAAGACATCCGCACTTCAGTTAAAAATGTCCATGTTATCATCATCTTTGATAGACAAGGATATTTCACAGAAACAAGGTACTACACTCATATTTCACATGTTCGTGATTATACAATCTTGTCTTATAATCTCCACAAAGATTGGGAAGGTTATCCCAGAGAGTTCAGGACATTCCAAAGAAAAATGACAGAAATCAATCAGACCATCCCTCCAGAAATATGGCCCAACATTGACGATAATGCTCCATAGAAAACTCTACCTATATCTTATGCAAAACGTCTCCAGGAAGACATTGAAGTTCATATGAAGAAAACCTATCCCAAGTATAACTATTATCATCTTCCTCGACCAGATTCTGATAATTTTGATGTTTCATAGTCACAGTTATATTTGGGACGACCAACTCAGAGTTTAGGATTTACTTCCAAATATGGTGAGAACACTTCAGAAGGCCAAGCACACAGAGAAAGACTTTGGAAGATGCTCCACGATAATATTACTGATTCTCCGCTCACGGATCCCCCTCAAGAATCTGCTACCAGTCCTCAGCCAGAGACATCTGCCCAACCTATTATCACGTCTCATCAGCTTCAAGTCACACAATACATAATGCAGAAATATCCAAACATTTCTCTAGTTCCTGAACCAGTTCAACCTGACCCAAGTAACCCAGACAATATTGAAATAATCTTGGACCAGATGTGGAAAAATGAACGAAAGATGAAAAATTTACCATGGTGGAAACAACAGGGTCTACCTTCAGACTCAGATGATTCAGATTCCCCTGCACAAGCTGCCAACCTTGGTACACCATGAAAAGAGTTGATTACCTTTTAAAAAAGTAGATTCCCCTTTTGAAAAAGTTTCACGGGTCTTTACTTTATGTCATAAGAGTCTGTATTTGCTTTTATTTTATGTCATGCCTTTACTTTATGTCAATCATCGTGTCTGTAATTTGATTCCAGCTGTTTGTCCTTTTGGATCTCCTTCATCTATATAAGGAGGCTTGTATCCGTTTGTAAGATATCAGTTGTTTTCTCAATAAAAGTTTGGTGTGTTTTTTTCATCATGTATTTCTAAGCTTCTATCCTCTTCTTCTTCTTCTAAGGATAGCAAGATAATATGAGAATGCTGAAATAGAAATAAGCCTTTGTGGCAGCATTTAGTATGCTCTGTAGTTGCCTCCTCTGGAGGATCCTCTGTATCAGAACTATGCCTCCACTGATCATTGATCCGTTATGGTGTGATATATCTGATCTCTGTAATTCCAAAGTCGTGGCCCTTTGAAGAATTGTGGGCCCTTTACCGTGAATTACTCTGTATCTGCAACTTATTTTCCATGGAAAAAACCTTGTTTCCACCTATTTTCCATCTGATACGTTTAGTAGCCACATTTTTCCATGGAAAAAGCATTTTCTCACTTATTTTCCAACTACACGTTTGATTGATGTTCATTTTTTTACAGGTAAAACGTTTTCTCATTTCTACTTAAATGACTACATTTTTCTTGAAACTAAAGAAAATGTTTTCTTAGAGGGTTATGATGTTTTATTTTTTAGGTAAAATCTGTCTTCTAAATTGATATTTTCCAATTAACAATTTCTTGGCAATTCAATTCCCTGGAATTCATTTTTTTTCCACCCAAATTCAATGCTTGCAATCAAACGCACTCTTAGAGAAAACAGAACGATATGTATGAAGAAAATAACTATCTGAAGGTCCCTTTGTTTCCGGATGAACCCTTTTACTCTATTTTCCCATAAACCATAACGATTTCTTCTCCATTTTGATATAAAGCAAGTGAAAATTCAGATTTTTGTGGTGAGACAATCCTTTATTCAATTGTTTTTTGCTAGCTGTTACTAAGAATATATATTGTGGGGACCTGCCTCACTTCATCCATCAACCATATACGGTATTAACACACAAGATCGCAAAGCATAATAACTCTCTTATGCAGTAGAATGCCATGCAATAAGAATGGAGAAATGCTCAGTTATCTGTTCTAGGATGAAGTTGATTAGGGCATACTGTTAATGGATATAGTTAGAATGGTTATGAAGATGATCTTCTCCAGAGGTCACAATCTTGAGAACCCTGGGAAAATGAATTCCAGTTGAATTCACGTCTTCAAAGTTTCCTCCGTAAAACCATATCAACACTTTTACTCTGCATAATTTGCCTTTGTCTACAATAGGTAACTCCAAAACCTAGGAAAATAAATACATCAAACATACTCACAAGTTCAATAAATTGAATCATCAGGACCTTCATTAGTGCCAAACTAACACCAACAGAATCCAACTACATAATCCCAGAAACCATATTAACCTTGAAACACAAATATCTTAAGTCATTTATCCAGAAGACTACTCAACTTTATTTCTTAAAAACGTTTCACGCTCATATATCAAAAGTGTCAAAACCCATACCACTTTACGCAAGAAAATAGATACAAAAAAGCTTTTAAAATTCTGACGCATTTCACTAGTATCAATCATCTAAGAAACAAATAAAATAATTGAATTCATAAGCACTACAAAGTAGCTATTTGACACACTTGTTATTTAATACATCTCTAACATAAAACCAAATTATGTCAAATACAAGTCAATCAATGCTAATACAAAGTTTCACACCCTTCTTAATTCATAATTTTCAACATTATCTCCAGAAAAAAGAAATTTGAAACGGTACTGCAAAAGGAAGGTACAGTGTGTAAACTAATAGTTAAGAATTAAAATATTAAGAAAGTTAGGCAAAAACCTTCTAGAATTCATGGCTGAGGAGATCAAAATATCTGGAGATTACTTTCAGACAACAAAACCTTGCCACAGCTTACTATTTGTAATTCTGCATCTAACAAGATTATAAATGAACATTAGAACTCACATTAGGCATAACATGACTAATTGAGTTCAATCGTAAATCTCAAATACTAATTTTTATGGAGGACCATAAACTTGATATTATGATGATAATTACAGATCTGAAGGAGACAACTAAACTTTCCAGAATCCAGAGAGAGATACAATTCTGCTAAACTGAGCTTCATTAGAAATTTAGAACACAGATACGACTAAACCAACTCGTTCAATTTCGAACGAAGAGGCGATCATTTTTGGACTACTAGATCAGGGGATCAGGGGCAGACCGCAGACAACACATGAAACAGATTGATTCCAATTAATAAAATTACCAAATTTTTTTTTTAAAATACAGCAACAATCGGTTATAACTCCTATAATATCGAAAAAAATCCAAGACAAGACAGAGAACAAAACTCGCCTTTAAAATAGAGATACTTCCAAAAATTACGCCCCTTATTAAGAATTCAAATTATTACATACATCCAAATGCATCTTATTAACGGGAGCAAGAATAAATCAATCTACAATAAATAAAGTGACATTTTGAATTGAATTGAATTGAAATCGATAGTGAGAATGAACAGAAGAAAACGCAAGTACCTTGGGCTTGGGAGAGCTTTTTTGAAAAACGAATTGAGAAGCCTGATGGGCTTCACCGTTAACGTTAACTAAAGTTTGGTGTGGATTAGGGTTAATTTCAATAACGGTGAGTCTGTTAAAAAATTTAACCGCTTCTTTATTGTGGAATTCGAATTCGACCATAAGCTTAATTATGATGATGACGATATATTGAGGTGATGAATAGATTTTGGATATAATTGGTGGAGGATGATGATCTATTGAAGGAGATGGATTGAGGATACGAGTAGATTTTAGAAATGATCAGTTGAGTGAAATGATCGAATCAAGGAGGTGGATTAAAGCGGTCAACAAATTTTAGAAGAGATGAAGACATAGTGACACACGGATATCGAAGTACTTTTTTCTTTTCGTAGCGGAGAAAACTTCATACATAATTTGATGAATATAGTAATAATTAACCAAGTTCCAAACAGTTATACTAATAGTCATTTATGTAAAAACGTTAACCTAAAATTTACATGTCACTATTAACTAATACGTTACGTGAAACAAAAATGCCACACCTTAAACAATTCGATAACAAAAATGCAAAGTTTCACTTATTATTGAACTTATTCCATGAGAGGGGTCATAGTTTCTTCCTATAAACTAGCTCGTTACTTTCTTTGATACGTCATTTCGGGCAAGAGATTGTAACCCGACAGATGGGTCCTAGACTATATAATTAAATCAAACAAATATAAAAAAAACACAGTGGGTAAATGATTTTCTACCCACCGTTTAGCTGCAATTAACATGTCATAGTCTAATATGACGTACTAGTCAACACCGTTTGTGTCCATGTTAGAAACTTGAGTGAATACTGTATTAAAAAAATTACTTTAATGACTATTTTAAATTTTTTAACAAACTTCAGTTGTTGAAATTAACTTGTGTGGATTATGTTTGGCTTCAGTTGTTGAAATTAACTTGTGTGGATTATGTTTGGCATTGGGTAAAGACAACATGGAGAAAGATAGAAATAATGAAAAAAAAAATTAAAATTTTATTAATTATACCATTTAGACATTGCAAATAGCTTATATGCAAAGCATTTAGCTAAAAGAAAAGAAGTCAATAATCAATATATTACCATTATTATACTAGTATACCGTTTATTCGTGGTAGAATCTGACCGTATGATCTATAAAATTGGGTCATTGAACCTCGTTGTTATTGATGGAGTCTTGATGGACGAGAATGATGATCTGAGTTACGATAGTTATGGTTGTAGAATTGAAACAGTGAGTAGAGCAATGAGAAAATCGTTTGAGAGAGAGTTTCGTTGAGATTAAAGATGTAGAAACACACGGATATATATATATATATATATATATATATATATATATATATGTTTTCATTAATGGAGAAAATTCTCTACAGTCATGATTATAGTAATGACAAATTCAAAATTTTAATATATTTTACATTAAAATAATTCTATAATTTGACATATATATAACGAAAAGAGATTTTTTCCAAGCATTACTTACTCGTGCATTATGAATCAAATGTATACAAATTTTCTCATGTTTCATTATATATTCGTAGATTCTAATTTTTATCATTCAACTTTTCTTATAATGTCCTTGTGAAAATTGAAATGTAACACGAGTGAAGATTCGATTTTTGAATTCAAATATTTTTGTCACTTGCTATTTGTAATATTTTGTGTATGATTAACTTTGGGTTAATTACACTAATAGTCTCCATTCTTTCAGGTTTATAACGATTTCATCCCCATTCTTTTTTTAGTAGATATTATCCCCATTCTTTCATTTATTCTCACATATAGTCCCCAAATCACTATTTTTCACTATTCTAAAAATTCTATGACAATTTTACCCTTTGACTCAAATAAATTAAAATGATAAAGAAAAAAAATACAATAAAAACATTGCAATTAGGTCATTAACCTTTTTAAAAATACAAATAAATCCTAAACAATTTTATTTTATTCAAATAAGTGTTCTTCCCCAACTCACCACCACCACCACCACCACCCCCACCCCGTCCTGTCTCGTCCCGTCTCCTTCTTTGCCGGCACCAATGGCGAAAGCACGGTAGCCAATATCCAAGCTCCACCCGTGAAACTTCTGCATTCGCCAATGCTCGCATAGACTAGAAAAAAAACTCCAGTGTGTTTCCTCCCCCGCCAGCTCATCTAAATAAAATCCGTCTTTTTCCCATAAGTCATTTTCCTTCCGAAAAATCAAAGAGAATTTCGTCGTCTCCAAACTCTGACGTGCCCACTGTCGGAATCTTGAAGTGTGTGTGATGGAGGATTATTTGCAGTTATTTGTGGAAGAGACATCGTGGTACAACGACATTGTTTAGGATTCACTCTTTCTGGAAAAATGGTGGGGGAGGAGACACACAGTAATAATAGTAAATCGAAAGGTGGATGTGGTAATTCTTTCTAGGCTTTGAATCTGTGCCCCAATTGTAAGACATCTTATTACTATAGGCCATACAAGATGTCACCTATTCAGGAAAATTTTAATTAAGTGACTCAAGTGACTCCCGGTGGTGGTGGTGATTCAATGGGAGCATGGTGACAGGAATTCGGGGTGTACTAACCAAGTCGCTTCTTCACTCGGGACTGGGTCTGGTGTTGGTGATGGAAGAATTGAATTCAGTGAGTCTTTTAGGCTACCTGTGACATTGTTGAGAGAAATGTCCATTAAAGGTGCCGAGGGCAACACTTTTCAGAAGAATTGTGTTGAGTTCAATCTTTATAAACCTCGGAGGGATAAGACGGTAAAAGGTCAGCTGCTGGGAACTACTATTCTGGACTTGGCAGATTATGGTGTTGTTAAAGAGAGTTTGAGCGTTAATGCTCCTATTATTAGCAAACGAACATATAGGAACACTGCACAACCACTTCTATTCCTAAAAATCCAGCCCTTTAAGAAGAGTCGAACAAGCTCCTCCTCAAGGGACAGCTTAACTGGAGAAGCTTCAATGGACATGAACCATGGTGAATTTGTTTCTGCATTGATGAGTGAAGAATATGCTGAAGAAGTCGAGGTTTCCACGTTTACAGATGATGACATCTCCTCGTACTCGTCTGTGGCAGCTTCTTCCGTAGTTGAATCAATTGGATATTCATCACCTCAAGATAAAGAGGTATCTTTGTGGTGGTGGTGGTGGTGGTGGTGCACCTCAAGTGACTTACGGGCTTTAGACACCGGTGCCTGCAAAAAAGAATAGGAGGGTGGGGTGGGGGTGAGTTGAGGAAGAACACTTATATGAATAAAATAAAATTGTTTAGGATTTATTTGTACTTTTAAAAAGGTTAAGGGCCCAATTGTAATATTTTTATTGTATTTTTTTTCTTATTATTTTAATTTATTTGAGTCAAGTGGTAAAATTGTCATAGAATTTTCAGAATAGTGAAAAAAGGTGATTTGGGGACCATATGTGAGAATAAATGGAAGAATGAGGATGATATCTGCTAAAAAAAAGAATGAGGATGAAATCGTTACAAACCTGAAAGAATGAGGACCATTAGTGTAATTAACCCATTAACTTTTTACCATATAATTCTAGTGCTGTCGATTTTGTTCAAAATGAGATTTTTTTTTTGTAAATTTTGATAAAATTTGATGAAATGTGTGATTAAAATTAATTATTGACTTTAATTTCAAATTTTAAGCAAAATTTTAAGTAAAATCAAATATGTTTAAAGATATTTTTTTATTTTAAAAAAAAGTGATTTTTGTCAAGGAAGTAGTACCTTGTGTTGGGCCAAGTTGGGCCAAGTCTGACTCCCAACAAGAGTGATAGTCTCGCAAAGATGAAGCGTTATGAGAGAAATCAAGCAAATTTGAAAATGATCTTAAGTCCTAAGTGTAATATGAATATCAAAAGCCACGTGTTACATAAACTAAAGTTTAAGTGAACTTAGATACGCTTCGTTGGAGTCACTCTAAGAAGCCAAAGCTAATAACATAATTTGCTAATGAGGGAAGAATCACCGAGGTGGTTCGTTTAAAGTGAACCTCTTGGCTAAGTGAATGCAGGCAACCTTACCCTCGCCTTTCCTAGAGGCAAGTTGACTAGCGAGTTTATTTGCTTTGAAATTTTTTTTAAAGTCTCGTACGAAGTTAAAAGAATGTTGGCAATGCATATAAGTTATGTGACGCCACATGTCATGCTCTAAATAAGAGAATAGCATAATATTCTTCAGTCACGTGGCAAAAGACCCACTGCCATGTAACAACTTCACCGATAATGAAGTGATACGTGTGCAGATAAATCAAAAGGTCTTAAATGCCCATGACCTTAGTTTTTCAGTAAATACTCCATGTATTGTAAAGAAAAATGTATGAAAATCAAACTTCTAGTCAAATCTCTTTTCATTTTATTTCTCTTGCATACTTATTCTGATTTTTTCGATAACTGATTTGACCGCAGAGCGCAAACGGCTATTAGACCACACCTTGGACTGTTGTCTTTTCAAGCTAATAATGCTAAGTGTGCAGAATTTATAACAATTGGATAAGGAGGTGACAAGCATCTATTGACATCTTGATTATGCCAGATTTTGAGGTCATGACAAAGTCCTTTTAACTTTTGGTACTAAAACATGTATCAACTCCCATGTCCTAATTCTCTCCTGCTATGTTGAGGATCTATGATTACACGCGACCATCAAAAGTAAATCAAGCCATTTGCTCGTGAAATGTAGAAGAATTTGAAATGAGAACATATAAAGTCTTGTGAGAAGTTCGCTAATTTGATAGAAACTAGGATAGAGTTGATGTACGCAACTAGTCTTCGATCAAGTGACATAACAAAATCTTCACAAGCTCACCATGGAGGAATGATCGGGTATCATAGTAGAACCACCAGTTATGGAATTTAGTTTGAAGGATGAGGAACAAACTGATTGTGTATTCACGTAAGGATCAGAAGTCTCTATGGATGACATGAAGAGCGCTGTCGAAAAATTCCACTATCCTAAAACAAAATTTAATAGAAATAGAGATGGAGCGAGATATGCCAAAGCAAATCTCCTTAAAACAGATTTCGTGTATCGCAAAAAAAGGTGCCAACGGGATATTTGGATGTCTGTCTCGCAAGATACAATGTTCATCCCAAAGTAGTATTGCACTAGACCAACTTTGTCGGTCGAACTAAGATATTGATTGTACTCTTCGTGAATGGAAAAATACGAACTTGAAATAAATTGCACGGAACTACCTTGAACAAGAATTTGCTAAAAAATTATGTAGACGGAATTTGGAGAGGGATGGAGGATAATTTATAAATCAATATTTCAGAATTGATTTGGTGTTCAAAAATTGAATTTAGGGGTCCCTATTTATATGTTTTGAAATGTCTTTTTAAATGGGTTGCACCATTTGGTCTAATTAATCTGCATCCTTAGACCGCATTATTTCATATTTTCAAATTAAATTTTGAATGAATGTGTCTATCCATCAAATATATTCATGAATTATGAATGAATGTGTCCATCCATCATACCATTTCACCAATTGCTTTTTCAATTCATCCAAAATTAATTGTAATGGCCTACATCATTAAATATATTTAATAATTTAACCCGATACATTGGATATTCTCATTCGGATAAGGTGCCTTCTATTGGGATACATTGCAACTTCTGTAAGACTGTAACAGATGATCTAGCCATTTGGCTAAAGGAAAATTTTGGTTGATTTGCATCAAGTTCAAGTTGAGGTTACTACAATCATGTATGACAATACGTAGTTGCATTCAAATTTATGAGAACAAAGCTTAATGTGTTGTTGTTGTGGTGTGGTGGTATAATAAAACATTCGCCTTATAATATGATCTTTTTCAGGCCAAGACGTATTTTAGCATGAATAGTCGAAGTCACGAATGTTTATCTTAAACATAGCATTATTTTACATAACTTACACTGTTTTAAGAAATTTCGAGCGATGGAGAAACACAATCTGCAAGGATCGAAGATGGTTGCGACCCCCACGAAAAATTCATGACAATTTTACATCTTATTGGCAAATTTCTATTACAAGCTAGATAAAGCAATGGCAGCCAAGTCCTTAATGCTTATTTCTTTTTAACAGGTTCATTTAGGCTTGTTCTTGAAAAATTCCAGGGCAACTTCTGCATTACAGTTTTTCTCAGTGAAAGTACTGAAGAATTCTTTGTATGTGAAAGCTTTATAGTCTGGAGGATGGCCTGCATCCAACAAACTTTTGGCTGGTTCAATCAGGATGTCATGAGATGGAATTAAAAACGAGCCGATCGTCGTCCTAGCCTCGTCTGAACTTGTTACCACTCGATGTATTGGACTAGTGAATTTCCCGTTACTGATTACCTGGAAAAAACGTCGAAAGAGTTCAGTTTCAGTAAGTGAATAGTCGAAAGTAGACGACAACTTTGAATCACTAGTATACATAATTTGGAAGTAATATGATAGAAATTGTTGAAGTCTTTTTCCGGCTAGCTGCAACATCTGATTTACTTCTCGTTCTAGGTTTCGCCTCTGTTAGAAAACTATGCTTGCACTCACGCGTAAGCGTAATTGAAAGTGCTTCGTGGTCGTCCCAATTTTCAAGGGTAGCCGGGCGCACTAGACACCATGTGGTGCTCTTCCAGCTAATGGACTTGATAGAACTTTTCCTAATGGCTGTGAGCCTGTGAACACGTGCACGCATTTCCACCAGAGGTGAACCCTAGAACGAGAAGTAATTTTGGAGGTTGCAGCTAGTAGGGAAAATACTTCAACAGTAAGCGTGATCGTATTAGGCCAATTCGAAATCACTTCGTGTACCTTTAACTGGAGCCCTGGGATGACGAGAAAGGCATTAGGCAGAGGCTCAACACCCATCCATTTGGCCTCCAAGAAGACCTGCAGTCCTGGCACAGAACATTGTTGAAGCATACTTATGAGATTAGGATCACAATGTTCAGGCATTCCCAGTGTCAAACTTGGATCAGGACATGGAATGTGATGATTAACAGATAGCAACTGAGTTTTACTTATATCACCATCAAAATACCCCGGTTCGACTCCCAGTCCTTCAGAGATCAGATTCAAAATCCTCAACAGAAACTTCCTCACTTCAACACTATATATACCAACAATTTCTCTGAAAAGATCACGCAAAAATCCCATCAGTTACCTACAACACCCGACTTTTTTAGTTCACAATACAAGAAAATGGAGATCAAGTAATTATACCGGTATCTGGCTGGTCTTTCTGGCCAATGTTGAATATGATCTTCGATAGGATGGCATCGATGAGTGAAATTATCCCTCCAATAATGAACCTCTTCCGCGTTGTAGTTCAATGTGCTCGAGTAAATTCTGCAACTTTTATTGATGTCATTCGAGTAAAAGCCCGCCTTGTACTCAGCTGGCATCCCATAGAACTCCTTGAATACACTCATCGTGTCATCCATTAAACTTTCAGAAACTCCATGGTTGATCACCTGCATTAACAGCACACAACACATTTGTTAAAATATCATGTTACACTACTTGTATCGCTAATACATGAACAATTTGGAACACCATATGTATAACTAGAAAGCATGAACCTGAAAGAATCCAAATTCTTGGCTTGCATTTAGAATCTGCTGAATTGTCTCAACTCTGTCAAGGCCTTCAGCCTTTTCGAGGTCGATTACAGGAACATTTTTGCAGACAGGAAAAACATTCTCCCCAGGCCTTCTGTCTGGTGGGAATACATAACTTTTTGGCAAAGATTGAACATCAGTCCAGTTTGACATAAGAATTTCCATCCTTTGATTTTAATCTTCAAAATATATTTGGGTTTTGATGTAGCAGATGAAGATATACACAGGTTTTATACTATGTTTCTATCAATCAAGGGACAAGGAAATTTCATGGGACAAACCGGATTGAATAAATTTCACAATGCTGGTCCCAACTCCTAAGTAATACATGTCACTTTTCTTTAATTTGATGTTTATGTTGAATACAACATTTATATAAATAAATGTTTCCTTACGAATGTGTTAAGCTTTTAGATGAGACAATTCAATATGATATCAGAGCAGACAAATGTGCGAAGATCAAGTCTCGCCGCCACCTTTATATGAAACTCACACACGTGTGACACATCTTTGGTAGAAAAATAAATTCGGCATACACATGAGGCAGCGTGTTATAGGGTAAACTTGATGCGGGGTGATGCGACCAATGATTTCAAAAGCCTCAGCTAATAAGAGAAGCACAATTAAGCCATTTATTGCTCATGAGTCATGAAAAGGCCTCAGAATTCACCACAAACATTACTCTTTTGCATACTACTTTGAGAATCTCTTACGAGATACATCCCCCATCATGTTCTGGTGATGCTCAACATTAAACTATTGCTTGATTAACAATAACGGATCATATTATACTATTACACTAATCTTCAATTTGCCATTATGACTATAGTTATTGATTAAATCTTGAATAATTCACATCCTAGTAGCAATCAGGCCTAATACATTTTCTGTGAATCAATCTCTTTCAACTCAAATATATATGCTGGAAAATTATGTATGGACAATAAGTTCTTGACTAGAAACAGATTTGAAGTTTCTTGCCGAATTAAATAATTCTGTTGACATATCAGAGTTCAGTATAAAATCTTAACTTGGTGACAATGCTAATGTATAGATTTGTATGTCTTTATGTTCATCAAGATTCCTAGTCACATTATAACATAAACAAATGAAATATAGATGTCAAATGTTCTTTTACTAACTTTGAAATTAAAAATTAAGTTCACACCATAAACCAGAAAAGGGTGTGCTAGTCTTATGACTGCCGAAGTCGAACGAGTGCACTTTTAGAAACTATTGATTGTCCGAGATTGAGTGCTATGTATCATCCTCGAGTTCACTACAAAGAAATAAACTCTTCCCTCTATCACAGGTAAATAGGACTAGACAAAAGAACATGTACGGAAAAAAATAAATATGCCCTCCAAGCAACGCGTTCGACTTACATTCAGAAGATTTTATTTTATTTTATTTTGGTAGAATCTTGACAATATCCTGGTATACACCTTTTGCTTTCAGGACAAAAAAGCGAAAAAGAAACATTTCATATTAAAATGAAATGGTGGAAATTAAATAATTGGTAGAAGCAGTGTTGGACCACATTTTTTGATGGAAAAGTCAGTGTTGGACCACATTTTTTGATGGAAAAATGTCCTTGTCCACTCATTTATATCACTGATGACGATCAATGATATTGACATTATCAATGTGGGAGTGGGGAGGGGTCAAAAAATCCACCCAGTAACCAGAATAGTAAAGAAAAAACTTCAGATATTCCGGTAAATACTGATTTACTAAAGCAGCAAAAAAGAATTCATTCAAATACTAGACGAGAATAAGATTTAATTTGTTGTTATTATGGTCGAACATAAAATATTATCTCAAGAAATACCCTAGAAAACAAAGAAATATTGATTTCTATATCCAGATTCGGTAAGTACGTCAACAGGGCAGTTTCCAACATCTACATTCTTCGCTTCGCTTCAGTTCCCAGAACATTTCTGCACAAAGTAAAAAACAAATTGCTGTAAAGTGTATACCATTAACGAAGTGGAGAATACCAGTAATCACAACCCGTGTTAAACAGAAATGCGAAGGGATGAGGTTGAACAGCTACATGTATCATTTTCGCCACGCGTTCGACATACTAAAAGATCTAAGTAACGACCGGTCATGTTAGTTTTGGCTACAGAGTTCCAGTCTTAAAGAATCGAAACTCTTACATTCTCTTGGAGAAGTAACGCGATAAGGTAGTGGTGCCAAAATGAGTGGTCTTCCCAATCCCCGCCGGCCTAAAGTGGAACTGGATACAAATCCATCCATGAGCAACAATTTGGATAATATAGATGTAAGAATCAGAAAAATAAAAATTGTCATATTTAGAATATCCCTTTGTCAATAGCTATATGACTATATTCTCGAGTCGACTTGGTCCGACTCCCAAGTCTATGTACCAGCATCTTTAACATGTCTACATCTAGGTGACAATTAGGGGAACTATCATCTTGTCTGACAGTATTCAATTCCAAAACAGAGCCATTTCACCCCATGATTTAATAACCGACAAAAAATGCCTCTAAATACCACTCTATTTCATTCCACAGAAGCTGAAACAAGTAGCGAAAATGTGGCACGAGCCACATAAGATCTGCCTAATGAGTTAAAGCAACAAAGATAAACAATGTTACTGGAACGGAACGCTCACAACCAGAAATCTTACTTCTTCTCATAGAGTGTAAGGAGAACATCATACATTAAACTGTGGCCTACCATGTAACCGAATCGTAAAAGACATATTCTATGCTTTAGAACTTTCCTTTTCCTGTCTTAACCTTTAAAACATTTCATTTCCCTTGCCATCAAGAATAGAGGGTTTTTCCCTTTTCTCTTTCCTTTTTTGGCGATCGGCTAACAAGTTTCAACAATTTAGCATACAACAGGAATCGTCAAAATAACAAAAACCATCACATGACACATATAATCTTCAACAGTGTATACCTATTTTTTGTACTTTATTTTAGTAAACAACAACAAACTAAGTCTTATTCCCAACAGATTTTGAGTCAACTACATGAATCCTTATTCGCCATTCCGTCCTGTTAGATCTACTAGGAGATGTAAAACAACTAGATTCTTGGCAACTACCACATCCCAAATTATTTTTGGTCCATCCCTCCCTTTTCTAACTTGCTCTACCGAAATTGCAGACTCTAAATGAATTGGCACCTCTTTAGGTCAACGCAAAAACCACCTAAATTTTTCTTTCCATAATTTATTCTCAATTGGAACCACTTCCACATGTTGGCGTATGTTCATACTGCATTTTTAGTCAATAAGCAAAAATCTGAATTAGCTTCGCACATCAGGCGGGAGCGCACAATCAAGAAGATAAACAGCAGCAGACCAATATTGAAAATATTATTCAATTAAAACAGGCATATTTTACGGTTCATTACACAGCCTAGTAGGGAGTAACATCTTAATATAGTTGCAACTCTAACCTAAATATGACCAGTAAATAAAACAATAAATAGCCTCTCGAAGATTTCTTTGGTTCCTCATCTAATAGAAATCACCATACGTGAAGTAGAATACACAACAAACAAGATCCGACCATTTCGAGGAAAAACACAACTCCACAGTGTTGTTCTTTGTTGTAAAAGAAGATGTCGCCACAAATTACAATCGACTACCTTCCCTTGGCAGAAACACGAGACTTCAGATTCCTCCCGGAGAGACCTTCACTGTCACGGGGCAAAGGCAAGGCCTTCATAAGAGATTCAGAGGATGAACCACGAGCTTTTGACTTTAATTGTTCAAGAACTCCAATAGCTTCTTCGAGTTCATCTTGAGCACTTGGTCCGTGGCCCTCCCAAGCTTCGACTACCTTCTCCTGGAAGTTAATTGCAAGTGGATAGCTGTTCAATTAAGGAAGAAAAAAAGATGTTAAATGACATGTTCTCCACCCAACAAAGGAAAAAAGCAAACAATTTTCTAAAGGAGGAGCATTGGAATAGAATAATAATATACTGTTTTATTTTTATTTTATTTGGTGGAGCTTTAAAGGAACAGGTGGACAAACCCAAACATAAATTATCTTTATCTTACAAGATTTCAGCCGTTTACGGAGGTCTTGGGTATCCATAACAGATCTGAGAATTCGTTCAAACAATTTTCTATAGGAGGAGCATTGGAATGAAAGATTTACAGATCAAATCAAAATGTTGCCTCTATTTTCATGTCAAAGTCATCAGCACTAGCAGATTTTCCCCTCCTTTCTGAATATGCAAGCAGAAAAGAATACATATGATTTACACACACATATTAGCTGGTTTGGTAAGTCAATAGCTCAAAAGAGAGAATAATGAAAGATTTTAAAAATCAATGCTGATCCCTATAGAAAGTGTCCACTACTCCACATAATTTTACCATAGATATCTATACTAGCATACCACTTGATTGCAGTGGAACCCGACCGTTGAAGCTTGTTTGTTGAAGAATATTGAGGAGGAAAAGATTGTGAAGAAAATTTGAAGAATGGTGAAGAGAAGAATTGAGAAGGAGAGATTTGAAGAGGGGGTGATTTTTTTTGGGAAATAAGACGTATATGCTGATTTTGTGCGAATGGGGGTGAAAACCTCCCTCACGGTCGGTGATAAAACCTATTTTACAACCCGAGGTTGAAATTGCTCAAGCTGTCATTATTTGTCCACTCGAATAGAGGGAAACATAATGAACATTGGAAATGCATTATGCCATATGAAATGAGCACAACAGGAAACTTCAAGTATGCATAGGTAAACGGGCTTGAATTCAGTTACTCGATAGCGCATTTTTTTGAGATTTTAAAGGTAAACCATTGTGATTGTTGACTGGAAAGTTCTCTTTATACAGGAAGATGATAGGTCAGTAACAGTCTTCAGATTGGGATAATAAAATACTCAAGAAACCCTCTTCTGATACTTACGGTTTAATTACACAGCTGAAGAATGAACTTCATTAAGAGAAACAAATTATTTACAAGGACCATATTACGCTGGTTTACAAATATAAAATTTCATAGAACATGCATCTTGAACATATTGAACGGAAAAACAACAAGTGAGAAAACACATTAACATGTTGTCTTGTATTACTTTATGATAGAGCTTGTGAATTTCAGTAGGATTAGCAGAGAATATAATGATTGCAAAGTTCAATCTAGTGTTTGCATATCAATTGACAACCATATCCATATGTATGCGTTGTTGTGTGCATTCACTTGATCAACGTAAATAAGCCAAATAGATAAATTGGGACACCTGTATTTGTATAATATAATTATAATATACCATGTGAATAAAACTATTATCATTCCAATATACACGCACGAGTCAAAGACCACATTCGTTTTTGGTTCATCGTCTCCTTTCCTAAGACAAATTTTCATGCCTTGCCTCTCTTCAGAGAAGCAGAAGATCTGGAAAGTCCCACCACCCAACACACACCACCCCAAAAGAATAAAGGGAAAAAAACTCCACCTCGTTCTGAATGCTGTACATGGTGATGCCTACGCCCTATCTTGAGAATGATTAACTATTAAGTGTCAAAGGGAGTTTAACAATGAATATCATCGTAATAATTACTAACACAATATATGAACCACAAGGTGTGTTTGAAAAGTATAGCATGATGCAATCTCTAGAAATATTTCACACACTTAATAAAGTCTTCTGTGATAACATGTGGTGGGAAATTAGTATTCACAAAAAATTTAAACATCCATCGACTACACCAGGAACTTGAATCTAATGTTCAGTACCAAATAGAGTAATGCATTAGCAGAGAGTTAAATTATAACCAGAAATGAAAAAGCAATGGTTTTTCAATTTTTTTACCTTCCCATGGCAGCATATGCTTTTGAAAGGTTCTGACAAGCTTCTATTGAATCTGCATGATGAGGACCTAGAGACACATCCATGATATCTTTTGCATATGCAAAAACCTGAGCAGCTGATTGTGGTCTATCTAATTCTAAATAAGCTGCACCCAAGTTATTATAAACATAACCCACTCCAAAATGCTTGGAACCAAAACTCTCTTTTAATCTTTCGGCAGCATCTTCCAAGTAAGGAATTGCCTCTTCCACCTTGCCTGTCAACAGAAGCAACCAACCAATTCTTGCAGAAACACTTCCCACTGAATGTTGTTCTTGAGGCAGTTTCTCAAGCATTGCAATTGTTCTCTTTAACAAGGAGATTGCAGTTTCAAATTCATTCATCGTCTCATACTGCATAGAAATTTCCATAAATGACTCAGCGACATTTAGAGGAGAAGATCTTTCTTTCTTGTCTAGAATTCCACTGGCTATCTCAAGACACCTCTTTGAGTCTGAAAACTTCTCCTGATTACACAAAGCTTTGGCCATGGAAGTAAAGATCATAGCTCGATCCTCGCTCTCTTTGTCAGTCTGCTGAACAATGCCCTTCAAAGTATTAATAGCTTCATCATACCTCCCCAAGGCAATTTGCATATTGGCGGCATCAATCTCTGCACGAAGCAAATCTGAACTACGACCCCAGTTCTTCAAGACCCTCTGCGATAATTGATTTTGTTCCAACGCCTTCTCATGCTCCTCTAATCCAGTATAAATAACTCCAAGAAGCCTCCTATCATGGGCAACCTCCACTGAGTTATGCCCCAAATGCGTTTTATGTATTTCCATTGCCTTTAAACAAAATGGAAGCCCCTCCCTAAAATTCAGAACAGCGACATATGCCTCCGCTACATCCCTATTAGCCTTGCCAAGTTCTCTACTATCTTCTTCCAAAGTCATTTCTTTAATCTCTAAAGACTTCCTAAGATTACCAATAGCTTCCTCTCTCCTACCCATTGCCGTCTTAGTATTAAACAATTCAAACTGGACAGCATGCAAAACAGGTCTGATATCATTAACACTACAAGAACCCTCCTCCTCTAACTTACTCAACACTCTATTAGCCCTATTCAAATACCCCAAACTATCATTAAACCTTTTTAGACTATAAGAAGCAGAACCCAACAATTGTAAAGTCATGGCAAGAGGCAAAGACAACTTATTATTTTTATTCTGATTATCATCCATAATATTTAAAGCCCTTCGAGCAAAAGACAGAGCCTTTTCAGGGTCCTCACCTTCTTGGTCAAGTTTGAGCCCCATTTTCAAGCACGCCAAGCCCAGCTCTCTCTCATCAAAGGACGCCTCCATGTCTTTGAATGCTTCAAGCATGTCATCCGCCGACTCAGCCGACTCAAAAGCCTCCTCAATTTGTGATCTTTCTTTAATTTTCCTCTGTCTTGAGGACATATGAGATTCATTTTGGCCATTTGGGTCAACAAGGGTGTTCAGTTTGTGAGATGGGGCGGTCTGAAATTTATGGGTTTGGGGGCTAGAGAAGAGTAAAGATTGAGTCTTTGAACAAGAATTCAGATGGGTATGTGACTTGTGGCTCAAAGACTGATCATTGGTGGTAGCGGAGGCGACGGCGGTGGCAAGGCAAGAATAGTGGGTGGTGGAGTCTCTGGAAGTGATATAAGGAGAGGTTTTGGTGGGTGGGTGGTGGAGGTGAGAGAGGAGTTTGGAAGAAGCTCTTCTCATAGTGATGAATTTGCAGGGAATTTGATGGTTATTGTGTAGTGTACTCTGTTGTGGGTTTCGGTTTGTTAAACCCTTAAAGCTAGATTTTTCGTCCCCCACTTTATAAAACTGATAGTATTAGCATACCACTTAGAAATCGACTTAAAATGTGTATTTTTAATTTTCAACAGAAGAATTTATAAAAAAATAAAATAAAATAAAAGAGAGCAGAGGATATAAGATTTGAAATGACGGATTATTAATTTGAAAAAGACAGACGCATACTCTATTTTTTTGTGATTAACAGTTAAAAAGAAATTGAAGATTGGCTCTGAACATTATGTTTGCTAAGTTTAAAAATAAGCCAAATTTAATTTTAACTTTGTTACTTTTACAAATCTTTGCACCCCAAGTAGTGCCAAAGCTTCCAAATAGGATTTTAGGATAAAATGTAGAAGATGGAACACGAATAATTTACATGGTTCAATCAATTTTTATTTTTTTTAACAAAATACTAGTGCATAATACCGAGTCGAAATTTCCATAAATTATGCCTACTGTGTGAGACCATAAATGATTCTAAAAGAATGTTTGGCAAGAGTTTTTTTAAAAAATTTTTTAAAAAAATTCTCATTTTCAACTATATTTTTCGTAGAAGTTACAATTTTTATCAACTTCTTAAAATCTACCTACAAACACTAAATTTCACTACAAAATAAGTAGTCCATGACAATCTCATAATGGGAATGCTTCAAAGTACAAAAATACCTCTTATTCATAAGAGAACAACTAGATTGGCTAATAAATATATATACTCTTATGTACAATACTTTGTTGTTAGTAAAAATTACAAGTATACGATATTGGGACAAGTAATATAATTATAAGTTGGGTATCGTTGATCACAATGATCATATTGGTCTAAATTAATCCTAATTAATTATTCGAACCGATACTAAATTGAACATGGAATTATTATTTTAACTAAAGTTTAAACTATTTCAAAATCAATAACAGACGATCTAAAGTGCTAGGACTCATGACTTTATAGTAATTTTCTACTTTAATTTTGCATATCAATCATTCAAAATATTTGATGTATGTATCCGATTAAATTTCTTTAATTGATAACATATCTTGAGTGAAATCAATTCTACTTATGTAAATAAATTCATTATATTTCTATTTTTTTTACCTATCTAAATGTATTCAATCGCCGAGAAATCCATGTAACGACCAAAAAAATTGTAGAAATATATATATATATATATATATATATATATAGAAATATATATATATATATATATATATCTTTTACTCAAAATTTTTATCTTTATTATATTGGTCTAAATGAGCAAATTTCCTCTCGACCTCATTACCATTCACAAATCAATCAATTATTGAGAAGATAATCGAAGCATTCGGAACAATAATAAAAAAGATACACAAAGTCGAATTTAGAACTAAAACTTAATAATTGAAATAAAAAATTCAAACTAGACATTATCTCCGCCTTAACTAGAAATTTAGCTTAAAATTATCTTTGAAAAACACAAATAATAAATTGAAGACATCGTCTAGTTTTGAAAACAAATGAACAACTTGAATCCCATTGCTTGCACTACGAAAATCTTGAAATCCCTCTTTTTCTTTTTGCCTTCAAGTCCTAATCACAACCGTATGGAGTTTTCTTCACTACTGAAAGAAAAAAAAAAAAAAAAAGAATATATACGTTTGTATGTCTCTATGTCTTCAATTTCTCTCTTAAACGAAAGTCTCTTTTAAACGATTTTTTCTTTACTCTATTCACTGTCTCAATCCTAAATTCATTACCACTATAAATCAGATCGTCATCCTTGTCCATCAAAACTCCATCAAGAACAAATGGGCTTAAATTCATTCTTATAAATCCATAGGTCGGTTCCTATGCGAAGAAGTGGTACAGTAGTATAGAATGTGTTTTTCTCTTCTCAATTCGCCAACTAACCCTCTATGTGAAACGTGCCAAAGAAATACACAAGAACACCCTCGAAACTCAAGTTTCTAATTACCAGTCGAATGCTGGCTAAAGACAACTCGCGGCCTCGAATTCTTACTCATGACTGCGAAGTGGAAGCAGAACCTATAGGCTTAACTTGTGAGTTTCTCGCGGCCGCCAATATTTTGGCGTGGCAGCTCGCGGTCGCGAGCTTTGCAGTGGGAGAATCATCTCTTTTTTCCTTCTTTCAACCTCCTCGTTATCTCACATAGATCCAATCTCGATCCCCGCTCTTCATTTACGCATCACTTCGTTCAATCTCCATTTTTACTACTCATTTCATCCTTACTTCGTTCAATCTCCATTTTTACTACTCATTTCATCCTTGTTTCCTCAACCCTCTTCGTACTTGGGTCGATCCTAAAACAAACAAAAACACAATCAATAGCAAAAACGAGATAAACGATATTTTAAGAGCTGTCATTTATGGAGGAAAAAAATGTGAATGGGCAAATGAAGGTTCATTAGGTTGGGTGGGATAAAATTGAGTAAATCGAAGTGTGGGGATGGGCTGAGTTTTAGGGAATAGCTAAACAGGTGAGGGTAGTGAAGAATAAGTATTTTAAGAGCAGCCTTGTTATGGAGGATACGGTGGGGCAAAGCCGTCACTACTTTGGAGCATCTTGTGAGGGCGGGAGGTGGTGATGGAGGGTGTGAAGTGGCGGGTGGGGGATGGGACACATATTGGGATTTTCACAGATGCTTGGTTGCCTTGACGAAACAATTTCCGGCCCATCTCATCTCCTAGCCAGAATGTGACTTGGGTGAGCGATCTGATTACAGAAAGGAGGATATATACAGTCTGAAGTGGTTTCGGCCAGTAGATAGGTAACTTATTTATTCAATTCCTCTTAGTCACTTCGAACTCAAAGGGAGTTCGAAGTGGGTTTTGTAGATTATTGGAGGCACAGAGATATGAAGAGGGATCCAGTGAAAACTTTCTAAGGCGTAGTGGGAGTGGCTAGGTTATGGCCATTCTTTAGTCCTCTTGTGTGGTTGAGGGACACTCGGGCTTTGCTGGTGGCTATTTTTCAGCAATGCCCTAGGGAAGAGAGGACAATGATTGGGTGCTGGATGTGGTGCGTTGAGGAGAAAGGAACAAGATAGTGCATGAAGCCAAGGCCTGCGCCCTGCTTGGGAGTTTTTTTTTTTTTTTTTTCCACTGGTATTGACGGATTTGATGTGGTACCGTTTATCAAAATCGGTACTTGTTAGTTTTTTGGAGTACCGATTTTGAGCGATTTTTAAACCGCCTAAAATCGGTATAGTGTAATTTTGAGTGTATCTCTCAACCCTCCAAATCGGTGATTTTTGGCCGTTCTTCAAAATTACTTCCAATTTTACTCTCTCAAACAATTATTTTCAAAAATATCCTAAATTTAATATTTGTAAAAATAAAAGAATATATGCAAAATAACAAAAAAAACATATGCAAAAACATAAATTTATATTTATTTTTCAATAATAGGTGGAAATATAAAAATTTCAAAATTTAATTTTTTTTATATATATGGTCATATATGTAATTTGATTATTTAAAAAAAAAAAAAAATAGATCCGTTAGATAATAAACTCCCAAGTATGGATTGGAGCGTTTCAAAAACTGCTTCAAAAAATCATCCAAAACCTCTCCCCTCGTAAACTCCCAAAACCAATTCTTTTAAAAAATCCACAAAACTGGTACTCCATAACTATCCTAAGGGCCCAGTTGCCTCCATAGTATACTTCCAGAGAGGGAGGCGTCGAGTGGTAGTGCAAGTGGGATTGGGGGAGGGGTTGGTGGCCTCCATAGGTTGGCGAGTTGAAGCTAAACACGAATGCACTTGTCATAGGGGGACGGAGGTCTACTGGAGTACAGGCGGTGGTAAGGGATGATGCAGGTGTGGTGGTGGCAGGAATCTCAATGCTCGTGCTTGAGAGTCATTCGGTGGAAGATGCAGATGTCCTAGCCTTGTGGGAAGGACTAAATTTTGTCAAATCTCGAGGTCTTCACGTGCATTTTACAAAGAGGCTCCGTATAGTTCAAAGACTGAACTCTAATTTTAGAGTTGCTCCAAATAAGGCTGTTATGGGTCATTGATGCTAGATGTTTCGTTTGTCTTGTAATTCCATTTCTCGTAATGGCAATAGAGTACATCACACAATAGCTTAGGTAGCTATGTCTAATGGAGTCTCAGTCCAATGGGTCAATTGTATTCCTTGCTACGTATCATCCACAGTCATGAAAACATTGAGTAATGCAAATTTCATATTTACAGTCAAAAATAAAATAAAATACCGGTACTAGGCATTAACTATTTATGTGCATCAAAATTAACAAACAAACTTCGAGGAACTTCGAATCATTGCTGTCAAAGGTTAGCTGATAGTCACACAAAAATCAACAGTATAATGTAGGTACGGAACGGTTTGAAAAGACAAGTGATTGTGCATATCAGTGTTAACTTTGGACAGACTTGTAGCATCCACTCCCCTCCAAATCAACCTGAAGCCTGTTCAGTATCTAATTATATACAAGATATATACAACAAAGAATATAGAGCTGAATTCCTGCAGAATTATACAAGATTTGCAGGATCTGCATTCTCAGTGGGACTCTCTAAAGGCCTGCTGCTATATATATCATCGAATGGAAGATGGAATTCGCCACCATCTAAATTGTCCATAAAGAAAGTTTGAGAAAGCCTCTTACTATGCCTCCATTCCAAGTGTTCTTGATCGTCTACACTCCTGTCTGAGAAATTATCGTAATGATCATGAGGAGCATTGTGAAAGAAATTTGGAGGATCAAGAAAACTTGTCTGTGGATCGGCACCTTGTGGTGGACTTCTAGCCCACCAATGGCTCTTGGTAGGGTGGTGTTCTGCGATGCTTGAGTTGTGATGTTGCAGGACACTTTCCTGAAAGAGAGGAGCAGATGTAGAAGCTTCGAGATGACTCTGCACTCGATCCTTGTCAAGATATCTCCGGTTGTTACCATATTTTGCTTCGTTTTGTGTTGAGTGGGAAGCAGTCCAGAAATCTTTAGGGTTCTCCTCAAAACCAGCGAATGTATTAGATGAAATGTCTCTTGAATAACCAGCTCTATCATGATTTTGTGAGGTATAATACCAGTCGAGAATATATGGAAAATTCTTCTGTTCACCATCTATCAGCCACATTGAACCAGTTACCACGTTACCAAAAGGCATTTCCCTCGAGAAGAAGCTGTTTCGGTCACCAAACCCTCTAAAATTTGGGCTCTGCTGATGCATTCTTGAAGCCAACTGTGCAATTCTCGTTCCTTGCCCTTGCAACTTCTGATCTCGAAATGCTTTGAGAGATGCAAGGAATTGTTTCCCCTGAGCATCCGGTTCCCACAAAGGATAGCTAATCTGAAAGCTGCAAGTATGGAAAAAAGACTAGAAGTCACTAGCAGTTGAGGTCACCAGATCCATCTTAAATTTCACAAATAATACCAAGATAGAAGTATTTGACATGATTACTTGCCAAGAGTTTATTATTCAAATTACGATAGTTATACCTCAAGATCGATTTTTCCATTTTCCCTTGTGAGCTCCTCTGGATGCGAGGCGAGTTAAATGGTGAGCCATATTTGCTGTTGCCGTGATTTTTAAAATCAAAGGCACTGAAACTGCCGGAAGGGGAAAAATGATGAGTTGTTGAATTTCGACAGCACAGAGAGGAACATAACATATTGTGCAGGAAAACCTTAATAGCACGTTGACTCAGGTGAATTAGACAGTACTCTATTAAGAAAGGAAAAATTAAAAATAAAAACCTAAAATCTTGTTCGTTCTACTGGCCCACTACTCTATAATGTTGCATATCAAATACGCACTGATAGTTTAAGTGGGAAAAGGAGAAGATATATGCTATACGAACCAGCAAACATGACCTACACCTTCAACGTCCACGGTGAAATCCATAATGAACTGCAAAATGTCATCCACCCGCTGCAACATCAAACAGCTTAGTAGTTCAGAAACTAGCATCAATAGTATACTGAACAGAGTGACAAAAGAATATTATAAATCACAACCTTTGGGACGACAAATAGAAGCAAGTATGGCGTGATAAAGATTGAGGTCATCTCCTCCAACAACATCATTCCAGTGTACTGCACCAGGGAATACAGTTGTGTTAGCGTATGGCAGTCACAAAGTGATGCAGCCCATAATCAGAAATTAGGGATTGCTTTTGGCCATTTTGAGATTTGAGTATTGTTATGGTGGTTTTTTAGGATTTTCCTCCCGTATTAGGATTTTTATTATGGTGATTTTGAACTTTCTTTCTAGCACTAGGATTATTTATAGTAATTTCGAGATTTCCTTCTCGTGCTAGAATTTTGGTTGCATGTATAAATAAGACCACTAGATCTGTTGAGATGGGGGCCTATTCAATAAGAACATGAGTCTTCTCAATTATCTGTCCAAATTCTTGGTACTCTATGTGAAGTAACAACCCAAATTCTCCGTAGTTGGCGTGAATCTACAAGCTTTTGATACCTATTTCCTGGTATTCACGAGTGAATAAACAGAAGCTAGAAGGTAGGATTGGGAATTATGTGTTTTCACGTTTAACGCTTCACTGTATCAGAAAGGCTAAACCATTGCCCATTTATTGTACTGTAACACCTGAAACTAACATTGTATAAAAGAACATTCTACCAAAACAAAGGAGATCCATCAGATTCTGCTTTGCCACAAATCAATGACCATTTGGCGTCACTGGCATCTACAAAGTTGATCAAATATAAAAAAATAATAGCAGACAGAAGAACATTTAAGTTCAATAAAAAACTTCTGCACTCATTGGACCTCTTGGCATCACGACAGCAGTAGAATACTTAGTAACCCAGGGAAAGAAGGGGGTGGGGTGGGGTAGGGTGAAGGGAGGGAGGGA
The DNA here is from genome assembly GCA_030279155.1 of Forsythia viridissima. NCBI lineage: Eukaryota > Viridiplantae > Streptophyta > Magnoliopsida > Lamiales > Oleaceae > Forsythia > Forsythia viridissima. The sequence goes on from CM059034.1 coordinate 17,559,039, forward strand.
CAGTAAATATGTCATACTAGAAGGCACTGAAAATGGCCTAATTAGTTCCGACAAACTCTTCAAGAAACAAGTAAGCAGTAAACTAGTAATATTTGGAAGTTAAATTGTAGCGGAGGTCCCCAACCTTTGCATTTTGTGCAAATGCATCCCTAATTTTTAAATCTGGGCACCCAAATCCCCAACCATTTCATCAATGTAGCAGACTTTCTTTGGAGTTGGTTTTCGTCCAAATGCACGTTAACATCGCACAGACTAAATATAGTGAAAATTAAAGAAAAAGTAAAGGGAAGGTGAAGGTGGGGTTTGGGAGGCTGACTGCTGGGGTGGGGAGGGGTTGTGGTTGATGGTGGGCCAATACTTTTTTCATCTTGTTTTGTTTTCCTTTTCTATTTTCAATTAAAGTAAGGGTATCATTGTCATTTTAATAAAATATGTACATCATGTGCAATGCAAGAGCAATTGTAATGCCCATTTGGAGAAAAACCGTACACATGGACTAACTCTGCCCCATTAATGAAAGGTTGAGGATTTGACTGCCAAAATTAAAGGTTATGTCGCATTGGCACAAAATCCCTAGGTTGTAATTGAAGTCAACCCACCTAGGGGCAGATTTCAAGTTTACACTCCTTCGAAGACTGAAGGCTGCTCGGGCATATAGCATGTGAATACCTGAAATAGAGTTTCAAACTCCACCCGTACAGTCTCGGTATTCTCCTTCCCCCGCCACCTTTTTGGCATATGATGTGTATGTTGGACCACAAGTGACATTGCCCCCTGTGGATCCAGGACAAGCAGCTCATCCACCATTGCAGCCCGACTTATAGCTGTTATAGTTCCAAAAACTGCAGCATACCAAAATAAGTTGCGACCAAATATCTGCGAGATTCAAGTAAATGTTTAATGAAAGGAGAAAACAAAATTGCCTTAACTACATGAACAAGCATATTGCCAAATACATAAAAGTGGTGTGAGTCCAAAGAATTACATGGCCTTCCAGCAGAGATTCTTCTAGGAAGGCAATGATTATGAGGACAGCAGCAAAGCCACCAGAAACAAACGAGATAAACTTTGCAACAATGGTCAAGATAGGTGAAGGGAATTGCTTTAGATAATCTGACGCGTGTACTACACTGCTATTTATCCGGTGCTTGAACAAATGGTCAACCTGCACAAGAAAGATGAGACACCATAAGTGATATACTACTCTTCACCAAAAAAATTGTTTTGAAAAAAAATTAAGCACTTAGAGGATGCAAAAAAGGAAGTATAATCAGCAAAATTAAATTAGTAGCAGCAGTTTTCAGTATCACCAATGTTCTAAATTGCAAGAATTGGATGAAATAGCTTCCTCGCCTAATCAAGAAAAACCAAGAGAAATAGAGCCAAGTAAGCAGACATTTTAAGACACTCATACCTCGTTGAATTCCCTAAACATCCACTTAGAGAGATTTGACCATCTTCGATGTGACGCCGTACTTGGGTGATTATAGAACTGTTCAGCATGCCTTAGAAAGAGATATACCAGCATGAAAATGACAAGAAAAGGAGAGAGAAGTAGCATTGCAAAGCCAACTATCATAAGCCTTTTCCTTAATGTTTTAGGATCAGAGACGAACTCCCTCCGCAGACAAAAGTTTCTGTGGAAATAACACCCGTTTAGATCAGAAGACAGAAGTATAATGGTCTGCAACAAAATTAAACATGTGTATCTTCTCACGGTCAAACAAGACTAGTCCAACTTGACACCAGAAGAATAGATGCATAATCACCATCATCTGCCAAGATAATGTAGGGGCAAGGGAAATTAAGGAGACTTTTTCTTGAAAAACAAAATCAGTGTTTCAACCATTCTGATCTTCAAAGATTAATCTCTAGTATTACGTCTTTTCCATGTTTCAGAAGTTCACACATCATCTTAGTATGGCACAGTTGTGTATCGTAACCCATGTGTTAGATAACTTAATTGGAAATCCATGCTCTTAAAATGCCAAAAAAAATTGACTGTCTATAAATAAAGGATCTCTTCCTTTTCCTCCTCCTCCCCCCCCCCCCCCCCCCCAAAAAAAAAATTCCCTATGAAATTAATGATATTATTTGGTTTACAGATGCTTTGGTGTGCACTGTGCAGAGGGGGGAGGAGATCATAATAACCTGTCAAACATGCTCTGCAATATGCACCAATTCAAGGTCCACTCAAGTGTCTTTGTTAGTACTAGTCGATGTTGCATGCCATTTGGACCAACTCTGACAGTTGGGCCAGCACCTGGGACCCACCCAGAAATAGGGAAGGCAAGCACTCCTTTATTAACCATTCCAATCAAATAATTCTCCTTCCGCATCAACCGCATCACCACATCGTGGACCGAAAGATCCTTGACCACACACAGTTGCTGCAAACTTTGTACCTCAATGACTTTTTCAAGAATCAATGCCCATGGCATAGTTTGTATTTCATTGTCCGTTACATGGAGACTGCACAAAAACATTAACTTCTATCAGTAAGTCAAAAATTTGACAGATCTAGTCGTTCTAATAGACAATCATAGATTGATGTCAAATTGTTAAGACATCCAAGATGAATGCCATGTGTAATCCATGATTCACACATCTTCCCTCCCCCAAAACGAATATAACCATGAAAAGATAGAAAACGAATGTTTTGCCAAGCTTAAAAGGTACAAGTCAAAGTATAAGTAAATAAATATTTTTTATTTTTTTTAGTGGTTAAAATTAGAATAAGTTACTTATTTTTAAGATAAAGTAAGAATTATTTTCAAATAAATAACTTTTTTTACTTAAAAGTAAAGTAAGAATTATTTTCAACTAAGTAACTTTTTTTACTTAAAAGTAACTTACTCAAACATGTTAGGAAATAAAAATAAAAAATAAAAAAATAATTACTTCAAAGTAACTTTTATCTACTTTTAAGCTTAGCCAAACATGCTCTCAGTCTTCACTTAATATCACAAAAATTAAGTTCACTTTTCTTAAGCTTAGCCAAATATGTTATTTATCTTGACTTGAACCCCATTAAATTCCGCATCAGATCAAGACATACATGTTGTAGTAAAACTGACGGATCTTGAGTGTCTCCTTTAATTGCGCAAAAAACCTCAAGAAACAGAAGATCCAGTAGATGGAAAATATTCCAAGGTATCCTACAATTATAGCTTTGGAAAGAGTAAATGGAGTCAATGGATGCTTATGCAACGCTTCCTTAGAAAGGTCGCAAGGCTTAATTCCAGATTCCACTGCATCCATTCCACACTTTGCATTGCGAAGGCCATTCCAATCAACATATAACAAGAAAAATCCAGAGAAACATATGATGAAAACCAGGCTCAGAAGTTCAAAAATCCACTTGAAAATAATGCACCAAAGCCCTTTCTCACAGTAGTAGGTGTAAATCCTCTCGAAAAACAGGTCGAGATCATCAATGGGCTCCACATTTGAAGTCTCACCGTCAAGAAGCCCAGACGGGCTTTCACTACGGGGGCTTGGCGCTTTATGATAGTCGGACAATTCAATTTCAGGAGGTACATCTTTAAGCAACCCTGTTGTTAGAGATGATCTACTGTGCCATTTCCATTTGAATATGTTAAGAGAATTAGCACTTATTTGCCCGCTGAACATCACTCGTACACACTTACAGCAGGCAAAAACAGCCAGTCCATTCCTTGAGTACTTCAATCAGAACATTGTGCTGAAAAACAAAACAGAATCAGGGTAACCCTTAAACTTGACAAGATATCTATGTAAAACACACAATATTTTTCTGTTTTTTTCTCTTAAAATAAGCAATTAACCGTTCATTTTACCGAGGGAGAGGGTACACTAGTTCATAAATTTTTTATCTTTCACATCCTTAGAGTAAATCAGTACGTTGTACAAGTTTATCAAACTGATTTTGTAAACCAATAGATGCTCGATAACTGTAGTTATCATTTTCAATTTGAGTAACTAACTATTAAACATGTCGGTCAGTTACAAATTTCTTCAGATTTAGTGAAGGTGTAGAGATTCACTAATATTTCGGCCCAACTACTATACCATCAACAGTTGAAAAGTCAAGATGTTTGATGCCTTGAGACCTTCATCTTACTCATTATATCTGTTAAACATTTTGTCTGTTCTTTCCTAAGAAAATTTTATTGAGTTATACAATGACCTCAAAATGGACATATACACGCATAGCCTCAGTTGGATTGCTGAATTGATCCGGTGCCAATTAAAGCGAGGTTAAACATGCTCCAATTTGCACCCACAGATAGGTCTCGTATCTGAATATTGCATCTCAATAAATATTTTCAATTTAAAAATAGAAATACGTAGTCAACTGCACAAAATATCTTGTTGCCAGAACTCTCTACAAAGGATTTGTAGAGAACTTTCCCATGCGGAAATCACTGCTAAATTTCATTACTTGTAAAAACTAACAACCTCGTTGATAAACTTATCGAGAATGATCACAAAAATGACTTCCCAATTTAATTGTGTATTTACTTCTTTTAGGCCTGTTCATCTGATACATTATGCGTTTTAAATATATGTATACAACATTAAGCAAGGATTGCCTTAAATCCAGAAACTACAAAATCACAAACATAAACCGGTAAACAAAGATGGCAATGGAGATGCTATTATTTGAATCTATAGATATCCAGTAATACATAGCACAAAGTAATAATCCATCATGTTCAACTTGACAAATCACTCCACCATAAGTTGACTCCCCCGCTTTCTCGTCTTCTAACCTTAACTCTCCTCTCTTAATTAGTCAAAAAAATGAATGTCTAATCAAACATGTGACAATATGCTTATACTGCTCGTTAGCTAATAAAACGTGCACACACTTTCACTAAAAACACTACAGGCTATGAACATCATATAATCAGAGAAGCACCATAATATTAAATGCAGTTTGAATTTAGACTATTTAGGAGATGCTATAAAACTCCTTTCTATCCAGAAACTTAATAGAATATATTAAACTAAGATGATAATCCAAGAAAAAAAGGAAAACCATATAAAAAGCTTAATGCAGCAGAATCGGATAATTATTCCGAGTGTACAGAAAAACAAAGAGATGGGCAAGAATTAAATTGGTTTCTCAATCGGAAATTCTGTACACTAAATAAATTAGAAGTTCATAAGACTTGTTCTCATGGTGCCTTTTGTTAATGAAATTAATAACTCCCGCGCTTATTAATTTAATAACTCTTTATATGTGCCTATGCAAGTTAGAATTGAAAAACTCATCACTAGAGAAGGCATTCAGAACCCCGAATGAATATAAATTATACAATGTAATATTCGTGCTAAATCGATTCGACAAAAATGCAGACAGCAATGGAAGTTGTTGAGCAAGTGACAATAGACGACAGCTATTTGTCGCTTTGCTGCCCAAAAACTCCAAAGTTAATGGAGTGCCTGCATGAATGGGTGGTCTCAAACATCAATAGATGTGAAAACCGTAAACCATGAGAAAATATATTTTCAGCATAATAGATTCGTCCATTATTCAGTTCTTCTAAAACGGGGATATAATTTACAGGTAAAAGGAATGAAGTAAAGAGTTATGATTCAGCTGCCAATAATCCAACATTCAAGATTGTAGCTTCAGTTGATCAGATAGTAACTGAATATTGTTTGATCCAAAATTCTACTTAAAAGGAACTTCTTTTTGCATTCTGAGCACAGAACAACCAGCTAAAATAGATAGTGTTCATTTAACATCACACAAGTCAAAAATTATAAAATTCCAAGAAAATAACCATAACACATAACGGAAAAAATAAAAGAAATTTTCTAGTCCAGATTCTTTGGAATCCCAGATATTCAATAAGTAAATAAAAGCAAAAGAAGAGAAAATTTACCTGAGACCCACAAAAAATCCGGGTCCGATGAAGCCAAGACTCACCGCAATTAATGAAAGAATACAAAAAAAAAGTTCAAATCTTTATGAAAAATGATAAATATGAAAAATAATCAAGAAATTTAAAGCATAAGAGGAGACGGCAGGGCTGAAGCTTTTCTTTTTCTACTAAAAATTGAAATAGAGAAGAAATCGATAAATGAAACAGAGGGGTTTGATAATGATTGCGTGTGCAGCGAAGAGCAAAGTATTTTGGTTTTATTATTTTTCTGTAAATTTTTATTTATTTATTTGTTTTCTTTTCCTCCAAGTCCAAGTGTGTATTGGGTTTTCTTCTCTTTTTTCCCCTTCTCTCTCTTCTGTAACATGAAATTGCATCTTTAGTTTACTTGAAAGTTCAACCTCCACATGAAATGGGGCTGGGCCTTAGGGCCAAAACTTTGGGCCTTTAAATTTCTCTGATATTTGAAAAATTCTTTTTGTGGGCCAGCCTGGCACAGCCTCTGCCTAGCCCAGTCAATGAAGCTTTCGTCTTTCTGCCTGGCCCAACTTGTCTATACCGTGATTATGTTGGGCCAGTCTTGGTCCAGTAACTCAGCATGGCCCACTTCACACTTCTATTTTGACCCAATCCACAAGTAGATACCATTTTTGTTTTCTTTTATTATTGTTTTTCTTTATAATTAATTTTTTTAACTTAAATAATTGATTTATTTTTAAATATTTAATTTCGATTTTTGATAAGTAATTAAAGAAGATATGTAGACAATGCATTGTATAATAGAGTTAAAATGCCATAAAGAAGTGCTTGATTTCGACTATATACAAAAAGTGTTTTTAATGTGATTGAAAGATACCCACAAAATTGAGAGATATGTGAAATTACTAAATTGATTATTTTTTCTAGTATCAAGTAGGGATAGCAAAAATATATTATCCATCCCAAATTTGATAGATACCTGCTCAAAATGGAACAGAAAATTCCTGATCACGGGTTAGCGGGGCGGATCGGGGCGAATATGATCATTTATGCCATGATCCGATCCGCCTCATTTGAAAAATAAAGAAAGAAAAAAATAGTAAAATAGTAAAGTTTGTTTCAATATTTGTTATTTTGTTTAATTTTTTGAATGACAATTGACAAAAAAAAAAAAAAATTCACGGATTAGTCTGTGGATCACTGTTTTGATCTGCTCTGATCCGGATCCAATCCAACTCGAGAAATTGCGGATTAATCCGCAGATTTGAATCTTCTAAAATTATTACAGGGTGAATACGAATCAGACCGATCCGATCTAAATCCGCCTCCATAGCCATCACTAATATCAAGTGTTGGACTCTAAATTTAAAAAATGTATAGTAAACAACTTGATAATTAGGGTAATAGCTAGTACATTTGTCCTAGAGAAATAAATGCCCTATTATCGTAAACTATAAATAGAGATGCTAAAATAAAGAACAAATTACATTAACACTCCAAGAGATTAGTATATTACATATATTACATAGACCCCTTTTCTTTTTGAAAATTACATAAACTCCCCTAAAATTTGTTTTCTATTACAGATTCCTCCTACTATATTTGAAATTGCTGTTAAATGATATTAATTATGTCTTTTTCTTTCCTTTTTTATTCCTTGTTGTGCATGTATTTGATTCATATGGGCACATTGCCTTTTCTTTTTTATTTTATTTTTTTAAAACCACATATCATTGGCAATTATATTACAGTTTTAGAAATTAAAATAAGGCAGCTATCGAAGCATAATTCATCTTCTAAAGATAGAGTAACGGATGTGGCAAGAGAGTGGGCCAGTGCATTCCCCCGAACACAAAACAAAATTATTTGGCAATTGGCGCATTAATTAGAGATAGCTAAAGAAGAATCACATTCGAATTGGCAATTGGCGCATTAATTAGAGATAGCTAAAGGAGAATCACATTCAAATTGAAAGACGTTTGGAACATCTCCAATGCTACCTTCTATTTTGAATGTCCAACTGATGTGGCGATGGGGTGAAGTGGACAAAACTGATGTGACAATATTTATTGTAGAAGGTCGTTCAATTTATCGTTTAATTTTAAACATCCTGTTAAACACATTCTACCCTTTTTTTTTATTAAATTGTGTCTATCTCTCTCATCTATTTTTCCTTCTCTTTCCTCTTTCGACACTCTCTCTCCTCATTTCTTTTTTATCTCTTGCCACATATAATTTTTAAAAAGTATCTAACATTGAAGATACTCTTAAAACTCAATTCTTAGCAGCATATACCCTCCATTAATGCGAGCAACTCACCACCAACAACCGAGAGATTAGTCCTTATCTTCCACAAAGAACATTTATAGTATTATCTCCCTTAATACTAGAAATGGAGATCTTAAAATAAACTTATGACCATAATAGAAATATTTCAATGAGAAATAAGAATGTAGGTCAATAAGTAAAGAGTAATTTGTACTTTTGGTTCACAATAACCTGCATGACACGATAGGCCATTAAATGTTTGCACCGTGAACTTATATTTATAGAGTTCTTGGTATAGACACTACCAGAATTATTTTTATCAACTAATACTCTCATAGCTACAGCTTAGACTATATTAAATTAACTCATCTAATGAGGTGGACCAGATTATTTGTTATTTGTAATTGAAGTGATGAACAATGAAAAAAACGTGAGTTGAGTTAAAATAACAAATAAGCAAATTTAATTATAAGTAAATAAGTATAAGTTTACTTACAAGTGAATTAGTAAAAAAATTCACTTGTAACTACTGTAAAAAAAATTACTTACAAGTACCAAATTCACTTATAACTAAAAAAATTACACTTATAAGTAAAAATAACATATAAGTAAAATAATTCACTTATAAGTTAACAAATTATTTATAAGTAAAAGAAATTATATATTAGTCATATTTTTTTATTTTTAATTACTTATACGGTCTTGTAATACAGTGTAGTACCAAACGTCATAGTAAAACAATAATCATAATCCACCTTAATTCAATCTCTCGTAATTTTATCCCACTTAATTGTATTCCCTAATCCAACTTTCTGCAGGTTCTCGAATCCATTCAGTATTTCATGGTTCTTTACTTAAAAAAGAAGATTGGTGATTGATCTTGTGCCCCTTGTCCTGATTTACCACATGCCAGTACTTATGGTGGTGCCATAACTATGGAGTTGTGGAGCTTGAAGCAATATTGGATACCCGTTAGATAAAAAAAAGGGTCCAAATTCTTTGACGAGAGCTTGGTCAAATGGAAACGTCTTTCTATCGAAGATGCAACTTTGGAGAGTGCGCAGGAGCTCCAAGACAAGTTCCCTACATCGAACCTTGAGGACAAGGTTCAGAAAAAGGGGAAGGTATTGATAAACTACGAAGATCTCAACGGACTTCTCGCTGCGGCATAACAAATGTACCCTTAATGCAATAGAATTGGTTCAATATAAGTTGATCCCGCTACCAATCGGACAAAAAGGGAAAAAAAATGTAAGAAAAAAGGGAAAACATTAGTATGGACGGATTATTATTTGAATTCAGCTCAAATTAGGTTTCAAAATTCCTTAGCTTAAACAAAGCTGTCCAATTAGTTTCCGAATTTCAATTATAGTTACACATTAATTAGTCTTAAATTATAAAAATTGTCACATTATTCATTAAATTGTTACGTGATCTTTATGAAAATATACCTCAATTCAAACTTAGCTTTGTTATAGGATGAATCCCACTTCGATTAAAATATCGAAATATTAACCAATATATAAAGGCTTGATCTACTTCTCTTAAAAAATGTTGATATTTTAAGATAGAACATTAACTCTTAATACAGTATCAGAACTCAATAAGTTTAAATGAGCAATTCGATTTAATTAAGACTAAAAAATGAGCACACGAATTCCAAGATTGGTGTACTCAGACGGGCCACCATTAATGAATGAATCCCACATGGGTTTAAATATCAAAATATTAATAAATATATAAAGACTTGGATTACTTTTTTTAAAAAATGACTTTTAAGATATAACTCCAAATCTTAATAACATCACCTATGATAAGAAGTAATAGTTTCATAAAAGAGAACATGCACGTGTTACACGATAATTTAACAAATACTTGTTATTCTATTATAGTGAAAGAAAGATTGAATAACAACTTGCTACTAGAACAATGAATTGATGACCAAAAGTGCCATTTTTTACCACAAGACAATGTTAGGGTGAAACTAGGTAACTTGGTGGACAAGCAATATATTAATTTTTCCACCTTTTCACCCCTTATTAGTGGAAATATTTTCCCTTCCCTTTTCCCTCCCCATTTTCCTTTCCATTCCTGTACTAAAACCAAAACCCAACAAGTAAGACTAAACTTTCCCCCCAATGTGAAAAAGGTACTTTAAATGGGGGTCCCAAAAGACAGTAGAATTGAGGAATGAAAACCCTAGAAATGGAATTCGCATGCTGTCATTTCCGGAAATGACCCTACAGTACTCTCTTACCGCCAGCCACTGGTTAGTTAACACGTGTCGAGGAGATGCTCTGAATGGTTAGACGTTGCTTTCATTAAAAGAACCAAACCGCCGACAATATGGCGGCCGTCGGCGAGTTTCTGTCAGCTTTTGTCCCCAGGTCTGGTGGCTTCCGGGTTCCGCCCTAAACAATGCTTTTTTGTGTAGGTAGGATTTGCAGGTTACCAGAAACGGCTAAAAAGTGTTTAATACGCTTTTTTTGTTCAAAATAATTGTTTTGATGGTTAATTGAAAAAAAAAAAAAAAAAAAAAAAAAGGGGAATTTTGTATAACGATATATTTGTTAATATCTATAAGTATTTGTAAACTGGTCAAATTTTATTTTTATTCACATAATTTGTAAGATATATAATTTTTATCTATTTTTTATTTACACATTCTATATGACCTACTGTTTATAATCTACCACTTTTAGACTCCGAAAAGACTGTTGCTTCATGCAAAACACGTGTTCTATAAAATGTTTGTTTTGCCCTTGATTTTGTTGGTTTTTTCTTTTCATTTTAGAACTTCAACCTAATTCCAGTTGAAAGAGTAAAAAATTTTCAATTTCTAACATAACATTACAAAATGCCCTTTACTTGTGGTAATTAATTAATTCGAATGGTCGAGATCTTGTATTAGTGAGGGAAAATAAAGATTCTTTAACATATTTTATTAGTTACATTGAATATGATTAAAAATGAAATATGTGTTGAACTTAATTTTTAATTCAATTTAACGTAACAAACGTACAATTAACAACCAATGAAAAATCAACACACTCAAACATGCTAACAGCATCTCTAATGTGTTTGTAGATTGCTAAAATATTTTTGTCACATTATTAAAGTAGATAATGTCCAAAAAAATTCCTCTTCAATACAAGTTGACAAAGACTCTGTCAAGTTGACGTTGCAGAAAAAAAAGATTAGACATTGTCGAGAAGTCCGTTTAGATTCAGATGTTCTGTTGGACGAAGTGACTTAGAAATTTTTCTATTTTTTGGTAATTTATTTTAGGAAAAACAAAACTTGCCATACTTTTTAAATTTTCTCTCTTATTATTTTATTTATTTATTTTTATTCTAGAGTTAATAAAATCTATATAAGCGACAATATTGAGTTGTAGATAGAATTCATTAGAAATTAATTTTGGACTTGATCATGTATTAATTAGACATCAATACCACATATATTGAAAGTTTTCTTATTTATATACTACGTAGACTACAAATTATAGAACCCATTGAAAATGGTAACAATAGTAAGGCTACAATGGTCATTTCACACTCCCAACAGTTGCAAAAAGCCAAAAACACATCTATTGCAGCAAATTATCCTTACCTTTCACATTTGAAGACGAACATCCTTAACCCAAACAACCTACTCTATCCCCCACTCCCACCTACCCTACCAATTCACTCCTTTTATTTACCCACTCTCCCTTTCAAGATCTCTTCTGCAAAAACTCCCTTCCACCAATGGCACAGTTTATTCTCACTTTCACCTTGTTCTGCAGTCTAACATACTCTTTAATGTCCAAATCTGTCATTTCACAAACACCACTTGTCTCGTCCGAGCAAGAATCGGTGTACCGAGTTCTTGACTCTATCAACTCGGATATCCCTTGGCGCACCCTCTTCCCCGACGACCTGTGCATTTCCGCCCCACACGGTGTTGTTTGTGACTACTTTTCCGACACTTCCGCCGCCTCCGCCACCTCCTTTACAACCCACATTACTGAGCTGAGCTTTGGCTTCGTTTCAGACTACTCTCCAAACCCACCTTGCAATGCCAATTCTACCGTCGACCCTTCTCTTCTATCACCACTTTCTCACCTCAAAAAACTTTTCTTCTACAAATGCTTCACCCAAACAAAAATCGCATTTCCAGATTTTTCACCATTATCTTTTCGAAATTTGGAAGAACTCGTATTCATTGAAAACCCGGCTTTATTTGGCTCACTCAGTGGCAAACTCAATAATTTGACGAATTTAAGAAGGCTGATTTTGACTGGAACTAGTGTTTATGGGACAATTCCAGGTGGGTTCAGTGAACTAGTCAATCTTGAACAACTTACGCTTTCGAGAAACAAGTTTAAAGGTGAAATTTCTGCAAACATTTTCAAGAATTTGATCAAACTAAAGCTTCTTGATTTGAGTGAAAATGGGTTCCAAGGGATTGTGCCAGAATCCATTGGAAATTTGACAGAGCTGTTGAAGATAGACTTGAGTTTCAATGAATTTTCCAGGAAAATCCCAGAAATTTTTAAGGAATTGAAGAATTTAGAATTTCTAGATTTGAGTTACAATCATTTTGCCAACTTTGGAGTGCCATTGTTTTTACGAGAAATGTCCAGTTTGAAAGAAGTTTATTTGAGTGGCAATTTTCTGGGAGGGCGAATTCCGGAAATATGGGAAAACCTTGGGGGTGTTTTGGGAATTGGGTTGTCAAAGACTGGACTTATCGGTAATATTCCTGCATCAATGGGGGTACATTTGAGAAATGTATGTTACTTAGGGCTTGACAATAACAAGCTTGAGGGAGTTGTACCTGAGACGCTTGGAGCATTAGAGTTTGTGAGTGAATTGAATTTGGAGAACAACAATTTGAGTGGGAGAGTCCCATTTTCTTCATTTTTCGCATCCAAACTTGGAAAAAAATTGAAGTTGGAGGGCAATTCTGACCTTTGTGTTGACGGGAGCTCAATATCGGCCAAAGGTTGTAGTACCTTGGGGCAGCTAAAGTTGTGCAGAAGAACAGATATTTCCAAATTTGCCCTCTTGTATGGGAGTTCTAGTCCAAGATTGCATGCTCCTTATGCATTAATGTGTATTGGGATTTTATTTTTCTTTAGAAATCTATTTTAGTTTAGCAAAATATTAGGTAGATGACGAAATATAGAATAGCATATAGTGTATATATAATATTATTTCCGTGAACTCTATGTTTATCAAGTTTGGTGGAAGAAAGTCGGAGTTGCATCGAAGAAGTTGTTCAAATCTATACTATCACATACGGAATGAAAAAAAAAAATGATCGAACTAGTCGACCCATTTCATTGAAAATAGATAATTACGGGATCTTGGTTTCCCAAATTTTCTAGTATTCCTACTGAGTATGTTTGGAAGTACTTATAAATATCTATAAGCTGTTCAAATATCTTTTTTATCCATATATTTTGTAGGACATACTGTTTATATAATTTACAAAAATATTATCAAACATACAAAAAAGTTGTGGGTCTTACAGAATGTGTAAATAAAAATAATGTTTGACTTACTTATAAGTATTGACAAACATAGATTGAATAGGATTGAACATAAATATTAGAGAGCAAGACAATCACATCAGAAATATATGTTCGGTACATAGTATTGAACATTATAAAACAGTACATTGAACATAATATTAAACTCAACAGTACATTGAATACAAGTATAAATTTTTTTTTCCCTTTAATACTATTGTCGAACCTCTTAGGTCTATGTAATTTATTGTGGCTGACAACAAGGCTCCAAATGAGAATAATTATGTCCAGGTTGTTTTATACAAGATTCTTGGAATATAAGCAAATAAAAAATAAAAAATGAAATAATTGTTTCAACTGAGAATGTTTCTATCTATCTAGTGGAAAAAGAAAAGAGAAAAAACATCATTATCTTAAGAATTCCCACTGTTTTTCCTTGTCTTGATCTTGTATAAATGGCTTCAATCGTGAAGTTTTGACACGACTCATTGTTCTGTTCTTGGTAATATGGATTCAATATCAGGTCTAGGATCGGATGCTTTGAATCGTGATCGGGTCGAACCAACACTTATTGATTCTTTCGATTTCTTTCTTCTAGACTTCTTTGGAATGTCGGGGAGGTTTCCTGATGTCGATTCACCTTCCTTGTTTTGTCGATTTGATCTAACGCTATCGGATGAGTCTTTCGAATGTCGTCTCGACTGCCTTGATCTTGACGTTGATCCATCTTTTCTCTTTGGTGAATCATTTGCACCGTCTGATGAAGTATGTCGCCTTGAGGATTTTGGCAATTCAGGTACATCTCTGCTGCCTCTTCTTGAATCTACAGACGCAAAATGTATTCAAAGGAACAAAAATATTTGATACGCTGAACTAGACAGTACTGAATAAGACAATCGACAAATTTTAAAATACGCGTGTATCCGACAAGGTACGTCCAGTCTCTCCTTACTCTATTTTTACGAGACAAGTTGAAAAATATAAAAATGAACAAATAGATAATTATCATAATGTGATAGTTCGGTACACAATCTTAAAAACGAAGATCGAGCGATGTGATCACCATCCTCAAATTTATTTGAAATAACTCATAATTCATAAATAAATATAGAACCAAACCTTCAGAAACCCATTTGATTTCATGGTCTCCTTCCTCTATAGAGTCACCAGGGGAGCCTAAAGGTGCTGATTGGAATCCTCCTGTTGGTGGTTTGAATTCTTTCATCTGCAATTATAATTAGCATATAATAACATTAAAGCATTTTTTTACAAAATAAACATCATTAATAATTGCTAATTTTTCATTAAATATATGGGATTTTGGATTAATATATTTTTCAAAAAAAAAAAATTGATGGGAAATTATACCCAGCTTGGTGGATTATCAACTGAAGGGCCATCCCATCCTATATGAGCCACATGTTTTACATCCGTGGGATTCCCAATCTGCATTTCAGCTTCCTTTTCCTCCTCTGCAATTATACAATTGGAAATTAGGTTGTTTAAGGAAATTTTAGGCTTTAAATTGATATCAAGAAAATTGCACTAGAAATCTTGAAATCCTTAGTATCAAAATGTAAAGAAAACGTGTACATACAATAGGATCCCAATTCACATATTTTTCTATTTGAAAATTCAAGATAAGATAATCAAACAAAATCGTTCTTATATATCAAACAGAAACAGAATAAAAATACTCACCGAATATCTGAGAAATATATCGAAGACCTTTTAAAAGACCCTTCATCTTCGTTGACATTTTTAATTATCTGGTTCTAATTCAAGAAACGTGCATGGATTGATCATGGATGAAATGAAATTAGGAAGCCATGAAAAAACCAACCCTTTGGAAGAAAAATGAGTGCCATCCCATGGATTTATTTATTCAAAGAAAAAATCTTGCACCAACCCTTATATTAATTACAAGAAATTCAAGAGAGATTAAAAATAAATTATAAAATAACTTTTAAATATATATATAAACCTCCTTTTAGGTTTGCTTATTTTTGTATTTGTATATCCAAAATGATGTGAAAAAAAGATAGAAATATCCCAACCAAATTGCTGTGAAAACAAAACCTTTCAATTCAATGGCATTGCTTTGTTGGTTCCTAATGGCTGTTAATGAAAACCAGAAGCACGTCGAAAGTTTAGGTGTGAAAAATAAATGTCATAATTTCAATAATAAATATGTTTCTAAAAAATAATTACAAAATGACCCAATTTTTTATTTAGGCTTCCTTCCTATGCTTGATTATAACCAATGTTCAGAAAATCGGACCGGCCATCGACCCGGAAAAGGGAACGGGTCAAGGGTCAAAAGGTTGAACCGGGTCGAACCGAGGTCGAACCGTTTTCAATTAAAAAATTAAAAATTAATCCAAAACTCTCACAAAATTTCTAAAAATAAGTTATTTGTAAATAAATCAACATTTGTAGACAAATTATTTACAAAACTTGGCTTTAAATAGAGTTTTTATAACTTTAATAAAAAAAATCAAAAAAAAATCAAAAAAAAAATCCGGTTTTTGCTGAAAACCAGACTGGTTCAACCGGGTTTTCCGGTTCAACCGGTAAAAAACCCAGTTTCCGGTCCGATTTTTGGATACCCGGTTAAAGTGGAAAACCGGACCGGTTTTCCGACCGGTTCCCAGTTTTTCGGGTTGAACCGGCCGGTCCGGTCCGCTTTTCTAAACACTGATTATAACATAGCTAAGTACTCTATACCAATTTGATGGTGGATGTCTCAACTTGCTACATTTCAATCGGCTTAGGCTTATTGTATTCGAGACAATAGTCGAGACAATAGTCCATGTTGGCTGGTCGAGGTTCTACAAGATATGGTGGTCAAATGATTAAAGTTCATTGTCACATCAGCTAGAGGGCACGTGGTCTATAAAAATATAGCACGCCTCATAATTTGAGGTAGACAACTCTCCATAAAATAATTTTTTCCCTAAAAAAAATTCAATACTCATTATCATTATTCAATAAAAATACATTATCATCACTATTCATGTTCATTTGAAAAGGCAAAATTTTATATTCTTTTTAATTTTAAAAAATAAATTACAATTTTTTAATTTTA
The DNA here is from genome assembly GCA_030279155.1 of Forsythia viridissima. NCBI lineage: Eukaryota > Viridiplantae > Streptophyta > Magnoliopsida > Lamiales > Oleaceae > Forsythia > Forsythia viridissima. The sequence goes on from CM059034.1 coordinate 17,575,768, forward strand.
TTTTTTGTACCCAAGTTATTTACTCTAAACTTACATGAGAAAATGCCCAATGAGATCTAAGACAAGGCCATTGTTGTACCATCAGTGGTCTAAGCATATGTTTGATAGTGCTAAAATTATTTTTTAAATATTTATATTATAAATTGTAGATAAATTTGTAAATAAAAAGTAGATTGTAATTTGTGTATCCTATGAAATAAGAATAAAAATTATATTTGACCAGCTGAAAGTCTATGTAAAAGTCTATAAGACTGTTCCAAAATAAAAATCTATAAAATTCAATAAAATTTAATGAAATTCATAAAAATCAATCACTTAAAAATTGTCAATTAAAATCTTGAAAAATCTAGACTATAATACACTCTTAAGTATTTCAAACTTCGACCATAGTATGAAAGTTAACAACCACCCTTAATCTAGACTATAATACACTCTTAAGTATTTCAAACTTCGACCATAGTATGAAAGTTAACAACCACCCTTGATAAGAAAGGTGGTTACGCGCTCTTGTTCCTGGTTGAAGTCTTTGGTCCCAAACTGGGCTGCATGTTTGGTTAAACACTTAAACAAATAAAACAAACTCGATGTCAAAGTTCTCCATCTAAATTACGGGATGACATGTTCCCATTATACAATAGGAAATCAAGATTCCACAGTAAATTAACAAAGTCTCCATAGCTTGAGCTTCCTTAAACAGAAAACCTTATAGACTGTAAATTCCTGTATCGAAAAATAAGTATCAGTGCATTATTACATATGGCGTGTCAAGGATCTTAGTAGAATGAAGTCCAAGAAGTATTGTTGCAACCACCATTAAGATGCTTTAAGATCATCCATTCCAACGCTCGCCTGCCAGGAGAAAATAACAAATTACTGCACTTGTATATATATGTGTGTGTGTATGTGTGTGTGTGTGTGTGTGTATATATATATATATATATATATATATATATTGAATTAAGCCTACCCCATGGTGTATTTTTCATTTTAAGCCTCACTGGGAGTCGAGGAAAAGGACGAATAGAAACTTAAGATTCTGCTAGCTAGAGATCTTACCAAAAACTTGTGGTTCTCCTCGAGAAATGGTGAGAAAGTTGTGCAAAATTTTTCAATGTCACTATTAACATCACCAGTGCCACCTATGACATCCATAAACTTCTTCCTATCAGGAGCAAGTTTCATGGCAACCTGTAATTGCAATTTGGGATACACATTTGAAAAGATGTATGGAACTTAAAACCAAGAATCTTAATAGCTTGTTTCTTACAAAACATTATGCGAATGGATAAAGATCAAAAAGTATGTTAACATTCCAACTTCTGTTTCCGTGTCAAGCCTTCAGGAGAATCTAAAATCTGGTGACTACTTTTCCTTTTGGGTGAGGGGTGGTGGGGGTGAAATATGTCGTCAATAATTGCTATAAAAAAAATTCAACTAAGGGGAAAGATGATAACACTATATGCCATGAGTAAATATGAATGACACTAATAAAAATCGGTGAATAAGAAAAGATGCCCGTACTCTTTGGTCTATGAGCTTCGGAACTGGCATATAGAACATTGGAGGCCCTAGGCCTTTCATGTCATTTCAATCTATACAGCTGTTTAGATTATAAATTGTCAAGTTCTATCTGTTACGGGCTAGTTGGAGGGAGCTCTGATGCTGTGGCGAACTAACCAAATCTTTTACTAGAAGATTAGTTGAGCTATTGAGTATTCAATTTCAAAACTTCTCTTGGTATAAATGACGATATCCCTTAATTACAACTACCAACCATGCCATTTAAAACATCATATCATATAAAAGCATTTACCGTAAAGCTTGAACTGGCCAGCCAACCATGAAACTTTTTCAGCGTCTTGCCGTAAGAATCACTGCAAACTTGAGACATAGACCAATCCTGATGCTCCAATATATTCTGAAACAATCCCACCAAGAAATCCATTGCCCTAAGGAGTTTATGCAAAAGTTAATTTAAGTCATACGAGTATAGTATCTTTCTTCAGAAACACACATGCTCATACTTGTAAATATTCACAATGTATTTGTATGTATAAAATCTACATGTTAGAGTAGGAGTTTGATAGGATGACACCACCAAGACCACCAATTCAGTTGGTGTATTCTAGACGCAAGAAAGGAGCTGGACCAGATGCAAGCAAGGGGGCAGAACCAGGCGCGAACGAGGGAGCGGACTAGCGGGGAAGCCAAGGAAGTCGACCAAGCAACGTAGTAGGAAATTGTAATAGAATAGTCGTATGAATGTTTGCTTTCATTATTCAATTGTAATGCTTTTGTTTAGTCAAATTGTAAGCAGGGGCATGGGGGTATAAATAAGAGGAGCACTGTAATAATAGAGGGGTTGTTGAGCATTGTTTTGTTGGGAGAGGACAGAGCTCTCGAAGCCTCTGTGAAACAATTCATTTCATTTCATTCCGTAATCAAATACAGCAGAATTACATTGTCCAGTACATGTTTCAAGCACAGAATCAATAAACAAATACTATCTTCTATTACATATTTGAATCTCAATTATACGAGTTGGCTTCCTTCTTGCTGCAATTGGCTGTTTATCTGCCCGTAAACAATTCAGCTCCATCAAATTGGTATCAGAGAACGTTAATTCCACGCCATGGCATCAACTAAGAAACAACTGGAGGATCGTGTCGGGATGATCAAAACACGAATTGAAGAGATTTACGGTGGAATGCATGGAGAGATTGGAACGATCAAGGACGATCTAGGGCAGGTGTTGAGCAAACTCACTTCAATTGAGAAATTGGAGCAATTACTGGAGAAATTAGGAACAACTAATCCTCTGGACCCCAAGGATAAAGGAAAGGGAGTGATGGCTGAATCCAGTGGTGCACCGATGCAATTTCGTAATCCACCTCATGATAGAGATCATCATTGTGAGTCTTTCTATGAACCAAATCGAGCTGAGCACAGGCAAAGAAAATTGGAGATGCCGGTGTTCGCGGGTGAGGATCCGGACAGCTGGATTTATCGCGCGGAGCGATACTTCAATGTAAATCTCTTAACAGAGCCGGAGAGGTTGGAGGCAGCTGCCTTGTGCTTCGACGGCGAGGCGTTGGCGTGGTACCAGTGGGAGGAACGCCGACATCCGTTGAGGAGATGGGGGGAATTGAAGACGGCACTATTGGAGAGATTTCGATCTTCACAGGAAGGATCGATATATGAAAAGTTCCTGTCACTTAGACAAGAGACTACTGTGAAGGAATACCGCCGCCAATTTGAGTTGCTAGCTTCACCGTTGCCGGAAGTCTCGGAGGAGATGCTGGAAGGTAATTTCATCAATGGATTGCACCCAGACATCAGGGCTGAGATACGCCTATTGAGACCAGTGGGCCTGGATAAGGTAATGGATGTGGCCCAAAGGGTGGAAGACAGGAACATGACCATTAAACAGGCCCAAGGAGGAACAGGCCCAAACAGACATAAGGGAGGTAATTTTGGGCCTACTTATTATACAAATCCAGCTACCATCAGTCTGCCCAAGCCATTTACACCAGTCCAAAATAGAGCTTCAGCACCACCACGGGTTCAGAATCCTTTCCGACGACTAACGGATGCTGAGCTTCAATCTAAAAGAGAGAAAGGCCTCTGTTTCCGTTGTGACGAAAAATTTACCATTGGTCATCGATGTAAGAACAAAGAGTTGCAAGTTTTAATTGTTAGGGAAGAAGAAATTGAAGGGGAGGAAGAAGGAGGCAATATCGCCCAGAGCAGCGGCATAACTGGAGAAATGGAGGAGTCAGTGGAATTGTCGCTAAAATCGGTGGTGGGACTCACAGCGCCGCGGACCATGAAGCTAATGGGGAAAATCGCACAGCGTGTGGTGGTGGTGTTAATTGACTCGGGTGCCACACATAACTTCATCTCATCCGAGGTAGTGAGGCAATTGGGACTTCATCAAACCGAAACCACAGGTTATGGAGTACTTATGGGCACCGGGTTGTCAGTAAGAGGAGAGGGGATGTGCCGAGGAGTGGAATTACAATTGCAAAATTTTTTGGTGATTGAGGATTTTTTACCATTGGAGCTCGGAAGTTCCGAGGTCATATTGGGAATGCAGTGGTTAGGGAAGTTGGGAGCTATGCACGTGGATTGGGGACGCCTGTCTATGAAGTTCTCAGTGGCGGGAGGTACAGTTACATTGAAGGGTGATCCCACGTTGAGTAAGACTCCCGTAACACTAAAAACGATGATGAAGGTTCTTAAAGAGCAAGGGGACAGGGTACTCTTGGAGTTGGGGAGTATAGTGGTGGGAGAGGATAAAATTCCAGCGAAGCCACCAGAAGAAATCTCGAATTTGTTGCACAGATTTAGGAGCGTGTTTGAGGAGCCGCATCAACTGCCTCCGATTAGAGATCATGATCATGCCATAGTGCTTCAGCCAGGAGCAGCTCCAGTCAGTGTTAGACCCTATCGTTACCCGCACTTTCAAAAAAATGAGATTGAGAGGTTGGTGAGGGAGATGTTAGCGGCTGGGATTATACAGAATAGCATCAGTCCATTTTCTAGTCCGGTATTATTGGTGAAGAAAAAGGACGGAAGTTGGAGATTTTGCGTGGACTACAGGGCTCTCAACAAATTAACCATACCGGATAAATTTCCAATTCCGGTCATTGATGAATTGTTGGACGAGCTACATGGTGCTACAATATTTTCTAAATTGGATTTAAGATCCGGTTACCATCAGATAAGAGTGAAGCAGGAAGATATACCGAAGACCGCATTTCGCACCCATGAGGGTCATTATGAGTTCCTGGTTATGCCTTTCGGTTTGACCAATGCACCGGCAACATTCCAATCGCTCATGAATGCGGTGTTCAGGGACAAGTTACGCAAATTTGTCCTGGTCTTTTTTGATGACATATTGGTGTATAGTAGGACGGTGAGCGAGCACGTGGAACACTTGGAGCAGGTGCTGGAACTTTTAGCAGGAAATCATTTGTTGGCTAATGAGAAAAAATGTTTATTTGGCCAACACAAATTGGAATACTTGGGCCACATTATTTCATCCGAAGGCGTGGCTGCGGATGGATCTAAAATTAAAGCGATGGAGCGTTGGCCGAGTCCCCAGTCGCTTAAGGAGTTGCGGGGATTTTTGGGGTTAACCGGGTATTATCGGCGATTTGTTCGCGGGTATGGAAAGATTGCTTGGCCTCTAACGCAGCAACTCAAAAAAGACAGTTTCAGTTGGAATTCGGAGGCCGAAGAAGCATTCCAACTTTTAAAGCAGGCGATGACTACTGTTCCGGTTCTAGCGTTGCCAGATTTTTCACAACCCTTTGTGGTGGAAACGGATGCTTCGGGGTATGGTTTAGGAGCAGTTTTGATGCAAAACCATCAGTCCATAGCATTTTTCAGTCACAGTTTGTCAGCTCGAGCGCGGAGCAAGTCCATCTATGAGAGGGAACTCATGGCGATCGTATTTGCAGTGCAGAAGTGGCGCCATTATCTACTTGGTCGCAGATTTGTAGTACGAACTGACCAACGTAGTCTGAAATTCTTATTGGAGCAAAGATTGGTTACGATGGAACACCAAAAATGGTTAACGAAATTGTTGGGGTTTGACTTTGACATACAATATAAGCCGGGGCTGGAGAACATGGCGGCAGACGCATTATCACGGTGTGATTCAGCGGCTTCACTTATGGCTTTAACCATTCCTACAACTCTTCATTTGGAGGAAATCAAGGAGGCGGTACAAAGGGATAGAGGGTTGGGTCCGAGGGTGGCTACCATCAGTAAGGATCCTTTGTCTCAGCCTGGTTATTCATTAGTTCAGGAGCACTTGTTGTACAAGGGTCGGCTGGTCATTCCTAAAGGATCACATCTGGTACAATTGGTGTTGCAGGAGGCACATGATAGTTACCTGGGAGGACATGCCGGATTTCTTAAAACTTATAAGAGGGTGGCTGATACTTTCTACTGGCAGGGGATGCGACGCGAGGTGAAGGAGTATGTGGCAGCGTGTAAAATTTGCCAAACCAGCAAGTATCTCTCTCTTGCTCCAGCTGGGTTATTACAACCCTTGCCCATACCTGAGAAAGTCTGGGATGATGTGACAATGGATTTCATAGAGGGCCTTCCCAAGTCCGAGGGGTTCAATTCTATATTGGTGGTTGTGGATCGTCTAAGCAAGTATGGGCATTTTATTGGATTGAAACATCCTTTCACTGCTTCGACTGTGGCTGCCATATTTGTCAAGGAAATCATCCGCCTTCATGGGTTTCCTCGATCCATTGTTTCGGACAGAGATAAGGTGTTTATGAGCATTTTCTGGACGGAACTTTTTCGTTTACAAGGGACGACCCTCAAATATAGTACGGCGTATCATCCTCAAACAGACAGCCAAACTGAAGTAGTTAATCGATGCGTCGAGACTTATTTACGGTGTTTTGCATCAGGTAGGCCCAAGTTGTGGTTTCGTTTTTTGCATTGGGCTGAATTTTGGTATAATACTTCATTCCATGTGGCTGCCCAGTCTACCCCATTTCGGGTGTTATATGGCAGGGATCCTCCTCCCTTGATACGGTTTGAGAGGGGATCAACCGTAGTATCCTCTTTGGATCAACAGTTGGTGGAGAGGGATTCTATGTTAGATGAGTTGAGGGTCCAATTACTTCGTGCCCAGCAGAGGATGAAGAAGAGTGCGGATAGAGGTCGCAGAGAGGTGGAGTTTGAGGTGGGTGATCAAGTGTACCTCCGTTTACGTCCTTATCGCCAAAAGTCCTTAGCTGGCCGCTTGAATGAGAAGTTGTCTCCACGATATTATGGGCCTTTTGAGGTACAGTGCAGAGTGGGAAGTGTAGCTTACAAATTGGTTTTGCCCGAGACAGCTTCAATCCATCCAGTTTTTCATGTTTCGCAACTAAGGAAGGTGGTTGGGGATCACACGTTGGTGCATTCATTACCTCCGCAGTTGGGCGCGAATATGGAATTGTTGGTGGAACCGGAGGAGGTGTTGGGGGTGCGGGCTGGAGGCTCTCATCTATCTTCTTCTCCGGAGGTCTTAATCAAATGGAGAGGTCTGTCTCCAATGGAAGCCACCTGGGAAGAATTTGATTTAATTGAGAGGCAGTTCCCTTCGTTTCACCTTGCGGACAAGGTGGCTTTATGGGGAGGGGGTATTGATAGGATGACACCACCAAGACCACCAATTCAGTTGGTGTATTCTAGACGCAAGAAAGGAGCTGGACCAGATGCAAGCAAGGGGGCAGAACCAGGCGCGAACGAGGGAGCGGACTAGCGGGGAAGCCAAGGAAGTCGACCAAGCAACGTAGTAGGAAATTGTAATAGAATAGTCGTATGAATGTTTGCTTTCATTATTCAATTGTAATGCTTTTGTTTAGTCAAATTGTAAGCAGGGGCATGGGGGTATAAATAAGAGGAGCACTGTAATAATAGAGGGGTTGTTGAGCATTGTTTTGTTGGGAGAAGACAGAGCTCTCGAAGCCTCTGTGAAACAATTCATTTCATTTCATTCCGTAATCAAATACAGCAGAATTACATTGTCCAGTACATGTTTCAAGCACAGAATCAATAAACAAATACTATCTTCTATTACATATTTGAATCTCAATTATACGAGTTGGCTTCCTTCTTGCTGCAATTGGCTGTTTATCTGCCCGTAAACAATTCAGCTCCATCAGAGTTCTGGTGTTACTCAAGTTGTGAAGCCTTGTAAAAATTTTAGTTTCCTGATTTTCCTTGTGAACACTTCAAATTACGATCATAATTTTCAACGAAATCAAGGGATCATGCCAACAAATAAGGGTATTTTTCTGAACAATCTCAACTGAAGCATGTATAGGTCTGTCACCCAAAAAGGAATGTTTCTCGCTCGTTTGTGAAGTGGTTCAGGGAATCATCAATGGACTGCAGGTATTGATTTACCCATGAAGGTGCTTTCCAAGTGGTTTTGGAAGCCTTAATATTTTCACTTTTCATGCATTGAGTGAATGGCAGCTAGTAGGCATTATACAGGTGAATACTAGAACAGAAATCAACAGCAAAGCAAATAAAAAGCATATACCTGGCAGCAAATAGAAGGTGAAAGCTGTAAATTTTTGCTTACCTTGTCAACCACAAAAGACCATTGGTGCAACTGGATGAGCCTTTAGCTGTATTAGCTTCAACCTCTTCTTGCACCATGCTGTACAAGTGGTTATATTGTGTAGGGTTGGACAAATACTTGTTTTCTAACCTCTACAGAAAATATGAGAAGATATAAGTTGGTAAAAGAATATACTCCAAAATATTTAGAGAGAAAAGAATGGGTTAATAAAAAGTTGACAAAAACATTGGTTTGTATATTTGAGTGAAAGAAGTCAACGAAACACACTATTTCAAGGAAGAAATGGCCAAGATAGGTCAATCCATATGCATAAAGAAGACTAGACCATACTGAGGATGCTACATGAGCAGCCTATCCTAGAGCAGCCTCTAGTAACTGATACTTTGACCCAAGCATTTCTATCTCAGGTACACAAACAAGTTTGGCAGGAAATCAACCAAATCCCCAAATTTGGAAAAGGTTTATCTAAATAACAATCAATTCAAAATTTTATTAAAAAAACTCACATGTGAACACATTCATCAATTGGCACACTAAAGAAATGGAAAGAACAAGCTCTATTTTCTATTAGTATGGAGGGAAAGAATCTCACAGTTATATTGCCACCAATATCAGATTTGACAAGTGTCATCGCAGCTCCAAACTTGTCTGCATTTGTGTGCATGATAAAAATGAGCCAAACAACATAAGGCAGGCCAGATGGACCACTACATACATTTCAAATGGAAGAGGCATTTTAATAACACTCGAACTAAGAAACTTACCAAGACATCTGAGACAAACAAATGACTGAAAACAGCAGCTTTATGCAAACATGCAAATAAAAAAATATGTGTAGCAGATACATTACTAAAACATAACCGTATATTAATTAGTACAAACAAAATAACATCCATTGGTTGGTCCTTCCGTTCACCAAAACAGTCATTTGTGAATTTTGAAAAGAGCTTGCAGTTGAGAGAAATTGTGGGAGATTATAATAAATGGATTCATTCATGTAGAATCTCACACCCAAACATCTAGGCCCTATATACATTTAAGTTTCCATAAATTTATGCTATAGCTTTTAACCCCGGGTTGAGAGTAGAGAAATGCAAACTTTCTCATACCAACTACCAATCATGGAATGCTGGTCAGTTTATTCAAGCAGGCACTTTGACACTTAAATTACATGCATACAGAAATTGACATCCTTAAAAATCATGCTGTAAGAAGACATGGAACTTCATCTCAAGCATTAATAAGTAATGGCCGAAAATAGGTGGGATAATTTCTACTGCCCCAACGATTATATTCACCAAAACGAAGCATTACTAGGTCAATAACTTTTGACAAGCATGAAACTAATATGTATAGGTTATGAAAAAATGCCTCGATAGTTTGCACTTTAAAGAGGATTAATGGCCCGTCTAATTGTTCAATTAAACAAAAAACTCCAAATCAGAAATTCAATCTGATAAGAGAATGTACATATTATACCTATGACGGGTAAAAGTTGCTTGCAAACATCCAGGAAAGGTTTTGTGAGCATCACTCCCTCTTCTGACTTGACGTGCTTCATTCCTTCCAGAGCCGGAGTGAAGACCGTTCCCTCCATTTTTCTGGCTTAACTACATTCACAATTTTTTTGCAAAAAGAAGAATCAATGCTTGCAGAAGTAATAAATATGGGGACCTTGGAACCTTCCAGTATGAGTCACGCGGCATTTATCTAATGCCAAATTCTAATTCCTCTATGAAACCTTAGTATGATGAAGTAAAATATCAGCCCGAAATATACAATTCTATTTGAAGGAAAAAAACAAAAACTGGGACAAGTTGCAAAATAATGTGATATAATGACAAAAGAAAATCAAATCCAACCTCGGTTGTACCATATGAAACATTCTCAATGGAAACTTGAATCCCGAAAAACTCGATCAATAAATATGGAGATATATTCACATAAGAAAACAAATCGAATTTGGATTGGCTAAACCGCTAAATTATGTACTATTCAGTGAAACTGATCCACTCAATTGTTCCAGTCATTGCATTCATCTACCAAAATGTAAAAGATTAACAAGAAATTGCAGAGTAACATGAAATTAAATACGAAAAAAAAAACTATAAAAATGAAAGATCAACACATTGAATCAGAACATCACATACATATAATTCGGTAGAAAAAAATGCGAGAAAGATCACGACTTGCCTGATTTAGTATCCGATCTGCGTGTGTTGACAGGTGAAGAGTAGCAAAGGTAGATCGTAGGAGTGGGGAGGACTTACACTTTTATTTGCTTAAAGGTAACGCTACTCTGTAAAAAGAATCTACAAAGCACGTCAGATTTTAATGGATATTTTTTATAATTTAAAGATTTTGGGCTTGGTTGATCAAATCAAAATCTGATAAAAAATATAAAAAATTGTAAAACAATTAATTTTAAGTATATATTTTATTAATATATATCGCTTTTCTACCGTGGATTCGATGGTGACTACGATTCAAATTCAATAGTAATTCAAATATATAGCAGGCGAAGAAGAACATGGATTTGAGAATTTAATTTGAGGAGAAGGAATTTGAAAAACAGATGAAATATGATAGAAAAAAAATCAATTTTGGGAATTAAGATAAAAACAGACACAAGTGTATTTTTTGGACTAGTAGAGAGGCTTTCGTGATAAAACTCACGACTTTTATTAATTTTTCAATCACACATTTCATTAATTTTTTATTAAAAAACCTCTCATAAATTTCATAAATATAATACATTATTAAAGAATTTATAAAATTCTATATTGTAGATGTTTTAAAAACAATTATTGATTTCAAATATAAAAACTAACCTTTTTTTTTTTTTTACATTTTAGCTTTATTAAATTTATATAAATATAATGTGATTTTATTTAAAATTAAACAAGTTATTTAATGTGTATTTTGTCTCAATATAGTAGAAAGGCAACATTTAATTTTTTAATTTTTTTGGGGGGAAAATTTAATGTCCAGGCTATACATTTTTTAGGATTTGTGTACAGGAGATAATTCGAGTGCATAGTTGCATGCATTAAATGAGGATATAGTTCTTTCCTTGAAATGCTTAACATTATAAATTCTATTTTAAAAAAATTATTATATCATTAATATAGAGTAATTATATTCACACTACAAAATATATTTGTTGCACCACATTTTAATTATATTTAAGGTCCTCAATTTTTATTCACTGTAATACTTATGTCATCAACTTTTTTTCGTCGTTTTTTTATCCTCAATCTTCTATTAATTAGCACATCTCATCTTTAATAAAAGTTCACGTCCAAAAAGTTTATTTATAAAGAGTAAAATTACTTATTTGTCTATCATATATATTTTTTAAAAAAAAGAATAAATACAAAAGTATGACAAAATATTTTTATCTCATTTCAAAACACGCAAAATAGAATATTTTAACAAAAATCATCATCAATAACGAACTGTACTAATTAATTAGAAGGTTAAAGATAAGAATTTGATGGAAAAAATATTAGGGACACAAGTATTACAATAGGCAAAGATTGAAGACCTTAAATTTAATTATTAAAATGTAGTGCAAGGAAGAAAAATTGTAGTGACAATATAATTATCCTTAATATAAATCTAGGAGCTTGATCTATTGCCCCCGGTGGGCATTGTTATAATGCCCACCGGGGTCAATAGATCAAGACCGTATAAATCTAATCAATTTTTTTAATGAAATTCCAAACATGTATTTGTAGTATTTTCTTTTTTTTTTTTTTTTTAACTTTGATCACTCATGTACACAAACTGAGTTGAGAAGAAGAAAAAAAATTTATGGACTCGAAATTCATTAAAATATGAGATTTTAGATTGTAATCCCAAAAGAATTTAATATTTATATTTACGAGTTCAAAATCTACTAAATCTATTAAAATCTTTCAAATTAATGAATTTTTTATAAATCTACGAGTAAACCTAAAATTCTAAAGAATTTATTAGAATCCAAGTACATACCTAGATTTTAATAAAATATATTAAAATCTAAATTAGAGACAATAGAAATTATATGGATTTTTAAAATTCATTAAAATTCGAGTTGATAATGTCCACCTTGGTATGAAGTATTAATAAAGAGTATTGGCATGTTGTATTGGTAGAGATCGGCCTGCACTAAATTTTAGTATAGAAAAAGAATTTAAAATTAGATTTTGTATCGTTCCATCTAATATTATGTACTAAATAAAAAATAAAAATTGCTCAATTTAAATCGAGGTGAAGGAATTTTGAAGCAAGAGGTTGTGATTTTAGTACTAAATTTGGGTTAAATATTTTTATTGTCACAACTTTTTAAATTGTCTATAAACTTTCTCAAATGTTTTTGAGTTGCCATTAAAATTTAAAAAATTTTCGAATTATTACTGAACTTAATAAAATGTTAGGGCAACTGTCATTTCCTCACGTGCCGTTTTAAAATTTAGGGTAATTTGTACTTTTTGTCCCCAACTTTTGGAATTTGTTACTAATATATCAACAAATTTTATTGCACCAAACATTCGCAATCTTTCATTTAAGGGTTAATTACACTAGTGGTCCTCATTTTTTCAGGTTTGTAATGATTTCATCCCCGTTCAATTTTTTAGCAGATATCATCCACATCCTTCAATTTATTCACACAAATGGTCCTCAAATCACTATTTTGACAATTCTTTGACAAATTTGCCCCTGGCTTAAATAAATTAAAGTGATAGAAAAAAGAAAATACGATAGAAATATTGCAATTGGATCATTAACGTTTTTAAAAGTACAAATAAATCCTAAACTATTTTATTTTATTTAGATAAGTGTTCTTCCCCAACTAAAAAGGAATCATTTTTTCCCACCCCACCACCACCAAATTGCGTCAGAATCCGTGGAAATATAGAAGAAAAATCACTTTTTTTTAAGAAAGAGAAATAAATATATCTTTTTATGGGTTTAGCTCTTGATCATGGAAAGAGACGATGATCATCTCTACCGCCATCGCAAGAACAACTTTCCATTTGAATTGCTTGAAAATAAAGAAGACGAGCCGGATCAACTCTAAAGCATTTCAATTCACTCCCTTGCCAGCGGTAAAAAAAAGTCATACTCTTTGCCGTTCCTTGTGCTTTCACTCCAACTTGCAGGTAATTTCCGATTTGTACTCATCACCTCTTCGCCGACCAAAATTACCAATGGAGTGGCAGTGAAACCTATTTGTAGTTCATCAAGAATCAGAATCCATAGTAGATGTAGGGTTTCAATTATTCTGTGAACTTCTATAACTAACAAGAACGAGTACTTAAATAGCAGTCAATACTATTTTTTTTTTATTTTTCTTCATTAGTTTTTTATATTTCTTGCGAGCTCAATACATTTATAGCTTTTGGGGAGTTTTGACCCTTTAGTTTTTAACCAACATTTACTGTTATTTTTTGTGTTTTTGAATCAACTATACGATCACAATGGTGTCACCTTTGCGGACTGGCTGATTTTTTCAACAGATCTTCATGATCACCTCTTCGCCAGCCAAATGGGTCGGCATTTTTGTTATTATATATTTGAAATATTTTATATTTGATTGGGTCAATTATTGACGGATTATACAAGTGCGTGAGTTTTAGTTTTGTGCGTTTTTTGATATGGTATAAGCGAGTTTTGCAGTATGAAGCATGTGCCTGAGGGGGGTGGGGGTGGGTTGGAAAAGATGATTTTTTTTTTTTTTTTTTTTTTTTTTTGGGAAGAACACATATCTGTATAAAATAAAATAGTTTAAGATTTATTTGTAGTTTTGAAAAGGTTAATAGCCCAATTACAATGCTTTTAGTATTTTCTTTTTTCTATCATTTTAATTTATTTAAGTCAATAGGAAAAATTGTCAAAGAATTGTTAAAATAGTGATTTGTGGACCATCTGTGCGAATAAATGAAAAGATTTGGTTGATATCTGCTAAAAAATTAAATGATAATGAAATCATTACAAACCTGAAAGAATGAGGACCATTAGTGTAGTTAACCCTTCATTTAATTACAAATCACATCCCCATTTAATTCATTTTCCCTCATCTTTAAATAAACAAAAATAGAAAATAATTTTTTTGTCATTTTTAGTTTTCTTTTCTTTTTTGCTTATTTAAAGAAGATGGACAAATTCATCATTTGCTGTCAATAGGAATGTGATTTGCAATTAAATGAAAGGTTGAGAATATCCGATACTATAAAATTTGGTTAGGGGTAGATTAGTAACAGATTAAAAAAGTTGGAGATGAAAATTGTGAATTTTCCTAAAATTTAATAGACTTGATAACATGTCAGAAAGAATGACATATATGATGACAACTGAGAAATATTTGAACAAGTTCAGTGACAACTTATAAAAAAATTAAAATTCAATGGATATTGATAAACATATAGGAAAGTTCGGTGTCAATTGAGATATTTGACCCATTACTTGATAGGAGGATTGGTATTTTTGTATTTGGATTTACCTCGTACAAAAATATAATTTTATTTTTTATTAGATATTATAATTTTAAGCACCACTGTCTACGTAAAGTAGTCCAATTTTACGAGTCTAATTTAATTCGTGAAAAGAATTGAACTAGATAAATTCGATCCAATTGAATTTTGCCATTTTATAAAGTCCAATTATGTCGTATTCAGTTCAATTCAGTACAGTACTTCAAAAACTTTGACACACCCACTCTTGCCCACCACCAAATAAAATACGTGTATTCTAGAAGTTCAATTAGTGAGTATTTATTAATGTTTACAATTTTAAAATAATGTTATGTTCATTTTAAGGCACACAAAATAAGAAATGCAAAATAGGCAATGACCAACAAATTTCTTCGTGGATTAATATGCAGTTGACTAAAACATAATTATACTTTGGAAAAATTATAGTATTAGTTCCCAATCTATTCACTTAATAGAAAATGGGTCCTCAAACTTTTTTTTTAAACCTCAAACCTATCATTAGCACTATAGTCCCTAACTCACATAATTTGTCCAAAATCCATCAACTCCATACATAAGTCTCCTACATCATATTTTTTGAGATGCGGAATAGTCAAGATATAAATTACTCTTCCTGTCACTAAAAAAATAAAATAACAAAAGAATTAGAACAATTCAGAATTGCAAAACTCATATTAAAATCCATATCAAAACCATGGAAAACATCCCAACTCGCGAGCTTGGAAAGCCTTAATGCCAAATCTCGGAGATGTTCATCTGGTGAATGCAAATCTAGCAATGGACTGATATTAGGAGACATGTACATCCCAGACTTGTAAATTCAGAGTTTGGCTACGACAATTGAGACATCATTTGAGGATTACTTGAGACCCTTAGATGCGTCGGTTTTTTCTTTGAAAATATATTGAAAACCCAATATCTTTTACTTTCAATGAGAGAAACTAATCCCGCATTGCCATAATTATTGAATGCTTTTCAAAATGTACATCACTAGTCACATCTTCAAGGCAAACGAGTTGGTCATTGCAAAATTATAAATTTAAATGATTGAATTTGTTGTAAAAAATTGTAATGCTGCACTTAGTAGTAGAAAGTCTTTTCTTGTATTTCCTTATAGTTTATTTCGAATTGCTTTTGTTTAATGTGTATGTAAATATAGTTTGTGAGTTTATAAAACTAATTTAGAGACGAAATCGGTTTCATCATGACTATATGAACACATATTGAACTTCGAGCAAGTATTCAAGAAAGACAACTAATGATTCCTTATATAAAATTGGACTTGAATCTTTTAAGCTCATATCCAACACTTTTAACTCCTCAATTCATTGTCTTGCAATCTTAGCTTAGTTAGCATCCTTCTATTAACAACGTTGGTAATTACATTAAGTACGCAACACACTAAAAATTATATGAGGCAAGAAAAGAAAAACCAACAAATGGACTAGAGAGAACTTAGAGTCTGTTTTGTATATGGTTAATAGTTAAAAATAATGGATAAATTGTGTCTTATTATGTATACACGTAATTGATGTCTGGATACATTTTCATCCAAATAATAATTTAAGCAAAAAATAAAGATAAGTTTTTTCTTCGAATACAAAGGGACAATTTTTTTTTTATTCAGATAAAGATTGACTCATTTTTTTTTTCAAAAGACGAATGTTTCACTTATAATATAGAATAAATATATTTTTGAATATTCATATTCTAAGATAATCGCCACCACCTGCTGGTACTGCCATCGCCTCCCACCATCATCCTCCACCGCTCCTCCCATTTTTTTCTTTGCTCTTACTAGCCGCTCTCAAATTTCTTTTGTTACTTAGTGATGAACCCTTAAGCCTATTTATACTCACACCTTTTTTGAATGGGCTGTAAAGATCTTCTTGATTATACAATTGTTATTACATCATCTAGACCTTTCATAAGATATTTACATGGAAATACGATATTGTCTCTACAATCTTCTTCGACTTTTTTGTACAAATGGTCCCTATCTTTTGTACTAACTGCAGATTTGATGACCTATCTTTTTATTTTTGATAGTGTAACCCCTATTTCAAACTTTGTTGGCAATAATGGTCATTTCTGTCCAATTCTGTCAAATTAATTGTTAGTTATGGCTTTTTTGCAAAAATAGTCCCCGCGTGCATTCCATTGACTTTATTTCATAAGGACATTTTTGACATTCTATTGTTCATAAATAAAAATTTGCAGCAGAGGTCATTCTTACGTTACCAATGATATATGAAAGAAAATGAGAGTGAAGGACTGTCAAATGAAACGACGCAGTCATGCTCGGCATTGTCGTCAAGGTCCTCATCATCCCGGAGAAACTCTTGCACCGTAGTAAAAGTGAAGGCAGGGCCAATAACGAGGAGATATTATGGTCGTCTATTTCATTTTCTCTAGTGAAAGAGAAGAATAATTTGCCGTTGCTATCTCCAGACAATAAGAAAGAATAAACTGTTGTGGATACCCAGAAGCAGAAAAAGGTCGGAAGGTTCCGGCTGCCAGAAAACCGACAAACGTCGTGTGGAAAATGAGGGAGCAGCAGTCTGCTCATGAATTGCATTAAACGACGAATGGGGCTTAGTCGGAGAAGATGAAGAATAAGATATTTCTGCCCTACCGGCATGGAGTGGAGTGGAGGGATGCATTAGAGAAGAAGAGTATTTTTTTTAAAGTTTAGGACCTCTGCTACAAATTTTTATTTATGAACAGTATAATAATTTTCCTTATGAAATAAAGAGAGTTGAATGCACGCTGGGACCATTTGTGCAAAAAACTATAACTAACAGTTAATTTAACGGAATTGGACGGAAAGGACCATTGTCACCAACAAAGTTTCAAATAGGGGCTAAACTGTCAAAAATTAAAAAATAGATTATCAACTCGCAGTAAGTACAAAAGATAGAGACAATTTGTACAAAAAAGCCATCTTCTTCTAACTATATTCTACAATTTTCTATTCATTCTGCATGAAAATATTATATAATACAAAATCTTCCTAAATTTTTCTCAATAATATTAGAATTCATTTTCAAGCTCCTACAATAGAATACTCCAGATTGGCAAGCTCTACATATTTTAGAATGTTTCGCAAACCTCTACACATTTTAGCTAAACCACATTCTCTATTTTTAGAGAATTAGATATTCAAAATGCCGCATGATGAAACACCAATTCTACGATTTTTAGGAATGACAAAAAAATTTGCCCTCGATTTGCCCCGTTAGTGTCGGGGGCGGGGGACGGGGATTATGGTCCCCGTCCCAAATCTTTTTATTTTATTTTATTTAAGTTTTAAAATTTAAATCATATTTTAAAAAATAAAAAATAATATTAAAAATAAGTTATTTAACGAAACAAAATGATAAATGGGAATTTTTCTATCTCTACCACACCTCACTCCCGACCCGATCCCCGTCTTGTCTTCCAAAAATCTTCGACGGGACAGAAATGATAATACTAATATCCCACCCCGTTGCCATTCTTAGTGATTTTTCCTAATGTAATTTTTAGGAAGGGAGTTCACTTAATGCCATGGTTACTATTGTGTCTAGAAGGGTAGTAGTAAGGTGTTGGTGGCTTCGGGATGATGGTCATTGGGGTTGGGTAATTTTTTTTTTTTCTCCTTTCTGTTTTTCTTTTTCTTTTTCTTTTTTTTTTTTTTTGTATCTCTTTTATTTTTTTAATTAGTTTTAAAGGAGCCCTTCAAAAATATAAGGCACGTGTGTTTACAGAATATGTGAGTGTTTAATGATAAATAGACAAATTTCATCCATTGAGAATCCATGTGCATAAAAATGAAAGTTTGATGATGTATGTGCTAGAAAAATTGGAATGGAGGTCCAAGTACCGTATTTTGTAGAGTTTGGAGACCCCAACTCTAATTTTTCTCAAAGTTTTATTATGAAAAAAGCGTTTAAATCACAAATATTGCTTTTTAGTGCCAATTGTGTCAAGCTTTCATATAATCACCGATCGTATGGAAGTTTATTCCGCTACAAGCATAAACAAAGTACTTCTTTGTTCGTCACTACGTTTTCATTATTTCAAATCAAAACCCATATCTATCTCTCTCTCAATTCCTCAATTTCTCTATATTCATCAAAATCAAACTCCCATTAAACAAAACTCTCTCTCTCTCTCTCTCATTCTTCTCAATTCATTAAAATTTTCTATAGTCAGATTCTACCGCAAAAAAAAAGGTATACTAGTTAATTTTGGGCCACATAAATAATAATACGGTAAGAGAACCGATGTTAATGGGCCTAAACTTCATTTGTAAAACAGCCCAACAGCCACGTACAAAACCCTAGTCGTCTTACCTCACTAACCAAACCCTAAAATCATTTTCCTGTCCCTTACACCCTCATCCTCTTGCTCTCTCTCTCTAACGCAGATCGCCCAAAATGGTGAGCTTCAGAAAACTCATTCTTCTCTCTCTGTATCTATGTGTGTCTGTATATATATAGTTTGATTATTGTATGTTGAAAATAGGTTTTAATCTCCTCGTTAATTGTTTATAGCCGTTCAAGAGGTTTGTTGAGATCGGAAGGGTGGCTCTCGTCAACTACGGCGAGGACTATGGGAAGCTTGTCGTCATCGTTGACGTCATTGACCAGAACCGGGTTTGTCAAAATCTATTCTGTCCTTTCACTATGTACCGTTTATTTATTTTAAAATCCATTTTGTTTTCCCTTTATTTTGCTGTGTAGTTTTATAATAATTTGTCAAGGAATTTATGTCGCTGAATCACTCGATTATTTCTAAATTTTCGTACCTCTTTTTGCACTTTCTATAGCGGGAGTCCTGGATTAGTATATACTCCGTGATTTTCCAATTACTGCCTATGTTTCGTGAAATAGTAAATATTTTTCTTTCTACTTTTTAATCTGCGTTGTAATGAAGTTTTTAATGCTCATCGTTGGATTATAGATGGGTAGTTTGATCATTCTTTTTAGTTAAAATGGGATAAACCAGTTAGTGGTGTAAAATCACATTTTAAGCTTTGCCAAACATGCTATATAGACCCGAACACTTTTTTAATTAAGTTATGTATGCTGTGTCCTGATACCCAGAAGCTCTATTTTCTGTAATATATTTATTTTAATTACTATGTAAACAATCCAAGCCGTACCTTTCTTTATTTCACAAACAGATCACGGGGGAGTTTATGTGATGCAGTCTTAAGTCTATTTTTGGGTGGCTTCGTTTTTCATCCTTATCTTTTATACTGAAACTGACAACTGGTGAGAATGTTTTATTGGTTCTCAAATGGTAGTTTAGTTTTTGTCCAAGAAATGAAATGATAATTTGGACTACGAATTTCCTCACTATACAATTTTTGAATTGACAGGCTCTTGTGGATGCACCTGACATGGTGCGAAGCCAAATGAATTTTAAGAGGCTGCAACTTACCGACATCAAGATTGACATCAAAAGGGTCCCAAAGAAGAAGACTCTTATTGCTGCAATGGAGGCTGCTGGTAAGTATTGACATTTTAAAAAAAACCTTGTTCCATATTAATTATTTGAATCCATGAAATTGAAAATTTACGACTCTTGTGGTAGATGTGAAAAACAAGTGGGAAAACAGTTCATGGGGAAGGAAGCTGATTGTGCAGAAGAGAAGAGCCACACTGAATGATTTTGATAGGTTCAAGCTAATGTTGGCTAAGATCAAGGTCTGTATCTATCTTGATTCACAGTAAATTGTATTTACTTTCATGCAATCTTTCATATTACCTTGATATGCTCGCTCACTCTAAAAAATAAATTGGAAAAAGAACAATGAAAATGTTTGTGAGTAACTTATTACATTTACCTAAACCAATAAAGCACCAAAATTTAAGGCTCATAACTGTATACACACTTGAACTTCCAAATGTCTCTTTACATATAAGTAAACAAGTAAGGTTTAATTAAGTAATTTTAGGGTCAATCAAAGTTAGGAACAAACAAGATACTAATTTTGAAATTGACCTCTACTTGTTGCCAAAAAAGGTATCCTTTTTTTTATTATAAGTAAGAAAAAGTAGCTTATCGTTACCTCATGGCCTAATGTTAACGTCTTGCTGCTTTTATTTCGACATTGCAGAAGGCTGGCGTTGTCAGGCAGGAGCTTGCAAAGCTTAAGAAGGAGATCACAGCCTGAGAAATTATAATTTCTTGATGTCAAAAATTTCTCTTAGATTTTTGAAAGTTGTATTGGTTAATTATGAAGGTTTTATGTTACTTATCCATGAATTTATGACCACATGGGAAATACTGCTTTGTTTTTGGTTAATATTGTGGGATCTATTTGAAAATCTTAGTGATTTTATCAAGGACAACATTTGGAACTATTTTGTGATATATTGCCTTGTCTAATATTTTTTAGTTACTTTAAATTAATAAGTTTTGATGCACAATAGGTGGGGTTGATGGATACCCCATTTCTTTAGTTGCCAGGGAGGGTTATTGTTGCATTCCAGCTTTAGTTGTGACACCCTGTGTCTTGTTTGGCAAATGTGATGTTTTTCCGGGCATAGGCTTAGCACCCGATACACCACCCAACCCAATTTCAAACTAGGACTTCAAAATGGGCTTGCAAGAAATACCGAAGTCTTTTATCTCTCACTAGATGTATAGGGGAAATTGTCGCATTTTCATAATAATATCATTGGGGTAATTTTTGAAAAAGAATACCTTGGACGAAGGAACTATGTCTTTAGACGTTGAATTGTTTTGAAGTGTGCTTATGATAGATTCGATGCTCCCTTTGGATATAAGCTTTTCAGGTTGGTTACAAGCTTTTTGGGATCAATTTAATAAGTGAAAAATTTGACACCAATTTTATGAATAATATATAAGGGGAAAAAAATTCGAGCAAGAGAGCACGCAATGCATTGCACCATCTTTATGGCTGCCTAAGATGTATACAATCTTGGATTCCATGAAATTATAATACACATGAAATAATATATGAACAATCCTAAGATATTCTTTTTCATACATTAATAATACACTATAAAGCTTCTCGGAAAAAGTTTTGAAGACTCGTTTTAATTCACGTAAACATATTTTCAGTCACTAACAATCCAACATTAAACACCTCGTGTTAAAGTAAGACTATGTTTGACTATACTTAAATTATAATTACCGACCGTAAAAAAATTTTATCCACCAAAGACATAAAAAAGTATTATGTATATCAATACGTCTTCATCTTTCTCAAACCAAAATCTATATTTCTCTCTCTTAATTTTTCCATTTCTTCATATTCTTTTCCATATTTTCAACATCAAACCTCCTTCAAACAAAACTCTCTCATTCTTCTCAATCTCTTAATCTATTAAAATTCTCTACGGTCGGATCCCACCGCAAAGAAAAACAGTATACTAATTTAAGTTGACCAAACATATTTTTTATCAACACATTTTATAGAACTAGTCACTTATTATTTATATATTATACAACACCCACAACTTACAACTATTTAAAAATGACTTTAGCACTGCTAAACGTGCTTTTTCTGAAGATTTTGGTCGAGTATGTATAACTATATAAAATTCAGGGGAGGTAAAAGTAATTTAACCGAACTTGAGAAAAGGCGTGGGGGGGTGGAATTAAAATTCTTGAGATCTCCTGCGACCAAGAAAAAAAACCTGCGAAATACCGAAGACGGTTAAACCTTGGACACGCATATGCAGACAGAGTAATACATCTCAACGCGTATGTAAATATACATATATACGATTCTGAAGTCACTCGAACATCTACAGCTCCATAATTCAACAAAGCATGAACTTCTTCTCCAAAAAACCTACGCCCAAAGGTTTGTGCCCCTGTTTTTTCTTCTTTATTCATACCGCGAAAATTGTTTTTCGTTTACTTTTATTTTCAATAATTAATTTCTTTCTTCATTGAACGAATTTTCTATGCGTTGACTTTTAAACAGCATACAATTTAATTTCAATTTTGTGTAAATCAATTTGATCGTAGATTTTAAGAATATCACGTTCTTTGATTACAGAGGCGCTCCGGGAGAGTAAGAGGGAAATGGCAAATGCTACTAGAGGTATATTTGTTTGTAATTTTTTGTTTAATTTCTGGGGTTTTATTTTTCGTTTATCATTGCTTATTTTATTTTAAAAAATAATCTATTTATTTATTTGATTTTTCAGTTCAATTAATTTTCTTTATATACACTTATTATTAGGATCAAAGAAGAGAATTGTGCTTCATGATTTACCTAATAAAAGAGCTATAGTTGTGAATTGTGATGTACTAAAATAGCTTGCGATAAACAAATAAAGCATATCACTCAAATAGGAATCTGGGAAGAAATAATATATATGAACGGTCTTTTTGGAGTCCTCAAAGTTGTCAAAGAATATAATGTATTCCTAGGTTTTGATTCCGTAAATCATACTCTAGGTAGTGTTTACAAAACCGAAGAACCAATTTTTGGTGCACTCGTTGTAGAGCAAGTTAGAAGATGGGTAGACCAAAATTAACTTGGCATGTGGTAATTGTTAAGAATCTAGTTGCTTTAGTTCTACGGGTACATCTAGCTAACGGACATAATAGAAAGGCAAAGAAGGATCTAGCAAGAATAGAAAGCCAAAGAAGGATACATATAGTGGATTCCAAATGTATTGGGAAGAAAGCTTAGTTTGTTGTTATTATATATACAGTTGTTCAATTTTCTAGCAAACTCAAAATCAATGTGCTTGTTTGATTCCCATTTTAATGGATTTTTTCCCCCATTTTTTGACTTTTGGGGAAAAAATGACACAAATGCTCTTTTGCTTTTCAAAGTAGCCGTAATATTTGACTAGAAAAAAAGGGCATTTTAGTCATTTTTTTTCAAAAGTCAAATAATGAAAAACAAAAAACCCATTAAAATGGGAATCAAACAACCTCTTAACTATAAGCCAATTTAAGGTTTACTCATTTTTATATGCCTTCTAGATAGCAGGTAGGATGTAGATGGCCAAAAAAAGCATGTTTTCGATCAGTTAATTACAAAATTAGTATTAACGTGAACTATTCTTAAGGATAAATTTTGAATTGGATTAACCATTCCAGAAATCGCTAAATACCTTGTTAAGCTGCAATCCCAATTTACTTTAATATTTTAGAAGAGAGAATAATAATGACATGGCTACTTTTCATGCCATGTTTCCATTTTTTTGTCATAATTTGTTGCTGGCAGGGTTAAGATTTTAGGAACTGATATACGATGGTCTCTGATTTTGGTTTTTAGGTATAGAGCGGGAAATCAATGCATTGCAATTAGAGGTATTCCGAAGGTCCTTGTTACGTTTCTATATATGGTTTGTACAAATAAAAATAGGATCTAAAATGGGTTATTTGCGATGCAGGAAAAGAAACTTGTTACTGAGATAAAGAGAACTGCCAAAACCGGGAATGAGGTGGGTTGCAAATATATATTTCTTGGATCCTCTTCAGCTCTAGAAGACTTGAGTTTACTGTAGCTGATCTTTTATTGTTTCTGCATTTTGCAGGCAGCCACAAAAATTCTTGCACGCCAACTAGTCAGGCTTCGGCAACAAATAGCTAACTTGCAAGGTAGTCGAGCTCAGATGAGAGGCATAGCGACTCACACCCAGGTAAATTGTTAAATCGTCATACTGGATACGATCTTTTGTTATGGTTGCCTTAGTTCATGTTGGTATGTGGATGTTAACTAGTTCTCCTGTTAAATTTTTTTTCCAGGCTATATCTGCCCAATCTTCTGTTGCTGTTGGTATGAAAGGTGCAAGTAAAGCTATGGCATCCATGAATAAGGTTCGATCATACTTCTGATTGAAATTTATTGTTTTCATATATTAGCTTCATGCAATACCTATATGAGTAGTAAATAAGCAAAATTATTGCAATAATTTTCAAAATAAAATAAAAGGAAATTAATTGGTTCATATTTTATGTAGAAATGATTATTAATCTAGACCGTAGGATCATTTACTTAGTTATCCAAGGGTCCATATTAAACATGGACAAGTCATTTCTTCTTTGAAAAGACACCTATAGAAGGGTGTCTCTTTGAATAGACACAAACAAATCTATGAATAGAGAAAAGTCACTTTAGAAGAGTTGTGTCTCTACAAAGAAACTCAAACAAGTCTATAAAAATACTCTGTCTTCTCATGTTTGAAGAAAAAGTTATAGAACGTGATTAGAAGGCTTTTCTCTTCCTTTCTCCAACTCCTGATGCTACTAGAAAAATATGGTTCCTACAACAATCATTATTTTTCTTATTCTAGCAATCAAGGAAAATTATTGACTTAGTTTCATCAATACTAGACAGAATTAAGTAACAACCAAGGGATAGGCATCGTTGTATAGTGGGAAGCGATTCACCTTAACCCAATTGTTCACCTTTATTCCTGACACATGGGGGTGAAGAACGCTTTTAAGGAAAGTGATGATATAACATGCCTGGAAGCACGCCTCTATTCTTTGATCGTGAAATCAATCTCTTTTCTGACCAAAAAATAGCGTGTTTCTGAGATAATATCTGTTATTTTAAGACTCCTCTTTCATTTTTACTTTTTATTTTTATAGCGGATGGGGTGGGGGATACCTGAAATTTCTTCTTATCTCCAAAGTTTGAGTTGAATGCACAACGGGAAATGAAACTATGTGTCATTTGGGTTTGTAATGTAGCAGATAATGGTATTGAGGATAACATCATATTGAAATTACCTTTTGCTATCTTCTACTTTTTATGATTGTTATGCTTATTAATTGGACTTGATTGCAGCAAATGGCACCTGCAAAGCAGGCAAAGGTGATTCAAGAATTTCAGAAGCAATCAGCACAAATGGATATGACTGTAAGTTCATATTTGGCATTGTATTTCAATAGATATTACATTTTGTTTTTGCTATGGAAGTTAACATTTTCTGCCATAGCTCTGGAAGTTGACATCCTGGCTTTCATATTTGTCCTTGTAGACGGAAATGATGTCAGACGCAATAGATGATGCTTTGGATAATGACGAAGCTGAGGACGAAACTGAAGAGTTAACAAACCAGGTATAATTCTTGCACAAACAATTTTTTGGGCAAGATGCTGAAAGTAAAGTTTCATTAATTCCAAATCCTGTTAGGTAATTTAATCACCAAGATTAGTTAATCCTATTATTGATTTAAATTGAGGTCAGGTGATAATGGTGGTCTTAATTGAATTGCTGTCCTGGATCAAGTTCACCGTGACTGCTTTACAGAAGCCATAATTTCAAAAGAGAAATATTATAACAATATACATCTCTCTATCTCTCTCTCTCTTATCATGATTGTTTATTTTCGTATATCAAGATTATAGATAATCAAAATCAAGAAGTCCATAATGTTACGTTGCTCTCTGTCATCATCATCACTAAACATTGACTTCTCTATTTCACAAAAGGTTCTATAGGATCATTAGGAAATTGGAACCAAAAGTATAGGTGCAGTAGAGTTTATGTCTCAGTATGGGGTTCTACCAGGATCAAATTTTCAATGGAGATCACTGTAGTGTAGTGTTATCGAATACTGATCACTATTATATTTTTTGAAGAATGTAGAGAATTTATGAATACAATTATATATTGTCACGCGTTATATATATTTCCTTGCAATACATTTCACTTATTTATGCTTAACTGATGTTTCCAGGTGCTGGACGAAATTGGCGTGGATATTGCCTCACAGGTTAGTTTTTTTTGGAACCTCTACTTTGACTCTCTGAGAAGTTTCAACATCTTATATGTAAGTTGATGTTCCCTTTCGGATTCTTGACAGTTATCAGCCGCTCCCAAAGGAAAAATTGCTGGGAAGAACACTGAGGATGTTGGAAGGTATAGTTTTTCAGACACAAATGTCCACATCACTATGCCTCCGTAGTGGTTTTTCTTCTGGAAGAATAATTTTCAGTACGGTGGCAATTCACAGCACAAGTTCTTACATCAACATTAGTTAGAGGCATTCACATTAAGGAAGTGCTGATGTCTTAAATGAGAATAAACCAATAACTTAAAACTCAGTATTGGTATATGATCTTAGAATCCTTGCACTAGTAGTGTCTAGAGGTGGCATGGCCCAGCTCGGCAGGTCTAAAATTATCTTGGCCCAGCCCGGCTTGTGCTAGCTGGCCCATGCAGGCTGATGGCCCCTAAAGACGTGCCCTGCACAGCCCAGTTCCGTTCTTGGCGGCTTGACATTTTTCGACATCCTTTCTATTGTCGGACAGAATCACTCCACACATTTACAGATTTTTGACAGCCGAAGAGTTAATAATCACATAACTACAACACTATTCCTTCCACATTATCATCAATGTTGGGGCCACTCACAAGGTTATTGTTAGCTGGTTTCGAGATATCTCTAGTTACAAGGTTGGTTTATTGAGGTGGTGAAAACTTAAAAGCAATTATAAAGTGTTTGCTTCTGAAATTGATTAAAGCACAAGTTGTTTATCTTTTAAAAAAAAATATTATTTCATCCTTGCAAGATGAATATGTAGAAATAAGAAAATGCTACCAAATTTTGCGGGTATACACCTTTCTGTTGTCTACTATCTGATTTTCCTTTGCAACGGTTATGTTGCCAGGACTCACATTCTGTGCAGGAGAACTGTAATGCTTTATTCTTCTAGTTTTAATTGATCACATTCGTAGCATTGACCTTGAGTAGCAAAATTTACATTCTCATGGTAGCCGTGTTTTCTTTTATACTTTTTCTACTATCTGTTTTTCAGTCGCAACAATTATATTGTCAGGATTTACGTTTTCTAATTTCTACAGTATCTTCTAGTTTTGTTGATCGTGTGAGCCATGCTCTTATATATTTTTGCTACTTGTAGTTCGGGCATTGACGAATTGGAGAAGAGGCTGGCTGCCCTCAGAAATCCTTGAGCTGCATGCATTGTGAATTGTCAATATTGTCATTTCTGAGTCGATGATTACTGCTTCTCCATGCAGTTTGAATTTCTCGAAGATATACTATTTTTGTGCATAACTCTCCACCATTAACATTACAAGGTTGGTCATCAACCTCGTATTGTTTCCTTCCTTCCTTTCTTTTTTTTGCGCAAAGTATTTGGAAGATCTTATTGTGATCCGAAATGCGAATCTATCAAGTTCTCATAGACCTTCTATGCTTATGTTGAAACAGAAGCTCTAAATTTTCCATTTAACAAGTTGTTCAACCCTTTTGTACACTAACTATCAATTGTAACACATGTTTTGTGAGTTTTACTTTTTAGAATGACAGAAGCTAACCTTGTCGCTTGAATTGATACAATTTTCGTGGTGGAGTGAAGGTACCAGGGGTCGCATATATTGCACAAATATCATATCTCTAATGCAACTGGAGAATGTATTCTTTTAGTGACACATCGTCGTAGTTTATCACACAAACATCCTGTTTATTATCTAGATATTATAATTAATGACTTCTCGATTGGGGAAGAGTATTTAAATTATTAGGGTTTAGAGAATGTAGATTTTTGAAGATGGAGTAACTTTAAATTTATTTTTATTTCTTAATATCAAGTTTATACTTATTATCTATCGAGATCGAATGTAAGAACTTGATGTCATTGGACAAATTATTTCCAAGTTGATCCTCAAATTGGATCTAATATTTATGTGTTATTTATGCTTCATTAACATTTAAGAAACGAAAGAAAAAAAAAAAAAACCTCTCAAATTCCAAGATCGAACAAATATCTAGGCCTCAACTCTCAACAAACTAAGCTTGAACAAGATCGAATAATATTTATTCAAAATATTATAAACTCTAAATTCTCTCTTCTAAAAGATGCTAAAAAGTAAAAACGGTGGAAACACTAAAATGTTTGGGTACAATTACGGCATGTTTGGTAAAAATCAAATTGAATGAAGATAAAAAATAAGTTAAAATTGTCTATCATACAGCCTAATCATGACTAATATTGTATACCAAAGATTCTCTTATCGGACGGTGAGGAGGTCAAATTTTGTTTTCGACAAATAAAGATCTAAATAACAAATAAAAAAAAATTGGATATTAAAATTTCTTTTAATGGAACACAAATATGAAATATTGCACTTAAGTTGGGCAAGTTGCAATCATGTACATCCATGCATATATATAAACAACAATTATGAGACGTCTCGTATAAAGTAAGAGTTCCGGTACAGAAAACTCAAAGTTCCAGCACATAAAACTCGTACCTTTCTTGGACGAGTATAGAATGCGATACAAAGGCAAGAACTCGAAAAAAAAAAAAAAACGTGGACACAGATGAGCGTTAATTGTTGTGTAAGACACATTTTCCATTTACACGAATTTGATAATGCAAAGATTTCCTCAAATAGAAGGCATTCGAACACATTTTTACAAAAACAGTCCAATTACCTCCTGATTGATAGGAATTCGAAGCTTCGAAGAGGGTCATTGCGAGTACCTTTGGTAACTGCACCACGAGAGAAGGATGATGGTTTGGGTTCAATCCCAATTCTTTGTGTGGTAGACAAACGGCCTCTGCTCGATACCAATCTGCTTGACCGGCCGTCAGTGGGTTCACCAGACGAGCTTGGTCTGCTGCTTGAAATGGCAGCTCTTTTTGAAGAGCTGCCATTTCGAGATGTTCTACCTTTTTCTGAATCCAGTTGCTGTAAACAAGGAATCATAAAAATGTATCAGTAAAATAACGCGAGAACATAACTCGCACCAATGGTCCAAATGCTGCAAAAGAAAATGAAATGTCAAGCACCAAGTACAAGCATAACAGACAAGACATGATTATCTGGAGTTATTTCCCACCCCCACAAGAACCTAAGAAAGCTTCTGGGAACTAGTAACACCAATATTTGCAAAATTCTGCCCTAGACAAAAACAAGAAATGTCCAATCCAAACCACCGCATAGTCCCCCAGTCGAAAAGAAGGAAAAAGACATTTAAAACAGAGAGAAAGGGTACTGGGAGTAGTTGTTTTTCCAGGGGTGGGGGGGAGAGAGAGAGAGAGAGTGAGAGAGAGGAAACCACATACAATTAGAGAAACCCCTAATTTCTAATGATAAGTGGGAAAGAACAAATACCACATCCTTCGATGAAGGTACATCTTCTGATGTCCTATGTCTGTGACCTGAACTTGAAGTATGTCTTCTGGAAAAAGCCTCAACAGCACCTGAGAATCTATCTCGAATATCTTGCCCCACTGAGAACAACGAAATCAAAAGAGTCAAGTAATCATAGTGGAATTTCCATGGGAAACTGAATAAGCTAATTCAATTTAACGCATCATTGCAATCAGCTCAGAAATTGGAAGTCTGCAAAAGCAGATAAAAGCAGTATTACAACAGGGTGAAAGTCATAATGCACTGTAGTCATGCGTTATTGATTCACAAGTCAAAATGTGAATTCTGAAGTTCCAGGTGGTGTTTTTACCTGATGTTCTCCCTGGTCTTTCGCCAGAAGGTCCAGCATTTAAACCTGCACTCCCACTTGGATTCTGGAAGCGAAGCCATGAATTAGTAAATCAGTATATCAAATAAGATGAAGCAAACAGATAATTATACAAGAACTTACTCGAGCTCTTGAACTGGCACCAATCTGAGGATACTTCAATATAGTCCAGTCAAAAACATAGTCAAATTGATAACCTGTGCCAGTATCCAAGTCAAGATGCAGACCAGGGGAGATATGCACAATGAAAGACAAGATACTCAACATACTTGAGGAACCGAAACACAATTTTGATAAAAGAAAATCTTTGAAAAACATAAGACATAAGGATAAAAATTACAGTCATATCCAATATTTAATAATTTTGTTAACGGTTATAAATTATTACAGCTACAAATTATATTATTTCGTGTACTTTCATAAAAAAAAATTTCTCCGCATTCATTATAATGTAGGTATACGATGCATGAGCAAGGATTAAATTTTTTCCAAATCCCTCTTGGAAAAATATTCTTCGATTAAGATTTATTCGGACTTTTAATTTAGCACCACTTATAGGTTTCCAAGTAGAATTAGGATGGTTTTTCCTAGTCAGTAAAGGCTCTTAGTTAGAAAAGGTTTTGGACTTCTCAAATGGATTTAAGATTTCCTAGTTTGATTAGGCTTTGGAGTCCTCGAGGTCATTATTTTATAAAGTGCCCGAGGCATGCATCGTGTGGGACTAGTGGTGGGAAAAAACTGGTTCCGTCCAGTTTTTCTTCAGAACTGGACCAGTAATAATGGGGAATTTTACACGTAGAACCAAACGGTTCTGGGTAAGACAGGAAAAGAACCTGATGAAAATTGATAGGGTCCTGTTTCTCAACTTAATAATTGTATAATTTTCTTTTATTACTGGTTCAAATATATAAAACGTACATTAGCAACAATGTAAGAGTATTATATAGTGGAAGATAAATACATTTGAGAGGATAAATACATTTGACACCATTAGCAACAATATATAATTTCCATTTTTTAGCAACCATTGAGAACTTCTAAGACTGACTTTTAGAAATGTAGAAATCCCAATATAATAGTGCAATCTTTCCAAAATTACGAGCCTACTGTTATATAAATTTAAAATTCTGCCCACCAACTCAAATGACCCAAAAGGATTGAAACAGTAAAAAAAGGAAGTTTGATTCAATATCAGCAATAAATGAAGTATGTTCCCAGGAAATTATGCAAATTCATGCACCAACCAATGAGTTTCACAAAGAAAGAATTACTTTAATGTATCTGGGACTTTCAATTCAGAGGCCAAACCCAAAATATGACTGATTCCTGATGATTCTGATTCAAACAACTCAAACTATTCTTTTAAAATGAAACCAAGCTAAATCAGCGGGTTCTGTCCAGTTCAGTTATGGCCATATGGAATTTTTGTTACCCCTATGTGAGACTTTCATTATGCATCTTGAAGCTTACATCTTGAGATTCATTTATCAAGGCTTAAGCCTCGACTTACTTAGGCGCGCAACTCAATGCATAAGCCTCGGGGCGGCTGAGGTACTCACTCATTTGTCTTAACCTTTTTGGACTTTATACTATTGGTTTCAACTTTTTTGGTCAGTTTGTTATTGCTCGGAACATTTTAAAGGTTTTCTTGGGAAATAAAACCCACCCTAAAAACTGGAAAAATAAGAATTAGATAAGAGGGCAAGTGAAGCAAGCATACCCTAGACTCTTGCAACTTTAGTGTTATAGTTGTTAGCTTTTTGCCAGTTAAGAGAATTAATTTGTAAAAAAAGTGACGTTTTGATTGATAATACGATTTACTTATCGTGTTTCACATATTTAAATAAAACAAACGATTATATGGTTCCTTGATCAATGTAGTTATATATTGTATACTTAAGTTATTAAGTACAGAAATACACAGTTTATGATGTGATAAAAAAGAAATTGTTCACGATCAGTAAATAACGTCAGGCGTTTTATTTTAACAAGATTGCATTGTTCGAACTTGAGTTTGTCTAAATTTGGTAGTAAGAACAATGATACATTGGAATGTATTAAACAGGACCATGTGAAATCTTATCAGCAACAGTTTCAAAATAAGATTTCACTTGATTATCAAACAAGTCACCTCAATCCTGAGCGAGTCAGGAACTTTGATTACTAGTTATAAATTTATAATTCTTTGATGTGCCAACAAGTTAGATCTAATGCGTAGGATTGATATCTCAGTACTTTGGGAATTGAGAGAAAATAATTAAAGAACATATAATTGCAATATGGGGTCTGTTGCTCATTTTATGAGACGACCATTATCTCGAGTGATTTTTTAGTAGGCAATAAAATCTAAGCTCTGTAATTTAATGACGTGATCGTCAAAATTAATTTTGTGATGTGATCACAATTGATTGCCTAAAGAAAATGAGACTCAATGATCAAGATATAATAGGAAGGGCAAAACGATAATTTTGCCCGACACTGAAAATATTTAATGAAGATAAGGGGAATAACATGTTAGAATGTTAATAATAGGATTTTATTATAGAATATAATTAAGCTTAAGTAATATAACTTGATTTAAGAGTGCAATCCTCTTTGGTGGAGTGAGTCGATATCAATAAATTAATCTCTATTGGTCAAGAGTTGACTTAATTGAGACTTAAATTTATTGTAGCTTGAATCAAGTGGTCCAGTTGGTCGGTCCAATTGAAGATAGGGGTAAGTTAGAAAAGTTATAATTGTCGGGCTAAATATAAGTAAGTTTTTACTTTGGGGACCAAAGCGAAATATTGGCAATACTAGTGTAAGCCTAGGTCTATAAATAGACCTATTAGGGTGTGCGAACATACAAAACTAGAGTATAAATTTTTTAGGAAAATTGGGGCCAGGGGTTGGGATACATTCTCCCAAAATATCTTATCTCCTATAAGGAATTCTAGTATAGCCTTGGGTTTCCACCACCCATTTTAGCTAAGGCTGTGTTTGATTGCAAGTGGAAAATTTGAGTGGAAAGAAAATATTTTCCAAAGAAATGAATTACCAAGAAATTATGGGTTGTAAAATATTCCATGGAAAATAAATAAGTTGGAAAAAGTTAACAAATTTTCCATGGAAAATAAATTCTCCTCTCCCACAAAGAAAATATTTTCCTTGAAAACAAGGAAAACGTGGCCAAAAGTGGAAAACTTTGAAAAAAATTTCTAGAGAAAAAAAAAGGTTGCAATCAAACAAAAGTTGGAAAATAGGTGAGAAAATGCCTTTTCCATGGAAAATTTTGCCAATCAAACAGACCAAAACTGGAAAATTGGTGAAAAATTTTCATTTTCCATGGAAAAGAAAGAGAATCAAACACAGCCTAAGATTTTCAAGGAGAACGTTGGATAAGAGTTGGGGGTGTGGAGAAAAGGAGCATTCAAGCTTGATAGGTTGAAAGCTCACTTCACAGGTATATTTATATATTTGTTATATGTATTCTTTATGATTTAAACCAGTTTTAAGTTACATTTCTTGAAGAATCCAAGGGAACCCTTCTTTTTGCTTTCCTGTGTCCTATAAAAATGATTTATGGTGGCATATTTTGAAGCAAATCCCAACAATAAACCCCTCTACCAAGTGAAATTGCAACTTTTCAATGACACCGTGACAAGAGACCTAAGACACGTAATTTCACTGTTTCCTTTCTTTTATATTTTCTTCTTTTTGTCTCTGTGTTTGTTCTTTTTCCTTGCCTTCATAAAAACACGAGAAGGCACCATACAAGTGGATGATGAGGAGAAAAAATGAAAAGCAACGAGCATGACATGGAATCAAATTTGTTGATGATTCTCTCAAAAATCCTATCAGCAGTATGATAAGAAAGACTTTTAGCCTTTTTTTAGTACTAGTAGTATATTACAATTCTGACTTCTATCAAAAGTCCTAATACTAATTTGATGGTTTACTATTTACTACTTTATAGACCTATTTTATGATTGTTTGCTAGTATGACTTCTAATTATCTTAAATTGTTTTATCGCAGATTTTCAAGTTAGTTTATGGTTTTATTACAAACACGTTTTTATATTTTATTAAACTATTCCATTGGTTTGTGTTGAGACTTGCGCCTTGTCTCGAAGAGCTAAAATGCCCCGGTACAAATTGGAACAGCCATAGGTACCTCAAAAGATACAAAGGAGAGTAAAGCACTTCTGCAAAAGATAGAAATTTTTTATATAGTGTGAAAGCTCAAATGTAGGACCAAAGGCAACTGCAACACGCGACATTTTAAGGAGAACGTTGACCCATTCCATAGTCCCGTAGCTCGTGCCAACCCCAATCACGGTTGATTATAAGAGTAGTTTTCAAGATTCAAGAGCTCATGATATCAATTCAAAGAGTCCAAAAAGTTTCACATTTCCATGGAAGAATGCACACAAAAGACTTCCTTTATTGGGAAGCAAGCTTAGAGAATTATTTCAAACAGAAGCCGACACGAGAAGAATGGAAAATACTTGGTGAAGATGAACTTACAAGGAGTTCGCCACAATGGTTGAAAGGGTTAGGAGAGTAACGGACTAGACAATGAAAACTGAATATTCACGCTTGGGAATTGATTAAGGCAAAATTAAGAAAGCAAATTTTCCTACTCAATACAATATTTTATATGAACAATTCCATAGATTGCGTGAACATGATCGTAAAGTTGATGAGTAGACTAACGAATACTATGACTTACCACTTCGAGTTGGCCTCCATGAGACTAACAAGCAAACTCACTACTCATTGGAAATACAAC
This sequence comes from Forsythia viridissima, assembly GCA_030279155.1. Taxonomy (NCBI): domain Eukaryota; kingdom Viridiplantae; phylum Streptophyta; class Magnoliopsida; order Lamiales; family Oleaceae; genus Forsythia; species Forsythia viridissima. Next base: position 17,610,580 of record CM059034.1, read on the forward strand.
AACCATATTGGGAGGGTCATACAAAGGGTGGAAAAGGAAATGATTCGTTTTAGAGCTGGTAGAACTGTTGGCAATGGATCTGCACCATCTTCCGTTGAATGTTTCAATTGTCACTAGTTAAGTCATGTTTCTTTACACATCCTCAACGTCAAGATAATCTAATAGTGCTTGAAATTGAAGATATTGATTTTGTAGACCATACTTGTGGTAAATATGATCCCATCAAATGTGAGACAAACTCAAAACGGCGTTGGAAGGAAGGAAGGAAGGAAGAGGAAACTGATCATGTGCAACGAGAAAGTTTAATGGTTCAGCAAATTTTGCAAGTCCCTAAGGTGGAGAAAATGATTATTTTATATACCAATGTCAACGGTAGAGAAAACATGTGTAGTGTGATCATTTACAATAGTATCCCCTAACCAATTTATTTACTTTCCAAAAATGCCCTTACGTAAAGCACAAGACATTACCACCATATTCATTTACATTAATTGAAGGTAAAAGTAAAAAAGTTAATCAAATGCTCATTTTTTCCACCAACTTATCTAGCACTCTATTCAACTGTAGACAGATGGGAGTATTAGAGAGTTTTAATCTATTGAATATTCAATATTACCATGATGACTCTTTAACAAAATCAAGTGGTTCAGAATTCATTACCTTCACGAATAAATAAATCTCGGAAAAGCCTCTTCAAATACGAATAATCTGGCTTGTCCTCAAATCTTAAGGATCGACAATAATGAAAATATGATACAAACTCTGATGGATGTGATTTGCACAGCACCTGTAAATAATTACAAATCATGTGAACTTTCTGCAAGTGTCATCACTAAAGTAACATAACTAAATGGACAAACAAATTAGGGGAAGATCTGTTGGCAATATAGAATTGAACTATACTAGAATTTAGCATCCAAGATCCGGGGAAAAAATTACCAATTGAACCGGAACCGAACTCTTCCAAAAAATTTGCATAAAATTTAGTTAAATATAAAGATAAATCTTATGGAGAACTTTTGAGGAATGGGGAAACGAGCTCATACTTCACCAATCAGCCTGTGATCTAGTGCATGAGAAATATATTAAGAGCTTTCTAGCAAATTATGATAAAAAGTTTATGAAATGTGTAGTTGAAAAGTTAATACAAGTTGTGGTCCCATAAAAAATGTGGTTAAAATTAATTGTTGACTTTTAACCACAGTTTTTTAGTAAATTTTAATCTAAACCAAACAAGCACTAAGCTACAAACGGCGGCAACTCCTAAGGTAGACCCTCAATTCAAAACAGCTACTCCTAAGTTAGATCCATAATTCAAAACAGCTACTCCTAAGTTAGATCCTCAATGCAGCATTTCAGTCATACTTCAAAAACTTGAATTTGAAAAGCAGGGGAAATTGCCTACATAAGATATGCAAACATGAAACCAAACATATACCTCTATTGGGGTTAACATCTTCTTTTCACTAATCTTGTCATATTTCTGCTTCTTGGTGCCTGCTTTCATCCCCTGCCAGGGAAGGCTGAGACAAAAAGAATACACTAAATCTATTAGGAAATGTAACATTCTATAACTATATTCAAGTAAAAATTCAAAACCAGGTAGGGAAAATGTCCAGAAAAATAAAAGGAGACAATTCTCATATCCAACCTTCCTCTCAGGAAATACATAAGGACATAACCAAGAGATTCCAAGTCATCCCTTCGGCTTTGTTCTGCGAGCACCGTTAAATATGTATATGATAAGAAATTTAGATTGTTCCAAAATCTACACAGCCTAACTTCCTAATCAGAAGCAATTTATGATGGATGGCACATCACTCACCAACGCCAAGGTGTGTGTTGACACTGGCATAACGAGCAGTACCAGTAAGATTCTTGTTTTCCCTGTAAAGGGTAAAAAACGTTCCACCATAAGTATATGATGGCAAAGAGTGGACTATCGTTACATAGTATCAGATATGAGAAGCTATTATAAGAAATATCTGCAAAGCTCAAATTCATGTAAACGTTTAGGACTAAAATGCTAAGGACTTTTAAGACATAGACATGTTTGCATAAGGCAGAAAATTCATCACAACTGTAAAAAGTTTTCTCCACTACGGGAAGAAAAAAGTACTTCAATGTCCGTGTGTCACTACGTCATCAATTTCTCACCCCACAAAATCATCTCCTCCAAAACTTGATGACCGTTTCAATCTATCTCTCTAATTCGATCATCTCCCAATAATCTCCAAAATCTGCTCACTTCCTCAATCCATCTACCTCAATCGATTATTTTCAAAATTTGTTCACCGTCTCAATCCATCATCATAATAATGTATATGATCGAATCCCACCGCAAGGAAGCAATATACTAGTAGTATTGCAAGTAAAATAGCTTCTTTTGTCATATTGTCTTGCTGTCTCAGCCAATATGAAGGCAGTGGGTACGAATACGGAATGCTTCAGGCTAGGTTGCACGGACACATGACAAAGACACGCCGACACATGATTTTTCGAAAAAGTAAGACGTGTTGGGTGGGACACGGTGATTAAAATAATTTTTTATTTTTATGTTATTATTTTTTGTTTAAAACAAACAAAACATTGTATAATTGTTGCAGTAAATATCATATATAAAAAAAGTGTTGATTCGTTTTTTTAATATAAAAAGGCGGAAATAAGGGCACTATTTTAATAATATATGCTACATCCTTTTTTCAGCCAGCAGCCGCTGGTTTATTTTTCAGGTCAACCATTCCTTTTTATAATATATATTGCCTCTAGTCCTCGTGTTTTTACTTTTAAGGACCTTCTTGTCTTTTCATGGTAATTGCAGGGTTGGGCCTTCTCTTTCATGCCAGACGATGCTTTTAGCTCTTAGACATAGGTTTCTGCAAATAAACCCATCGCCGGTGATCAACGATGCTTGCTGTTTACAAACCGATCAGCCCCCTTTTTCTTCATTAACGACGATATGATGTTAGCTCTATTATTTATTTATTTTTTTCAGAGACGACTTTCTCATTCTACCCTCTTCTATTTCAGCAGAGATTTGGAGCACCGACACATGTCGGAACGTGTATGGCAAGCCGGCTCCAGCGACGTGTCAGTGCAACCTAGGCTGCAGCAAAACAATTTTCCAGCCCTTGTGATTTTATCTTTGAGACAGGGCTTTATTGCGCTCACTTGGGTTACAAGAACCCTTTTATTGACTTTTCCCCTTTCTTGGGGTTTCATCATTTTGCTCTCTCTTTTGTTCCTAGCATTTTGTTTTGCAGGGGAGCCTTAATCCTTGTGTATCTACGAAAGCAAGGTATATCACAAAAATTGCCTATCTGACCAAGAGAAAGCACCATCACACTTGGTTTATTCTCAATAAATTTTCATCTATCACTCCGTCCATCGCGACATCTATTGGAATATCCAATGCCATTAATTCCTTTGCAACCACATCAGGCCATGTTAAAACTCTTTCATCAAATTACATTGATTATGAAGAGGTTCAAATTTTCATTAACCAGAAAAAGAAAATGTCTGAATTGGATATTTATGTTTGCCAACTCTGCTGAAAGAACCAAATAACACTTGTAAGAACCTTAAAAAAATAACAACTTGTTGCACATTGTGAGCCAACAACTCTAACCTTGTTAAACCCGAACAGTTTCTAAACATCCTTTGAGCAACTTGAAAGAGGCAAATAGTTCAATGCATTTGAGATTCTAAAACATCATTGAGGAAATCTTGGTTCAAACTGAAAAGCATTTTCAGAGACCAAAACTCGTTAGGCCCATCAGCCAGTACCAAATATGCATGATTTTAGCATCTGGCAAGATAGTCAATTATTCAATTTTATGGATAAATATAGACATTCAAGCAAAGGAAACTGCCCAGACATGCTTATGCGCCTAACACCGTAATTCTAAGAAACCAGCAGCTCGGTATAGGAGCATATAGATGTTTCTATATGGACAAATAAATGTCTTTCCCTACAACTTTGTTCATTTATGTTACAAGTTGAATTGGTGAAACTAAATAACCACACAAGGAAACCATTAGAACTTTTAGCCCACATCGATATGTCTGCTTTCTCTTCCTTCCCAACATTTACTTAGTTACTTCCCTTGTAGCCTATTATATATGTCAGTTAAAAGACAACAATAAGTCAACCAATGAAGTTCCCAAAATACAGTTTACACGAACCATGTTGGCACAATCTAGGGATCAACAAACTAAGTCTTATTCGAATTAGAGATTGGCTACATGAATTCTTTTTCATTGTTCCACTCGATCCAATGCTACATCTACAAGAATATCAATTAAATTCGAATCCTTTGCAATGACATTAATCCATGTTAACTTAAGTATACCTCTCCCTCTACTCCTTGATTTACTGGGATTACATCACTCCAATGAACAGTTACATCAAAATCTGGAACAAAAAGGGTTACACGGTTGAAGATCATAAACGATCCTCATTCCTGCATGAATGGTGATCATGATACACTACTATTTCCAATTTTTTCACAAGCAAACAAACCTATCACCATGCCCAGTACAAATATTGAAGCTGGTAGCTCCAGATAGATGACATAAAGAGTTTGAAAATAGTGATTTACTAGAAAAACAAAAAGATGAACATAATACTGCAGAAACGTAATTATACAAAAGACAACCATGCAAAGAGAGCAATGCAAGAAACTTTAAGAAATATCAGGAAGGAACCTGTAGGGTATGTGCTTATGAGTCTGGAGATCCCTATATTTTTTGGCAAGACCGAAGTCAATGGCGTAAACCTGCAATAATACTAAACATTCACTAAAATGGCTACTCAACCTCATGCATGAAGAAATCTTCCATGATCAATTAGTTAACAATTTAATATTTGACGTCCCAAGTACACGTAAGAGGAGTTTTACCTTTGAGTTATAGGAGAAAGAATACCTAAAGCAATAATTTAAAAACTAAAGCAAACTTCAAAAGAATCCTACAATGAAATAAATTTAGAAGATGAAGATATAGCCTCATACAGTGGCAACAAAATGAAAGAGAGCATCCATCTCAACCCTAACTCAGAATTGTTCGTCCACCAGATTCTTGACTGAATATCCTCCATGATGTAATGCTTATCATTCTCTCTACTTGATAACCAACTAGAGCATGTTCATATAATCCAAGCGCGTGGGAGCAAGCTAACTATAACATCAACAAATAAGCCTTTTTCCTTATAAATAGGAGGTCAGCTGCATTGAATCCTTTAAAGCAACTAGATTCTTAGTCGTTACTGTTAGTCTATGCAGGAGATATGTTTAGGATGTCAAATGGACAAAGAAAGAAATGAGATTTGAAAAGGTTTAGTAATTATATACGTACAGCATCCAAATTAGTAGCAGAACAAAGCTGTCCCAATTTCTCATATAGAGCAGCTTTCTTTTGCTCTCTCAAATCCATCTTTCCTTCCTCTTCTTTGCTCTCTCTCTCTCTCTTACACACACACAAACAATGGACTATACAACAGGATTTGGAGGCTTTTTAAAGTAAGATAGAGCTCTCTAACAGACTAAAATTTATTTGTTTGTTTTCTGCATGGGTAGTACCACAAGGGTCGAAGGAAATTATGACGTGCGGACATGTAACAAGTGGAGCGATTTAACAAAGATTAAAAAATATATGAAATGTTAGCATGCAGCAAGTTCACAAGCATCACCAAGAATGTACTCCAATCCATAAACTTATATGCAAAATACTTGATAAACCACCTGGAGTATGCTCATAAATCCAAACCATAGCACACACCCTAAGAACCATGGGAAGACATACCTGATTTGCTTTGCGCCCTAAGCCCATCAAAAAGTTATCAGGCTTTATATCACGGTGAAGAAACCCTCTTGAATGCATGTATTCAACTCTATTAATCTAAAGAGAATCACAAGTTACTTAATAGCAACTAAAACTAAAAGTTTTAGAAAGACTTCGTCGAATTGTAACTACTCACTAATTGATCTGCAAGCATTAATACTGTTTTCAAGGAGAACTTCCTGTTGCAATAGTTGAAGAGATCTTCCAGACTTGGTCCAAGAAGGTCAATAACCATGACATTATACTCGCCTTCACTTCCAAACCATTTCAGGTTGGGAATGCCCGCTACAAGAAGAGAAGCCAACAGACATTGTGATTAATGAGTCAGAAAATGTGAAGCTAATTTTGCACTTGTTTGATGTAGATAAAAATTAGAATTTTAGGAGATTTTGGTAAAAGTTGATGAAATGTGTGGTTGAAAAGTTGATAAAAGTTGTAAGTCCCATGGAATGTGTGATTGAAAATGAGTTTGGAGAAAAATGAGCTGGGGCCAAACATGCTCTTTGTATTCACACTTCCCAAAAACAACGGATTTCCAAAATCCATCTGTTTATATTACCATTATATAAATACATAGTAATATGGATCACCAAAAGGCTAAAACTCACCTAAAGAGATTAAACAAAAGAGAAAAGGACAGTAGATGCTCATATCTTCATGAATTCCTATATCACTTAACAGACATTGGTAACTTCCAATTCAACTTCCCATTCCCGGTGTGCATAGGTGTTGAGTGACTAAAAAGGGATTGAATCTTAACTTAGAACTTGGGAGGACTTATTTGGAATCTAAAGGTTTTAGGTTCAATAGAACCAAGACACAATACAAGCAATGCCAATTTAGAAATAGCAAGGATACAAAAACAATGTAGTTACTATATAGGATCGTGTTATCTCCAAATATAATTGTTTTAATGTTATATGTTCAATTATTAACAAGGAAGGAGGAATTGAAAAGAATGATATCATAGGTTTAGAGAAAATTGGATGAAATGAAAGTGTTACATGAATCCTGGGTGGTAGGAAAATCCCTACAAAGTTAAAACGCTGGTGATTAGACTTGCTAGTTGCTATACTTAATGATAAAAAGAAAAAATGCACATAAGATGACCTTAGCAGAACGGAGATCCTAAGATGGATCGTGCTAAAATGGATAGTAAAAGAAATAAGAATGTAGAATGTTTTACAAATGAGAACCTAGAATGTTTTCATCTTCTTTTTTCAATTTTTACATGGAGAGGGAAGAGGAAGGAGAAGACACCATTGCAAGTGGAGGATCATGTTGAACGAGAAGAAACTGTCAGTGATGATGGTAGGGGAATTAAATACACGATTATATAGGATGCTTTTGGGTTCATTCTACTTCTAGGCGTAGATTGCAATTTCATTTAGTGATTACTAATTTGATAATTTATTATTTGCTATTTTATTGATTTATTATATGTTTGTTTCCAAGTTAGACTCTTAGTTTTGTTAATTTATTTTATTATACATTTTTAAGATGGTTTATGGTTTATTATGAGCATATTTTTATATTTCTTTTATTTAATGTATCGGTTTGTCTATAGGCTTAAACTTCGCCTACAGAGGCAAAAACGCCTCAATATCCAATTGCACCTTTTTAAACATTGGGTAAAACACGTCAAAAGATGGCAAAACTAATGTGGCATGTGATAGTTGCAATATATCTAGTTGTTTTAGATCATCGAGCAGAGTTAGCAATGAAACAAACAAAGTGATAGAAAATAATTCATTTAACCTACCCAAAATTTATCGAATAAATTGGCTTAGTTTGTTGTTTTAAGGGAGGCGGCAACGTGGTGGGAACTTCTCTTCTAAGGGGAAGAAGTGGGTTTGCTTATAAGTCACCAAAGCAAGCTATTTTGATTTGATTTTAAAATTAATCTCCTCTTTCGAGGGGAAGCACTGGATTTGCTAGTCTTAGCCTTTTAAGACTGTAAAGCAATAAAAGCAAGCTATTATGTAATTTCGTGTAATTTTCATATTGATTCCAAAGAAAATATGTAACAACTGATGAACAAATGTCAGAAAGGCAGTGCTCAATTTGAAACTTTGATATAGAAATTTCTGGAAACCGTCTCTTAGAGCATTATATTATAGAAATTGTATTCAGTCAAAATGCATCATCTCCACTTACTTATTTCCCACCTTTTTTTCTGGAAAGAATGTGCGCATTAGAGAGAGAGAGAGACTTACTTCCTCCTTGGAGAAGTATATAAATTTTTGATTCATAGTGAAGTTGAGGATGCTTAGTCTTCACCGATTCCTGGCGGTTGCAGTATTTACAATAAAATTGTGTAAGAATCATAAAAATGTGCTGAGAAATAACATCAATCATATCTTCTTCCTTGAAACTATTCACTTTGCAAATTACAAAATGACCTAGTACCATCGTTATACTACTTCAGGAAGTCCTCGCACGAAGTGCGATGACTGATCCTCTATATATATATACAAAAATTCTAATTCAGTGTCTTCAAGAAAAAATTGCTTTTAGGATTACATTAAAAAACGCTTAAATATCTTTTTTAGTTCTACTTGAAAAGGGATCGAACTGAAAGAGTTCTGCAGTTCTATATTTTTTGTTTACTGCACATTATTTGGAACTCTCTATCTTGCTACTCCATATGAAACAAGAGACGGCACTAGATTTCAATCCCTATCATTCAGCATTATGGATAACGAATGATTAGCACGAATCAGTAAACATTGCAGATCCATGAAAGCATCCCAATATAACTATATCAAAATTAACTGTGTGACAAACCAACAAGCAATGAAACCAAAGATGGATATAAGATGGATAAAGCCCCTAATAAACCATAAGATAGGTAAACCTCCCCAGACATACAAGAGTGCGTCGAGACCATGCAAAGCGTTTGGTTAAAATATGTCAGATTCCACCAAGTACACAAATGGAACCTAACCATACATATCCTATGATTATATCTTCTAAATTCTCCACACTTAAAATCCATCCTTCCTCTCCAAAGAGATAATATGAAAGCCCATTACACAATGAAACTAGCCCATCAATTAATCCAATAATTACACCCAAATCTTTATAACACAAAAAGAATAAAAGAACGAAAGTAAACATGCTTACCAGCTTGATGGCAACTTCTTCTCCATTTTGAATATTGACACCTACATCAATAGAGTAAACAGATTTATTCAAAATAACACGAGCAAAACCCACCTCAAAGAATTCACACAAGAAGGAACAAATAAAAGGGGGAAAAAACAAAGGAACTGTCAAGTAAAAACTTTAACTAAAAATGTACCTAAATAGAGTTCACCGAATGAACCACTTCCAATTTTCCTACCAAGCTTAAATTTGCCACCCACAACATGATCCATGATACTTAATTCAATACAATTCGACAGCCACCACTCTTCAATGAAGAATTCTCCAAATTTCAATAATACCCACAGCTCCCACAAGCTTATTTCCAATTTCAACAGCAACCCAGCGCCCACCGGATAATTACTATCAACCCCCAAAATAATTAAGAAAACTTACCAAATTACTACCCACAAAACTGATCCAAGAAATCAGTACCGAGTACCGAAAAGTTGATCAAGAAAATTCTTTGAATCTTGAGCTACGTCCTTGAAATAATAATCAATACGAAGCTTAAACTGAAACCCTAACTACAGGACCATCATAGATCCTCATTGATAAAATGAAATGAAAACAGAACAAAAGGCAATCAATATACGAACAGATATCAATATCCAAAAAAATGAGAGAATTGTAGAATTATGATAAATATTAAAAAAATTAATGGCAGAGACAAATGAGCGAAGATTGAGGGATTAGAGTGAGAAAGAGACAGCAAAAGCAAAAATGATAAGAGAGAGAGAGAGAGAGAGCGAGATAGATTAATTATATGGAATGCCAGTGTTGGGGATTAGTAAAAGAAAGTAGGTTTGACAATATTTTTGTTTATATAGATTTGATTAAAACGTGATTACAAGTTAATTACAACACAATTAACTTACATGTTTTGATGTCATTAGAGACGCTAAGCAACTTATACAAAATCACAAAAGCGACTTTTTCAACAATAATATTAATAAAAAATAATAAACTAATCACCGAACATTATTGGAATTTCATCATAGTCGATAGTATTACTATTATTTTTCACGAAAATCAATATTTGTTATTGACTCGAATAAAATTACCGACACTAATACTCTTCATTACCAACATATATTTGTTAGCGATTACCAACAACAACATTGTCAATGCTTAGATCGTTGATTGTTGTGGAATAAATTGTTAGTAAGAGAATGTTTATTATTTCTTTTTGGTTTTTATTTTTTAAAATAATTATTAATTAAAAATATCTTATAATGTTATAAATTAGGGATAATAAAATAGAACATCAAAATTCAAAAGTGTAAATTTATTGCAACAACGACCTCTATATATAGAATTGTGATGTGAGTTACAATTTGAATAGAATATATTATTCTAAGATAAGTAAGGCAACTATATAAATATTTAGATAAGGGAGCTTGATCTATTGTCCCAGGTGGGCATTGTTATAATGCCCACCGGGACAAGTGTCATGCAATCATTGCATGACATTAAAGACCCACTTTAGTGTCATGCAATGATTGCATGACACTTGTCCCGGTGGGCATTATAACAATGCTCACCGGGGGCAATGGATCAAGACCGTTTAGATAAGATCAAAATAGTCATTCATCAATATCTATAATTTTATAACACTTTTTCCTTGAATGCTGTTTACAAAATAATTACTTCGTTAAAAAACTTGTCTGATACCCATTTGAACAAAAGTACCAAACAAAAGGAAAAAATAGAACAATTTAAAAAGTTAGAGTAATCAAATATTACATCGTTAAAACTTTGTCAGAAAGATTTAATAGAACAAAACATGAGCAAAGGAAAAAGAGTATAACTACCCTCATTGAATTCGATCAATGAAAATCATTATCAAGTCATACATATCTCGTGTGTCAATCTCTCCAATGCTACTATCTTTCTAAAGTTGTAAAAAATCTTGGTAAAAAATATGTTTCCTCTTATTTGTTATAGCTTCAAAGCAATATTATTTTCATACAAGATATTAATCTATCTCTGATTGACTGTATTCAACATAATGATTTGATGCAATTACAATAAAAAGAAATCTTGTTGTTGCTTTCTTCAAGGGTCTCATATACAATTTGTAATATACAAGAAATAAACCATAGAGTTACGTTGAAGGTAAATGTCTTGTATATTACAAACAACCATAACCATAATATTTATAACTCTCTTGTATGTATGTTTATTACATAAAGAATATGACTCGTTAAAATCTTACTAGAAAAAAACTTTATGAAAAATTCTAATAAAGGAAAAAGAATACAGTATATATTGAATATGCTATGAAAATTTAATTTTCACTAAGATTTGCCGCTCTCAAACTACAATTTAGTTAATCTGGTGGAAATGGATGTGAACTGAATGCAACATAAGTGAGTCAGTGTTGGTTGAAGCAATTTTTACCTGGAAAAAGAATTGAGCATTTATTCTTATTTCCTAGACATCTATTGACAGTTTTTTGATTAATCAAATAAAAATGCTTTAGCCCATGTTTGGGGATGTTTAAATTATAATTTCAGTTGGTCAAATTGATCAAACATAATTTTTATTCATACACTTTATACGACTCAAAACTTACAACTCACTTTTTATCTATACATTCATCCACAACTTATAATATAAACACTTAAAAAATAATTTCAACATTACCAAATATCTGTATATTCATTTTTAACTAGAGACGAGAACAACACATAAGAAGTAGAGATGGAGTCCCAGGGTATAGCTTAGTTGGTTGAAAGGTGAAAGTGAGGTAATTTCAGCTTCGCTGGTAGCTGCAGGATGGGAGTTCGATTCCTACATTTGGTATGGAAGAAGCTCCCTGCAAGTGCAGTTAAAAAACAAATTCTCAACCCTACTCCACTGAAGTACATTATGTGATTTACATCTTCCACCAAGGCTTCAGGACAAGAAAGGGGAGGGGAGGGGAGGGGGCCCTCAAGATTGATTATTTATTGCAATCTTTTTGAAGATAGAAGCTATATTTTCAAGCTCTTTATTTTCAAAAGCTAATAGAAGTAGATATGGAGGTCGAGCCAAAGTCTCCAACTTGTCTTGTTTTTCAGACTTATTAATATTCTTTTTTGAAAAGAAATCTTCTTAATATAATATTGCTTATTGTTGTTGTACCTTTTGTTGAAAGGTTTATAGATGCTTAGATTGTTTCTTATTCTTATGACAATGTATAATATTGACAAGAGCTTGGAACAATTCTTCCAAAATTTCATTAAAACAATATCATTCTCAGAACGAACTAAAAGTATCTAAGAATCAAGCAATGAAACGTAAAAATAAATAAAGATTTGCTTTTCTTTTTCTTTTTTTGAAGTAAGTAATTAAACTAAATTTCACCAAAAATGTTACTTTTAAAATAGTTTAAACATATTTGACCAAAAAAAGTATTAATATTAAATTTCAATCTTCGCCAAATATGATAGCATCAAGTGTCTTGCCTTCTTTCATCACAAGACGAGACATACATTATGTAGAGCTTATGCTAATAATTTATTGCGTAGCAACATCATTACCAATCATCATCTTTTTGAATGTCTCAAATCATGCTTTATATTAACTCTCCCACCCACTTGCAATATCATCTTTGTATTTGTACCAATTACATTTCACTGGTGGAATCAGACAATTGAACTTCAAGTTAACATATATAACTAATAAGCCAAATTAACAACATTAAGTTTACACCAATGAAATAAAGTTGTACCTAAACCAATTGATTGCCATTCACAAAATCCAATGAAATAATCTAATCACTTAATGGTGGAGTGGGTGGAAAGCACAATAGTAGAAATGTCAAATATTGTACAGATGAAAGATAAATAATTACAACACATACTGAGATGTTATCAAATGAATAATATCAAGCATCGTTAGCCAACGATCAAATGGGACACCATCAATAAAGTAATCTAAAATATATAACAATTATTTTACCCATTCATTGCTGCCATATACTTTCCACAAGCATCACATTTATAATCATTTCAAATATTAGGTTACATAAAATCTAACGCCAAATTACTTCTCCCAATTCAAGTTAACTAGCCACTGCACTAAAATCATAATGACCATCGAACTCAATATTAACAATGTTAAATATGCACTCTTTGATATGGATGGCAACGAGAGGGTGCGGTCATTACCATTCCCGCTCCATCGAGAATTTTTAAGAGATGGGATGGGGATTAAAAAATCTTACTTATATCGTCCGTTTAATTAATTAATTAATTTTAATATTAATATTTATTTTTTAAAATACAATTTAATTTTAAAACATAAAAATAAAAAAACTTGGTGCGCAGACTATGATCCTCATCCCCGTCCCAATTAAAAATGGGGTGGGACAAGGCGGAGCGGAGCGAGTTTTTTTTTTTTTTTTGCCATCCCTACTCCTTGGCCCTTGATTTTAACACTCACCAAGCGACACCAAAGAAGTATTGGATTCGCACATTTCTCGTGACTTTATTTTAAAATGTAGTTTACCTGTATTGAAAAATATTTGAATATTCTCTAATTCAACTTGGAAGAAGCCTTATTTGATGAAAACAAAATGTCTAATTTTATCTAGGGTTCACAACTGACAGTAAATTTGGACAATTTGCAATTATGTATCATGAAATCTCAAAAAAATTATAATTAAACGTTCGATACTAAAACACCAACACGAAACATACATGTTCGGTACTTAGGTACCATACATGACAAATATATGTGGTATATATATATTTCTGGAATTCAGTCAATTTGAATTAGAAATTATATTAACAAAAAAAATAAACAAAGACAGAAAAAGAAAAAAATAATAAGAGAAGAAAAGGAAAACTATTGGTACTAGAAAATTTGTGGTCTACATAGGAATTAAAAAAAAAAAAAAAAAGAATATTTATGACTATTTTAATAATTAAAAAAATATTTAAAAACGTAATAAAATAAATAAATTTCGTATTGACAATATAACCACTCCTTTTCCCCAAAATCTATGTCAATTGACCAGGCTGGTTGTAAATCGAGGGATGTGCACGAGTGGCAGGACCTGAGGGAGAAAGCCAACAGGCTAACACTCAAGACAGACCCCTACAATATTTCAGTAAAAATCTGCTTTACACAAAAATTGAACCTGCATTGCAACCACCCTCCTTTTCTTCATCCGTTGGTGGGGGTTTATATTAATGCTTAAATATAATTTGATTTGTTCTTTGAATGATTGGTTATTTCTAAAGTTAGTTGGGGTTGGTAGTCCAAATTTTGACCAATTATTGGCTTTCATTTCCTTTTATTTTCTATGCTTTTCAATTTGTTACATTGTTAAAACGAGATTATCTAAAGATCATATAGAGGACCTGTCGAAATTATTTTCAGAAATTTGATAGGAACCAAAAATGGCTAATTAGACCATCCAAAACGGTATTGTTTTCACCTAGAGGTGTACTTTGGCAAGAACAATAATATTTTATATTTTTTTAATTTTTTTTAAAAATAGAGAACAAGAATAATTATGTCGTGACTCGAGCCCTTTTTAATAATTGTACTTTCACCTTTAATAATTAACTGGTATACTTAACTTAAGAGCATTTTATTTTAATTTTAATGTCTTAAAAATATATTATTTTCGTTATAAATTTTATTGTAAGCAAGAAAATGTCAGTTTATCTTTTGAATATGTGTTTTTTTGTGGCCAAATTTGAAAATACCTAATTTATAATGTTTAAGGTCATCGGTAATTAATATTTATTGTTCCTACCACATGATATCGGTTCGTGAACTTAAATCAATTTAATAGATCTTTGGATAGAAATCGTGCTCAAGAACTGAGTTTGCCAATTTCTCATAAGTTGGAGACAAAAACTGGTCAAAAAATTAGTTGAAGACGTGATCACTACTTAGGCCAAAAGTTGGGGACTAAATTTACAATTTACCCAAAAAATTAACATCCAAATACTTTACAAGTTTATTGAAATTTATTAGAAATCTTTACAAAAATAACGTTTTTACATATATGGATAACATTTTCATAAATTCATCGTTTTACATAAAAAGGATGTTTGGTAAACAATAATACTAAGGCGAATGTAATTAGGTAGATACGACTTTTGTTGGAAATCAAGGTTAAAGCCAAATTAAAAAACATGTTGCACATCATAACAAGTCTTCAGTGAAAGCATGTTTGGCTAACACGTTTAGAGTTGCTTTGGTCAAACATACTTTTTATTCACATATTTTATAGGAACTACAACTTACAATCCTCTTTTTATCTACTAACTTATAATTTCAACACTTAATAAATAATTTCAGCACTAGCCAAACATGCTTTAAGTCTATAAGTTGCTTTTAAGTAACTTCTTTTTTGTCAAACACTTTTGAGCTATCTTAGAAGTTAGTTTTTTGGGGATATATTAGTAAAAAGACACTTTTTTAAAACTAAGGTTTCACTTAAACTAGCTAAAAATGCTCAGAGACTAGTGTAGAGGCAACCGTGTATCCATCCCATTGTTCCATAAAATCACATCCAAAAGAGGGATTTAATTACTCACTATATCAGAATTAACAAGTGATAAGTTCAACTAATAATTAAAAAAAAAAATTGAAATTGAATAGTTCTTGTTCAGTACCGTTCATCTACAAATAATTTTAGCTATCTTTGATGTATGTACTTTTATACATGACACTGTGATTTAAAAACAAGACGAAACAATAAGAATACAAATCAATCATCACTCTCGGATATGGCTAAAGACAAAAACAAGACAATAAGCAGTTCTATAGCCTGAAGCACGGCATTTTTCTTCATTCATGACAAAAGGACCACTGACCCCATGGCATATCAATTCAAGCATAATGCCAAACAACAATTGATTTGAGGAACTGGAGCAACATGGCAGTGAGGCACTACAGAGAGTGGGAACTTACTTGAATTTATTATTTCGCTTCTCAGGAACTTCATGTTGGGGAGGCATGAGATTCCGGAAGCTTCCTTGAGATGATGGACTACCACCCTCTGATGTTTCTGTCTCATCCTCTGTTAGAAAATTAAGTTTTGTTGGTAAAAAAGTAACTTTTAAAATTATGTTTGGCAAAAAAGAAGTTTGTGAGTTCTAATTCTTTTGAAGTTTAGTCAAGCATGCTCCAATTCCTTAGAGCCTCAGAAAACACCGAAGCATAAGCAAGCATGAATATTAGACCAAGAATCTTAATTAATTAACGGCCCTCTGCTTCCATGTTTTAATGTTCTAAGAAACCGTAAAGGCGTCCAAATTGGCTGCAAAATAGGGTAAATGTGCTCTCAAAAAAGTAAATGGAATGTATAAACATACCAAACAGTGATTTGATTGTTGGCCTCTTCGGCTTGGTATTTTTCTTCTTCAGTTCAGCTATGGAAAAGAAAAGAAATCTAAAATCAATAACAAGAAAAACATATATACATTCAGAAAAAACCAACAATTGTGACCACGTCTGCAGAATTTAGCTGCAGAAAGACCATGAATAGCATGCACAGTGAGATTGTGCATGCTATTCAACATGTGTGTGTTTGTGTAGCAACATGCATGCACGTGCATGTGAGATTGTGTGTGTGTGTGTGTGTGTGTGTGTGAGGGGGAGAGAGAGAGAGAGAGACCCATTCCAGGCACTTGGTAGTCATTCACGATTTCGAAGTTCTTGTATGTGTAACCAACAAAGTTTACATCTTTGGATGAAATCATCTACACAGTGGAAGGAAGAAAAATAAGTGCAAAGCTAAAACAGAATTTAGATGAAGAAATTAAGAACTCGTAATGTGTTCAAAGATAATAGAATGCTTGATGTGTACTCCATATAGTGGTCTAGAATCTTACAATGGGAGAAGAATCTTTGTAACAAACAAATGCAACTTTTGGCTAGCATCATTGCCATATACTCCATATAGTATTATACTCACCTAAAATCTTATGCTCCAAAAATAATTTCTAATTTTATTTTTCGAAACTTAATGGGTCTACTGCTTTGCCTGTATATTTAGAGTTACAAGTCAAACAAAAACTCTTGTTTGGGATGAAAGTAGTGTATAGCAAACAAATTTCAATGTTTCTTCAATATTCAACTACACTGGCTTATGTCCAAAATTCATTTTGATTGCCTAGTGGTGATCACATCTGTAATTCAGACGACAAATACAGCTTTTCTTTAGCCAGTTTGACAGGACAATACAGCCAAAACAATGGGAATTCCAAATAAGTGGCAACCAAGTATCGTTCTCAATATAAAGGAGTAAAGTAGATGCGTCATATCTGTGGAAGTCATGGATACATCCAAATATACATTAACTAAGTTGCACCACAGAGAGTACCTTTCTCCATGGACCAGATTTTGATGAAGTGTGAGCTTGGATATCAGCCTGCGGCCAGAGAACAATCATGGTTAGCTACACGTCTATTGACAGAAAATCCAAGAGAACTAAAATTAACGAACCAAACTCATTGTGAAGAACTCTAATACCTCTTCAAATTTTTCAAAATTTTGGGTGTCCAGCTCATTATTGACTTCAGGAATGAATGCAGCTTCCGTATGATATATTCTGTCCCAGTCAATTCCCTTGAACCAGGGGTGGGCCTAAGTCAAAAAAGAAGCCCAGTAAATTACATGATTTTCCATCAACTACTGGAATTGATCAAACATAGCATAGGACACACCACACAACACCTTTATTTCATCAGCGCCTTTTGAACCGAGCCTCTGGTTGACATTACAAAGTAGTTTGCTTATAAGATCTTTTGCTTCTAAAGATAGCTTTGCTTCGTCTGGAAACTTTAAATGTGTTCTCCAGTTCACTATCTGCGCATAAAAATAAGTTACATTCTTGAGTTAATGAAATCAGTATGTTCATTTACTTCTCCTATGTCAAATTGCATGGGCACAGTGGTAGATTTTAATCTAAAATGAGATCAGATCAACGTGGGTAATGACTAAAAAATAAGCAGGCCCCCGGAGGAAGCTCACACAACAGGTTAAATCTCCCGTTGTTCCTCGATAGCTTAATAGAAGTGTGGCTTGGTTGTTTACCATTTGGCAGTAAGTTTGATCCCACTTTGGGAGATTTGTTTTAATCAGAAATAACAAATTCACATACAAGAGCTTGTTTTGACTGTTAAGAGTAGGTAGCTTGTGACCTGTCTTTGAATCCTTTGTTTTATAGCACTGGCCCTATTTACATCTAGCCAAGATGTACTAGCAACATTTCAAACATGCAGTCATTCATCTCTCAAGAGGTCAAAATTGCCACGGGCAAGATATATTAATGACAAGGAAGGAATTTTGGCTACTAGTGCATGTACTTGCCCCGCTTACTACCAAAGACTGGATGAGGAAGAGCATGAGGCATACAAACAAAAGAACATGTTGTTATGCTGGGTACACACTGTGTAATAATTCCCTCATTCATGACAAATAATACATTTAAAAGAGAAAATCATCCAAAAAACCCACAACCCACCCAAGTTCCATAGCCTTTGGTCTACCGTCTCCATCATTATTTTTGCTACTCCTAGAGGAGAAGGAAATTCCCTTTCTGTCCAATTAGGTGAGGAAGGGTTTCAAAATCCTTTATACCATGGGCATAGCCACACATTCTAATCCTCTATGCCACACATTCTATGCCCTAAGCTACACGCCCTACGTTGTCTTCACTTGATCTGTTACTTGAAGTACCCCAGAAAAAGGAATCTTCCTTGTGGAGAAAAATTGTATTCACATTCATAATCCAGTCGATAGTACAGAACATAATTTATAATCTGGGATTATAGAGAAAGTCAAAGAAAAATAAAGTTGCCAATCCCTATAAATCAGGGAACCTATTGACTGCTAAACATTAGGGATTACATCTATCACACATAAATACATAATCTATTTATAGTTATACACAAATTAGTATATTCTACAACAGGAATATTGAATATTTCCAATAATCCTCTCTCCAGCTGTTTCAGGTTAAGAGGTGAATGCGTGTTGATTTCTGTAAGTATAATGCACTGATTGGCATGAATTGTGGGTGGATGAATGTCATAATTGAGGTTTTGAATGCTACGTCGTCTCATTTTCATTATTTTTATTGGAATATGACAGTGAGGCATGCTTTTATCATCCTGGAATCAAACTATTTTTAAGCAAGATCTGCACGACCACATTGTCACATGGATGCAACAAACTTTAGCAAAGAAGTTCCTAAAACATTTGAATATCAAACCACGAATGAAGAAAAGAGATGATAAGAGCATATTGATTAATTATAATGCGTGACCAGAGGGGCACCAAAGGCCTCTCCCATTCCATCCCTTGGATAGATAAAGAGAGACAGCAGAACTTTTGGGATTTTAATGGTGTCGACGTGTTGAATAGTGGGGTTTTCATGTTGTCAAAGGTTGTCAAAGATTTGAACAATGAAAATTAGAAGGAGAGTGCCTCATCAAATTGATCGGGTCATGTAGAAACAAGATTCATGTCCACCAACATGTTGTGAAATCCTCTATCATCTATTCAAGCAAGAGTAGAGAACATGTCGTTGTCTCGACTTTGTTACTAAGAGAATTTGGAATAATAGAGGACTCGTCTTATTGGGCTTCCTACTTAAATGCTTTCAACAATCACAATAACCAGTAATTGAAGACATGTCCTTCAAAGTCCTCTAGTACAAGCGAAATGTATTCTAAATACTTTGAACTCCCATACCGTACACGACTATACTGTCAAACAGCACTGTGAACCACGCTCAGACACCAGTCTAATGGGTGAACAATCCCTGGGAAATAGGTGGCAAAAAGCTGACATTGAGTTGCCAAACCTTCTTGTCGATGTGAACTCCAGAGGAAGATTAGCTTGTTACCCCTGGAGTAACATTTATCCATTCATTAATAGCCGTTTCACAAAGCACAGTTGGATCATTAAGGCCAACTTTTAATCCCAGCTCTAAAGTTGGGTCTTGGGGTCAAACTCCCTTTTTCCTTTGCACACAACAGCCAGGAGACCTTTACACACCTCTGTTTTGCAAGGGCAATGCCCCAAACACTGGACCTATTATTCATATCTGCCTTCAAATCATACACTAATCTCTCTAAAATGTATGTCTAGTAACAGTTGCTCTTATTCTTTACTAATCAGAGACCAAATGATTAAAGAGCAGAATGAAAAGTGAATTAAGTAGAAGTGAAAATTTTGCAGAAGCCATGACAGGAACTAAGTAAAGATCAGATACGCAATCGTGCATTGGAGAAAATGTTGCAAAATGCTCGGCATTTGGAAGCATTAAACTTACCTTCCGACAAGTTGACATAGGATCATCAGAATAAAAAGGTGGGTATCCCACAAGCATTTCATACATGATAGCACCAAGTGACCACCTGCAGACAATGACTCGCCTGATGTTACAATATAGGATGTAAATAATCCACTTTATCTTTTTATGTAGGGGGTGTGTGGGTGTCAACTGGGGGAATAATGATATTTATCACAACTGGTGATTATCATCAATCTATGTGGCAACTGTGTTGACACTAAGAGCATGTTCGGTGCAATTTTTTTCCAAAAAAAAAAAAAAAAGAACCCATTTTTTGCCTACTTTTGTTGACTATTCAAACTTCGTAATTGGTTAAATGACAAAATTTTACTTAATCAACAAAATATCATTTCATAGTAGAAAGGGCAATTTTGTCATTTAAACAATTACAAAGTTTGAATAGTCAAAAAAGGTTGGCAAAAATACTCATTTTTTTGGAGAAAATCTACACCGAACATGCTCTAAATGATATGTCCAATGAAACGTGGGAATATAAAACTCATTTTATTGGACATGTCATTTAATGCCACACAGAAGATTTATTAAGCATAAATATAATTTAGTAAAATCTGGACCTCAATTTACCCGCATGGAATTAGTACTCTCATGTTGGAATAATAGATGCAACTCATTTTTTTTTTGCAATAAAATTAGCTTGCAAACAAATTCAGTCTCAGCTTATCAACACGCAGAGTTTAAAAGGTCGCTCATATTTACGAAATAAATTACTAAACTAAAAGAACAGACATGTAAATGAAACATAATGTTCTCTAGGTACAACGAATGAAATACTAACCAATCACATTCCATTCCATAACCTTTCTTTAGCAGAACTTCTGGAGCGATGTAATCAGGTGTACCAACAGTGGAGTAAGCCTGCAAGGATCACTCGTCAAATATCAAAAGCAAAAGTGCAAAAGTAATGCCCCAAGCACCAAAGTCACGAAAACAACATTATCACAATAGCAAAATTCATTCCTCCATATTTTCATGCCATAAATGATGAATGGTCCAAGCTCATTAAGTCCATTATATGTACCCTCCAATAACAATTTCTTTCAAGTTAGCAGTCAATATTAAAAAATCTCAGTAAATTGAAGTAAGAATATATGTGCATGTTTGGAGCTTAAAAAATTTACTTAAAGTAAGTTTACTTGTAAGTTTTGACGTAAATATTTTAAAGTAAGTTTACTTGTAAGTTTTAACGTAAATATTTTTTTATGTTGGTCAAAGTTGGTAATAAGTAAGGTACTTATCCAACAATAACCCTACCTTACTGTCAAAATAAATAACTTTTTTAACTCGTAGGTAAGGAAAAAGTAAACCCATCCAAACTTTTTGGGAGCAAAATTTACTTAAAAGTAAGTTTGACTTAGCTAAGCCGAACGTGCTCTACATAGATTATTGACTTTCTGTCAAAGTGACATGAAACTTACAAGCATCCGCCGATTTTTCTGCCAATGTTGTAATTGTTCCTGTTGTGTTCGTTTAGGAGCTTGAGAACGTTCATCACTTCTTGAAGCTCCATTAAAGCTCTCGCCAACTGAAAAGTCCTCTTGCAGAATACTACAGTCCAAAGGTTTACACAGGCCAAAATCCGACAGTCTTAAATGACCATATTTATCGAGTAGTAAGTTGTCAGGCTTAATATCTCTGTAGCAAATCAATGTTAACAAAAGGTGTCAGACCAACTAAAATGCAGAAATCAAGAAGGAATCGTCGTTCAAAATCAGACATCCACAAACCTATGTATATAATTATGTATGTGGATAGATTCAATAGCTAAAACTGTCTCCGCTACGTAAAATCTGGCCTCGTCATCAGTCAAGGTATCCTTTCTCATAAGTAAAGTCATCATATCTCCGCCAGGTAAATATTCCATTATAAGATACAAATACTCTTCATCTTGAAAAGAACAATAGAGTTTGACAATGCAACTACTGTCCACCTCTGCAAGCAGGTTCCTTTCAGCTTTCACATGCTCTACCTAATAGGATGCAGAATCTGAAGTCATTAGTCAACTGAAATGGACCAAAATCATCTGAAGATCAAGAATCACATACCTGGCCTCTACGAAGCATTTCAGATTTCTTAAGTTTTTTCATGGCATACACCTGACCTGTTGTCTTCTCCCTACAAACTCTAACCTATGTACATCAGGAAGCATTTATTAGTAACTTCCTTTGTGTGGGATATATGTTCTTCACATCTCTCAAGGCATCAAGCAAAATATATTTACACATGGAGGAACCACATAAACAATAAAAAGAAATGAGGAAAGAAAGAAAAGAATTGGAGAATGATAAACAGCGTTGCTTCCTAATGTCCAGAAAATGTGCACTAGAAAGAATTTTTCCCCCCTCTATTCAAAACCAAAAAGCTGTAGACAGGAGTCAGAAGGAATTTATTTATTTATTTATTTTTCTCAATTCACTTGAAAGAATGCTTACAGACTAACTACTTCTCCAAACTTGCTTGAAAATATTTATCCTGTCCAAGTCAGAAGGGACCTACCTTTCTAGTTTTCCTTCATTTTTTTAACAGAATGTCATATAATAAGAAATGCATTCTAAGCAGAAAACTCCAGTAAATGTGAACTGCGCAGTAAAATAGTTATTGTTCAATACAGATCCCATCAAGCCAAAACAAATAACTTTCAAGCATGAATTTGCTACTCATTGATGCATCCTTGCCTGACGTCGTTACTTTACATCTTCAATTTAACCAACAAGCAAGTTGAAATTTTCGTTTGGACGATAAACCCCTGTTCAACATAACCTGAATTATTTATTTAGAGTTTAAATTCTAAATCAATTAGAACCAAATTGACACCGCGTCACTGTTAAACACCCCCAACATATAAAATTTCCCTCCAATGTCACCAAAACAACCAGACGTAGAATGAGTTTTCATTCAATATGCAAAACCAAACTTCGGAGGAGAACCCAAAATTATCCTTTATTTTCAAATTGATTTCCCTACTTCAAAGTTTTACTTTGCTGAAATTCATATCAGATGGTGTCTTTTACTTCAAAAAATGAGAGTGCCTTAAAATTCTCTTTATAGCTTTAAAACGGAAAGAGAAGGAGTTTCTAATAACAGAGTGGTTTTTAGCTTATTTTGGTAACAGGAGAATTTTAGCTACTTCCGAAAACCATAAAGGGTTGAGATTGATAGAAAAGCTAAATTCTCAAGTCAACTCCAAACCTAAACCAAGTTGTAAGGCCCAAAAGTTGTTCCAAGGAGGAAAGATGGCCACAATTACTAACCTACACGTTAAATATGCAGCCATACAAATAATACTGCATACTTTGATGGGATGCCTACTTAGTCATATACTTCTCAATACGTTAGCCGTGTAGAAAATGATCAAAACATAGAGATATTTTGACGTTTCCAATTGAGAGAGGTCACAATCTCAAGCAGGGATAAACTACGCAGCTGAAACAACTTCAGATCATTATTTGATTTAGTAACATCTACACCTCTTGTATCAGCTTTAAATAGTTATTGCACCCAAGTGAACGCAATAAAGACCCCTGGTCTAATAAATTGCCCTCATACCCTATGGTCTGTATGAGGTGTCATGGAGAGGAAAGCAGAAGTGCTTCTTTGGCTCTTCAGAATAAGCTCTTCATCATTGGTGAAGGGCGAGGAGTCAAGACCATCGGTATATTTAGCTGTTATGCTTAGCATCAAAACATATAGCTAATGCACCCAACTGACAATAGAAATGATAGGGGGTACATAAAATAGCACAGGAACAAATTGATGTACAAATATAAATTAAAAGTGTGGAACTAATTATTGAAAATATAGATCTTATCATTTGGTCAAGTCAGTCTTATTTTCATCAGAAGTTTTTACCTCCCCAAAAGCACCCTTTCCAATCATTGTCAGTAACTCGAAATCATCAGCACCCATTTTGTGTCTCTGAAGGCGCATATATTCAGTTTCCTTCTTCTCTAAAAATTTGAATAGGTTACTTTGATCTTCCTCTGATACATCAGCATCAGCTAGCTTCTTCTCGAGCAAATTTCTCCTGTTTGCAAGCAATTGAAAATAATAACGATATTCCCAGACATAAAATATAGTATGACTAAAAGACATTTTAACATAGAAAACTCAAAAATATGAAGCCACAGCAAAGCAAATAACACTGAGCAGACAGGGATGGACCCACAATTGGGTTAGTGGGCGCACGCAACTGACCCCACTGGGTTCGGATGAAATCTTAATTTTTTCTTGCCTTCCTGTAAGAAGATGAAACCCTCCCCCTCCCCCTCCCCCTCCCACACACACACACACACACACACATTGTGAATGCTTTGCACAAAGAGATATGCAGTGTATACCATATCTACCAACTACTCAAGGACACGTATCTAACAAACCAGAATAACTGTCTGTCTGACAACGAATGCTCGTAACAAAGCATCACTAATCTTGTATGAGATCTTGTATGAGAAGAAGAAAGAGAAGAGAAAGGGGAGAAGAAATAGAAAAAGAGAGGAAGAAAGGGAGAGAAGAAAGAGAGGTCTGGGAGAGAATTTATAGAGAGAAATTATGTATTTTATTCAATCATCACAAGTTGTCTTACAATGAAAACCACTCTCTTACTTGTACTAAAAGTCTGTAACAAAACGTGGAAGCTACCTAATAACTAGTATACCGCTTCCCCGCGGTGGGATCTGACCGTAGGATCTATGAGAATAGGTCATTGTGATTTGAACCACTTTGTTCCTGATGGATTTTTGATAAGCGAAAATAACGATTTGAGTTGCGGTGGTTATGGTTTTAAGATTGAGGTTGTGAGCAAAGCAAGAAGAAGATTGTTTGAGAGAGAATTTCGTTTGAGAGGGAGATTGAAGACGTAGAGACACACGGACGTATATATATATGTATATATATATTCACTAGCTAATCATGGAAAGGAAATATAGGAAAATCAACTTAATAATTGCAAAATAACTCATATTCTAATCTATGGCAAGTCTTTCATAAATAGTTTTCTAATAATATTCCAAGGATCTCCATCACCGCCTAATTAGACTTATTACGGGGTTAATTAAACGGGGTTGCAGGCAATTCCTGTGCTCAATGTCCAGATGAAGCCACGGTTTTCTCAACAAAATGATTTCCTCCTCTCTTTTTTTTCACAAAAGAAAAGGAAAATAATGCAAATTTTCTCTCTATCCTCATTGGCCCTCTCTAGGATAGAATCTTCATATTGTTCTTGCCACACATGATATATATTTGAACTCAAATGACTTGCCCAGTGGCTACTTAAACTTTTGTTAGAAAACAGAGGTAGGTTGGAATGTGTGAGGCACATTATTGCTAAATAAAGAGAATTGTGTTTTTTATATTTATTGTTTTGCTCTTCAATGTTATCTAACTCTTGTAGCCATGGTAAAATACCATATTCATATTCAAATTACAAATTACTTTAATTTTGCCAAAGCAAAAGTATATTGAGAAATATATTTGATCGCAATGATAATGAGGTCATTAACAATGTTTTCAAAGTATGAAAACCCTAATGGAACAATCTTAATGTATTGGGAAAATATTATCACAAATATTCTTGTGTTATTATCTTGTTACAAAAATTTTATTCATAATTAAGTCCCGCCCACTAGATTACATTCCTACCTCCATCCCTGTGAACAGAAGGTTTATTGGCCTATTGAGCAATAAACTACTTTTTATGACATATTAAAGAAAACATCAATTCAGAGCAAAAGTCTCTTTTCCTTGTTCTTAGATCAAGTGATGAAAAACAGCTGTTAAAGAAAAACATCCCCCAGGACCTTAAAAATAATTTTTCTGATGTCATTATAAAGGTATTACCATATTACTGACAATCCACGAATATACGTGCAAACTAGACTTTATCATATCTGGCATTTAGCATCATTTGCTCCACAGATTGTGCTTGCAGTACATTGCAACTATAGATTAACATATATGCAATTCCTATAAAAACCAATATTTGCTGCAGTTTAAAACCAGTTCTTGCTTTGGAGGATAAAATGACAGCAATAATAAGTCAAGGACTAAACGACATTTCCCTTAAGCAAAAGCTCTACAACAAATTTTGTATAATAGGACAAAATAAGTGCATCTTACATAATCATAGGAAGGTGCAAGTACATCCTATGACAGATTTCCACTTGTTGCTTTCAAACAAATTACTGGAGCTAAAAACTTTGCATGTGATTGAATTAACTAAAGGAACATATGTGCATAAAAAATCGAAGATTAAAAAGAAATGCAACAAATTACGTTTTTGAGCGTATTGGCTTTAAGAAACAGAAGTGCTTCAACTAACAACATATGGGTTCCCATTTTTTCTGTTCCACCAACCACTTCATTTCAGTGCTTCAAAATTAAGATTTGAACCGCACCTCCGGAACTTATATGAGAAAGGAAATCAAACCCTACTCTTCAATGTGAATTTGATCCTCCTATTTCCATCTAAACTAGTTAGTTTCCAGTCTACAGCAGTAACAAGACATATAAAATGGATCGACAAGGCATGTGAAGGTAAGATTAATGTCCTTGCCATAGTCCCATCATAGAGTAATCTAATCACACAGTAAATGAGAAAATTTTGAAATTGCACATAAGAGCAACTACTTGTATGCATTCAGATTATCAATTGCACATATCATAAGCATACCATTCAAATGCAACTATACCAAATTACATCATGCCCTTAAGCCTGAAAAACTATCTATCGTGAAAATAAAAGGCATGATATGGAGCAACATAATCGAATTATATTCAGATCACATGACATACCGCTCTCTCCTCTCCTGCAAATTCTTCATCTGCTCCTTGTAATGATTTTCTATATGCTGCTTCGCTGCAGCCACCCTCTGTTTTGTAAGATTCGAGGCTTCCTCAGATGAAAGCTGCTTTGAATCTTCTCTTTCACTACCCATTGAATCCTTCTTCTTACTTGACGTCCTCAAGCGATCCCGCGGCTGAAACTTCTGGAACCAACTTCTCGCAGCCATTAATTACTTCCCCTCAGCTTAAGAGGTAATTTGTTCAGCCCCCCAAATGAACTTCTCATTCTAACCTGATTCCATTCATTTCATTCATGCCAAAACCTACCAATTACAAAAGCTAACTTTATTACTCTACACACACAAAACACCAAGTAACTATATATAACAACTCTCCCAAAACTCAAAAACTACCAAAGACAAAAAAT
Organism: Forsythia viridissima; assembly: GCA_030279155.1. Taxonomy (NCBI): domain Eukaryota; kingdom Viridiplantae; phylum Streptophyta; class Magnoliopsida; order Lamiales; family Oleaceae; genus Forsythia; species Forsythia viridissima. The sequence continues at coordinate 17,638,107 of CM059034.1, forward strand.
CATATGGAACTTTGAAAATACCAAGGAAAAAAAAAACAATGACCCTTACATAATATACGAGCACACAGAAAAATCTCAAAAATTCAACGACCCGCGAAAGGTCAACGGATCAAAATGCACAAAATTGAAATTCATATAGCTACAAACAAATTTTGGGTATCTAAAATTTTCCTATAAAAATTGAGTAGTGAAATTAACTGAAAAACAATTAAAGATAAATAAATTAAGAACAGAATTATCTGAAAAAGGCGAAAAAATAGGCAAAGAGATCGGCTTACCGCCAAATCTTTGCCCCGGATAGAGAGAGACCCGATCCGCAAAATACAATCTTGCACGTATCGTATACGTTTTAAAATTATGGTAGTTTTTGTAGAAAAATTTATATATATAAAGTTATATACAATGAAAAAAATTATATATAATCCGGCGTTTGGACAGGTTGCAAATTATTGAGTTCTGATCCCCTTCGTATTGCCTACTATTTATAACTTGTTTGAATATTATACATATTCTGACTTTTATGTTCAAATATTTACAGTTCCTTAAAAAAATTATATAGATAAATAATCTCCAACCACAGTCGTCTTATTTGCGTGTAATGTTAGAGGTGCCAACTAGGTTGTTGACATACTTCTTCTTATCGAATTTAGAGGTAGCAATTGATGAAATATTATTTTTATTCTCACATTTCCGTAGAACTGATATTTCTTATTTACTTTTAATCCACATATTTTATACGATCAACTATTTATAATATACAAAAATCTTTACCAAACATAATCTTAATAGCATACCCAAAATTATTTACACTAACAAACTTTTTTAACCAAATACAAGTCAGCATAGACAGGCTTCACATGCCGTTTAGATGACCAAACATGTTTCGGTCAATGTTTTAAAAATTGTAAAGTTTAGATAAGAAGTTGAGTTTCAAATTTTTCAGACTTAGGCGAGACATAAGCGAAGTAAGGACGAGACGTAGGCATAGACGAGATAAAGACGAGACATGACCTTATGTGGAGATCGTACCTCAAGCCTAGACAAACTTCGTAAAAGAATAATTTTGGCACTTCTAAATAAATTTCTGTCGTGTACAAAATGTATTGTATGATACATAAATTTGTTTCTAATTCTTCTTTTCATTTTGTTTGAAAAGGGAAAGATAACTTATGTGTTTGATGTCTAACAAAACTTTTACGTTGTAAAACACAAGGTATGTTAGTACAAAGTATAGCAAATGACATAATTACCATTTCGAGTACTTTATAGTATTTTCGAGACGTCTATCTAATTTGGAACCGGTGTAGGATTTATTCAACCGTTGAGAATAATAAGAGCGAATAAATATATTTGTTTTCCTTTATAAGCCTAACAAGTGTAAATCTCTACATTAAATTCAATATTTTAAAACTCGGATAGGCTGGGAGGTTAAACTGAAAAACTCGTGATCCGACCAACAATTTGGTCTAGTTTGCTCTATTAGACCAACGATCTACAATCGACCCGTGAGAAAATGAGAATACCTACCAAATTTTAATAAAATATCGATGATGTAAACCTATTAACCTGACAAGTCATTCATTGCTTATTCAAATTTTTTAAATTTTATTTAAGATTTGAATAGCTCATTACCACTTTAGTCTTAACTTTTACTTTCTTAATTGTTTTTTCGTTGCTAATTATTTTTTCTGACATGAATTTTTTGACTTCCTCTTGAAAATCTTTCATCTCATTGAATTTTGGAGTAAAGATTGAAAAATAGTGTATAATTAATTTAATGTGATGATAGTTGATTTTCTCCTCCTCCGAGCACGGCGGCGACAATGGTAGAGATCTGCAAAAGGTGGCGGGGCTTTTTTCTCCCGTGGCCACTCCGGTGTGATAATCAGTATGTGATTAGAATACTTGTGCTAAATAGCAGTATAGAATGTATTAGAGTTGTGTGTTGTGATTTTACCTGGGGGGTTGGTCTCCTATTTATAGGAATGACCTGCTGATGTAACCTTCAACGGTTATTAATTGTGGGTGCCTTTTCATCTTCCCTCTTTATGAGGAATTAATTAGGGACGTTTCACCTCTCTCAACCGCTGGTGTTTCACATTCCCAACGGACGATGGTAGCTTCCGTTTTATAGATCACCTGTCTAATTGGTTAGAAAACAGACAGGTTATGGTTGTCTGCTTGTTGGAGGCGGGCATATGAGAATAGCCAGGCGGGCGGACCGATAAGGCGGGCGGACCGACAAGGCGGGCAGGTGCTTCAGGCAGGCGTCCCAAGGGGAGCAGCAGTCATTTAGCAAAGTGTGTTTATATTTATCATCATAAGCCCCTCTACTTCCCATAGACTACTTTTCATAAACTGTTATCAATGGGAAGTAGAAATATTCTACTGCACCTGCTATTTTCTAACTTTTTCAGATAGAAGCTAATCGCTTTAATTTTTAAACATAGGCTCATCGCTTTGTTTTTTGGACAGGGGCTCGTCGCCCTGTTTTTCTCACATACTCATGGCCTTGATTTTTAAACATGGGCTCATCGCCTTGTTTTTTGGACAGAGGCTCATCGCCCTAATTTTTAAACATAGGCTTATCGCCTTGATTTTTAAACATATGCTCATCGCCTTGATTTTTAAACATAGGCTCATCGCCTTGATTTTTTGGTAGAGGCTCATCGCCCTAATTTTTAAACATAGGCTTATCGCCTTGATTTTTAAACATAGGCTCATCGCCTTGATTTTTAAACATAGGCTCATCGCCTCGTTTTCTGGACAGGGGCTCATCGCCCTAATTTTTAAACATAGGCTCATCGCCTTGATTTTTAAACATAGGCTCATCGCCAACATGTTTGGACATCGCCTTGATTTTTAAACATAGGCTCATCGCCTTGTTTTCTGGACAAGGGCTCATCGCCCTAATTTTTAAACATAGGCTCATCGCCTTGATTTTTAAACATAGGCTCATCGCCAACATGTTTGGATAGGGGCTCATCGCCTTGATTTTTGGACAGGGGCTCATCGCCCTGTTTCTCTGACATAGGCAGCTGAACTTGGCATTGTTTCTGGCCTTATAAGCCCCTCTACTTCCCATAGACTACTTTTCATAAACCGTTTGTCAATGGGAAGTAGAAATACGTGCTCACCTCAAAAAAAAAAATTTTTTTTTTTTTTTAGTTTGGGGCGAGGTCACCCTGCCTGGGCGAGGTCGCCCGCCCGCCTGGGCAGGTGTGACCTCTCAAAAAAAAATTTTTTTTTTTTAAAAGATGAGAGGAGGTCACCTCTCCTGGGCGAGGTCGCCCGCCCGCCTGTGACCTCTCAAAAAAATTTTTTTTTTTAAAAGATGAGAGGAGGTCACCCTGTCTCATCTTGGGTATGCTTGCCTCTATTATCTTGAGGTTTGAACTCACCTGGAATATTTCTTTTGTTAGACTCAGGCTCACTTCGATTTTTCATACCTTTTGTAATGAGATATGCTTCTTCAGCATCCACATACTTTTCTCCTCTCCTGAGTAACTCATGCATAGTACTTGGCGGGTTTTTGGAGAGTGACATCTTAAAATGACGATTTCGAGTTCCACTCATCATGGCAGTGACTACAGTAGACATCTGTAGTTCTTTGATTCCTAGCGCGGCTCTATTGAACCGGGCAATGAAATCTTTCAGCTATTCATCCTTACCCTGTGCCAATTGCATCAGACTGATAGCAGTTTTCTTAACACGTTTGCTGCTGGCAAAGTGTGTAGTAAAATTTTTAGAAAACTCGTTAAATGTACGGATTGATTTTGGGGGAAGGGTGGCCACCCAGTCCCTGGCCTCCCGCCTAAGCGTCGGTGGGAAAGCCCTACACATAATTGCATCGGGGGTGGCTTGTAACCTCATCAAGTCAACAAAAGACCTGAGGTGATCAACAGGATCAGAGGACCCGTCGTATTTCTCCATCTTTGGCTGTTTGAAGTCTCGTGGCAAGGGGACTGCCATTATTTCTAGGGAAAATGGGTCTTCTTCCAACACCATGGATTGTTGCCTATTATTTTTGTTGGACAAAGCCTCGTCTATTTTGCGATCCATCAACTCTTCTAATCTCTGTTCCCAACTTAATATTGGTGTCTCAACCAGCGTAGGTGTGGGCATCCATGATGGTTGCCCCCAGTATAGATTTGGGCCAGATGTCAGTGAATAGAAGTGGGGTGCAGAAGGTGGAGCTAAAAAAACTGGAGCTCGCAGCGGAGCTGCCGTTGGCGGTGTTTCTATTGCTGGAAATTTAGGAATATGGGGAAGAGCCCCTGGCGGTAATGGCCCTATCGGTGGAGGGCTAAGACCCTGGGGCAGAGCCCCTGGTAGTGAAGTTCCTACCGGCAGAGGGTTAGGACCCTGTGATAGATGAGAAACCGCAGCGTTCCGATCTTGGAACAGAGTCGTTAAGATCGTCACTTGAGCTTGTAGTGCCGCGAGTTGAGCGGCAGAGGCAAACTCTTGTTGTGGGTGATTAGTAGCGGCGTTGGACTCGGTGCCTACATCCCCGACGGGGGCTGGTGGAGTAGTTATATTCCTAGCTCTTCTGGTTCGAGCCATAGCTTCTTGTGCGTTTCCCACAGACGGCGCCAATTGATGATAGTTGATTTTCTCCTCCTCCGAGCACGGCGGCGACAGTGGTGGAGATCTGCAAAAGGTGGCGGGGCTTTTTTCCCCCGTGGCCACTCCGGTGTGATAATCAGTATGTGATTAGAATACTTGTGCTAAATAGCAGTATAGAATGTATTAGAGTTGTGTGTTGTGATTTTACCTGGGGGGTTGGTCTCCTATTTATAGGAATGACCTGCTGATGTAACCTTCAACGGTTATTAATTGTGGGTGCCTTTTCATCTTCCCTCTTTATGAGGAATTAATTAGGGACGTTTCACCTCTCTCAACCGCTGGTGTTTCACATTCCCAACGGACGATGGTAGCTTTCGTTTTATAGATCACCTGTCTAATTGGTTAGAAAGCAGACAGGTTATGGTTGTCTGCTTGTTGGAGGCGGGCATATGAGAATAGCCAGGCGGGCGGACCGATAAGGCGGGCGGACCGACAAGGCGGGCAGGTGCTTCAGGCAGACGTCCCAAGGGGAGCAGCAGTCATTTAGCAAAGTGTGTTTATATTTATCATCATAATGAAATACTAATTACTATCACTATTTTATTATTTAGTAAAATAATTATATTATATTCGATAGAAATCGACTCGTGATTCAACTTTCGAATTAGCAGTTAAACATTAATCTAGTAGAGTCCTGATCTTATGTTTACAGGTGGACAAGAATCTTTGCTCAGTCATCATGTGGACAATTAATGTAAAAAACTATTTTTTACATTAACTATTAACGTGCTGACAAAAATTTCTTGCCTTTGGAGGCAAAATATCAATTCCGTGACCCAGTAAGGCAGTAACCCATATCTTAAATCCACATCACAGTGCATGGTTGAATCTGACAAATATGATTATATTATTTAATAGAATAAAAAATATATTCTTTAATTATTGACACGTCACTGTCTGCTAATTAGATAACATGCTCATCCAAGACAAATTTTCTCTATTTGTGTGGTTGTAGAATGTAATTGGTTTTTGGTAGAGTTGACTAATAAAATGATTGCACGTGAACGTGCATGCCTATAAGTTTTTGTTTTTATTTTTGAATAAATCATACATTACGTCCATAAATGATTTTTTTTTTCATTTTATTTATTTAAAAAATTTCCCATGCATTAAATTTCTATTTCCTTGAGCGCAAAGTCGTGCAGCAATAGATTATTAAAATGATAAAGGAATTACATATTTAATTCTAAAAAAAATTTAACATTATCGTGCAAAAATATATAAAGAAAATATAGTATGTACTAGTATTTTATATACAACTTGCATTCAAAAATCAAATATTTTACAAATTTCATGATACTCATTGTCAGGAGTGGAGGTAGGGGGTAGGACTTGACTGTAGTCCGGTCTCGTTCTGAAAAAAATCAATTTCGTAGTATAATTTTATTTTTTAAGTAGTATAGTCCGTGCTAGTATTTCACATACAACTTGCATTCAAAAATCAAATACTTTACAAATTACATGATACTCATTGTCGGGGGTAGAGGTAGGGGGTGGAACATGACTGTAGTCCAATCCCTCTTTAAAAAAAATCAATTTTGTAGTGCAATTTTATTTTTTAAGTAGTATAGTCCGTGCTAGTATTTCATATACAACTTGAATTCAAGAATCAAATATTTTACAAATTACATGATACTCATTGCCAGGAGTGTAGGTAGGGGGTGGGACTTAACTGTAGTCCGGTCCCATTCCAGAAAAAATCAATTTTGTAGTGTAATTTTATTTTTTGAGTAGTAGTACCTATTTTAAAAAATCTTTATTTCGCCCCTACTCATTGTCTTTGTAATTTATTTCTTAATGGTAAAATACTTTACAAAATTGGACACATTTGATTTGATTGAAATGAAAATATAAAAATAAATAATTTAAATGTCACATACTCAAAAAATGATATCCAATCTTTAGAATATAAGTTCGGTGATGACAAGGACTTTTCACCAAATTTTGGAACGTGGGTTTTTTTGAGCAAGCAAATGAATACACCTCAAATATTTTGTACAGCAGTTGGTGTGGGATTTCAATCACTCCCAATCAGTACCTAAATATTCATATGGCTTCTCAGTAAAGTGAAGTATTATTAATTTTTTTTAAAAAAATAGCAAAAAATAATCTTTAATAGGAGAAGATTAGCAAATTAATTTGCAAGTGTAGTAAATTTGAGGAGAGAAGTTCTCCGTCAAAAATAAAAACTACTGTCTGCAACATAAAAAAACTACAAAACGCAAAGCAACAACCGTCATTTCAACAAACCAAATATCGCCGCAAAACCAAATTCATTAATCCAATCACAATACCAAATTTAAGCAAAAAAAAAAAAAAAAAAAAAAAAATTGACAACGACTATGGCTTCAAAACTTTATAGTCATCTCCTAATACATTAAATTGTTGTGAAGGATAATTAGATACCAGCTACAACTATGATGGTCAGCACCTCCCACTATTTGAGGTGATGCACACTTTTCTTAATGATGGCCGGGTCATTGCCAAGAGTTGAAACAATCAGAATAATGCAGAATAGGACAAGAATTACTTACTGAAATGCGATAAAAGTGACCCCACACACATAGAGAGAGATGCACTACTTTCTACTTTGGTGGAGGTAGGTGGAGTAAGCGGAAGAAGATGTTTTTTACTTTTTTTAAAGTTATGCAATATTTTTTTGTAATTTTTTTTATTTTTGTTTATTTAATGAGGAGGACAAATCCGTTATTTAATGACAAAAAAAAAAAAAAAAATGACGAGTTTTGCTATATAATTAAAAAGTTGGAGATGAATTATGCCAAAAAATAATGGATTGATAGTAAGTTAGTAACAAATTACAAAGATTGAAGACGAAGTTATTTTTTTCCGCATAAATTTGCTTTTCACAGTTTGAAGTGTTGTATAGTGAATAAAATTTTATGCTACAAAGAACAACCATTTGCATTGACATTACAAGTACAAGTAAGTATTCTTTCGTGATGAAAGAAACAATATTTTGGAGGGTTAATTATTTTGATTGTCCCTTAAATTTTATAAATATTTTTTTAATTATTATTGGACTTTAAAAGTTTTTTGAGTTGTTACTAAATTTTTTTTAAATATTTTTCAGTTGTTATTGAGCTTTAAAAATTTTTTGAGTTGCCACTAAACTTTACAAAATATTATCGCATTCGTCACTCTGTCGTTTTAAAATTAACAAACTCGATGACATGGTAGATGGAATGACAAATGATATAATATTTTGGTAAGTTCATCAAATTTATTAATTTTTAAAATGACGAGTGATGGAGTGACAGATAAAATAATATTTTGACAAAATCAGTTGCATGTGGAAAATATTTGAAAATATTCTGTGATAACTCCAAAAAGTTTTAAAGTTCAATAGTAAGAGAGAAACATTTATGAAATTTAGTGGCAAACTAATACATTGGACCTATATTTTGGACCATAAAAAATAAGTTGTAAGGATAATCTTTTTAATTTTTTAGGAATTTCGCTACAAAGATAATTTGAAAAATTACCAAAATTTTGATTGGTTCTTGACCCACTTAAATGATAGCAAATTTAGTAGTGTTGAATTTTTTTTTTAAAATAAGTTGTAGGTAATATAAAATATGTAGATAATAAGTAGGTACTAAGTTGTGGATCATACAAAATGTATGAATAAATAATATATTTAACTAGCTTAAATTATAATTTAAGCTTAGTTAAACATGAGCTTAATTTGTTACACTAGCTCAGACATGTTAAGCACATATTTGGTAGTGTTGAAATTATTTTTTAAGTACTTATAAGTTGTGGATCTTATGAAATGTGTGGATGATAAATATATAGTAAGTTGTGGGTCATACGAAATATTTGAATAAAAATTGTGTTTGACTAATTTAATCAACTTAAACTATAATTTAAGTTAATACAAATAAGTACTAACACTTTGGTCCAACAACTTTTAGGCCAAACCGGTCTGAAAGTTTTGAAGGGCAAGTTGCTCTAAGATTTTTACCTTTCATAAGTGTTAAATTGGTCGTATAAAACGATCTTTAAAAATAGAGAAATTTACAATGTTCATCTCTTATATTTTTATTTTGTTACTAATCTATTCTCAACTATTTTTTATAGCACCAGACATTCTCAGTCTTTCAATTAATTACAAATTACGTCCCTAATGACAGATAATGACAGATTTGCCCACTTCTTTAAATAAACAAAAAAAAGAAGATAAAAACAAAAATACAATATTTTAAATGTGGTCTCTTAAATCATGTCATAATAGTGTTTTAGTTGAGTACAACTTTTCTAATAGTCCTATAACCATTCAATATATTCGAAACATGTTTTGCTATTTTCTTATGTATGTTATTTTTTGTTGTTTTTTTTTTTTTTTTTTTTTTTGAAAAGTTATAAAGTAGGGATTAATGAAAATTGAATAACACATTTAAACTATGACAAAAGTTTAAATGTGATTTCTTAAATTTTAATTAGCATTGAAAAACTCATGTATATTTTGACCAAAATAAAGATAAGATTAATTAATTATTAAGTAATTAAATTAAATTATTTAAGTATTTAAAAAATGGATAATTAAATTAAAATGCATTGGAAAATTAATTTTTGCAATAATAACAAAACTTTAAAAATATCGACTTGGACTTAGTTTTCTTTCAATGTGCATTGATTGTTTTCATAATAATCTTGAAAATGCGATATCTTAAATCTTAATTAGTATTGAAAAATTCATGCATTTTTTTGTACTAAAACAAAGATAAGATTAATTAATTAAATATTTTAAATATAGATAATTAAATTAAAATGTATTGGATAATTAATTTTGTAATGATAACAAAACTAAATTAATTTTTGTAATGATAATTAAATTAGAAGGTAGATAGAGAGACTCTAATTGAAAAACTACAAAATCAGACGGCTATTAAATACAATATTAAGAATGAACATTTAATGCTATTAAAAAAATTCATTTATGGAAACTCTGAAAAAAATAGAAATTCTAAATAGGAAAGTATTTAGGCGGGAAAATAAATTTTTGACACATTGAAAGAATTTAGTATTTACAAATTAAATTACTTTTTATAGAGCTAAACTAAAACTCTTATTACTTTTCGTAATGCTGTGTATTTGTGTGATTAAAACGTGTATTTGACTATGTTGTCCCTTTTTTAACTATTCAGTAGTGAACTTTGAATCGGTTACAAAGAAGTCAAATAGAAGTACAGTGAAAAAGAGCATGTGTACGCATACTATTGGGAGTGTTTTGACAAGCTGCTCTTCAACATATATCAGATCTCTTTTTAGTGATATATTACTTTATGTTTGTTGTATGTAATTTATTCTTCTGCTAATATTATTTTTGTCATTGCAGTTGTTGGTCCAAGTCAATCACAAATTGCTCCTATTTTTAATAAGTCCATCCTTAATGTTGCGCCTTCCCAAAATATTTCGGCAATTGACATTAGTCCAACAACTAACATTTGCATATCCGATGATACGAACGCTTGCAATGGATTGAGATCATCCGTTTTTGAACATAGAACAGACAAACGTAATGACAGCATGATGATTGATCTCGACTCTCAAACAATCGGTTTAGATGATCGTAAGTCCTTTTAAAGATTTTTATGCAATGATAAATTTTTTAACTTTGGTTATTTCATATGTATGTATAGTTATATCTATATTCTGATGACCTTTTTTTTTTAACACTCTTAATCTGGCCAAACCAGTAGCCGATAATTTTGAAATTGATGGTATGTATTTTATATGTGCATCTATAAATTGTATCTCAATTTGTATGTGTATATTTTCATATACTCTATCGTATTGCTAACAGTTTGTGTTGTATTTAGCAGGAGAAGATATGGAATGTATTACTGGTAATCCATCAATAGGTATGTTAATATTTCTTACCAAATTGATTTTGTAATAATGTGATTTATTTAAATACAATATTTTAGTATCCTTGATTTTGGAATGTTTATTGTTTTGTTTCACCATCAATGAGCCCGCATGTGTATAGAATTATTCACTGAGGGTAGAAAAATCTAAAAAAAGATCAAAAAATAATTCGGACCATAATATAGAGTTAAATTGATATATCGACTCTCACATTTAATTACTCCATTTTTTACTAACATTTTTTTAGACTGCATGCTTTAGATATTGTCATATTCTAATAGGATAGTCTGTTTTATTTTTAGAAATATACATTTAAAGTGCTAATTTGTAAGTTACTTATCTTTTACCAGAAGTTTGAACGCATTTAGATATCTCTAAAAATTCGTTAATAATCTCAAAATTTACAGAATATTGTGATTTTGGTGATCTTTTATACAAGTGTGAACATTGTGGATCCCGGTTTTGGTACGAGGAGAGGGTGGGACGGGTTTATAAAACTGCAAACCCAAAGTACTCTCTTTGTTGTATGCATGGAAAAGTCCAGCTTCCATTGATATGAAGTCCTCCTCAAGTGCTTCAAGATTTATTATTTGGTGCAAATGATAGAAGCAAGCATTTTATTGAAAACATCCGATCATACAACAATATGTTTTGTTTCACTTCGATAGGAGGGAAGATTGACTCTAGCTTGAATAAAGGAAATTCGCCACCTGTTTTCAGATTACATGGTCAGAAGACTCATAACTATCATTTAATTGGAAGTTTACTCCCGTTAGAAGGTTCACCTTCGAAATTTGCCCGGTTGTATATTTATGATACGGCCAACGAAGTTGCGAACATAATACAATCTGTCAGGTAATTTATTTCATTTTCGTACCTATTAATTGAGTATGAACATGTCGAAATTATATTTAGTTTAGCATCTTCTCTTTTATAATTTTTTTTTAGGCAACCAAACGATATAAATAGCCTTCATGCTGAAATAGTCTCGGATTTGAAATCAATGCTTGATGCACACAATGTATTGGTCAAGTCATTTAGAATGGTTGGTCAAGAAATGCACCAGCAGGGTTGCTCAAATGTGAGATTGAGGTTAATTGGTAAAAGGGGTCGAGATGAGAGGAGGTATAACATGCCCTCGGTTGATGAAGTTGCTAGGTTGATACCAGGTGATTTCGAGACATCTCCTGGTGATAGAGATATCATAGTAGAGACTCAAACTGGAAATTTGAAGCGGATAAACAAATTGAATCCTTTGTATCTTGGTTTACAATATCCACTTCTTTTTCCATTCGGTGAGAATGGTTACAGAGAAGATATTCCTATAACTAAAACAATGACATGTACATCCAGAGGCAGAAAACACGTAAGCATGAGATAGTATTTTGCATTCAGATTGCAAGAGAGAGATTATGAATCACCAGTTATTCTATTCTCGAGGAGACTTTTACAGCAATTTGTTGTTGATGCGTATACGATGATTGAATATTCCAGATTGACTTACATACGTACTCATCAAAAACAGTTGAGATCCGAGATGTATAGGGGATTAACAGAAGCGTTGTTTAGAGGAGAAACAAATCCTTCATCCCAGGGTAAGCGTGTGATATTACCGTCCACGTTCACTGGCGGGCACGTTATATGATTCAAAACTACCAAGATGCAATGGCCATATGTAGATGGGTCGGGTATCCAGATTTATTTATAACTTTTACGTGCAATCCAAAGTGGCCAGAGATAGTGCGTTATGTAGAGAACAGAGGTTTGAAGCCTGATGATCGACTTTGTTGACCTATGGTTAATTTTAAACCTTAATGTTTTGATTATTACAAACAAATTGGTTATGTTTTTCTAACATTTTATTTTCAAGCAAAATTCAAAGCGCTACAAATCGAACTCTCATGCAATGTCAAGTTCAAATTCAAAATCAATACAAGAGTTCAAGCATCTCAAGATCCGCCAAATTTCAAGATTCGAAGATCAAGATTGAAGAATAGATTTTTAGATAAAATTGTAAAGGTATTAACTTTTTAATCCTTAGCAATTAAATGAACGAAAGCTCAAATATAATCTTTATCACTTGCATAAAAATTAGTTTTATCAAAGCCAAAAATCAGATTTTCAAAACTGTGGAAACGGATCATCCGTTTGGAAAATCGGATGAACCGGTCGACCGTCTGAGCGTATCTGTTCAAAAAGTGTCCGTTCTGACTTTTTGCAGTTCAACGGCTAGTTCTGACCAATCTGACCGATCGACCGTTTGGTCATCCGTTTCAACAGAATGTGACGAAAATTCATCTCTATAAATACCATTTCATTTATTATCATTCAACAACACTTTCAAGAGCATTTATAGAGAGAATCTTATTGAAATACTTCTTTCAAATCTTCATTACATTTATATCTTCAATATCTCTTATTGAAAAACTTTGTTTGATTAAATCAAACCTTTGATTCATCTTTATCAACAAAGTTTTCTTCTAACACTTGAGCTTTCCTCATTCATTGCTATTCATTAAAGTGTTAGTCTCTCTTAGAACTAAACTTGTATCTATCATTCATCTAGAGAGAAATACTCAAATCAATCTCTTTGTATATTTGGGTCATATTGAGGTCCCTTGAAAAGCTCAATATTGTATAAGGATCGGTGCTCCTTGTTTGTAAGTCACCGGATACATTGTAAGGGTTTGGATTGCACCATAAGTCAATCAAAATAATGGAAAGGCCGTGCTCGTGTTGGAGAGCTTGGTAACGGGGGACGTAGATCATTGGTTGGATCGAACCTCCATAAAAATCGTTTGCACTCTCTCTTCTCTTTTATTTACTTATATTGTGCTTATATCTTTGTGAATCATCTTTTATTTCTTAAATATCATTTTTGAGAATATTTTTCGAAAAAGTTTGAAAAAACCAATTCACCCCCCTCTTGGTTAGTTATTCTTGGGCTATCAATTGGTATCAGAGCAAGGTGCTCATTTTTTTTGATTAAACAATCTTGAGTAATGGCTAACCAAAATTTTCAAAACCTTGAGGGTCACTCTACAAATCGTCCTCCCTTCTTTAATGGCTCCCACTACAATTATTGAAAAACTAGAATGATGATCTATATTCAATCAATTGATTATAACATTTGGGAAGTCATCGAGTTTGGTCCATATGTGCCTACAAAAATTATCAAAATTGATGATAGACCGGACCAAACTATTTTTAAGCCTAGAGAAGAATATGATGAAGAGGATAAAAGAAAATTGTCTTTGAATGCTAGAGCCAAAAATTTACTTTATTGTACTTTACACAAAAATGAGTTTAATCGTATTAGCACATGTGATTCCGCATATGATATTTGACATGCATTAGAGATAACTCACTTAGGTACCAACAAGGTTAAAGAAACCAAAATAAATCTTTTGACAAAAGATTTCGAAAATTTCTTTATGAAACAAGATGAACCTATTGTTGATATGATTACTCGTTTCACCGACATTATTAATGGCCTTAAGGGCTTTGATCGAAAATTTACTAACGGTGAACTTGTGAGCAAAATGCTTAGGTCTTTATCGGAAGATTGGAGCTCCTTGAGGATGTTGATAGAAAATACAAAAGATATCAACACTTATCCATTAGAGGAGCTATATGGAACATTGATGACGTATGAGCTCAATAATGTCGAAACAAAGGAGAAAACGAGGAGAAGCAAAGAAGAAATGAAGGAGCTTCCCAAGAAGCAAATTACTTTGAAATCAACAAATGATGAAGGATCCTCCAATCCAAACATGAGTGATGAAGAACTTGATGACCTAGTTCTTCTTATCAAGAAATGGAGAAGATTTCGAAACAATAGGCGATTTCAAAAGAAAGAAGACAAAAGTGAAGAAAAGAACAAGAAGATCATATGCTATGATTGTGACAAACCCGGTCACAAGAGGACCGAATGCCCAAACAAGAAGAAGTTCATCAAAAAGAAAGCACTTCAAGCTACATGGGATGATAGTGATGAAGATGATCAAGAAGAAGATGAAATTCAAGAAAAAATCGCTAATATGTGCTTCATGGCTATTGAGGATGAGGTACCACAAAAGGTCAAGAGCAATTGGTTCTTGGATAGTGGTTGTTCAAAACACATGACGGGAGATCGATCTTTGCTATCAAATTTCAAAAGAAAAGATGGAGGTCATGTGACGTTTGGAGACAATGCCAAAGGAAAAATCATAGGCATTGGAAATATTGGTAATCGTTCTTCTCCATCTATTGAAAATGTTTTACTAATTGATAACCTCAAACATAACTTGCTTAGCATAAGTCAATTATGTGATAAAGGTTATCTCATTAAATTTGATTCTTCCAATTGCCTCATTGAGGATGCTATATCTAAAGAGGTATTGTTCATGGGGAGCCGAAGTAAAGATGTTTACATCATATCTATTGAATTTGAACTTGAAAAGGAAATAAAATGTCTTTCAAGTATAAAGGATGATTCTTGGTTATGGCATAGGAGATTAGGTCATGTTAGCATGGACTTACTTTCAAAAATCTCCAAAAACAACTTTGTAAAAGGGTTGCCAAATATAAAGTTTGAAAAAGATAAAATTTGTGATGCTCGTCAATTTGGAAAACAAGTAAAGAGTTCTTTCAAACTTAAACAACACTCTTCTACTTCAAGACCTTTACAACTTCTTCACATAGATTTGTTTGGACCCTCTAGAACCGCTAGCTTAAGTGGAAAACATTATGCATTTGTCATTGTTGATGATTTTTCAAGATATACTTGGGTCATTTTCTTGAATTTAAAAGATGAAGCCTTAAATGCATTTAAACATTTTTGCAAAAGAGTCCAAAATGAAAAAGGATACACAATTACCACAATTAGGAGTGATCATGGTGGAGAATTTGAAAATATAGCATTTGATGATTTTTGCAAATCCAATGGATATGAACATAATTTTTCGGCTCCTAGAACTCCTCAACAAAATGGTGTAGTAGAAAGGAAGAATCGAACATTGCAAGAAATGGCTCGGACCATGTTGAATGAAAACAATTTACCAAAATACTTTTGGGCCGAAGCCGTAAACACTTCATGTTATATCTTAAATCGAGTTTTGGTAAGTCGAAAGAAAACCAAAACTCCATATGAGCTTTGGAAAAATAGAATTCCCAATATTGGATATTTTAAAGTTTTTGGTTGCAAGTGCTTTATTTTAAACACAAAAGAAAACTTGGAAAAATTTGATCCAAAATCCGATATTGGAATTTTTATTGGATATTCATCTACTAGCAAAGCTTTTAGAGTTTTCAACAAAAGGACTTTAGTAGTTGAAGAATCCATGCATGTTGTTTTTGATGAAACTAACTCAATTGGGTAAGAAAAAGTCATTGATGATGAAGATTTGGAAATCCCATTTGAGCAACTAAGCATTCAAAATCAAGACAAAGGGAATCCAAATAACATTGAAATTCAACATGAGGAGGAAACAATTATGCAACAAAATGAAGAAGAACCTCATGAAGATCCCAACACTTCATCATTACCAAAAGAATGGAGGTTTGTCCCCTCTCATCCAAAAGATCTCATCATTGGTGATACATCAAAAGGGGTAAGTACAAGAAATACTTTTAGAAATTTTCATAACAATTGTGCATTTCTTTCACAAATTGAGCCAAAGAATTTTAAAGAAGCCGAGTTTGATGAATTTTGGATTCTAGCTATGCAAGAAGAACTAAATCAATTTGAAAGAAATCATGTTTGGGATTTAGTTGCTAGACCAAATTCACAAACCGTAATTGGCACAAAATGGATTTTTCGAAACAAACGAGATGAAAATAGTATAATTGTGCGTAACAAAGCTAGATTAGTAGCTCAAGGTTACAATCAAGAAGAAGGTATCGATTTCGAAGAAACTTTTGCCCCGATTGCTAGATTAGAGTCAATTCGTATGCTTCTTGCTTTTGCATGTCATAAGAATTTTACTCTCTTTCAAATGGATGTCAAAAGTGCGTTTTTGAATGGAGTCATTCAAGAAGAAGTCTTTGTCGAGCAACCACCCGGTTTTAAAAATCATAAGTATCCGGACAAAGTTTTCAAACTTAGAAAAGTCCTTTATGGTTTAAAACAAGCTCCTAGAGCATGGTATGAGAGATTAAGTAAATTTCTCTTATCAAATGATTTTTTAATGGGTAAAGCGGATACAACATTATTTATAAAAACCAAAAAGAATGATATGATAGTTGTTCAAATTTATGTTGATGATATTATTTTTGGTGCTACAACATTTCCCTATGTGAAGAATTTTCTAAGTGCATGAGTAGGGAATTTGAGATGAGTATGATGGGTGAACTCAAGTTCTTTCTTGGTCTCCAAATCAAACAAACCAATGATGGAATATTCATTAGTCAAACTAAGTATATCTTGGATATGCTCAAAAAGTTTGAAATGGAAGATTTGAAGCCAATGAACACTCCAATGAGCTCATCAATCAAACTAGATAAAGACGAGTAAGGTACTTTCGTTGATGTAACAAAATATCGAGGTATGATCGGATCCCTTCTTTATTTAACCGCTAGTAGACCCGATATTATGTTTAGTGTATGCTTATGTGCTAGATATCAATCTAATCCTAAGAATTCCCATCTTAGTGCCGTAAAATGCATTTTCCGTTATCTTAGTGGAACTAGATCTTTAGGTCTTTGGTATCCCAAAGAAACTCATTTTGATTTACTTAGCTTTTCGGATGCCGATTGGGCCGGTTGCACAATTGATCGTAAAAGTACTAGTGGAAGGTGCTATTTTCTAGGCTTTGCCTTAGTTTCATGGTTTAGCAAGAAACAAAATTTCGTTGCCTTGTCAACCGCCGAAGCCGAATATATCTCCGCCGCTAGTTGTTGTGCTCAAATCCTATGGATGAAGCAAACTCTAAATGATTATCACATTTCATTTGAAAAAGTTCCTATTATGTGTGATAATACAAGTGCCATCAATTTACCTAAAAATCCCGTCTTGCATTCTCGTACCAAACACATCGAGATTAGACATCACTTTTTACGAAACCATGCACAAAAGGGAGATATATCTTTGGAGTTTGTAAACACCGAAAAACAATTGGCCGATATTCTCACAAAACCTTTAGCACTCGAAAGATTTTCTTACATTCGACGAAGTTTAGGTATAATTGATGAATGTGAAATATGTGACTAAATCTTTATGTTTCCTATGATTGATTGCATTTTATATGACAAAAATGTTGTAAAATTATTTGTCAACGGATCAAATCAGTGTTTTTTTTTTACAAAATTTTGTCAAACAAGTCCAACCGGACGACCGTTTATTCAAACAGACGTCCGTTTCATGTCAAACGGATGAACAATTGTTCAATCCGTTTGATCATCCGTATGAGCAGAGTCTTTTGCCAAAATTAAAAAGTTTAACCGGTTGACCGTCTCTATCAAACGGACGTCCGCATGTTTTTAAACGGACGACCGTACATCATCCGCCTGCTCATCCGTTTGAACAGAGTTTAAACATCAAATTTTCAGTCAAACCGATCGACCGTATGAGGGTTCCGGTCGTCCGTATAAGCGGAAATCAGGGTTTTTAAGTTGGAATTTTTTCAAATTTCTTCATTCCAACTTCCCGCGAACCACGGTTTTCTTTCCAAATCTTCCTCAAATCTTCCAATCTTTCCAAAATCCTTCCAATTTACATTCAAAATCACAAAACCCATATCATTTCACGCCTAAATCTTCAAAATCCCCAAATTTTGTCCACCAATTCGTGATAAATCCCTCAAACGGTCGATCCATAAACCCTAGGTTCCAAATCCGGTTCCACAACCATGCCTCGAATGAAAATGGCAGCCAAACGACCTAGGAGAGAAAGGCAACCATCTCCATCCTCCTCCTCCGAAGAAGAAGATCCTCAATCCAAGCGTTTCGAACGAAGTCCCGTTCTCATTGGTAAGAACGTCGATCTTGCCTCTTTCACACACGACGCACCATCTTTTAACATTGAAAATCTTTTCATGGGTATGGGGTGGGTTCCTCTTCTCACTCTCAATGAAAATGTTTACCCCCC
Organism: Forsythia viridissima; assembly: GCA_030279155.1. NCBI lineage: Eukaryota > Viridiplantae > Streptophyta > Magnoliopsida > Lamiales > Oleaceae > Forsythia > Forsythia viridissima. Next base: position 17,656,693 of record CM059034.1, read on the forward strand.
CATTATCAAAGAATTTTACAAAAATATGGCTTATTCTCCGGGGTCGGGTATTTCATCCTTCGTTAGGAACAAACGAATTAAGATCACTCAAGATCTTATTCGAACCATTCTCCATCTTGAAAATGGTGGTATGCGTCTCTATACCACCAAGACAATTCCTCACACCGACGAGTATAATCCCGTCGAAGCATGTTGCAATGTCACCGGCAAGCATTTTGACGCTGCCGTCCGTCTTAGCTCAAATCAACTTACTCTTCCTTGTCGTGTCCTCCATAACATCATTGCCCACATAATTGTCCCTCGAAAGGGTCATTTGGATGAGGTCAATCACTTCGATGCTTTTGTGCTCGACTCTATCCTCCCAGGGCGCAAGCTCGATTTCTCCTATATCATGATCCAACACATGCACTACGTCCTTAGCAGCAAGAGTTCTAAGGCACTTCCTTACGGCATGATTCTTACCAAAATCTTTCAACATTTCGATATCTCCTTCCGTGATACGGTGACCCCCGTTCCAAAAGCCACCGACACCATCAATATTCTAACACTCAAAAGAATGAAAATTGTAAAGGAGAACGGTCAATGGGTGGCAAAGTCGAAGGGCTTTGATGAAGAGTCGGGACCCTCCACTCTACCTTTCGAGGGGGAAGATATTGATGAAGATGCTCCTCCGTCCCCTCCGCGGCAACGATCACAAAGGCCGTTGTCCTCCACTTCCGGCCACAACGAGGACCAATTCACTCTACTCCATGGACGGATCGACTCTCTTACTTCTTCAGTCGAGGGCCTGCACCATACCATGGGGACTCTCCAGCACTCGGTGGCCGACATGACGACACTGCTTCGCGATCTTCACTCCCGTCTCGATGCCGTGCTTCCTCCACAGCCGCCCCCGGAGCCTTAGTCTATTTATTTCTTTTGTCTCTGTAGCTATGGAAACGAAGTATATGTTCTAGCTTTCATTTATAAAACTATGCTTGTCTTTAAATTTTACGTTTATTAATGAATGGCATATGTTGTTTCGTTTAGGTTTAAACCTTAATGTTTTATCTTTTGCCTTTTTGTTTATGCCAAAAGGGGGAAAATAAATATGTGATAATAAATATGTGATGAAATATATAAAATATGTGATGTGATGAAATATGTGATGTGATGAATTTGGCATGAAATATGTAATGTGATCAAATGGAATCGATATCATGTAATGAGATAAAATTGGCAAATCAAATGAAAATGTGATACAAATTCATCAAATCATGTTTACTTGAAAAAGATAGGGAGAATATATATGCTTTATTGTATCTCATTATTCTATATTATCACATTGTTTGTCATAATCAAAAAGGGGGAAATTGTTGACCTATGGTTAACTTTAAACCTTAATGTTTTGATTATTACAAACAAATTGGTTATGTTTTTCTAACATTTTATTTTCAAGCAAAATTCAAAGCGCTACAAATTGAACTCTCATGCAATGTCAAGTTCAAATTCAAAATCAATACAAGAGTTCAAGCATCTCAAGATCCGCCAAATTTCAAGATTCGAAGATCAAGATTGAAGAATAGATTTTTAGATAAAATTGTAAAGGTATTAACTCTTTAATCCTTAGCAATTAAATGAACAAAAGCTTAAATATAATCTTTATCACTTGCATAAAAATTAGTTTTATCAAAGCCAAAAATCATATTTTCAAAACTGTGGAAACGAATCATCCGTTTGGAAAATCGGATGAACCGGTCGACCGTTTACTTTGAACCGATCGACCGTCTGAGCGTATCTGTTCAAAAAGTGTCCGTTCTGACTTTTTGCAGTTCAACGACTAGTTCTGACCAATCTGACCGGTCGACCGTTTGGTCATCCGTTTCAACAGAAAGTGACGAAAATTCATCTCTATAAATACCACTTCATTTATTATCATTCAACAAAACTTTCAAGAGCATTTATAGAGAGAATCATATTGAAATACTTCATTCAAATCTTCATTGCATTTATATCTTCAATATCTCTTATTGAAAAATTTTGTTTGATTAAATCAAACCTTTGATTCATCTTTATCAACAAAGTTTTCTTCTAACACTTGAGCTTTCCTCATTCATTGCTATTCATTAAAGTGTTAGTCTCTCTTAGAACTAAACTTGTATTTATCATTCATCTAGAGAGAAATACTCAAATCAATCTCTTTGTATATTTGGGTCATATTGAGGTCTCTTGAAAAGCTCAATATTGTATAAGGATCGGTGCTCCTTGTTTGTAAGTCACCGGATACATTGTAAGGGTTTGGATTGCACCATAAGTCAATCAAAATAGTGGAAAGGCCGTGCTCGTGTTGGAGAGCTTGGTAACGGGGGACGTAGATCATTGGTTGGATCGAACCTCCATAAAAATCGTTTGCACTCTCTCTTCTCTTTTATTTACTTATATTGTGCTTATATCTTTGTGAATCATCTTTTATTTCTTAAATATCATTTTTGAGAATATTTTTCGAAAAAGTTTGAAAAAACCAATTCACCCCCCTCTTGGTTAGTTATTCTTGGGCTATCAGACTTGACATTCTTTGTCGAATTTTTAAGATCAAATTGGACAGTTTGATAAACGATCTTCGACGAAATAAAATTTTTGGAAATGTGAAATCAGGTAACATTTACCCATATCTATCTAAGAATATGAATAATAAACTTTTTTTTGTATTATATGAATAAATATTTTTGTAATTCCTACTAACGTTGACTACGGTAATATTGTTTTTCAGTGATATACACTGTTGAATTACAAAAGCGTGGTTTGCCGCACGCTCACATTTTACTGTTTCTTTCTAAGGAAGACAAATATCCTAGTGGGGAAGACATTGATAGCATTATTTCAGCTGAAATTCTCGATGCAAAGTCGAATCCAAATTATTACGCTGCAGTTAGAGATTTCATGATTCACGGACCATGTGGGAGTGCCAGGAATTCTTCTCCGTGCATGGAAAATGGTCGATGTACTAAAAATTTTCCCAAAAAATTTGTTGACCGCACTAATATTGATGAAGATGGCTACCCAATTTATAGAAGAAGAGATGATGGACGAATGATTAAAAAAAACGGTGTTGATCTTGACAACAGATTTGTTATACCCCACAATCGGTATTTGTTGCTCAAGTACGGTGCACACATGAATGTAGAGTGGTGCAACCAATCTCGGTCAATCAAGTATTTGTTCAAATATATCAATAAGGGGCATGATCGCGTTACCACGACTTTTTACCGTAGTAATGATGATGATGACTCGGGTAAAAATGTTGATGAAGTGAATATGTACTATGATTGTAGATACATTTCACCAAGTGAGGCAGCATGGAGAATTTTCGGATTTGAAATTCAATACAAAGATCCTCCTGTCGAGAGGTCGAGTTTTCATCTTCCAAATGAGCAGAATGTCATATTTTCAGATTCTGATGCAATTGATAAAGTCTTGAATCGTCCTACTACTAACCAAAGCATGTTTTTGGTGTGGATGGATGAGAACAAAAAATATGCCGAAGCAAAACAACTAACGTATACTGAATTTCCAACTAAGTTTGTTTGGAAGTCGTCGACACGAGAGTGGCAACCTAGACAGCGTGGATTCTCTATTGGGCGTATATTTTATGTACCTCCAGGAAGTGGAGAAATGTATTACTTGCGATGTCTTCTCAATATAGTTCGTGGACCCACAAACTATGATGAAATAAAATGTGTTCATAATGTTCAACACAGTACTTTTAGAGATGTTTGCTATGCGCTTGGTCTATTGGATGATGACAAAGAATACATTGATGGGATTATTGAAGCAAGTCAATGGGCGTCAGCACATTCTTTGAGAATCCTATGTGCAACTTTATTAGCGTCAGATTCTTTATCACGGCCTGAAATTGTGTGGGAAAAGTGCTGGACATATTTATCAGATGATATTTTATAAAAACAACGAAACATGCTGCGACACCAAGGTATTACACTTAAGGCTTGATGTTTTTATATTTTTTTTTGTTATATTCGATTGAATTTTACTGCAGTTATTTTTTTAAAGCTATAAAAGTCTGTGTTTTTCAAATAATGTACAGATTTGGAATTGAGAGATGATGAAATAAGAAGTTATGTTCTTGTGAAAGTTGAGAAGATTGTGCAGAGTAGTGGAAAGAGTCTACGTGATTATCATTCAATGCCATTTCCAGAATCTGAATACTTTACTACAAATTTTTAGAATAGACTTATACAAGATGAAATGAGATATGATCGGAAAGAATTGGTAGAAGAACACAAAAAGTTGGTCTCCAATCTAACAACTGAGCAATGGCATGTTTACGACACGGTATTGAATTCAGTTCAATTGGATCAAGGTGGTGTTTTCTTTGTTTATGGTTATGGAGGTATAGGGAAGACCTTTGTATGGAAAACTTTATTTGCAGCTTTGAGATCGAAAGGAGAAATTGTGTTGAATGTGGCCTCAAGCAGTATAGCATTACTACTTTTGCCTGGTGGTAGAACTGCGCATTCAAGGTTTGCTATACCGCTTAACCCGAATAAAGATTCCACATGCAACATTAAGCAGGGTCGTCCTCTCGCGGACTTAATTGTTAGATGCAAGCTTATAATTTGGGATGAGGCGCCTATGATGAATAGATATTGCTTCGAGGTTTTGGATAGAAGCATGAGAGATATTTTGAGATTCAGCAATCCAATGAGTATGGAACTATCTTTCGGAGGAAAAATTTTTGGAGGAGATTTTCGACAGATCTTGCCTGTGATCCCAAAAGGAAGTAGACAGGATATAGTGCTTGCAGCTATCAATTCATCATATTTATGGAAAAATTGTAAGGTTTTTAGATTGACCAAAAACATGAGACTACAAAATATCGACTCAGATGCTGAGTGCATTGAGTTAAATGCATTTTCTGAATGCATTTTCTGTTGCATGGATTCGACAATCCAGTCAAAGCAATCGTGGATAGCACGTATTCGTTGTTTACTTGCGACGTTGATGAGGCAACTTATCTGCAAAAAAGAGCTATTCTCGCACCGACACTTGATGTGGTTGAATCTGTCAACGATTATATGATTTCACTAAATAAGTCTGAAGGAAAGACTTATTTAAGTTCTGATTCAACTTGCAAGTCAGATGCCAATGTTCATCTGTTACATGACCTTCATACGCTTGAGTTTTTGAATGAAATTAGATGTTCTGGTGTGCCCAACCATGAATTGAAATTGAAGGTCGGCACTCCTGTTTTGCTTTTACGAAACATAGACCATTCAGTTGGCTTATGCAATGGCACAAGATTGGTTATTACAAGGCTCAGAAATCATGTTCTGGAAGCAAAGATTCTCGGTGGAAGTAATGTAGGTCATAAGGTTCTTATACCTAGAATGACGTTGACTCCATCTGACCCAAGACTGCCGTTCAAGTTTCAACGAAGACAATTTCTTCTAATTGTATCATACGCAATGACAATCAACAAAAGCCAGGGTCAATCGCTATCTCATGTTGGCCTGTTTTTGAAAAAACTAGTTTTTAGCCATGGTCAATTATATGTTGCTGTGTCTAGAGTTACAAATCGCAAGGGTTGAAATTTTTGATTTGCGTTAGGGATGGCGGACAAGACAATTCAACGACAAATGTTGTTTTCAAGGAAGTTTTCCAAAATTTGTAATAGTGGCACATCAGTTTAATTTTTTTTTACAATTGTAACGCACATATGATACTTATTTCGTATGCTTTTATAAAAATCTCATTAATCCATTTTAAGTCAAATGAAATTTCTAATCTGAACGTTTTTGAATTTACTTCTTTCAATACAATATCCGTGCATCGCATGGGTGACGCACTAGTAGATAATATACTTGACTAGCTTAAATTATAATTTAAGCTTAGTTAAACATGAGCTTAATTTGTTACACTAGCTCAGACATGTTAAGCACATATTTAGTAGTGTTGAAATTATTTTTTAAGTACTTATAAGTTGTGGATCTTATGAAATGTGTAGATGATAAATATATAGTAAGTTGTGGGTCATACGAAATATTTGAATAAAAATTGTGTTTGACTAATTTGATCAACTTAAACTATAATTTAAGTTAATACAAATAAGTACTAACACTTTGGTCCAACAACTTTTAGGCCAAACCGGTCTGAAAGTTTTGAAGGGCAAGTTGCTCCAAGATTTTTACCTTTCATAAGTGTTAAATTGGTCGTATAAAACGATCTTTAAAAATAGAGAAATTTACAATGTTCATCTATAATATTTTTATTTTGTTACTAATATATCCTCAACTATTTTTTATAGCACCAGACATCCTCAGTCTTTCAATTAATTACAAATTACGTCCTTAATGACAAATAATGACAGATTTGCCCACCTCTTTAAATAAACAAAAAAAGAAGATAAAAACAATAATAATAATAATAAATTGCAAAAAGGTCTCATAATTTTTCAAAAAATAAAAAATATCTTTTTCTCCACCCAAACCAAACCAGGAGAATGATATAATAAAGAATGACATCATTTCAAGATTCATAATTTTAAATTTTCAAAACATACGTTTAGAAAAATAAAGATTTTCATAAGAATCTTTCAAAAAATTAACCTGAAAAACAAGTTTTCTTGACATCAGATTCAGAAGCATCGTGGCGAATCATAAGAGTTTTTCATGGATCACTCACAACAGAAGATTAATAAACACATGAAACTCTAAACCTATTTTTCACATTTTTTTGAATCATTAAATTGAATACAAGAACCTGATCCAAAACCACACTTCACACAGCAGCAACCATTAAGAAAAAAATTTCTTCAAGATTTTGAAAACTTACAATGCAAAAACAGGAATCGATATTTATCTTTATATAGATTTTGGATTAAAAAAATGAAATAATCCCACCTCACCATTTATAGTTACAGTGAAAATTTAGTCAATCCTGAACTCGATGAATTTATGGTACTAATGAATATTTAATGGCAGATTTAAGGGGACGAAATTATTTCAACCTTAAATCTACCATTAATGACGGTTGAAGAGTTATTGTATGTTAGTGGCGGCGTGGAGGAAGATGTGGTGTTGTGGAGGTTATGGCAGGGGTGGGGTGGGGTGGGGTGGGTGTGGGTATGGGGTGCGTTGAAGAAGATACTTTATACTTTTTTAAAAGTTATAATACTTTTTTTGTAATTTTTTCTTATTTTTTTGTTGTTTTTAGTTTTATGTTATTTTTGTATATATAAGAAGAGGCAAATCCGTCATTATCTGTCATTAGAGACGTGATTTGTAATTAATTGAAAGATTGGAGATGTCTAGTGTTATAACAATTAGTTGGAGATAGATTAATAACATATTGGAATGGCTGTGGACGAAAATTACAAATTTTCCTTAAAAATATTAAGTGTTTGTTTAGTAAAGGTTTTTTTGTAAATTATAAAAAGCGAGTCATACATAATGTATAGATAAAATATATAAATAAAAATAATATTTAAACTTTAAACAGCTTATAAGAGCTTTTCCGATACAATTGTGGATTGCTATATTTTTTTGCCACATAAACAAAATAGACAATGTCTAAGAAAATTCTTTTAAAATGTAAATTGTCAAAGATTATGTCAAGCTGGCGTGACAGAAAAAAATAGACAATGTCTAGAGCGCTGTCTAAATTCAGAAGCCTCGTTTGATATGTTAAGTCAATAAAATTTAGATTTCCTATGTACATTTAAATTTTTTATGCATATTTAAATGTAATTTTATCCACATACATAGCAATCCATAGAATGCACCAAATTTGAACTTGAATGTCTATTCATTAGACATTAATATCACGTAGATCAAAAGTTTTCAAACATTCGCGACACCTAGAAAACAATCCATAGAATGCATTGAAGATGTTCTAAGTGTCTAATTGTTCCAAACATGCTAGAAGTTGTTAATAGTTAGACAACCCTTCAAAAAATATATATCATATTTCTAGAGAATCAAAATGTCCCAAAATGTGACCAAATCAAACACCCACCGCCACATATAAAAGCTGGAAATTTTCCGTTTTGACCAATGATACAATATTCACGCGCGCTAGAGTGATAGAGAGAAAGATAAGGATTTCATAAATCCAATCGTCTTTAATTTTAGGGTTTCTCTTTTGGACTGATCGATTTTTGATAGAGTTGAATCGGCTTGAATTTTGATACTTGAGTTAAAACCTCAAATGTAAACACCAAAGTCCTAATTATTTTATCCCAATCGCTATTCTATGACATGCCTAAACCGAGTGGCTTATATGACATATCCATGGACAAAGATATTTAGATGTAAATCTTGGATACTTTCTGTATTGAAAATCAGTGTCAGCAGTGTAATTTGTTGATGACTTACCTTATGAGGCTGATTTTTGTTTTTCATGATTCAAAATTTTAAAGAGTGTCCGCTAATTGTGCCATGTTTTTTGTTAGTTTGTGGAAACTCTTTATGTTTCGATTAAGTTTCACATGCTTCCATGATAGTTATATTTAAGCATTTGTTTGTGATAATTGAATAGCATTAATACATTTGGTGGATTTGTGGTTAATACCATTGCTATACTATAAGTTGCTCTATGCTTTTTGGAAATTTTATTGGTTGAATGATTGGCTTTTTCTTTAATTACTAGTGTGGCCCGTGCGTTAGTTAAAATTATGTTCGTAATAATATTAATTGAGTTGAATTTGTATAAATGTAATGAATGAAAGTAGATCGTATCCAACATGCGTTAGTTAAAATTATGTTCGTAATCATATTAATTGGGTTGAATTTGTATAAAATGTAATGAATGAAAGTAGATCGCATCCATATTAAATTTAATAAGTATACCAAACATATTATTATAATCATTAGATTGGTTGGTCATTCTTGGTGGTCATTCTTCTCGCATAATGGACCGGGATTGGAGAAAATAAATGTGGTAGATTAAACAAAGTCTAAATTGCCAAACATATTGGCTTACTTTAAAGTCCTGATATTGGAGATTCCATTGGGGTAATTCTTCAATATGATCTACGTATTGATTTTTCAAGTACGTCGAATAATATTTTAAACCCTTTTTTTGTTGCATAAAGTGGCCTAACTTTTCTTAGTTTTATAGAAGGGGACTAAGTGCATTCGTGGAAGGTAAAAAACATGGGATCTTCAACATAGTTTTTGACACTGCTCAAATGACTGCCAATTTTAATAAATTTACCATGCAACATTAGTACAGTATGAAATAACAATAACCAGGGTAGCTTTTATATATGGAGTCAATGTTACATTGTAGTTGCTTTTCTTGATCTATCTACACCCTTTTCTGCATCCATGATTTTATCTATTGATTAGATTCTAAACAAAAGAACAATAATATATCACTACTTGAGAATTGTTTACAACTGAAATTTAATAATCCAGGTGATTTATGGTCTTACCACTTTGTCAAGTTCCTTAAGTTTTGATTTTATAAAATCATCAACATCCTTCTCCATCTGCTGCTTGATCGATGCGAATTGTAAAAGAATAATAATTACAGAATAGAAGTCCAAACAACCAATAACCTACGTTTAAAGACAAATTGGTAGACGTAAGACGGCCAATATTGGAAAATGAACTTGATAGTTAAAACTAAAGGGAAAGTAAAATAAATAAATAAATAAAGCAAAGTAAAAATTGATTAATAATAAAGTTGGTTTCAAATATTGACAAAACTAATTTGCATGTTTATACTAAATTACGTTTTAGGTTATCTTTAAATGGCTATCCTAAGCTTTTGTCACCTTAGTGGTAAAATAACAAACAGTTGCTTTCAATATCATGTATATTTGACGAATTATGCTTCGAAATATTATAGAAAACTAATTTCTTGCAACACATATTAAAGCAAAGTTCTGGTCAAATGGAAAAGTCTACCTTCCATAGCAACAGCCTTGGTAAGAAATCTTTGATTTTTCATGAACAATCTGCAGTGAACATTGCAAATCATATTGTTATTATGAGATGAAAATACCAATATTAAAACATTCTCTAATACTATTACAAGTAACCCACTATTACGGGCTCCTCATTTGAGTGTGAAATTATCGAGAGAATGTGTGAATTATGATGTTCATTCTTATGCACATTTTAGATATTCCTATACAACATCAGTAGATTGTGATTATTTCACTTGAAACTACACAGAATGCCAACTTTCTTCCACTATCTCATCACTTGGATTTAGCCCTTTGAACTGACAACAAAAGATAAGGAAACAAGAAGAGCCGACCTCTATTCTAAGTAGAGGATAATTCAATAACGATACATATGTTAGGGAAACAATTTTCACAAGAAGAAAAGACCACTGGAGCAAAACGAGACAAACCAATACCTAAAGCCTTTTGAGTAGCTTATTGAAATTTTCATAGTGTTTCTCTAACTCTTGAACCTAGCAACAATGAATAAGAGTCAAGTCAAACATTCATTTGAACAAAATAAAGTAATGCACCACTTACCGTCCTCTACTGCACACATTGTTAAAGAAATTGTCTAGTCCTAATTCTCTTGAATTCATGGTCTCAACATTCTCATTTCAATATCTCTATTTATGGAAGATTCATCCTGAGCGACCACGAATGAATCCTGGAAAAATGGCACAAACGAAAATGAAACAACTAATTCAACCATGTGGACTATTGCCCCTGCAATGACCATGATCAACAATAAATGCATGATAAATTTCAATATAGTCATGCTAATTCAATTAAATTTCTTTTTGATCTTTGAGAAAAGTAAGATGATCTTGTTATAGTAGGATTATATACAATTTGGTTGATGAAGAAGCACATAGTTTTGACTTGTTTCTAGTTTTCGGATAAATTAGGTCAAACATACCAACTCCAGCTTAACTCATTCAATATGCATAAATCATTCTTACTTCAGAGTTCCCAAATTGTGTAACTTTCTCATTTTTAGATGTGAACAGGCAGAATAAGATCAAACACATAACTATGTGAGAAGAGATGTATCCAAAATATGTATTTTTATTAATTCATTCATTTTTACTAATTTCTTTGAGATGATAAGAAAAGTATGATTAGATTAATGTCAAATGCATTGATAAAGTTGTATGTTAATGGTTGTATTTCCCAATTGGAAGAGCATACATACAGATGTATATATGACTATTTCAAACAAAAACTCAAAGATTGAATGGAGAGACATAGAGAGACTGTCTTGCACATATATGTATAGACAGTTGTGGGAGGATTGAGAGACATATATGAAATATAAAAAAGTGACAATTATGGCATAAGGTGCAGGAAACTAATTGAAGAACCGCACTTCTATCATAATGACTTTTTGCTATATATGAAAATTGTGACCATTTGAAAATTAAGCTTTCTAGAATGTAGCATTCAGAATAGGTAACTCACACTCATAAATTTTACATGTGGAAAAAATTGGGCTGCAACTTTTTCCAATACTTTGTCAAGATGTTTTGTATGGTTACACCTGCACAAGTGAAATTTTTTTTTAGAGATTAAGGAATCATTATGATAACTATTTCAAATCCAAAAGATGAATTACAAAATCCAAACTACTTGATAGTAAATGCAACAGCCACTGGGTGTGCTATTTGTAGAAGCTGCATAAAGTTGTAAGAGAAAAGAATAATGCATAGTGGTCTAAAATCCTTGGGATAGCCACTATAATACCTTTGAAGTTATACAGAAATGCAAGTGAGAAAAGAAGGATCAAGTAATTTAAGAAATCTCCGATATAATGAAATTTCATGGCTAATGTATTAGTTGCATCTCATGAATTACGTGACATCAAAGACTGGAATACTACATGAGCATCTTTTAACCTGAAGAACAAGAAGACCAGGAATCGCTTGCATATACGCATTTATCATTTTTTTTCTTGGCAAATGCAACTTCCGGATACAATATAATAATTTCAAATACCAAAAACATCATGACCTTTTGAAAATCAATTTGAATACTATTTATGTTAACAAGGGAAATAGAACAAATGCTGTAATTTACACTTGTATAATATCGAGCTTGCACTAATTACTACAAAAATAATGGAGCATAAACACAACCCACAAAATTAGAACAAATACATGTATACATAACTAGTGTGTGGTGTGGGTGTGTTTGTTGGCTCACACATGTCAATGTGTTTTGACATACTTAAAGGTTACACGGAGATTAAATATCATTTTGCTAAAAAACGATGACTCCTCCATTATAGAAAATGAATGCATTGGAAAAATCACACTTTGTGAAGAAACTTGTTGCATTAGTTTGAATAAGTTAAAAATCAGCAAAAACAGAAGCTCCTTAAAAACTCGTACAAAACAAACAAAATATTGTACCTAAGTATGAAAAAGAAAACTCATTTTTCTATAATATTTACCATGTTATATTGAAGAGAGATCCATGACAACAATTAAAAAAGCGGGAAACATAATTATTAACCTTAAAAAAGCTATGTGAACACATACATACTATAAACCATCAAAATTTACTTTATTATCTATCAATTTCAAGAACTGAATATTTTTGTAAAACTGGAGAAGGTAAAGATCAAATAACTTAGCAAAGCCACCAAAAGAAAAAGTTTTAGTAGCTTAAGTTGGGGAGAGCAAATTTTAAGAAGGCTTATTTAATTAAAGTGAAACGGGAAGTTTCTCTAATATGAAACCATGTTTATCACTAAATTCTATGTCGAAGTATACATTCTTTATTCATATGCATTATACACACACACACACACACATACACAACATTAGAGGTATATGATGCAGTCTTTTGTGAGAGAGAGAGAGTGAGAGAGAGAGAGAGAGTTGCAACATACTAAGTCGGTGATCAATCGAGGAAAATGAGCCACTAAATCGAGTAACAGTCGAAACTGGCCCGCTCTTCAATTTCAAGTTTCTACAGTCTAATATATAGTATAATAGAATGCAAATTTTTATAATGCAATTAATCTTATGAACTCACCAGTAATTCCGGCAAAATGCACCAATTTCCAAATTAAAATCAAGAAAAGAAAAAAAAACGACAAAGCTTTACAATTTGATGAACATATATAAACGAAGAAAAATGATAAAAACAGAACAGAAAAAATGGTTGAAGAAAGCATAAAAATAGCCATATTAAACTACAAAGGCCCAACAAAAGTTGTACGAGAGTCAAAACCTAAAATATATACACAAGAAATTATACAAATGCACATAATAAAATCACGACTAATCAGTTTTTTTTAGAAAAAACTTAGTTATAACAAAATCATTCTTCAGTATGATCAAAATACAATTCAAAAAAATGTATTAACATTGTAAACAATAATTAAAAATTATTAGTATAAACAAAAAATTATAAGGGAACACTCCTTTACGCATATAATAATCAAACAAGGGAACTTTAACATCAAATTTGTGTAAAAAAATTACCTCATAATCGGGCCGATCACACTCTAGACGATTGCCTATACATGAAAAAACATAAAAAATGATCTATTGAAACCCAAGAAATCCAAGTATCTAAACCAAACAAACGTACCCTAACCATATTTGATCTCCCACGGATTTCAAGCGAAGAAATGGTACAATAACACCCCGTTCAACTGTGCACAACCAAAAAAGGAAAGTAGAGAACTTTTACCCACCACACACAGATATATGTGAGATGAAGAGAATCGTGCAAACAAAAAAGTAGAAACAAATAATGATCTGCACATATGGGTGATGCCAAAACAACAAAATCCCTATAATCACGATAACAAAACCATAACGACCATATTGATTCGAGTGGAAGGAAAAATTGACGAAATCAATTGCTAGAACGGAAAGGGAAAAATTAAATTTGGGAAAAAATCTTTGAACGGAGAGAGAGAGAGAGAGAGATGTGGGTGTGTATGTAGTATTATAATGTGTTGCGTGTGTCAGGTTTGAAACTCACAAAAAATGGGCCACAGTGAGAATAAAACGTCTCAATACTTCAAACGACGCCGTTTAATCACTCACGTGACAAATAAAAAATAAAAAATCAAGTCATGCTAATGTCATCGAAACAATGTCATTTTTTACGACCACTTGAATAGTGCCCATTTTTAAGCCTCTTTTTATTTTTTTAGGATATAAACCCCATTTGTTAGTAGAGCATCATTATTCAAAATTTCCTTAGAGTTGCATTTCATTGATTATAAGCCTTGTGAACATGGGTAGAGCCAAATGTTTAGTTTAGTGGGAGCATAATATCTTTAAATATAAAGTCTCAAATAATATTATAATATTTCTCAAAACTCTTACTCTCAATATTTAGTTTTTAACTTACTTTTAATTTGGTTGGTTATAAATGAGTTCTCTATGACCTTTTATAGTTTCGCCTCCTTTAAGTGGACGGTGGAAATTGATTATGTTATGGTTAATATTTTTTTTTCTAGATTATTTTTTATAGACATTTTTATAGATTTTTCTAGTAATGTTGTTTTTACAACATTCTAGACATCTACTACGAGTTTTATACAAATTCTTAATATGACATATAGTTGCAAAATCCTCTTGCATTTCTCTTTATTCTGTAATGCTTTAACAAGTTCTTCCTATAGAATTCATTATAATTGACTCTCTCCACAAAATTTTCCATGTTTCTGAAGTTTTTCACAAATATCTTCAAAATTCTGACAAATATGTAGATCGACTGCCAACATTGCTAGTTAGTTTTGGTCTGTCACTATGTTTATCGTGTTCAGCATTTGGCCCCTTTTATATCTCAAACACCCATACGTCCCTCGCGCACTCCTAGTACAATCTTGAGTGCAAGTGTTGGCTGTATTTTGAAGTCTTCTATTATATCACAACTAGAGTGTAACATACCACTATCATATTTACAAATATAAATATTCACAAATATCTCTAAATCTTATATTAAAATGTAAACATGTCACGAGAAAAAGTTAAAAATATACAATGCTACAACGTCAATTGTATTTGAAGGTGCAAATGTCAAAAATAAAATTATATATATGAGATGGCAATTTAGACAACACTCGGTTTTGAAAATAGTTTGCTCAATTTAAATAGTGACCAAACAATTATTATCATAAACAAATATACTCAATCATAAATTATCGAATCAAGTTGATTCATTTTAAAATTCGTATTAATTGCGTAACAAAAAAGAATTAGCATATAAAACATTTACGTAAATTCTTAATTTACACTGGGTATATAATTAATTTGATGTTAATTAATTATTTATATTTCATTATTTAAATCTCAATGCCTATTAAAATTTACAATAGTTTTTATTTTATTTTATAAATTTCAACTATAACATATCTAATTTTAATAACTAAATATTTAATTTTTGAAATTCACCTATAAATTGGAATGTGAGATTATGGGTAAAATTGAATACTTATTTTGAAATTAATGATGAAATTGAATATTAGTGTACAGTTGGTGGGCATAACTAGAGAATCACTTAATTTAACTTTTATCCATTTATAAATTTAGTCCTTAGAACAAAATATCTTTCTCTTGTACCATAGTTTGTTGTGTTATTACCCGTTCTTCTATATCATTTCATTGGACAGATCTCACATTTTCAAAACTTTCTTCTCTGGTCTTTGCTTCTATTCTATTCTATTCTATTACTAATTACCTTTGTCAGCCGATTTTTTTTTTACAAATAAGCATGTTAGAATATTTCGTATAGACTATTATAATTTTGGTGGATTTACTAATAAGGTTTATCTTAAAATATGTTTTGGATAATTATATTATTATAAATAAACATGTTAGAATATTTCGTATATTATTATAATTATACACATACTGTATTATATATAAAATTATTAATAACTTGCTCGAGGCCTATAGACATACTCCATTATAGTATTTTAGTTGGCCTACTTGATCAAATAATATCACTATATAAATTAATCGAAGTGAAAATTAGACCATCTACCTAGTTCTTAATTTTTTAATGATATATACTAGTGTCTTTGAAACTTTAGAAGATTAGTGGACACATACAAATTATAATGATAAATTCTAAATCATTAAGAATTTTTAAATTCATCTATATTCATTAATTATATATTTAATTTCTATATTAACAAATAATTATAATTTATTACGAGTTATAGTTCTAATCAGTCCCAATTTACTGCCCATTAATTATCACATCACTATTAAACTACTCATCCTACATTTTCACACTCCATCATCTCCATTTCATTTTCGATTCAATCCATTCTCTATCCATTTTTGTCGCCGGACATTTCCGCCACCACCGAAATTTTTTTTACATGTTCGAAGATGGAGAGAAAATCCATGTAAAAAGGTGTTTTTCATTTTCCTTTTCCTTATTTTATTCTCTCTAAATCTGCTAACTAGTCTTTTTTTTTTTTTTCAAATATATCTTGATGGCTATTACTCGAAGTGGTGGCAAGATTACTCGAAGCGATGAAAATCACAAGGTTGTCCATAAATTTGATGGCTATTACTCGAGATTGTCAAAATTAGCCATAAACTTCAAAATAAACTATAAAAGAACAAAATGATGATTCTAGTTTTGGAATGAAACAAGGTTGTCCGATTTCTTTTTTCTTATAAATGTTTATCAAATTTCTTCTCTTATTTTTATACTCGTGCATTCCCATGAATGTGTTTTGTATTTGAGGATTAAGTTTTATTTTTTCATTGTTCATACCCTAATTTTTATAGATCAATGATTAGTATATGTTGTTGCAGATTATTACTTCATTTTATTACGTCGTTGTTGGGTACTGCATCTTGTTACCACTGTAAAAAATGGAATATGATATCAGAAACTGTTTATTCAACATCTAAATAATTATGTTAATGTTTTTCAATTGTCGAAACTTTTTCTCGTTAATGTAAATTGTTAATTTAGTTTGGTATCGAAAAGATGATGTATTGGTGACTTTCAAACTCAAATTTTAAAATATGAGGATTTGTGGAATAAGATTGTGACAAAATTGTTGGATTAATTTTAATAAGGTAAAATTTATAATAAAAAAAAAAAAAAGACAAGTAATTTTCAATTTTTATTATAATTCAATAGTACATTTGCATTTAATTAGGAAAATTGGCACAAATGATCCCTAACCTTTGCCATCAATGTAGAAATGGTCCATAATATTTTTTTGTTGCACAGAAGTTCCTAACGTATGTGTTTTGGTGCACAATTGGTCCTCATTTGATGAAAAGAATAAATATGCTATTAGTTTTAATTAGAGAAAATTGTATTTGAATTTCTACCATTTATTAAAGTGTAAATAGGTCCGGCGCAAGAGTACGGCTACGAGCAGAAAGGCGTGCTACGGATCCCCTGCCACGTGTTCCTTTTTGAGCGGGTGCTGGAGGCTCTTCGCATCGGCGGCGAGTCGCGTGACTTGCACGATCTCCTCAACTCACTCTCCAATGAGTTGTACTAGGTAAACGCCGACGTATTTTCAAACAGTCAGCGAGATAATTAGCAGAGTTAATTAATCAATTAATTAGAAAGATTGCGATGCTGTAGGTGTTGGTGATCGTATAACTTTTGGATTATATTTTGTTTTTGTTTTTTTCTTCTTTTGTAAATACTTTGTAAGGAACAAAGTAGAGCATGATTTTGACTTTTGATGAAGCTGCGTTTGCTCAATGATAGAGTGAAGAAAGTGCAAAAGCAAAACAGAAATTGAAAATTACTTCATTATTTTTCCCTTGATTTCCATCTTTATTTGGCCGAAGAATATTGTGTTACTATCTTCTGGGTTTCATCTCGAACTAAGACAAAAATTGTTTTGTATATTTTTGGCCCTGCCATTCTCAGACGCATTTTTTGGGAAATACTAGCGTGTGCGATCCAGTTTTTGGTTTTAACGGTGAAATCTGACGGAAAGTGTGAAGATGGACCTACGATGCCAATTTCTTCATACGTTGGGGACGTTTGGTACTATTATTTTAGGTTAAAGATCCCTAACGATTATGAAACGTTGGGGACCTTTGATGCAATTATCTCATTTATTAAATAATAATTAGAGCATGTTTAGTATAGTTTTTTTTAAACTCTTTTTTTTCTAAATTTATCAACTTTTCAACCATAAATTTCAATAACTTTTTTCAAAATCTTCTAAAAAACTATTTTAAACTCTACCAAGCATGTACTTAATTTAGCATATTAAATATATTACTATAGTTGTGTCAATTTAATTTTTCATAGGAGAAAAATGTAAAATTATTGTGCTTTAAGTATATGTAATTGTTATGTGACGTTGAAAATTTTGAACAAAAATTAAATTAAATAAATAACAAAATAGCGTATATAATTTTATGGCATTAAACCAATCTTATTATATATTTTTTAACATACAAATACTAATAAAAATTAATTTACACATTATGTATTCTTTATTTTTGAACGATAAATTAATATATAAATAACACAATTGGAGCTCTAATATTTGTAGTTAATAAACGAATAGTTCAATTAAATAAAAGTATTTGAGTATCAAGTTTGTGACAAAATTATTTTTCTTTTTATATTATAACGATAAAATAAAAAAATTACTTAATAATAAAAAAATAATTTTATTTAACATGTTTGTTAATAATTAAATATAAAAAAAGAATATAATTTTATTTAACATGTTTAGTTATTTTATAATAGTTAATCAAATATAAAAAAGAATTTAGTATATTATCAATTTGATCAATAAAGTGTTAATTGAAAAAAAAAAAAAAACTCTTTAGTTTCTATTAATTTTTTTTTATAAAAAATAAAAGTATCGGATCCATTTGTACTTTTTACAAATGTTAAGAATTCAATTATAATTTTCTATAATTAAAACTAATGACATATTTTTTTTTATCAAATAAAGACCAATTGTACATCAAAATACATATGTTAATGACTTATGTACCAAAAAATAAACATTAAGAATCATTTCCACACTGAGTATAAAGGTTGGGGACCATTTGTACTAATTTTCCATTTAATTATATTGACCAATATTTTTCAATTTCTAATTATAAACTAAGAGTTAAATATCCAATACCACAATATTTTATCAAACATTCCTGAAATGTAATCGTACTTTAAAATATTCTTGAAATACTTTGAAGGGAAATTGGCGTAAATGGTCTCTAACATATGATATTAGTGTGCAAATGGTCCATTACTTTTCATTTTTGGCAGAATAGTCCCTAACCTATCTATTTAGATGCGTAATTGGTCTTTTTTGACGAATTCTGTTAAAAACCTTTTCATTAGGTGTGCAAATGGTCCCTTTCACTTTTTTTGTCTTTATTAGTAGGGGTAAAATTGTCAAGTTACATTTTTTTATTTCTTTCAATTGGCGCAAATGGTCCCTAATCTTTACCTTAGTGTGAAAATGGTTCATAACCTTTGTTTTTTTGGCGCAACAGTCTCTAACCTATATGTTTTGGTGTGCAATTAATCCTTATTTAATAAAAAAGACAAAAATATCCTTAGTTTTAATTAAAAAAATTGCAATTAGATTCCTAACCTTTGTAAAAAGTGAAAATGAGTCCGATACTTTAATTTTTTTTTATTAAAAATTAAAAAAAAACTAACAAATTGATAATATACTAAATTATTTTGTATATTTTATGAACTATTATTTTGTATATACACACAATTGGTCCGATACTTTAATTTTGTATTTTGAACTATTATTTTGTATATAGCAATTGGTTTGAAACTTTAATTTTTTTAATAAATTATTTTGTATATACACACAAGAGTCTCGTTCTCCTGTACAACCCACTGCTGACATGGAGCTTGCCATGTCAGCAGTGTTCCATTGTAAGCAATTGGGTTAAAAAAAAATTCGACCCATTTCAATTGTGCCATTGTCAGTGCTCCAAAAAAAATTGTTCGACTCCAAAACCCTATCTGCCATTAATCTCCAAAACCACCATTAATCCCCAAAACTATTTCTACCATTTCTTCCATTCATCCCCAAAACCATTTCTGCCCGTCTCCAAATCTAAACCGACGAAGAAAAAACACAAAAAAGGGTTGTCAGACTCATATGTGTTCATCCCCGTCTCCAAATCTGAACCGACGAAGAAGAAACAAAAAAAATTAAAAAAATGGGGTTACCGGATTGATCTGTGTTGAGGGGCAGATCTAGCTGGATTTGTGCACCGGGTCACGCAGGTCCGGTGGGATCTCCGCGGCTAAGGTGCCCAGATCCAGTGATCTGCGCTTGATCGCGCAGACCGGCTGCATGGATCCACCAAAATTGCTCGGAGAATGGTCGCGCTGATATAAGGTGGTTTTCTTCGGTAGATTTTTTTGAGTTTTGTGTCATGGTAGATTTTTGGTGGTTGATGATGAACGGAGATGACTGACTCTCAAATGAAATGGGCCGGACAAAATTCTATTTTTTTTAACCCAACTGTTGACAATGGAGTACTACAGACATGGCAAGCTCTATGTTAACAGTGAGTTAATTTTTTCCTAGACGGACCCATACACACAATATGTACATATATATATATATATCGGCTAGAGTTCGGGTTATCTGGGCTAGCCCATGGACCAGTCCATTTTTTCCACCTCTAATTGTAATGATAAAATTAAAATTTGAATTTTAAATAATATGATTACTTAATAATAATAAATAATTTTAATTAGCACATTTGTTAATAATTATGAACTTAAATTTTAGTTATTTTATAATAGTTCATAAAATATACAAAATAATTTAGTATATTATCAATTTATTAGTTTCTTTTAATTTTTAATAAAAAAATTAAAGTATTGGACCAATTTTCACTTTTTGCAAAGGTTAAAATTCTAATTGCAAATTTCTTTAATTAAAACTAAAGATATTTTTGTCTTTTTCATTAAATAACGACCAATTGCGCATCAAAATATATAGGTTAAGGAGTGTTCGCCAAAAAACAAAAGTTTGGGACCATTTCCACACTAAGGTAAAGATTATGTACCATTTACACAAATTGAAAATAAAGAAAAAAGTGTAACTTGACAATTTTATCTCCATTAATAAAGACAATAAAAGTATGAGGGACCATTTGCGCACCTAATAGAAAGGGTATTTTTAACGGAATCCGTAAAAAATGACCAATTACGCACCTAAATGGATAGGTTAGAGACCATTCCGCCAAAAATAAAAGATTATGGACCATTTGCTCTTTAATGTCATACGTTAGAAGCACAATTTCTCTACTTTGAACTTTTAAAAGTATAAGACTTGCTTACTATCTATAGAGTGTCCCGTGGTTCCTCGAGTGCCAGCCGCAAAGAGAAATGCCATCAATTAGGGCACTATTGACCACTAACCACTTGCTTGTCGGTTGCTCGACTCAGCGTTTCAAGTTCGTTATCCTAACCGTCTCCTCACCTCCACCGGGAGCCTGACCCATTCTTCTATCTTACCTACTGCCTTGCTCCAATTTAGACAGAAGTGATTAAAGTCAAAACAAATTTTAGGAATAAGACAAAGTCTAATCGTAATGAAAGTATTTAACCATATAAAATAAAATACTGTATATGTGTAATTTACCCTTTGTTAAAAATTAGGAACAATTTACTTTGAAGGAGAAGAGGGAGAAAGGGAAACGTGTTCAACATCCCCTTGTATTTGCAGTGAATTCTACAAGGATAAGTCAACTAATTCATAACCAAACTAAACAAGGTAGTTTGCACTCGATTTGATTGTTGTGAATGATTTAATTTCAACAAGAAACCTCGATATAAGATTCCGTCCAGCCTTATCGCCATTCTCATCTTCCTTAGAATTTATTTATTTTTAACAAAATTGTTGTTTCTTGATGGCAATCTTCCTTACGCAACAGAAATTTTCTCGACAATATCTCTCGTGAATTTTTTATGTGGTTGTTTATAGTTTTCCCCTTGCCTTTAGAACCCGCCGCCCTCAAGTATAATCGGTGAAATATCCAGGACAAAAATCCAGTGGGGGAAACTGCCCCCAATAGACCCCAGGTGGCCCCGCCCCTGCTTGTGAATAATGGAAAATCAATTTTTGTAATGGCAGATGGCGTTTTTGTGAAAGCATATTTGATTCAGTTCAATGGAAGAAGAGGACGAAGATAGGGTTTTGTTCAGCACTTTAGGTGTAACGTCTGCAAATCCCGAAGACATCGAACGTGACATTTTAGAAAAGGTCATGCTTGGCTTTTTTACTTTTGTCTTTGCCTAATTTACCACATGTAATTTGATACCTGCTAACTCTGCTGTGGATGATATCCAGGAGTTTCATTTTCTTTAATTTGTAGATGGATCAGTTCTATTAGCTGTATATCCTTATCTTACTCTTTTGTAGTCATTTTTCACATGTCGTCTATTTTGTAACCCATATAAGCTCAAATGGGACAATGTGATCATGATCTAGTATGTCCGGAAATGTGTTTACGTGCACTTTGGGCTGATTATACAATCAATATATTTTAGTAACTTTGTATGAGAATGCTCGAGTAGACCGTTGTCACATGTTTAAAGTTATGCATGAAGTTTGCATGCTGGGTGGTTTGTGTAAAAGTTAATTTGATGGTAGCTTATCTATTAGCAGGCAGGAAAAAATGCTGAAGACAATAGTGAAGCTGGGAGGGATGGAGATGAGGAGCTTCATGATCAAACCAAAAGCAACAGAACTGAATCTACTATTCATGAAAATTTGTACAACAAATTGAGAGCTGTTGAAATTGAAATAAATGCTGTTACATCTGCTGTTGAACAGTTAGAGAGCTTCAAAAGGCACGGTGATCATTTTTCTGAAGGTGACGATGAAAGGGAGCAGGGAACTGCAGACATTGAAAAAGATGATCTTCGGGCGTCCCCAAATGATGTGACCCTTCAGCATGCTCTTGCTGTTGACCGTTTAAAAAGCCTGATAAAAACAAAGGGTCAACTTGAGAAAGAAAATTTGGATGCTTCCAATGACAGCAAGGATAACAAGTTTTTAAGAGATATCGTCAAGGAAGAGACTAAAACCAAACGAAAGTTGAAAGAGATTCAGAAAACAAGCAAGAAAAAGAACAAGAACAAAGGGGTGAAAACAGTTTCATTCATTGAAGATGATGATTTTGACGCTGTTCTAAATGTGGCATCTACTACTGGGTTTGTGGAAACAGTGAGTGATTTTCTTGTGGTTCTTACTATGTTGCATAAACATATCTGTGTGGTACTTTTATTGTTATTAGTGTACAAATAAGTACGGAAGTTGGATATCTGGCCTAACGATACATTATTTATCTTAGGAAAGAGACGAGTTAGTCCGAAAAGGAGTTTTAACTCCTTTTCACAAGCTTAAAGGCTTTGAACGTCGTATAGAGGAACCAGAGCCATCCAGTAGGCACAGGTTAGCCGAAGATGTAAACAATAATAACAATCTTGCTTCGTCTAGCATAGATAGAGCTCTTCGGTCAATATCAGAGGCTGCACAAGCTCGCCCCACAACTAAGTTGCTTGATCCAGAGTCAGTGCCAAAACTTGAGGCATCCACCCATCCTTTCCAAAGGCTAAAAGCTCCCTTGAAGATCTCTCAGTCCCTAGAAACTGAGATAGAGAAGGATAAAGACAGCAAAAGAAAGAAGAAAAGACCATTGCCAGCAAAGAAGTGGCGAAAGCTAGCTTCTCGAGAGGAAAGCAAAGAAGCTGGTATGTCAAGGCTGTTAAGCATTTGCAATTTTGTTTTCGGTAGCCTGCTTAAATTCATGGAAAAACAGAAGATAAGGGTGATGTTGATTTTAGTATACTTTGTTGTTACACCTTTATGAAAATGCTACTCAAAACACTTGAAAACCTTAGAATGATGCAAGCTTATGTCAACACCTGCCAGCTGCAGCTGGGATTTGGAAAAAAAATCCTGTGAAATTTGGCCCTGATATTTCAAAACTTGCATTCTTTTGCCGGCCTTTTGTATGGTTAAATTTTAAAAAAATTAATAGGAATGTTTCTATTTGTTTTGGCCTTGTGTTTGAAATTCATTTTCCCCCCCAAAAATTAGCCTGCCACTACTAACCTTGTTATTACATGAAGATGTAAAGTCGTCCAGTTATGAAGATGATGACATGGAAGATATCGAAGATGTGGATGAGGAAGGGCCTTCATTTGTGACGCTTGAAGGGGGACTCAGAATCCCAGAAACAATTTTTAGCAAGCTTTTTGACTATCAAAAGGTTGGTGTACAGTGGTTATGGGAACTACATTGTCAAAGAGCAGGCGGAATAATTGGAGATGAGATGGGTCTTGGTAAAACCATCCAGGTTTTAGCTTTCCTTGGATCATTGCATTTCAGTAGTATGTACAAACCAAGCATTGTTATTTGTCCTGTTACCCTCTTGTGGCAGTGGAAGAGAGAAGCTATGAAATGGTATCCAAGATTTCATGTGGAGATATTACATGACTCTGCTCAGGAAACGACCGTTAGGAAAAAGCGATCCAAATCAAATGAAAGCAATTATGAAAGTGATGAATTGCTTGACAGTGACAGTGAAGGACAATTATCTTCTAAAGGTCACAACAGATGGGATTCTCTGATATATCGTGTTTTGAAATCAGAATCTGGTCTGCTGATCACCACTTATGAACAACTTCGGCTGCTAGGTGACAAATTGCTTGATATTGAATGGGGATATGCTGTTTTAGATGAAGGACATCGGATTCGAAATCCAAATGCTGAAATCACTCTTGTTTGCAAACAGTTGCAGACTGTTCATCGTATAATAATGTCGGGTGCACCTATTCAGAACAAACTGTCTGAATTGTGGTCCTTGTTTGATTTTGTCTTCCCTGGAAAGCTGGGTGTCTTACCCGTATTTGAGGCTGAATTTGCTGTCCCCATATCAGTTGGTGGTTATGCCAATGCAACTCCTTTGCAAGTATCCACTGCTTACAGGTGTGAATGTTCATGTGTTAGAAAATCTCATTTGTTTCCCGATTATACATAAATTATGTGGAAGTCAAGTGGGGGGAGGGAATGACAGTGCTCTGCCTGGTTCAATCTCCATCAGCTTTTGCATTATGTTGTTCCATTATTAAATTGGTAATGACGAGTGATAGGTACAGAAAAGAATGCCTAAATTGAAAAGACAAACCTGATATAGGAACATAAAGAGTTGAAATTGGCTGGAAGAAATAGAAAAAGCTAATGAAGATGAAAGAAGCTTGCATTAGTAATCCAAGCATTTTGCTCGTGATATTCCATTCCTACTTGATGCACTTTGAGAAAAGTCTTCTTCGTTAAATGTCTTAGTAGAAGATTTTGTTCTTAAAAGTATGTCATTAAGATTATTTTGTCCTTCACAGTTTTCCCCTACTAAATCCAGTTTTTTTTGCAGATGTGCTGTGGTTCTACGTGACTTGATCATGCCTTACCTCCTCCGGCGGATGAAGGCTGATGTGAATGCTCATCTTACAAAGAAGACTGAACATGTCCTCTTTTGCAGTCTCACTTCGGGGCAGCGATCTGTGTATCGTGCATTTCTTGCTAGCTCCGAGGTCGAACAAATTTTTGACGGAAACAGGAACTCTCTTTATGGAATTGATGTGATGCGTAAGATTTGCAACCATCCTGATCTACTTGAGAGAGAACATTCTCAAGGGAATCCAGACTATGGAAATCCTGAACGCAGTGGAAAAATGAAAGTTGTTGCCCAAGTGCTTAAGGTGTGGAAGGAGCAGGGACACCGTGTTCTTCTTTTTGCACAAACTCAGCAGATGCTCGATATTCTTGAGAATTTTTTGGTTGCTGGTGGCTACAATTACAGGAGAATGGATGGTCTCACTCCTGTAAAACAGAGAATGGCTCTGATAGATGAATTTAACAATTCTGCTGATGTATTCATTTTTATTTTAACGACCAAGGTTGGTGGTCTGGGAACAAACTTAACTGGTGCCAACAGGGTAATCATCTTTGACCCTGACTGGAACCCCTCGACTGATATGCAGGTCTGTTTTATATTTGATTGTTCATTCTATTAACAAGTTTCTCCAGATGAATTTCGATTGCTCATTATGAGTTTAGAACTTTGAAACTTCAATAACATCATCCTATTTTTATAAATTTTAAAAAACAGTATCTGTTCCTTCTCTTTTCCTTCTTCTTTGGTTCGGGGTGGGATGGAATTATCTTGAACTTGTGACGTGACTTTTTGCCACTGATTTTGTTGAGGGTGAATTCAAATGCTTTTATCCTGTGATATGCTTATTACGATACTATATTGCTAATGATAGCAGTTGTTTAAGACAGGCCCGGGAGCGCGCTTGGCGTATTGGTCAAAGAAAGGACGTCACAGTTTATAGATTGATTTCTCGTGGAACAATTGAAGAGAAGGTGTATCACAGGCAGATCTACAAACACTTTCTTACCAATAAAATATTGAAGAATCCACGGCAGAGAAGATTTTTCAAAGCCCGTGATATGAAGGATCTTTTCACATTAAATGAGGATGAAAATGGTGTCTCTACAGAAACATCCAGTATTTTTGGTCAG
Organism: Forsythia viridissima; assembly: GCA_030279155.1. Taxonomy (NCBI): domain Eukaryota; kingdom Viridiplantae; phylum Streptophyta; class Magnoliopsida; order Lamiales; family Oleaceae; genus Forsythia; species Forsythia viridissima. The sequence continues at coordinate 17,683,203 of CM059034.1, forward strand.
TTGTTGGAAGTAGATGTTGTAGGGGCTCATAAAAATAAACAGGATAAGCCAGATTCTGAAAAAGCTTCCAAATCAGATCCTAATGGTTCTGCAACTGACTTGGGGCATAACTCAGAGGCTAAAAAGAAGGGTGAAGAAACAGCCGGTCTGGGTGATGAAGATGAAGATACAAGCTTTCTGCAGAGTCTTTTTGATGCTCACGGGATTCACGTAAGTTTCTAATTGCTTCATCCTTTATTCTTTTTGAATATAAATGTTGTTGCATGTTTTTTTGTTGAATCCTGTCTAGTTGGCTTACTTGGTAGCGTATTGGGCATAAAGGATGTTCATAGCTAGCAGGTACAGATAACTACACTTTATGTTCTCGAGTTATTCACATTTGTTTAATGCCTTTTGTATATTATTAAAACTATATGGAGTTGAGTTCACATAAAATTTCTCTAATCTAAGATCAATTGTCTTGCTGGTCACTATACCAAAAAATGACCATCTGCTTGAAATAAATTGTTTTTCCTTTTTTCTTGGCAAGCGATGACCACCCTTCTTTCTGACTCTCATATTCCGTCCCCCCCTTTCCCCACCTCCATGGGATGCATGTGTAACTTCTCTGTTATTGTCATTTTTGCTTATCCAGAGTGCTGTAAACCATGACGCTATCTTAAATGCTCATGATGAAGACAAGACCAAGCTTGAGGAAGAAGCTTCCCAAGTTGCACAGAGAGCCGCTGAAGCACTGCGCCAGTCACGAATACTTAGAAGCCAAGAAAGTATAACCGTTCCAACCTGGACCGGAAAAGCAGGTGCTGCTGGTGCACCATCATCTGTCAGAAGGAAATTTGGGGTGACTGTTAATTCCCGATTAGTAACCAATTCAAGGCCATTGGAAGACTTACCAAACAATGAAGCCAGTAGGCCGTATCAGATTACTGCTGGGGCATCTTCAGGTAAAGCATTGTCTTCTGCCGAGTTGCTGGCTAAGATTAGAGGAAACCAAGAAACAGCCGTTAGTGATGGGCTTGAGCATCAGTTTGGCTTGGCTTCAACTTCTGGTGGCCGTGAAAGATCTGCGAGTAACGGGCCTTCTAGATCATTGAACACCTTTGGGTCGCAGCCAGAAGTTTTGATTCGTCAAATTTGTACATTTATCCAACGGAAAGGTGGAAGCACAGATTCAGTCAGCATTGTCGAGCATTTCAAAGACAGGATACCTTCAAAAGATCTACCATTGTTCAAGAATCTTTTAAAGGAGATAGCTATTTTGGAGAAAAATCCTAACGGGTCCTTTTGGGTTCTGAAGCCGGAGTACCAGGACCAGTAAACATTCAAGTAAGAATCATTTTTTGCCTTCTCTAATTGCAGCTTAACATGAGGTGCTGTGTTAATTATGCCATACTCTACTCTATACAGAGTAAATTTTGCATTTCTTTGGTACATTGATTAGTGTTTGTCTTTTGAGAAGTTTTAGAATAGTTGAAAACCTTTTCCTGAGGCGCAACGTACAAGTTTCATTTGCGATTATTAGACTTATGTTTCTGTTGATGTCTTGTACAGTACGCTTATGATGAGATTGATAATGTTGAGCAATCTCCTCTGAAGCGCAAATGGTATCACCTTTGCTCGCCTTGTTTGATGGGCAAGATCAAGAATCGTCTTCTAACTGTATATTTTACTCATTTTAAAAAATAAAAATAGAAGCATTGGGTCAGCTCGACCATTAACTCAACAATCTGTGTATTTATATGTTTTTTACCTGTTGTGTTTATTTGTCTTCATATACATACCAATATTCATGAATAGAATTTTGAATTTATTTCTTAGATTCTTCCTTTAAAGTTCGTCTCATTTTAGTATTATACATAAACAAATATTGGTGGTGTTTACGTTGTCCGCACGCTATTAATTTAAAAAAAAAAAAAAAAATTGGAGTTATAGTATGCACCAATGTCGTCATATCAGTCAAATTGCTTAAGAGGTCTTGTCTTGTCAATCGTGGATGGTAAGATTTTATTAAATATTAATAATTTAAAAATAGATAAATGATAAATATTCTTAATAACAAATTAATAATTATAAAAAATTAAATTAAATAATAAAACAAAGATTGCAGCTATTTTATAAAATTTCACAATTAATATTTGAAATGTTAAATAAAATCAGATTGGCGCAAAAATTTAATTAATTGTTAGTGACATTAATTTATTTTTTAAATTGGCGAGTGTTCAATTTTTATTTTCTTCGTCCGACTTTTCTTTTAAAAATAAAATAGTAAGTTGGATTTAAATTTGATGAGTCAGTCTGTTTAAAAATTCGTTTAAATTTAAACGGAGTCTATTTTTTAGTGTGTCAAATCAGTTGAACGGAGTCATCGTTAGCATTGGAGAGGGTTTTATATATATATAACTATCTATTTGTACTTATGTAGCATGTCTAAAAAGTAAGAATTAATAGACGGAGTGTATTGGAGATACTCTTAGAACAACTCCAACAAATTCTTTAAACATATAATGTTCTATAGTTTAAAGTGTCAATACTTAAAAATATGTTTCAATGAATTCTCCAATTTAACATTTTAATTTAGAGAGTGAGTTTGACTCTCTAAATTTGGAGAGTCAAACCCACTCTTTATTATTAAATGCATTGAAACAATTTCAATTTTAAATACATGATATGTTGATTTTAATTAAATAATATATATACAAATTAGGAGGGAAACAATTAAGAAAAAAGGAGGAGATAAAAATATATTAAATATTTCTTGGAAAAAGTAAAATGAAGAGTATAAATAAAGGGGCAGTTGGTATGTTTAAAAAAAATTGATCTTTAAATTTATAGATACTCTTTAAAATGTTAAATATGCTTTTTAATTATAGCTAAACTGTTATGGATGCACTTAGAAATTCAATTTTAAAGTAAATGCAAATGAACTATCTTAAATGTAACCAAAGGAAAGTAGAAAGGAAAAAAGTTCAAAAATATCATGAACGAAAGAGTCCCAGGGTCGACTTCCACATGAGGCAATAGAGAACAAATGATAACAGGATTTAGATTAGGGGTTCTAATTTTTGCAGTTATTTTTTTATTTAAATAAAATCCAGTTCAGCATCCAACAATTCAACCTACTTAATTAATGAAAAATGAAGCTGAAAAGTATGTAATGATAAATAAAGATGAGAAGATCGTTAAGATCATAAGCAACAAGATCCTGAGATTTTAAAATTTTAAGATTCTTCAACGGAACGAGTCATTTTATCTTTTTGGAATCGTAGAGTTGTAAGATTTGAATAAAAAATTTGACTACTGTGGTAAGCACAATATATTGTCAAAGCAATATACTATTATTTTCAGGTTTTGTTTGATTTTGTTTAAAAAGTTGAGTTAAAATCAACAATTATTTTTAACTACATATTTCATGGACTTACAATTTTTTAACCACATGTTTTATTAATTTTTATTAAAATTTATAAAAAAAAATAATCTAATTTTTAACAAAATCGAACGTCACTAATATTAACCCTTATTTGTCAACAGATTATTAGTTTAATTGGCATGGTGGTGCTACTATCATTTTTTAAGTTGCAAGTCTTGCTTGACACAAATCTAAGTAAACAAAATTTTAAAACAAAAAAAAATGCATAAAGATATACAATTTTAAAAGTAAAAAATGAGGTCAATTTCAGACAGAAAAAAAAAAAAAAAAAAAGACCAAACTAAAATATAAAAAAACTGAAAATTTTGATTCAATTGACACTCCAACACAAGAGAATCTTTGTATCCGCTCCCAATTAAAAACATATTATATGACAAAGAGGAGTTACAAAAAATAAATTATAAAGTATCAAAACACAAAACGCTCAAATATTCACGTTTATATTTTTTCAAATCAAATCAGACATTGTGAGTTTTACTCTCTTATCAATTATCATGATCAATATTTTGGTCATCATTGAATAAGACAATTTATTGTTATATATTCAATAACAATTGACTACGATGATTAATCCTCTAAAATACAATTGAAATGGAGAGATCTTGTCAACCTGCTGACATCTCAGTAGGTGGACAAGAGATCATTCTTCTTGAAATGAATATTTATGTTCCCGTATAGCTGTATTCTCTTGTTGGAACTATATACAAGTTTTTAGGTTATAAGTGGAGGTGACAAAACAAGTCCGGCCCGTATAATTCAAATTTTGAGTCGGTTGGCTTGAACAAAATCGGGTTTATATAGCCCCGCACGTATAGTCTCCTAGGCCAGTCGGGTTTGGACAGGGTTGGCTCGCAAATTTTTTTTTTTTTTTTTTTTTTTTTGGTTTCTTAACACTAATCATTCATTTTGTGAATACCCTCAGATAGAGGTGTCAAGACGGGCGGGCCGACCGAACCGGCATCGGCCCACCCGCCTCGACCCGGAACCGCGGGCTGGCCCGTGAACCGGGCGGGCTGTTCACGGGCCGAGAAGGCCAACCCGCGGGCCGTTCACGGGCCGAAGAGGCCAACCCGCGGGCCAGCCCGTGAACTACTTTGATTTTTTTTAAAAAAAAAATAGGCAGAAAATTCAAACTTTCATATTTGAAATGATATTTAAAAAAATAAAAATAAAAAAACAAATGGCAAAGAGCCGTTTAAAGTGAAAGATGTGACAGATGCATTCACGTTTTAGTCTTTAAATATATAAATAAAAAATAGAAATTGAATTAAAAAATTAACAAATGTGAATTTATCATTGTTATTTATTTTTTATTTAGTAATTTAACACATTTTTTGTTATACATGTAAACATTTTTTTTTTGAATTACAATAAGTAACTTAATTTTTTTAGTAATTTCAAAAAAAATTAATTTTTTATTCATACGGGCCAATGGGTGGGCCAGGTTTTTGAAAAAAATTCGTGGGCTGAACCGACCCGACCCGCAACCCGCAATGGTGCGGGCTGTTTCGAACGCGGGCCATTACCGAGCCTCATCGGAGGCGGGCCGACCCAGCCCGCCTGACCCGGATTGACACCTCTACCCTCAAATACATAATCCAGATAATTTTAATTTAAAGTGGGTTCTCCAATGCAATGCCAATGAAGAATTATTCATTTATCTCTTTCTTTCTTTTAATATTTTTCTGTTTTCTACACTATTATTACATCCATCAAGTGCAATTTTTATTTAACTACCACCCAAAAATCCAAGACCACAATTGAATAATTAAAATAAAGAAAATTTAATTCAATACATTTAAATTGTTATTCAACAGGATGCCTTTAACAAGAGGAATAAAGAGTTATATATAAATTATTTTATAAATTTTGTTTTTAATATTTTTAACATAAAAGATATATTGTTTATCTTTCTAGTAAAAATAATTATTTAAAAAAATAAAATTAGAATCAATTGCCACGATGTGCTGAGCTGTGCTGGCCCGCACAAAACTGGGCCGAGCCAATTTCAAGTGTGGCCAGGTTCTAGAGCCAACTCTAGTTATAAGACAGTCCAATGGACGAACACAAATTTTATAACCTAGAGATCGTAAGTTTGAATCATGCCTATCGTAACTTTTAGTTTTTCAACAACACTAGTGAACATCAAATGTTCATACCCCAAAAACCCGTCCTGTTTTTAACTAGTATTTTTTTAACGGGTTCAACTGGTTCATTGCATTGCTATTGCATGATCATATATATTAGTGATAATTTTTGCAGGGGATGTTCTCATAACCATGGTGGATAGGAGTTATCTGTTATCATGCCCACTACTGATGTGATAGCACATGATTGAAAATTCATGATCCCACACTTATTATTTTTTTCAATCATGTGCTGCCATATCAACAATAGACATGATAATTCCTACCCATGGTGGACAGGAGAACATCTCCCATAATCTTATTACATACTTGATTTTCTATTAAAATTCTACACTTACTTTCTAGAATTTTAAACTCCAAAAATAATAAAAATAACACACATTCTTTATAAAAAATTTAACAAATATAACAAGTGTTACAAAAATAAAAATAATACTTTTAAAATAAAAAAAATTAAATAATATTTTCTAAATTATTTTATATTTTGTGGTTAATAGTAAAACTATTCCTATATGTTATTTCTCCAAGTTTGTGGGGGCCTAGCCTCCTTGGATGACATGCTTCTCACAAAATGATTAATGCACTGGCCAACAAAAAGTCCATCCTACGTGAACAACTAAGTGCTTGTTTAGTGCAAATTTTAATCTGTTAAAAAAATTGTGCTCAAAAGTTAACAATTAATTTTAACCACACATTTCATCAACTTTTAATCAAAATTTGTTAAAAAACTCTATCAAACAAACTCTAAATATAGCCAAAAACCATGTCAAACGAACATATTAACAATTTTTGAGAACCATTATTTTCCAAAAATGGAGTGAGCAAAATGATGAATTTTCTTTGACATAACATTTACTTTCATTCTCTCATCTTTCTTAATACAACAACCAACAAAAGTACCAACCAATTTATCAAAATGCTGCCCAGCCAGCTGCAGAGGTTTTAGCAGACCCTGTTCCAGCACCAGCAGGAAGGTTCCTCTGCAGATGCCAATACAAAAGATTATAACTAATAATTCACTATACAAAATAATAATTTCACTCGTAATTAATATTATGCAGAATCATTTCATACAAAATAAAACTAGTTGAGACCGACACAAGATGCCGGTAGGCGGTAGCTGCTTGAAGTTTATAAAAGGAAGTCTCAACTTAAAAGGAACTAGCAAGCACTTATTTGATATTGGAAAGATGGCAAGAACCATTTTATTCATCATCTATTAAGTGCACGCTCCGTGTACAATATGAAATCACACTCAACACTAGAATAAATAAAATTTTAACTTCTATTTTTTGTTTAATAATGTCGAGCGTCAATTAATCTACCTTAAGTAGTAGGGTGTTGCTCTATGTGGTTCCATTCTTGTGTCTACTTTATTTTCTAAATCTTTCATGCCAAGTAGTAATTTCCTTTTCGGAGGATGTTAGATGGGGATCTATGTTTTGTAATTTTCTTAAGGTGTCATTTAGGGTGCTGAACAATGTCGTTTTAAGGCTCACTTTCAAATAGGTACTTACTTATTTTCAAGTTTGACCAACAAAAAATTAATTTATCCTAATACTTATTTACTTACTAGTAATTTTACTTACAGCTTAATTCTTTAAGCTTAGTAAAAATTAAGTAAATTTACTTACAGCTTAATTCTTTAAGCTTAGTAAAAAATGCACCAAGTGCTAAAAGTCTAGTCTAGGACTTGGAACTTGGGAGGTTTACTTAGAACACCAAGACAACTTGGCCCGGAATTCTGTTACTCTTTAGACTGCGGCGTCTAAGCTCGTTTTGGACATGTAATGGAGATGTATTTCAGTTCTTTTCTAAGACATGAAGTGAGATGCAATAAAGTCAAATTTGGAGCAAAAGTAGGAAATCATCCAGAGAAATATTTACACCTTTCATCTTCATTTGAATATCCTGGTTTTGATTGACTGACGAATACTTCGATTCTAGTAAATTTTCAACTTTTTCTCTATGCCAACTAGGTCCCACCTTTCTTTCAACCCTGCCTTTACTGTCTATCTGCTATTCCAATTCACAACACCAACCCATAGATGGTTGCCACCGCCCTCAGACCACTGCTACTGCACCAGCAAAGTCCAAATAATAAGTAACGAAACTTTAATATCACTTCATAAACCAAAAGTAAATGTCGTCTTGATTGCTTCCTGTTCCAGGAAAATCCAAACTCCTAATAACTAGAAATACCACCACCACCATAGATGGTTGCCACTGCCCTCAGACCACTGCTACTGCACCAGCAAAGTCCAAATAATAAGTAACGAAACTTTAATATCACTTCATAAACCAAAAGTAAATGTCGTCTTGATCGCTTCCTGTTCCAGGAAAATCCAAACTCCTAATAGCTAGAAATACCACCACCACCACCAACAATCCTCAGCTCCAAAAGTACATCTTCACCACCATTGTCATCATCTATGCAAAATCTAAAATATCACTAACAGCAATATGAAAATCCTCTGAATCGCAGCATTTTGGGCAAATGGTCCCTAACCTTTGTTCCCAGTGTGGAAATTGTCACTAATGTTTATTTTTTGGAACAGAAGTCCCTAACCTATGTGTTTTGGTGCGCAATTGGTACTTATTTGATGAAAAAGACAAATATACCCTTAGTTTTAATTAGAAAAAATTGCCTTCAAATTTCTAACAATTGCAAAACGTGCAAATGGGCTTGGAACATTTATTAAATAATACTTAATTTTGCATACTAAATACATCATTATAGTCGTGTCAATTAATTTTTTTATAAGAGAAAAATATAAAGTTATTGTGCTTTAAGTGTATGTAATTTCTATGTGATGTGAAAAACTTAAATAAAAATTAAGTTAATTAAAGACGTATATAATTTTATGACATTGAATCGATTTTATTATATTTTTATTTAACATAAAATTAATTTACACATTATATGTTATTAATTTTTGAACAATAATAAAATAATAAATTAAAATATGAAGAATTCAATTGGTATCTCTAATATTTGTAGTTAATAAAAAATGAATAGCTCAATTAAATAAAAGTATTTGAGCATCAAGTTTGTGACAAAAAAAATTTTTTTGTTATAACGATAAAAATAAAAGTTTGTTTTTTTGTTATAATGACAAAATAAAAGTTTAAATAATGTAATTACTAAATAATAAAAAAATAATTTTATTTGATATGTTTATTAATAATTATGAACTTAAAATTTAGTTATTTTATAATAGTTCGTAAAATATACAAAACAATTTAGTATATTATCAATTTGGTCAATAAAGTATTAATTCAAAAAAAAGAACTTATTAATTTCCTTTAATTTTTTATAAAAAATAAAAATATCAGATGCATTTGTAAAGATTAGGAATTCAATTACAATTTTCTCTAGTTAGAACAAAAGGCACATTTTTTTAATCAAATAAAGATCAACTACACACCAAAACACATAAATTAGAGACTTTTGTACTAAAAAAAAAACAAATATTAGGAACCATTTCCACGTTACTCATTAATTTTCTTTAATTTTTTATAAAAAAATAAAAGTATCGGACTCATTTGCACTTTTTGCAAAAGTCCGCAATCCAATTGCAATTTTTCCTTATTAAAATTAAGGGCAAATAATGACTAATTATGCACAAAAACACATAAGTTACGGACTTCTATGCCCAAAAAATAAACGTTAGGGACCATTTCCGCACTGGGAGCAAAAGTTAGGGACCATTTGTGCCAAAATCCCTATAATAAATAAAGAAATAGGCAACCAATCAGAGAGGTGCGCTTTTGGAGTTAGATGGTAGAATTGCTCAAATAGTTTCTACCTAGTTGCACAATTCTGTTACCAGGGACTTTAATTAAGGAGAAGAGTAGGTGGAGATTGGAGGAGGGAACTATGTTGGTGATGGTCCAGGAGAACTGCGGCGGTGTTCTTTGGTGCATTGGTTGGACTAAAAAGGGTTGGAAAGAGAGAGAGAGATGGAAGATACGGAGGTCAAGAAAGAGAGAAAAAATGCTTGTTTTTGTTTAACGATTCTAGGGTAAGTGAGCAGTACTTTGGGAAGTTATCGTGCAAGAGTTTATTTCAGGATAGTGGCGAGTGCATTTTAAGAAAGCGGACATATCTCCAGCCAGCTTTCAAAAGATAATGTCATCTCATCCAAGAGAGAGTACAGAAGAGTGTGTTAGGAGCATCTCTAAAAAATTAGAGTGTAATATAAATAATTATATATATATATATATTTTTTTTTTGTCCCTATGTTGTGAAAATTGTGTAAAAAGCTACTTGAGGCTTACACCTTCGCATGAGGCTTTCATTAAAAGCCTTGAAACTTACAACTTGAGTGCCATTTTAAAAGCTCACGTCACGCCTCGACTTGCTGAAGCTTACGCCTCACTTGTCATGTCGTTACTAACCTTTTATTGTTGGCCTTGACTTTTTGAGTTGTTTTTTTATCGCCTAGAACGTTTTATGAATTTCTTGTTGTCATTTTTATGCCTATAAGGAGAAAGCACCATTGCAAGTGGAGGATAGTGACAAAGAATGAGAGAATTGGATAGTGATGAGAAAGATAAAAAGGAATCAAATATGTTGGCGATTCTCTCAAAGATCTAGTACTAGTGATAATACGGGAGACTTCTAAGTTGTTCTTAGAATAGTAGATTCTAATTTTGTTATGTGAATCTAATTTGAGAACTTATTATTTTCTACTTATTAATAAATTTCATTTTATACGCAATTTAGACTTATAATTTTCTCTAGATATGAACACCCTAGTTCTCCCCAGTTACCCATTGGGAGATCTTCCTCAAAAAATGAGAATATCTTATCAACACAATGATCTGCCATTTGTACGTGTGTAGAACTGAAGCTTGATATCAAAACGCTGAGATGACCCTCCTCAGCAAAGCCCTCTCCCTCTCTTTGAGGCTCCCTGTGATGTTATTCATCTATTAAGAGTAGGTACTTTTGATATTATCAACACCATTGATAACTATGTCTAAGAACTGGCATTGAAAAAGAACACAAATTGCAAAACAGGTCGGTTATTCCCGCATCAAAATTGCGTTGAATCATAGCAGAATAATGAAATACAATCAACTTGGTAAAGCACAAATTTGCATGACAAATACATTACAATTCCAAAAGCTTTCATTAGTATTTAGTGATGAAAAAGTTGTTCGTCCAACTAAAGTAAAACCAGAAGTGACTCAAGTTCTGCTACCAAGGAATGCAAGTGTTATCACGGACTGCGCCAGTGGCAAATAAAACATATTGAGGTTTCGGGACTTTGTTTTCAGATCTAATAATCGCCAAAATGCATCTTCCGATCTAATAATTAATAAGATGTATCACCAACCGTAAAGCTGTGTGGGAGAGAGAAAATATAACAGCATAACAGCGTTATCCATCCATCTTATTTTCAAATATCTATTTGAAAATAAAATTCAGCCATCAATATACAAGATCTGTGGAAGCATAAAACAACAAGTTCGGAACACTAGGATCGTTTGACGCCTATATTATATTTGACAATTCCAAAACAGGCACATTGATGGAGCATCTCAAAAAACAGAAAATGAAGACATACCTCGAGTGGAGAGAGACCAGATAAAGGATCATTTGACTGCTTCACAGTTTCCTTGGATCCCTTCAGAGCAGTGTCACGACCGGGAGAATTAATCCTAGCAGCAGCAGGATCGTTGGGTGGGGGCGGAAGAGGAGACCTAATCTTCCCTCCTCCACTAGGAGGTGGTGCAAGGCTAAGGGTTTTAGATTTCCCAGTTCCAGAAGGCCCACTAGATAACCCTGCAGCTGAAAGCATGCCCGTTCCGCTAGATACTTTATTCTTTACATTTATTCGAATGGTTTCCCCTTCCTACAGATCAAACAACCAAAACTAACATGCAATGCAATATATGAACGGGAAGAAAACTTTAGCAACGTGAAGTTTGGGGGGAAAAACTCATGAAATCAAATTCTGATGCACTAGGTGTTTCCACTTTTTGGATCTCCAATATAACAATCGCATTATAAACCATGTAGTCAATACCAAGTATTGCAAACAAATGCTCCATGACAAAAGATCTAGCTAAAACTTTCCAACTACCTTAAGAAGAACTGAACTATAGGTCAACAATAGAGCAGTGCCAATGATTACTTCCAAGATTTAATATTGCTTACTTCATCCTCTAATTATATTTAAGCCTTTCACATAAATACAAAAGTTCCAAAACAAGAAATGTTAAGAAATTACCTTCAATCTATGATTAACAGCAGGGTGAATATCAATATGATTCTCCTCATTACCCCCCTCACCACTACCATTAACACCAACATCCTTGTCGCTCTCTCTCTTCACATACTTCTCGTGATCCGAAAGCGCGACATTAAAATCAAACGCTTCGTTTCTCTCGTTAAACCCTAACCCTATGAACGCATGCTTCCCTTGCCCGTCCTCGATCTTCAACACGAAGTATCTCGACGAGTCCAATACTGATTCAACGGAGCTCTCTCTTTGACCCGGATTCACAAAACAAGCGGCGAACAGCTCTCCGGAATTTGGATCCTCGAGGCGGATCTCGCACCGGGTCTTGCAGGACACTACCCGGAGCCGACCTGTCCAGATCTTGTCGGACTGTAACCACTCGCCGCATTTGTACCCGCCGCTCGTGGATCGGGGCGGGATTTTGAAAACGGATACTTCCCGGACTACCAACAGGGTGTGCTCGAAGGTCTCCTCGTCCTCCTCGTACGACATCGTTTCGACCTTTCTCGTTTGCTTTGCAATGTGACGATTTTCTTGCTTTTTGAGGTATTGAATTGAATAGAATTCAGTTGGGTTGAAGAAATCTTTATCTATTTCAAGAAATCTTACAAAAAAATTGCAGAAAAGGAGATAGAAACGTGGATTCTAAGATTGTATTGCCAAATGTAATGATGTAATTTGATGGATTTTCGAATAACGAGTGAAACTGCAGTAAATTCGTTTTCAGTGGGATTAACATGTCGCTAGACAACCATTACATGTCACCTTTTTTCTTTCCCATAAGAGAAAATTCAACCAATGTCCCTAACTTATTGACTTTGTTACAACTTGGTTCTTAATCTTTTTTATTTTCACCTCATTGTTTCAAACCTAGTTAGTCCAGACCCCAAAGGAGGAATTTCATCCATTTAAGTGTAGTTTCCAAATATTGTTGTTTATTTATACGAATACAACTATAAGAAATTTTAGTGCGTCGTGGAATTAAATGAAGAAGATAGGTATTTCGAATTAATCAATAACTATCAAATTAATTAGTAGTAGCATTGATTGGGGATGGCAGGTGGTGTTAAACCAAATGCATAATCCAATAGATTTAAGGGAAAATTGTCTATAAGTCATTTGTACATGACTTGTTTCAAATTAGGTCAAGACATTTTTTAAAATTGTGATTAAATCATACTTTCAGCAATATTTTAAATTAATTCCAAAATTACACTCCACAAACCTACAAACCTCCATCGGTCACTTGGGCATGAGCGAGTTGACCGGTGACCGTCCGGTGGTCATGCGTTCGGTTGAGGAGGTTTACGGCGTTAGGGGCTAAACCTAGGTCTGTTGTGATTTAAGTGTTGTTTTTTGGTGTGGGGGGTTGAATTTGATGGCGTGAGGCCGGGTATGGGTGCAACGAGGGTGACCGAAGGTGGTCCGTCCATGGTGAAGTCCGGGTCCGGTAGTTTTAGGGTCGGGTCTACCATAAGAAACCTGGTTCTGGTTTCTTGTTTTTTGGTATTTTTTGCTTTCTAGTTTTCTAGTATTTGTTACGTAAATCAATTAGTTATAAATACTCTATTCTTGTTGAATTCCAATTTCTAATTGCAAGCAGGGAGATAGAAGTTCAAAATTACATTCATTCAATGTTTAATTCTGGTTTCGCCGGTAGTGGCGGTGGCGGTGGCGGTGGCGGTGGCGGTGGCGGTGGATATTGAGGTAGAGGCAGACCTTGGGTTGTACACGTTCACATGCTTCACATACACAGGTGGTTAGTATTTGGATTTTGAAAAGAATTGAATTGTATGTGAAAAAAGATTATGAAGAATGAAGATATGGAACAAAGATATGTGATAATGCTCTACTATTTGATTGAATTGGAAAAAATAGAGAGAAGTGAAATATATTGATTCAATACCATTACCAGAGCGTAGCTTGATACTGTATTAAGTTGGTCATTAGATTATTTATTTGTGTTGTTTGATACTGTATTATACAAAACAGTATCACAAAAATATTATCATAACAGAAATGGTATAAAATTTGCATACGTGCTCACAATTTTTATTATAATATGTTTTTTGAATGGTCTTGACGAGCTGGTCAAGACAAATAGTTTTGCTATTGCGTACGATGGATTTTTGCCGTTTGAAGTCGTCTCTTTAGCTTAAAATGGCAATCTTTAATTTTTCTTGTCACAACAATATCATACATACTAAAACAGTATCACAGATAAATGTATTTTACTATAAATTAGTATTATATATGAAAATATCTTAATAAAACAGTATCACATACACAAACTATAACCCAGTAAAATAACAGTATCATAAATTGAAACATTATTATAATAAAATAGTATCAAATATAAAAACATGATATAAGTATACCATATTACTTTATCTAAATAAAACAATATCGTAGATCTGTTTTACTGGTTGAGGTAATTATATTGTTCTTAAAATACTCTATTAGAAGTACAAAATCATTGATACTGTTTGCATTCAATAACATTATCATAGATTAAAATAACATCATACATGTTTTACTAGTTGAAGTAATTATATTGTTCTTAAAATGTTCTATTAGTAGTATAAGACCATTAATACTATTTGCATTCAATAATATTATCATATATTAAAATATTATCATAGATTAAAACAGTATCGTAGGTTAAAACATAATCATAATAAAACAATATCAAATATAAAAGCATGGTGTAAGTGTAACATAGCACATTATCTATATAAAACAATATCTTAGACGAAACAATATCATATATATAACTAAGTACAAGATATTTTAATAGTCGAAGTAATGATACTGTTTTTAAAATGCTCCATTAGTAGTATAAGATCATATGTTTAAACATTATCATAATAAAACAATATCAAAGATAAAAATATGGTATAAATATACCAATGTACATTATCTAAATAAAATAGTATCATACAAAATAATATCACAATAAACAGTATTATACAAAATATTATCACAATAAAATAGTATCATTAAATTAGCGTTTTTTTACAATTAAAGATAGAGTAATGCTATTTGTAGTCGCTCACTACCGGTAGTCGTCATATGTGTCATCACTCAATTGGATGAATTATTCATAATTAATGGCTATAAATACATTACTTAATTAAAGTAAATAATTCATCCAATTGAATAATACCACGTATGATGACTACCGGTAGTGAGTGACTACAAATAGCATTATTCTTAAAGATATGTTGGTCTTTTAACTCTAAAATGTGACTTTAATTGAATTAAATTTTGACCATATGATTTTGGAGTATATAAGTGTCAAAATAGTGATTGGTCTTAAATTTATCCTAGATCTAATGATTAATCGCCGAGATGGTGGAATGGGGTCTTGGTGTGGTGGAAGTCCATAGTGTGGTTGAGAGCAAGTGGCCACTGCGGGAGTTGTTGGGTTGGGTTTGCTCTTTTTCCTTTTCTTTTTTTCATTTTATTTTTTTACTAAAAAGAAAAGAATAATCCTTATTTTAACATAAAGTTTACATTTTAATGGCAAAATAAGTTGGTGAAAGCTTTGGTAAGAGAATAAGTAAGATAAAGTAGTAAAGAGATCAATAAAATTGCAAGTCAATGTTGTAATTTTTCATTTGCAAAATTACAACTAACATTTTATCGACCAAGAAAGTAAACTCTCATGTTAGTGATCATAACTTTGAACCAGGACGAACAAGGAAACAAAAGAAATACAATAAGCTCGACAAGAAGAAACATTAACGACCTGCCCAAGCTATTTTCTCATTTATCTTATAATTCTTTGAAATGGCCTGATGTCTTTTGGGTTCACTTTGATATTTGTAACGGGTCAACTCGATTTGGCCCTCTTGTTTGTTCAGTCACTGTGTTAGGCTTTGTACTATTTAGAGGTGGTAAATGGACTGATTGGTTTGATTTGATCCAAAATGGGATAGGTCACACAAGAAATTAGATTGGGCTGGCCTTGATCCCCCAATTTTACATGGGCCAATAATTTGTTGAGCCAATCTAATTTATATACATACATGGGCCAGAATATTCTAGGAATTGACTGTCTGGTTCTATTGATTCGTATATTACTATTTCTTGTAATTCTTCAATTCTATGTTCTAACAAATTAAGATCTTTATTCTGTATAATAATATCTCCTTCTAATAAAGATGAATCTAACTGTGGTAATTCTCTAAATACTCTATCTAAAATCTTATATCTTTGCCCTAGATTTTTTCTAACTCTTTCTAATTCTCTACTTGTTTCTTCTAACAAAAAGTTAAAGCTTTCTAGGAGTTCTGAAGACAATTTAATTTCTTTGGTTCCTGATGTAGATGCTTCGTCTGATTTTGAGCTTGATAGGTTCATAAAAATTTTTTGTTTTTCAAAATTTTGTATTTTATCCTACTTGGTACTTCCAAGAAAGAAATTTTGATTAGAACATATTGTGCAGCTATAGTTTCATTCTATAATAAGCTCAAATTATAAGAAAAGCAGTAGAAGAAGATGGTTAAATTTTGTAGATAGAATTACAAATACTGAAATTAATATAGACTTTGAACATATTAAAGGTGTAGATAATAAAGCTGCAGACATCTTAAGTAGAATGATTTCTATTAAAGAATTTTGATCTAACTGTTTTGTGTTTCTTTACAGATGTCCAGACCACCATTAAGACCAGGAATTCTCCCTGGGAATTCTTTTGCCTCTACAGCTTTATTACAGACTTCAAGTAGTCATAACAGACCTTTTTACCAAGAACGTTTAAGGTTTGGTAATCAAGAACTTTTATGTTTTCCTAATAGTAACATTTCATTCAAGGTTTTACCACATATTTCCATTTCTAGAGAAGAAAGATGCATTTTAGATAATTTATGGATTTCTTATAATAAGAACCCCAAAGATCAAAAGTATTTTCTAGCTTCTCTAAATGCACTTTCAAAACATTTTAATCAAAATAAAATTATGTATAAATTTTATGTTGTAGTTAAAGGTAAAACGCCAGGAATTTTTCATTCATGGTTAGAAGTGTTAGACTGCATTAAAGATTGCAAAGACCCTCTTTATAAAGGATTTTCTAGTTACCAAGAAGCACTAGATTCTGCTAGGCAGTTAATATGATTTAATTTTTATGTTTCACCTACATTAAAAAATTTTCAAGATCCTCCATTAGACTTTTCTCCTAGCAAAGACAAGAAGATTTTTTGCACTCATTGTGAATGCATGCAGAACAATTTTAAGATTATCAATGAATCTAATCAGACTTTATTAGCTGAAAGAACATCATTACAAAAGAAAGTTTCTTCTTTAGAACAGCAAATTGTTAATTTAAGAATGATTTATCCAAAGGGTACTATTGAGCCCAAAAAATCAATAGCTAGTCCAGCTCAAACGGTAGCTGGTAAAGACTCATCAAGCCCGTTGATGGCTGTGGACTTGCCCAAAGCCCAACAGACTCAGGGAACTGTTGATTTCCCTACTAACTCAGAAAAGACCCCAATCTAGGATACCCTTGACCAGCCCAGTGGCAAATTCGATTTTTTAGTGGACTATTCTTCAAGCCTATCTCAGAGTCCATCTAAAAATCAAGAATCACAAAAAAGTCCATCAGACTCTCAAAATAGTAAAGGCAAAGAGATTTTACAAGATAGTCAAGACCCAGAAGATGATGTTATTCCAATTAATATACTTCTTTCTTAGATCCAAAAAATGCAAAAAGATGAAATTTCATCCAAAAGAAAAAAGAAAGTTGTTAGAAAGAAAAAAAATTAAAGATGTGATTAATGAGACCATTAATGAATTTTTAGCAAAGAATGAACATAATAGAGAAAAAGAAATCAAGAAAATTCATCAGAATCCAGAATAGTCTCCAGCTAACTCAGAAGGTAGTAGTTTTAGAGGAGAAGACGAAGGATATGGATGTAACAATTCAGACTCGGGAATGTCATTTTCTCCTACTGCAGAACATAACTTTAATACATAAAACAGAATTTCGTGACAGATCTTTGCTGGAAAAAAGAAACAAAAAACTTTTAAGAAAAGATTCCTTTAATTTAGAAATTCAGAAAATGCCAGATGTTGCTAGACGAATGATTTTCTAAGGTGCTCTCTTCAAAAAGATTCCTTGCCAAAATAGAAGACCCCAAGAAGAACTGCTCACTTTTTGAATTTCCGCAAGAAAACAATGCAAGAACTGTGCAACTTTTCAGACCCTACCAAGGAAGATTTTGAAGAATTTGTCAAAGATGCCCCGACAGCCTACTGTATATCTTTTAAAAAGGAAGGACAACTGCCTTGTTTTTTGTAAGATATCAGTCATTTGGAAAGATTTTCATTTCATGATTTTGGCCAGAAGTTTCTCGGTGAAACGCGTGCCAATGATGAACAGAAGAAAAGACAGAAAGCAGGAACGCGTGGAAAGAACAACGAATCTTGCTTTTTTATTTACTTTCAGACTGTTGTTTTGCTCCTAAGAATTTCTCTATATAAGGATAAATGTTTCACTTGTAAAAGCACGAAACACACATATCTGAAAACATACACACTGCTTACTTTTGAAAACCTTCCCCTTATACTTAGAAAAATTCTCAATCCAAACATTGTAAAAAGCCTGTAAAAAGGTACATGTTATCTGAGCTTGTATTTTAAAGTTTGTTTTCTAGTTTTGGGATTTTCCGAAATGGAAATCCTTAGTAGTAAATTTCTTTTAATGTATTAGCAGATCTCCAAACTTTTATTATGTGTTTATTTTTTATGAATTATGAAATATTATGTTAAGATGTTTTGTTAATATTTGTGTTTAATCATTTCATCCTATGCATGTTATAAAGGCATAACTTGATTTTTAGTAACCATACTGTTTCTAAATTAATCATGAGTGACCCAAATGAGTAAAGATTGTTGGCCAGAGTGAGCCTGTGATATCCTTTAGATGTTGGGGAAAAGGAAAAAATTAATTTAAGAATTTATTAAGGGAGTGCCAATGGTAATCTTAATAAAAGGAATCAGGTTAAAGTTAACATGTCTTAGGTGGTGATATTTGTTTTCCATTTTTTTTTTTTTAAAAAAAAAGGGAGATTTGTTAAGACATTTAGAGAATTTATGAAAAAGGAAGTACCAAGTAGGATAAAATACAAAATTTTGAAAAACAAAAATTTTTTATGAACCTATCGAGCTCAAAATCAGACGAAGCATCTACATTAGGAACCAAAGAGATTAAATTGTCTTCAGAACTCCTAGAAAGCTTTAACTTTTTGTTAGAAGAAACAAGTAGAGAATTAGAAAGAGTTAGAAAAAGTCTAGGGCAAAGATATAAGATTTTAGATAGAGTATTTAGAGAATTACCACAGTTAGATTCATCTTTATTAGAAGGAGATATTATTATACTGAATAAAGATCTTAATTTGTTAGAACATAAAATTGAAGAATTACAAGAAATAGTAATACACGAATCAATAGAACCAGACAGTCAATTCCTAGAATATTATTTAAAAATAAAAGAATTAATAGAAAATTTAGACTCCCGCATTGAGCAGATAAAACAAGACTCTGCTAACTCGCAAAACTCTACTGACCCAACCTTGAGATAGACCCTTCTACGCCAGTGGCTGAGCCTATCTCTTCGCACCTCCTCCTACTCTCCTTCTCAAATTGGTATCAGATAGTGAAAACTCAGAATCAGAATGACTAATGTAAGAGATGGTTGATATCTCTTTGTTTGGTGTTTTTCCCAAACTTTTGAATCTATCTGGATTTTTTCACTATTTGAGGTTGATGTTAAAGGTTTTTTAACTTCGGCTAAAATAACCGCTGAATGTTGATCTAAAGATTTTTCTGTTTTTGATTGAAAATCTTTAATATCTTCTTTTAATTCTTGAATAATGTTTTTTAACATTTGTATTTCCTTTAGTATATCATTTAATGCCATTAATGTTCTCCTGAAAGAAGCTTTGTTAATCTATTAACCTTTTCATTTACTTCCTTTAGTTGTCTTTCTTGACTACTTTCTGGAAGATCCTCTTTCCATCTGTAGCTAGGATTTTTTCTAATAGATGTAGAATGTAAGAGTAATGGTCTTTGTTCTTTGACTAAAGTTCTACTTTGGTCAAGGTCAATTTGAAGGGAACTTCTGGCTGGTTGAACTAACCAGTCAAATTCAGTTTCTTTGTATTCAATGTAGTCTGAGAATAAAGGATCAATCTTTATTCCTTTTGGTTCCTTGACAATGGTCATGTTATGTTGGTTATGTATAGCATAACTAACAAGGTAAGAAATTGAGAATGGAACATTGTTGTCTTTGACTAAATCTTTTCTTCTGTAATTGAATACGAAGGAAAGAATTCCATCAAAATCTTGGTCATGTAAACTCACTGATAGTCTAGGATGTGATGTGAAAATTAATTTTCCACATGCAAGGTTTCCATTAAGGGTGCCTAGGCATCCTTCTCTTGTATTTTTAATTCTTTTATCAATTAATCCCATAACAATGGGTTGATTGATTTTGTCAGATAAGGTGCTACGGAGTTGAATCCTAATAGCTCCTATAGTTGCCCAATAAAGGTTCTTGTTGTCATCTAAGTCAATCTTTTGCTTAGCTTTACTAATGTCTTGTTTGGTTAGAAGGGTAATTCCTATCTTACCATATGTATGTTGAATGTGAATAGCAAATTCTTTTTGGGAGACCCCATAGTAAATATGCTTATTCCTATTCATATATTTGTTGATGAAATTAGGTTGTACAAAAACTTCACTTGGATGTAATGTCAAATTTGTTTTACAAATTTTTGCAAGTTTTTTGTCAGAAATTAAAATTTCTTTTGAAAGGTTTCCAAGTGACTCAGTTTGTTCAACAACTTCGTCAACTTCAAATTCAGTAGTAATTTCACTACTCATGATGATGATATGAATAATGTAATAAAAATTCTTTAACACATTCTTCAAATAATGTTTTGTATTTATCTCTTTTTTGTCTCATACGGATTCTAACTGAATGATGAACATGTTCAAACATTAGTTGAAATCTGTATTCTTCATAGTATTCGTAAAGATTACATTTATTTGCAATTGAATGTGTATATGCTGTGCAGATTTTACAATCTATCATGTTGAGTGATGTTGTAAAGCATAATGTATTAAATAGCATTCCATTTCACTGTTATAATGTAATGATGCAATATTTCTTTCATTTTCATGAATTCTATATGCATTAATGTATAGACTTATATTTCTATAAGCTTTTAACTGTAAACATTTATCATAATGATATTTATAGAGAGTTAAATAATTCTCTAAATTAAATATATAACGGTTGCACATTAAGCAATTAGTCATTTATAATGTAAACATGGCTCTGATACCACTTTTTAAACGGATAATGTTTAAACTGCGGAAGGATCGGAAATTTAACAAATAATGAAAATAGACGCATTAGATACCAAATTGATCATTTTGCAATAATAAACTAAAACAATAATCTCAAAAGCCTTACTGTATTTTAGCTTGCTGCCTCAGCATATATTTTCTGCCTCACTCCTGGATTCTGCACTTACACTCGCACTGGCCACCTGCCTTTGGTGTATTTGGCTGAAAATCGGAAATCCGTACAAAATGATATATAAAGAGTAGGAAAATTAAAACATAAAGTTTTATTTCAAGGCTTAAGAGAAAAACTCTCTTAGCTTATTTAATTACAATGCTGATCCAAATGGATCTAATTTTTTAGTCTGCTGATTTTCGGATGTTCTAAATGTCTGAAATGGCTTCCATTAAATAGGCAGAGAAAAGATGCTCAATTATCTTCTGTACGCCAGCTGTTGTTTCCTTTTCAAAAAGGTTTTTGTTTTCTTCTGTCATTTCTTTTCACCCGTGAATGAACAGTGAGCGAATCTTGCTTTTTACTGTTGGTGAACAATGTTTTTTGTCGGCCAATTGAAACTTTTCTGCCAAAGTCTTTGATTAAACAGTAGACATTTTGTTGGACACGGAAGTTTGGCAAAAGGTGATGTTTGCTGTCAGATTTTCTTGAGGATGGAGAAAAGGGGATCCCATCTATTTGCTTGTCTGCCATTATTTGAATTCAAATGTAGATTCTCTGCAGATTGATGTTCTGAACTGTGGCACACGTTTCACCGGGAAACATCTGGCCAATTTTAATCAGAGTGGTAAGCACTGTCGGCATGTTGACTGATTTTCTCCGCTCTGGATCACTCATCTTCAACAAATTCTTCAATGTCATCCAAATGGATTTTTTCTTTTCCTTTATCAATTTGAATTTTTTCTTTGCAAAATTTGCATTTGTGGTAGTCACCAAGACTGGATTTTAATGCTTCGCATAAATGTCCATTATACTCAGAAGTTGTGTTAAAAATGTTATAAAAAGTTTTTTCAAAATTACAAATAATTTTGACAGCTTCTGATGTAATTGGAGTTCCAGTTTTGCTGGTTACCAAAATATATTTTGAGTGAAAGTTCACTTTTGCTTTTGATTTACCACTAAAGGATTTTAAGGATGTAAGAATTCTTTGAAATGATAAGGATCTCCAATCTTCAAGTATTAGTTCACTAACACTGGAATACTGTCCTTCTTTGGGTTGGTCCAAATAAACTTGTTGGGAAGTTTTAATTTGGATGTGGTGATATCCTTTGTGTAAAATATTGTTTTCATCCCAAAATGGGATAGTGCTTGAAAACTTTAAAATAATTTGAAGTTCAGGATTTTTCACAACATATTTCCTGAAGTCTTTTAAACACTGTAATAATTTTGGATCAATTAAAGATAATTCCTTGAAATCGGAACTTGGAATTATCATTTTAATTAGTCCACAGTAAAATGCATTTCTAACGAATGTAGGTTCAGCTCCTTCAAAGAAAATGAACTGACCAAACTTCTTTTCAAAAGTGCCAATGTATGTCTGTTCAGGTGCAGAGTCACAGATAACTCTAGCTTCACCTTCAAGAGAAAGAAAATCTTGAAGTGTAATGTCAGAGATGGTTGATATCTCTTTGTTTGGTGTTTTTCCCAAACTTTTGAATCTATCTGGGAAGATTTCTGAACTTGTTTGGACAGCTTCTTTGTAGGAGAAGTTTCTGAATCTTTGATTTTCAAAAATTGGGAATGTAGGTATTCTTGGCCTAGAACGGATATCTTTCTGAAAGGGCTGTGGTCTCAAAGATATTTGGGAATGATCTATGAGATGTTTGTATGGAATGAGATTGGACTTTTTGGCTTTATGGAATTCAAGGAAGGCAGTTTGGGCTTCAATGAATGCTTTAAAGCTTTTATGTTTGTATGGCTTGTGTTTAACAAGTGGTTCAACTTGTTCCCAATTTGTGTAATATCTACAGTCTGGACCATCAAATATTACATAGAATTTTTTACCAGGCATTGAAGTGCCAATTCCTACAAGAGGAGTAGTGTCTTTCTGTTGAGGATTTGAAACTGGATTTGGAATATCCATTGGCTCTTTAGAGCTTGTTTCAAAGGTATCCTTCACAGGTAATGTATTATCAGATTCATTACTTTTGGTAATGTCACCGTTCAATTTCTTTTTTAAATTGAAAATCTTTTTCTTTAAAATTGTTACCTCCATTTCTTTGATTTCAAGTTGTTCTTCAAGGTCTTCAATCTGTTTCTCAATGTCTGTCATTTTACCTGCAGAGATTTAACTCACGTGTTAATGAATCTGCAAGATAATTATCTTTGCTTTTAATGATTTCAATGTCAAAATCATAATGGCTAAACCACATTTGCCATCTGATTAATCTACCTTGTTTATAATCAGGGTGTATTTTACAATTTAAAAATAATTTACACACTGAGGAGTCTGTTCTAACAAGAAATTTGTTAGATATAATGTAAAGTCTAAATTTTGAAATTGCCTTTTTCATGGCCATAATTTCTTTTTCATTAATGTGGTAGTTCTTTTCTGAATCTGTAAAAGTTCCAGAAGAGTAACTACATAATTTTTCTTCTTCAGAAAAACTGTTTTTTGCTTTTAATACTCCCCCCCCAAAATTTTTGGGAAGTATCTGTTTCAATAATCATTTTATCATCTGGTAAAGGATGATAAAGAGAAAGAAGATTTTTTATCTTCGATTTTATTTTTTGAATGTAAGTAGAATCTTCATTCAACCATTGCCATTTAAAATTTTTCTTTAATTTCTTTTGCAAAGGTGCTCTCATTTTGGCTAAATTTGGTATAAAAGATTCTGTATAATTTAAACAACCTAAAAATCTCATAAGTTGTTTTTGATCTATTATTTCATTTGAAAAGTTTTGAATGTGTTCAAGGATATGTGGTTTAAGTTGCTTAAATCCGTAAGCAATTTCTAAACCAAGGTATCCTATTTTTTCTTTGAATAATTCTGCTTTTTTCTTAGACAAAACTATTCCTTCACTTCTAACAATTTTTAAAACTTGTAAAATATGATTTTCATGACTTTCTTCATTTTCTGAAAAAACAAGAATGTCATCAATGTAAACACAACAAAATTCATTAAATTTTTTGAAAGTATTATCCATATGTCTTTGGAAAATACCTGGAGCTTGTTTGAGACCGAATGGGACAACTGTCCATTGGAAATGTCCTTGAGGACAACTGAAAGCTGTAAGAGGCTTTGTTGATTCTTCAAATCTAACTTGATGAAAGCCAGATTTTAAATCAAAAGATGAAAAAATCTTTTTTCCTTTTATAAGGTGAAGAAGGCTTTGCATATTTGGAAGGATATAACCATCTACTTTGGTTATTTTATTTAGTTGAGAATAGTCTATAACCATTCTAGATTTTCCTCTTCTTTTTTCTGCTTCTTTCCTAACCATGAAGGCTGGGGAAGAGAAAGGTGATTTACTTGGTTCAATAACTCCAAGTTCTAGGAGTTCTTTGATTTGAATAGAGAATTCTTCTCTATCTTTTGGACTGTATGTCATTGCTTTGGCACGAATGATTTTATCCTTGAATTCATCAAGAATTTCAATTTTTGCTGTGAAAATTCCTTTGTTGATGCTAGGATCAAGAGGATTTTCTGAACAACAAATTTCAAAGAGTTTAGCAATTTCTTGTCTTTTTGTATTAATTTGGAATGTTTCCAATTCTTCTTTAGAAATAAAAATGTTTGAATTTTTGGCAATATTCTCCCCTTTTGGAAGAACAAAATTTTTGAAATTCTTAATTTTGAACATTTCTAAGAATTTTATTTTTAAAGAATTGAAGGCTAAAGCTTTTCTTTTCTTCAAAATCCAAATCTTTTTATTCTGTAATGTAAAACTGATTGCATTGATTTCTTGTACAAAAGGATGGTATAATTGACAAAAATTATTTCCTAGTATGAAATCAATACCAGATTCAAGTTGATAAACTGTTGGAATTTTGAAGTCAAATGTTTGAAGATAGGAGTTATGTGATCCATAAATTCCTATACTAAGATTTTTAACAACTTTAGAGGATGAAATTTCCGAGTTGTTTGCAATTTTTAATTTTAAAGTTCTTTCTGACTGAACCTAAAATTGTTCTGGAATTATCCATTTGCTTGCTGTGCATACTGATGCTCCAGTATCAATGTAAGCATGGATAGTATATTTTCTATATCCTTCAAAACTAAGTTTTATAGGAATATAGATAGAATTGTGATTTGTAATGTTTTTATTACTCATAATCAGATGATGAGTCTGATGATGAATAATCAGAAGAACTGTCAGTAGACATACAATACAGAGATTCTGTATCACTAGGGTCTTCAATAGGATAAAAACCTTGTTTTTCAAATGTTTTTAAGACTTTGACACGGTCTTCATTTTCAATTCTTGCTGGACATTCATTTGCATAATGTCTTGCTTCATTGCAGAGCCAACATCTGCAATTTTTCTTTTTCTGGGGACAAAATTTCTTTTTGTTCTCAGTTTTTCCTTTGAAAGGTTTACTAAGTTTTTTAAAGAATTTTTTCTTCCTAAAAAACTTCTTTTTATAAGGTTTCTTATATTTTTTGAATTTATAACTTTTCCTTTTTTGCCTTCTAAATGTTTTTCTTTTTCTTTCAGGATAACAGCCATACTGTCCTGTGATTTTATCAAGGTATGGATTGCAGCATATCCTTGGGTTTCTAGGGACTGTTTTTTCACTTGTCCTAACAAGATGTCATTCTTTACATTTTTCTGCAAGAAGATTTCTTGTAATAGTAATGGCTAATCCTAAGGAAGAGTCAATTTTTTGATTTATTTTGAAGTTTTCAGGACTTGGTTCTTGTATTTTTAAAGCTTCATTAAATTGAATGATTACTTCATTGTTAAAAGGATATGGAAGTTTTCTCATAAATTTTTCAGTTAATTGTCTCCATTCTGTTGGAGGGCAAAGGTAAAAATATTTTGAGAATTCGCAAGTGTATTCCTCAAAATAACACATGTCGCAAATTGACATTTTTTCTAAGTGATTTAAAGCATCTGCCTGATCTGTGGTAGATCTAACGTTTTTAAATGCTTCATAAGTTTGTCCTGTAAATTGTTTATAGATTTGTTCAATAATTCTTTTAATAAATTGGGGAATGTTTGCTCTAGTTTCTTGCCAAATCGCATTTTTGGCTTCATAAGAAATTGTATTGAGGAAGGCTTTTACATTTCCTCGTGTACTTGCAGTTACATAGTGCCATGAGTTTTGCTCATCCCTATGTATTTCTTTGTGAATAATCATTGAGATCATGATATTATTATACCAATCTTCAATGACTGTTTCTGGGTTTTTAACACAATCAAGGTCAAGAATTTTGACATCAATTGGGGTTCTTTTTGGTTTATTAAGAAAATATGATGGATCAATTTCCTCATCATATAAAGGCATTGGTCTGAGAATAAAATCTCCTAAAGGTCTTTTACCATCTCCTTTTGGATTAGAGGAAGAGGGTTCATAATCCATGGGACATTTTCAATTTTTGGTTTTCTAATTTCAATTCCTTTATTAGTATTTCTACCAATAAGGAATCTTTCATGTATGATGACTTCTTCATCAGAACTGGAATCTGAATTAATTTCAACTTCTCCTATGTGATCTTTCACAAAACCACTAGGATCTGTTTCATTAATGATTTCTTCACATTTGGTATCAGAGCTATATATAGTAAAAAGAACTTAGAGTATTTAAATTTAGAAATAAGTACAAATTATAAAAGAATAAAGACTGTAAATAACAATATTTTAGGTTGTAATTTAGGTACAGCGCATAAATTACATAGTCTATTTTCAGAAGATCCAAGTCAAAACCTTATTATAGATTTAATAATTAATTTATCTAGAAATTTAGAATTAAAAAATAAAAGAAATTTTAAATCTATAGAATCAGTTTTAGAACTTCTTAAAATAAGAAATTTAGAATTAAAAAATATTAAAGAAAGTCTAGATTATATTAAAGATCAAAATTGTGCTATTTTAGATAAAGATTCAAAAACCAGACTTTACAGAAATATCAAAATTTTTAGATCTTAATAAATCTAGAGAAATAGAAAAGATTGTCATTAAAACAGAGGAATCAATTAAAGAATTAAAAAGTTTAATTCTTAGTTAATGAACGAAAATTCTATAACAGATAAAAACTATAAATACGCTTTAGAATTTTGTAACTCTTTTCATAAAGAACCAAAAGGCATTACTAGTTCAGATCCTCCTAAAATCTCATAATCAATTTTAATTAAACAGAATAATTTAATTTCATTACACAAGAAAATTGACAGTTTGGATAAGGCAAAAGTAGCAGCAACATCTTCTAGTATAGAAAACGATTTAAAAGCAATAACAGGACAATTAGGAAGTTTAAATCTTCAACCCACAGGTAAAGAAAAAATAAGTAGAAAATTACCTAAAGAATTTAAGTTTCCAGGATGAGTTTACAAACTCCTTTTCTAGAAAGATTTAGAACTATTAAAGAAAGAACTTCTAGACCAAGTACTTCAGGAATAGACAGATCCATTTTAGACAGACTTTTAAGAAAAACTGAACAAAATGATCAGAATATAGAAGAAATTCTAGATCCAGATCAAGATTACGTTAGATTCCAGACCCATGATTTAAGATTACTTAACCCAGAAGTTTTATATAATAGAGGAATTTTTGAATCTAAAACACAGTTCTTTAGACTTAATAGACAAGTCCCAATTCAGTGCATAGAAAGTCAAGTTAAGAAGTTAAATCTAATTTCTGAAGATTCTAAAAAAGAACTTAAAAAGAGAAATTATAGATTTATGCACTTAGGATTAATAGTCATAGGAATTAAAGGACTAACAAGGAATAATTTAGGCTGTAAGACTTTAATTACGATTTATGACGAAAGATTTAATAATATAGATAAGAGCCAAATAGCTAGTATGGAAGTAGACATGAATAGTAATCATGGAATTATTTACTGTAATCCAGATTTCCTAATGACTATAAAAGATTTTTCTGATAAGATTAAAATAGGAATCCAAACTAAAGGATATGAAGACACTGATAGTGGAGAAAATCTTTTAATTCATATAGGATTTTTAGGAAGATGTTCAGTAAGCGCCCAAACTAAGTACAAAATTTACATAGACAAAGTAGTAAATTTAATGAGTAGTAAATGTATCAATATAGTTAAGCCAAAAGAATTTTCACCAGAACAACTTGCAGGTTTAGAATGGGATTTAGACAAGTTTTTAGAACAGAAAGAAAAAACAACCATTGCTCCAACAGAAGCCTTAACCTATAGAGACATACACGGAAGAACTAGTCTTAGATTTATAAACTATGACCAAGTCGAAAGACAGTAAGAGAAAAATGAAGAGACAGAATCAGTTAATGAACCACTCATAGATAATGTTCATATAGAATTATTAGGAGAAGATATAGATAGAATTATCTTTCCTAAAGAATTAGAAATGAATCTAAGTAAAGAAGAACTCCTTAAATTAGAAGATGAAATGTATCTTAGTAAACAGATCAAGAATAATGAATATTTATATTATGATTCAGATCAGAATATAAGATTAGGAAATACATATGAGGATGATAGTAAAACAGAATGTAGTTATGAGAAAAACTTTATGGATACTCAGACTTATAAAACCATAAACGACACCCTTTTTGATAAGACCATTAAACATAAACCTTTTTTATATGGATCAGGATTTCCTCCAAGAGGATCATATGAAAGGTATAACGAACCCCCAGAAGACTCACAATACATAGCTAAAGGTAGTGAAAGACCATTAGAAAATAAAATAGAATTCCAATCTGTAGCTAAGGCACAAATTTTAAATTTGACTGCTCATGACCCTCAGATGTGGACAAATGTAATAGACGTATGGAAAAGTACTATCATAGGAAATTATATTAGGAATTTCAAAGACATGGAACCCCTAGATATGTATAGATATTTAGAAACATTCCTAGGAGAAAGTACAAAGGCAATGTGGGAAGCATATAAAAGAGAAAAGAAGGAAGAATTTGATGAGTTAATCAAATTAGGAAGTAATCCTTACAATTTCGTCAATAAGATTCAAGTTTTAATTACCGGATCAGACCCTAACTCAGGACAAATGAGTGTACAGAAAAAAGCTATGAGAGATTTAGAACAACTTAGCTTATATAAATGGACTAAAGATAAATATGTAAAGAAATTTTTAAATGAATGTTATTACCTAGTTTCAATATCAGGAAATACTTTTAATCAAGAAGTAGGACAAAAGTTATTCCATAAATTACCAGGTCCTTTAGGATTAGAAATAACAGATTCATGGAATAATTTACAACAGTAAAAGAATTTCCAGATAAGAAGTGGAGCATAGGACATAGAATACAACATGTAATAAGATGTTTAGAAGACAAATGCGTAGCTCTACAAATTCAGAAACAACTAAAAAAGACAGACTATAAATTTTGCAAAGACATTTTTACACCTCAGACTTATGGTGCTTTATAAAGAAAAAATATAGGAAAGATAGGAAAAGTAAAAGAAAACCTATAAGAAAAAGATTTTTCTTAGAAAATCTAATAAGAGGAAGCCTTATTTAGATGAGAATAAACATGTCAGAAAATTTAAGGCTAATAGAACTTATAAGAATAAACTTAGTTGTTTTGTTTGTAACAGTAATGATCATTTAGCAAGAACGTGTCCAAGGAGAATAAATAGCTATGATAAAAAGAGTACATTAGTAGAATGCACTAATGAAGATCTTATTCAATTAGATGAATATATCTCAGATAATGAATCTATTTATAGCATTGTATCTATAGAAGATAATATAGAACTTCAAAAAGATCCAGACTATGAAATTTTAGATGAATTTATAAATTTCAAGATTAGTGAAGAATCAGAATCTGAAGATGAACTAGATTTAGTACAAACTATATTAGAAGAATGCAATTATAATTGGCAAAAAAGAACAGGTACAGATAGTACAGCTTGTTTTTTTGTGTAACTGGTATCCAGTTAGAAAGCTTAGAGCAAAATGTACAGAATGTTATAAAGAAGCGTGTATTAAATGTTTAGAAATAAATAGTTTAATTGAAAAAGAAGAAATTAAACCAGAAATTATAATAGAACAAATAGAAATTTCTGAAATCAGAATTTTTAGAAGAAGAATTGAAAATATTGAAGACATGCAGAAATTGTTAGTTCAAAGATTAGATATCTTAGAATCAAATAACAAAGGTAAAGGAATTATGATAGAAGAACAAATTCCAGAACACCCAGAATTAGTTCAGATAGTTTGTAATTCAGAAAAACTAAGAAGTATTAAGGTGAAATGCCAAATTAGAATAGGAGACTATATCATAAAATGTTTAGGATTAATAGACTCAGGATGTAGTAATTGTATAATTAATAAAAAATTAATTACAGATAGGTATATAGAAAAATCTAAGAATCCAATAGATGCCCAACAAATGGACGGAGACCATTATACTTATACAGAATTACTTAGGTCCAATAGTAAGATTAACTTTGAAACTAATTGTGGTTTAAGTATAGAATATACTCTATCTAAAGATTCTACATGGGTAAGACCTTTAAATCTTAAAAACACAGACTTTATTTTAGGATTAAGTTTTTTATTAAAAGACAATGGTAGTATCACAATTAATAAAGATTTTATACATTTTCAGAAACATACATTATTCACAATATATATATTCAAAATAATTAAAAGAAGAAGAAAAAGCTCGACGACCAAGGAGGATAAATCCCCCTCAATGTGGTGACTGTGGGTGTGGGGTGGGGATTTTTCTTCTTCTTTTAATTGTTTTGATTTCCTGACGATTAGGGGAAAAAATTTCCACTCGATTTGATCACAAAACCAGGGGGAGAAATCCCCCCATTTGTCGCAGATTTCTGACATGGTATGGTGGGGAGTGGGGGACTTGAGCTAATATTTTTACCATGCTAGCCCACGCGCGCGAATCGTATAGAGCCAAATAGGTTCAGATTTTATTAGACCCACCTAGCTCGAAATCCAAGTTATCTGGATTAGTCCGCTGACTCAACCCATTTTTCACCTCTAGCACTACTCGTGAAAGGTCAGTGTCGGCCTCCCATATTTATATTATGTTTATGGTAGGTCAAGCCTAACCCATTTACCGAAGACAACATACTTTTCTTTGTTGCTAGCATGTAAAACGTGTGTTGCACGTGATTTAATAACGGTGTTGTGAGATATATGTTTATTCAAATATTTAAATAATTATAACTTAATTTAATACTGCATTAAAATACAAAAATCTGACATTAGAAAATACAATGAAATATAATGTTTGTTATTGTATTCATACAAAGTACTTTCTATAATTGTGTGGCCAGTATTAAACATCTATTTTTTAAGGTCTGTAATATAGTCAAATAATATCAATTAAAAAACACAAACAAAAAGAATAAAAAATAGTGTACATAAGTTCTTAAATATATTGAGCACTCAAATCCATTGAATTTTCTTGCTTTATGAGATGGCAAATGATTTATAACAAATATTTGTAATTTAATATAGCTCTACAACTATGAAGAGGTTTTAACCCAAAATATCATATGTAATTCGAGCCCATAACACCTCAAGTTAGGTTGATTTATCAATTATTATATAAAAGAAAACAAAATAACATTTACATTAGAAATTGGCAAATTTAAACATTCCCATTTGCACAATTCAGTGCCCAAATGTCTTCACGTGAACTTATTCAAATATTAATGGATAGATAAAGTAATATTACCAAAACTAAATATTCTAGCGATTTAAGCGTCTTATTCACGTTGGAGCATAAATAGTTAAGAAAATTTAGTTTTAACAAAATAGATAACAATTCAATTCAAAAGCATAAAAAAGAATAATAAAAATAAGATCTGTATCAATAGTGAATTGAAACCATTGTTGAAGTTAGCCCACAAAATTTTTTTCGTCTAGAAAATTTGAAGACGCAAGTCAATTAGACATGTAAACAATATACAAATACGCATGAACATGTACAATAATTAAAAAAATACACCATAACCTTTATAGTCCAACGCAAATTATTATTTTTTTGAAAAAAAGAAGAGCATTGAGAGAAGATTATTCACATTAACTAACAAAAAACCTCAATCACAAATACAAATCTTCAAATGAAGTCTTTATGGATGAGAAATGATCTCTTGCCTCCAAGGGGGCAAAAAATCTTGCCCACTTATTGAGGTGTCAGCATCCAAGATCAAACAAATAGGTGAGCAATCCAAGATCAAACATTTGTTTGATATTGGATTGCCCACCCGCTGACACCTCAGTAGGTGGGCAAGATTTCTTGCCCCACTGGGGGCAAGAGATTATGACTTCTTTATAGATATCATAAACTACATAATTATCTTCAAATAAAATAACCTTAAATTTCAAATTAAACCTGAAATAAGTTGAATGAATTGTTGGTGGAATGTCAATTATTCTTAATCTTGTAACTGTCCAAATCCGTTTTCACAATTCAAAGAAAATATTTTCAAAATTCAGTAATTAAATATAATAAATGAAGATCTAGTATTTTCAACTTCTAAGGACTATATGTTGTTATAAATGCTGAATTAGAAGTTCAATTATGATATTAACTCAATGACAATTTAGGAAATATAAAATATTAATGAGGACATATTTGTCCAAAAATATTTATCCCTTTAAGCCCCTTTTAAATTAGTATTAGTATAGATTAATAAAAGGTTTTTTTTTTTAATAAATAAGCTACCTTTTGAAAATAATTCTAAAAAATAATTCTTGTTTCATTTATTTTAGAAATACTGTTTTTTTAAAAAACTATTATTTTAATTTATATATTAAATAATATATGATAACTGAATATGTAAATTTGCTGCTTGAGTATTTGATCATTTGAATGGTAAGTCCTTCATCTTTATAATATCTCTACTTTAGTCTCTGTACTTCATTTTTCATTTCAATTTCATACTTTTTTTATTTGCAATTCAAATCCTTCAACTTTTAGATTTTTACAAGTTAATCCCATATTTATAATTTTATGTCAATTTAGTCTTTTATAATATCACTATTTGATACAAATGTTACAAATGATATTTTGTAACAATCTATGTTACAAATTGAGATATAAAACATCAGTGATGCAGAATATCAATTCACACAACATATGTGGTGTAAAATAATATAATATAATATAATCTATAACATATTCAGTGATACAAAATATCATTTGTAACATCTGTATCAGATCGCGATACTAAACAAAATTTGTTACAACTGTTACATCTGCAAAACCAACTCTAAACTTCAACAAATTAATATTAATATACACATTGGACTCTAAAAACCTATATATATATATATATATATATATAAAACACAATGTCAAATTTAATAAATAAAACTATTGATTTTATCATTTGTAACATACGTAACATCAGTGATACACAATATCAATTCATGTAACATGTGATGTGTAAAATAACATAATATAATCTGTAACAATTTCAGTAACATATTCAGTGATACAAAATATCATTTGTAACATTTGTATCAAACATTGATATACAATGTCATTTGTAACATCTGTATCAAATAGTGATACTATAATAATTAAATTGACATAAAAGTATAAACATGGAGACTAACTTGCGAAAATCCAAAAGTTGAAGAAATTGAGCTGCAAATAAAAGATGATAAAATTGAAATGAAAGATGAATTGCAGGGACTAAAGTGGAGATATTATAAATATGAAAGACTTATTGTAAAAATAAGAAAGGACTCAAGAAGTAAATTTGGATCAAAATTCATCACAATTCACGTGGGGATTCACATGGTCTTTTGAGGTATATATTTGATTTTAATTTATTATATTAATTAATATAATTTTAAGAATGTAGTATTTATAAAATAAATTAGTTAAGTTGTTAGATTTAAAATTATTTTAAGATTGATAAGAGCATCTTTAATGCACTGTCTATTGCTTTTTAGACGTGCCACATAAGCATATATAGATGGGGATCCTGTCTAACTGACGAGGATCCTGTCTAACTGATTTGACACACTAAAAATAGACTCCATCTAGAAGTTAAACGGACTTCTAGACGCAGCGACTCACTAAATTTAAATCAATCTAAAGATTTTATTAAAAAAAAATTCAGACAAGAAAAATATAAATTGAAGACCTGTCAATTTTAAAAAAATTTAATACCAGATAAGCGATAATATTAATTTTAGACGAAACCCATTAGAGACGAATTTATAATTTGACCGTCTATGCAATAGACGTTATGCCACACGGACTAGAAGTCCGTTTATTTTACATGTCAAATAGACTACAATAGACAGAGTGTATTGGAGATGCTCTAAGTTGTGGTTGCAATATTTACTAAAAATAATATTTTACCAAATTATAAGTGCTTATAAATAATAGCTCCAGTAATATATCATTTAAAGATGGCAATATTTACAAGGACTCAATGTGTTGTAATCGACTTGGATTGGACGACTCGATTTGATGGGTATAGCTAGGTTGGGTCCAAGGCTCCAAGCTAAGGATGGCAAGAGCTTGCTGTTCCTAGCCCATTCCATCAATTTTTTATTTATTTATTGTAAAATCATAAAATAGAATACAAATTAAAATTTTGCTAGAGATGGACTAAAGAAGAATCGAACTCAAGTTGAAATTATAAATTATAAATCTCAACAACTATACTACAACCCAAATCTTGTATTTTTTTTTGTTTTGTTTGCTATAAATATTTAAAAAAATTATATTTTTAATTTTTTTTTTCAATTTTACCAAAAAAAAAAAAAAAAAAAATTCTTAGAACAGTTCACGGATCAAAAGTTGCCCCGCCCTGCGTCTTGCTCTGCAAATTTGCGAATCGCAAGACGAAATGGAATAGGACAATGGCAAGGATCAGAAGAAGGTAAAAATTTGGCTTGGCGTGGCGGGGCGTGGCGGGGCCGGCCATTGCCGTCTGTAGTCCAAAGCACAACAGGGGGACTGGAGGAGCAACATTATCAGCAAATTCGTCAATAAGGTAAAATACCACGGGCATTTTAGTAATTTCGTAGCTCACTCTAGTATTCGAAGAACGGTCGACCTTTCTCTCTCCTCACTATGAAACAAAGACTGAAAGACTCGCAAAATTTTCAGTTCTCTCTCTAAGTCAGCTATTTCCCTCAAGATTTACACTTCAAGAACCTGAATTTCTAGGGTTTTGTGAGTAAATCCAGGATTTCTAATCCTTTTTCTCTTTTCAATTCATTTCCAGAAATGACCAGAAATTTTGGATTTCTGGTTTTAGCATTGGTATTAGTAGCATCGATATGCGAGGCGGCGATCTTCAATCCGATATCTGACTCCCATCGATCGGCCGCGTTACAGCTCTTCTCTGTCTCGGATGGATCTTTTGGAAGGTGCATTCCAATTTCTACACACATGCACACAGACATATATGCATTTGTTTGTTTTTTTGGATTTGCTTGATTGTGGATGATTTTGATGTATTGTTTAGTGAAGAAAAATTGCGGCGTTTTTATGTGATTGTTCTTTTGGGTTGCTGAGGGAAAGCAGGGAAGGATTTATACTGGGACATTTGTGATGTTTTTTAGTTATTGTGGAATTGAAACGATCTATTTTTTATATGAATGGTAGATAGTAAAGTGCTCGGTTGAAACAATGCCTCTGAAATAAAAAGGAATAATTTGAACTCTGTATTGCTTTTGAGCAGCCTATATGGGAACAATTTCAAAATTTCAATATTATGTGATTGTGTACTGACTTTACAGCCTTGTAGTTAATATGAGAAAATTAGTTTTGATTGTGGCACATCCATTATTTGTGTCGCAGATGGAATTTGGTTCCTCTATCCTTATGGTGGTTTATTCCCTAATAAGTTTTTAACAAAGAAAAAGGGGAAAAATATAGTTTTTCTTCTATCCTTAGTTAGGTTGCTGTTTCTGTTGCTCTATCCTTAGTTAGGTTGCTGTTTCTGTTGCTCGATCATCTACTTGATTTTACCTTTTTTGTAGCCTGGAAGAGACATACGAGGCTTTAAGAACATTTGAGGTTCTTGGAATTGAAAAGAAGGTTGATACAAGAGCTTCAACTTGTGCGACTGTAGTTGACACCATTGGATCTCCTTCTTCAGCTTTAAAGGATTTGTTCCATGCGTTAAGAATTAATGGTATACTGAAATGTGAACTGAATGACGAAGCTTTTGAGGTATTAAATAGCTTCTTGCAATTCATTCATTGCTCCCAGTTTAAAACTTGGTGTCTTTTGTTATTTAAATCTGTTACTCACATTTGTCCCTCTTTTTCTTCAGGGAATTATGCCTAGAATTAAAGATGCTATAAATGATTCCCATTCGCTTCTTGATTACTACTACTCCATAGGAGGTTTAATGCTTATTAAGGTATTGGATTTGATTCTTCAGTTCTTTGTAAACTGAATCTACTTCATAAAAAAAGCTTGTACTCTGTAGATAAATTGATAAATCAGAAGAAAAGTAAGTAGGAAAGGAAATGAGAGATTTTATGGCGATATTTGGTTGATACAGATTTAACAAGTTTGTTAAGCTTTGTGGGCTAGAACATGTAGGTTTAAGTTCTTCCCGCCTTTCTCTGTTTTGTCTTGCGACGGCTCTATTTTTCCTCTGCTTTTGGTTCGTGTAACTTCTAAGCTGTGTGGATTTTGTATAACTTTGTATGTTAATGATTTGATGTCCAGGATCAGACTTCTGAAGTAGCTGTACATCTTGGAGATGCTGATAGAATTTTTCGTTCCATAAAGGTGAACTTACAAATTACAAGTGCTGCACGTTTCTGATCAATACAATTATCACACACATTATGCTTTTCTAGAAGAGGTTGCTCTATGTATTATTTCGTGAACACCCGAATGACATTGGGTTCTTGACAGGCTCTCAGCCAAAGTGATGGAAGGTGGCGCTTCAGTTCCAATAACCCCGAGTCTAGTACTTATGCTGCCGGTAATTACTTATATATGATATTCTATAATACGTTTATCAGATATCTCTTATTGTACGTTCTGGCTTCAATCTTGTTTCGTTTTTTGTGCATTGACAGTCCATTGTTGATAACTTCCCATGGTTTACTATAATCTAAAAGTAATTTCTTCCCCCCTTTTTCTATTTTTTCTTCAGGTCTAGCACTTGAAACCTTGGCTGGAGTTGTTTCATTAGCATCTTCTGAGATTGATCATTCTCTGGTGTGTCCTATGTTCAATTTCATTTCTCACAAAAGTTGACTGTATTTTATAAATAGAGATAGTTTGGCTATACTCATTGATTTGTGTGACTTCACCAATTTCAGAGGCTCTTGTGTCATTGAGCATTTTCCTTATATCGATTTGATCAGTTTTGTTAGAAGTGTTTTGCTTATAGTTGGGGTGTAGGTGATTCTGTTGATGGGCTGTTGCCACTTTCATGTGTTTATCAATGACTTACTTGATGATCATGTTTCTGGGCGTTTTAGCATTAACCGTTCTTATTTTATGACTGTTAATGATTTATCAAATTTTGCATTATTTGGTTTGATGCACTTTTTATATGCTAATGTTTTTTACCCTCGACACAATAAACACCCCCAGAAAAAAGAGAAAAAGTAGAACCTTTGAAGCGAAATATTTTATGGAGCTATTATTCATATTCTGATCTAACTCTTTTTCGTATTGGCAGATCGCTACTCTAAAAAATGACATAGTGAAGCTTTTTGATGGTATTGAGAAATATGGTATGTTTAGCTATTGATTCTTCTCCCCTTCATTCTTTGGTTCTGAACTGTTGAAGTTTACTTTAAATGTCATAACTCTATGAAGTTCTATAATGATTCTTCAAAACCACTTATGGTGGCAAAGAAAAAGAAGAACAATTGTTTTTTATGGCAGAGTGTTGATTTTTGATTCACAATTTGATGGTATCGAGAAATACGATGTGTTGCAATTGTTTTTTTGCAGTCATTTTATATTCTTAATTTGATTTTTACTCTTAATGTAATACCTTCATTAAGTTTCATGATGATTCTTCAAAACGTCTTATGATGGCAAAGTAAGTATCTAGTATTGCCGAGGTTAACTTTTGATTTCAACATTATAGTCTTCTTTGGTCTTAGATATATCCTGATGTCCTGTTATGTTAAAATATGAACCTATGACAAATTCAACTGTGTCAAATCCCCATAGAGTGTTAAATGTATTTACTTTGTCCCTACATGTAAGATAGGTATATTTCCCATTTTGAACTTCCCCTTGATTTTGTGATGCCAACATATTAGCTGCATCACTTTGTGAAGAAATAATGGAAAATTGGATGACCATAATCATATATCCTACTTCTTAACTGTGTGATGCTTGCAATATGAGGCTCAAGAAATAGCAAATATATAAGAAAAAATCTGGAATAATGCAGGATTCTTAGACACTATTATAGTTAGCCGAATCACTTTTGAATTATTAATGCAAAATTGGATGAACCTAATCATATATCCTTCTTGTTAACTTTGTGACGTACACAATAAGAGACTCAAGAAGTAGCAAATATACAAGGAAAAATTATCTGGAATAATGCGGGATTCTCATACACCATTACTCTATCAAATAATACCCTTAATGGTCTTCACATTAGCATCTTTAGTATTAGGCTTCAAGCATGTACTTGTTACTTTTAATTTAAACTATCTTATATACAGAATTTTTATGAGTTGTCTTAGATATTACATTGCTTTGGCTGAGTTGGTAGTTACTGTTGTTGGTTTTCTATAACAACTCGAAAGTGAGTTAGAATAGGGAGTTTTAGATCGTAGAATACACTTGAACAATGTCAAGCCCCGCCACCCCCCCCCCCAAACAGGTTTTTTCTAATAAAATGTGACTGTCATTCTTTATCCTATAAATTTTAGATTTTTTTTCCCTCTTTTAAATGAGATTGTAAATTATTGAGGTACATTGTGTAATTATTCTTCCATTATTTCAGAGAAGTGACTTTCTTGTCATATTTTAGATGACGGGGCTTGTTACTTCGATGAAAAAATCATTGATGCACACATGCATCAGGGTTCTCTTTCAGCTTCTTCAGTGGTAGTCCATGGTCTCACAGCTTTTGTGACAGCCGCAAAGGGAAGTTTAAATGTATGTTTGAACATAACCTATGCCACCTATTCAGTTGGTGCTGTTATTTTTCTTTTTGTTCTTTATTTTCCTTGGCACTTTCTAAAACCACTGGTTTCAAATATGCAGCTTCCCGGGGACAAGATTTTGGGTTTGGCTAAATTTTTCCTTGGTATTGGAGTTCCTGGCAGTGCCAAAGACCTGTATCACCAAATTGTTGCCTTGGCTTGCTTGGAAAATAGTAGGTAAGTAGTTGCATAATTTATTTCCTTTGGCCTCTTCTCGTATACTGTTCTTACACTATTTTCTCTGGTACATCTTTCGATATTTTTTTTTTTGTGTGCACCGAATTTTTTTGCCTCTGCAGGCATGTGTCATTTGGAAAATTTCAACCTTTTGAATTATACTTGCCAGTTGCATCTCACCATATACTTCGAAATTGTCACATCTCACAAGTAGCTTGCAACTCTAGAATCTGTTGTTGGCACCAGTTGAATACTATTTGAGTATTTGTTCTGAAATAGGTCTTCTGTACAGGGTATCTGTTCCTTTGATTTTATCACTTCCTGCTACTGTGCTTTCAGTTTCTACAAAAGACCAACTTAAGGTATGCCAACTTGATCAATATTATCCTCTTGTCTTATTTAACTTTATTCCTAAGCAAATGAATTTTCTATAATTACGCCCTTGTCATATTTGCTCAATTCCCCTCTTTCTTTCTTTTTTCTCCCTAGAATTCTTGCATAAGTAATTGTTTTCATATTTTATGCTTCTCTGGTGGTATATTGCATAAAGGTTTGACATATATGGGACAGTACTTCAAATTTATGCTCCCTTTGACTTGATAGAATAGACCAGAATAAACTTGTTTAAGTGAATATTAGCAGACCACATAATACACATTTATAGACTTACAAGTTTTGTTTGCATACAGCCTTCTGCTTGAATGGTTCTCTAGGGTTTTTCATTTCTGCAGATATTTGTTTATATAGCTTACTGAATTTATTATGCTTTTTAGGTGCGGGTCAACACTGTTTTGGGCTCTGCAGCTCCACCTCTATCAGTCAAACTCATGCACATTTTTAGCTCTGGTTCGAAGGATGCTTCTGTGATTGACCAGGTGCAAACAGGTTCTTAACGTTTTTCAATTTACTCAAGGACACATATATCAAGTTCTTTAAAGTTCATTTATCTCTCTTTACAATTAGCATAATTGATTTTTCCTTCATAACGCCTTACGGTGTAAGATTTTTGCATCCATAATGCAGGAGCTCAAGTTTGACCCTGAAAATGCAGTGCATGTCTTGGAGACATTGCCAAAGAATGTCGATGTTGGGAAATACATTTTTTCTTTTGAGGTACTTCTGTTGCTGCTCCCCCTTTCTCTCCTTTCTCTAACTTGTTTTATGAACAGAGTCTTATCCTCTGTTTTTCTATGGTTCCCTGATATTCCTGGTTTCAACTTGGTAGATTTTACTTCATGACCCAGAACATAAGAAAATCTATGCTACTGGTGGACGAACAAAGGTACCTCTATATGTAACGGGAGTCATTTCAGTTGACCATGCAGAAATTGCAATACTTGACAGTGATCTTGGGAGTGTAGAAATGCAGAAAAAGTACGTCCTTTAGTTTTTCCAGTTATGCATTTCCTTATTTTTCCTTAGTTTCTACCCTATTAATTTTCTTTGGTAGAACTTTTTAATTTCTTTGCGCTCTGTAGTCATTCCCATATATTTGTCTATACTTTTTTTCGCATATTATCCATTTCACTTTGCACACTACCTGTTTTGTTCCTCATTTTGGTCCTTCCTATGTAAGTTTTCTGCTCCCAGGAGGGGGTTTGTGGGTCTAATGGTTCATCATTTGGTTTTTATTGTAAGGCATCATGATAGGTCTTCTTCCTTTTGGTTCATTGGGGCTATCATGCAAACTGAAATTTTATATGGTCTGTGACTAATTGCAAATGCAGTCATGTCGATTATACCTGAATCATGGAATAGACATTAAACATTTGGGTTAAAAACCCAAAAGGTCATTGAACTTATAGTCGCATTTCAATTTAGTAACTTATCTTTAATCTGTTCCACCCAACTTTATGTTTGTTTGAGGTTGGTAATTCCGTTTCTCCTTGCTAATATTGACGGAAATTACTGATAGCTACAAACGGAGGTCAACATAAAACAAATCATGAAGTTTGGTGACCATTTTGGAACAAGAAAAATATGAATGACTAAATTGAAGGAATGACCAAAGTTCGGTGACCATTTGGTTTTTAATATTGATTCATATTTTATTTTTTAATTTGCACAAAAATATCCAATTTTATGTACTGAAGAATGCATACTCTACTAACACAATTCATTGAAGCCTTTTTTTCTTCTAATTATACTAGCAAAGTTCTTGTTCAAAAAATGTATCAATTTAATTTGCTTTGTACTATTTTTGTCACAGATTTTAGAACTATCTGATAGATTTAGTCCTCTCCACTTTTGTTAAAAAAATTTATTGCCAGCGACGGATTAAATTTTGTTGCTAATATATTTTAATAGTAAATTGATATATTTTTGTGCAAATTAAAGAAAAAAAATTGTGGAAAAAGGAATCCCTGTTAACATCATGAATGGCCACTGAACTTAGGGGCTTGTTTCAATTTGGTCACCCACCCTTTCTTGTTTTGTTCCAAAATAGTTTTTGAACTTTATGTTTTATTTCAGGTTGGTCACTGTCTCCGTTAAGATTAGTGATGGAGACAAACGGAATGACCAACCTGAAACAAAATAAAGTTGGGTGACCTTTATGAAACAAATTGTAGATGAGTGACTAAATTTGAAACAAGGCCCAATGATTGGTGACCATTTGAGTTTTTCACCATGGCACATTTTATACTTTTGTGGGCATATTTTATAAGTGAAGTACTTCCATGCTCAGTGCTGATGACACCCTTATTTATGTGGAAGTGGTTTGACGGAATATCTTTTAATTTCACGGTGTGTAATTCAGGCTAGATTTATCTGGAGAGAATGCCGTTGCTTTATCTGCAAACCACCTCCAGAAGCTGCGGTTGTCCTTTCAGTTGACCACTCCTTTTGGACATACTTTTAAGCCACACCAGGTTGACAATCTATTTTTCACGTGTTTTCAACTATATTCTCTACTATCCTAGTTTGTTGAAATTTCTGTTGTGTGCAGGCATTCCTCAAGTTGAGACATGAGAGTGGAGTTGAACATATCTTTGTGGTGGGGAATTCTGGGAAGAAGTTTGAGATAGTATTAGTAAGTATCCTTTGGTCTTCTAAACATATTACCACTTTTTAATTTTGACTATGAATTAAAT
The DNA here is from genome assembly GCA_030279155.1 of Forsythia viridissima. NCBI lineage: Eukaryota > Viridiplantae > Streptophyta > Magnoliopsida > Lamiales > Oleaceae > Forsythia > Forsythia viridissima. The sequence continues at coordinate 17,725,939 of CM059034.1, forward strand.
CTGCGGAAATGGTCATTAGAGTTTGTTGAAGTCAGGTCACAACTGTCTCGACCTAGGTTACAAAACTGTGGCTGTTGTGGTGCTATATTACTGTCATTGTTGCTGTGGCTGTCGTCATCATTATTATTGTTTAAGTAATTGAAACACACTACATTAGTCTGCAGTTGCAATGTAATAGCTGTTTGGTTATTCAAAGATAATTCATTTTTACTATGCGAAAGCCTAACACTTGATTATGTAACTGTTACTGTCTTGTAGGATTTTCTGGGACTGGTTGAGAAATTTTTCTATTTGTCGGGGAGATATGACATTCAACTTACAGTTGGCGATACTGTCATGGTAAAAGTATTATAGGAAGCAGAACGTTTGGAACCCCCCACCTCCCAACCGGAAGAGGGAAAAAAAAAATAAAGAAAAGAAAAGAAAAGAAAGAAAGGGAAAAAAGGAAAGAAAAAGGAAAAAAAGCATGAAGATGTTAAATGTTATCATTATGTCTGTGCTGAAATTTTCAATTTGGTTTGTTTCAGGAGAACTCTTTCTTGCATCTTCTGGGCTATCTCGAATTGGATCTTCCAGATGCACCCGAGAAGGCAGCTCGTCCTCCTCCACAACCTGTTCACCCATACTCAAGATATGGGCCCAAGGCAGAGATAACTCACATCTTTAGGGCTCCAGAGAAGCGGCCTCCAAGAGACCTCTCGTTTGTTTTCATGGGTCTTGTTCTCTTGCCGTTCTTTGGTTTCGTGGCTGGGGTACCTCCTATTTTATTCTTGCTTCTTTTTCTCACTAACATAACCGAAACAATACTCTTTCTATAGTGCATTGCTCTTTGCTGTAATCGTGCCCAGCTTTTTTATTAAATGGTTAATATTGCATGGTTTGACATCTACAGCTCTTCTACCTTCGTGCTAACTTAAAGAATTTGCCCAAGTCAACTGTTCCTGCTACATTTGCCATGCTCTTCCATTTAGGCATTGCAGCCGTTCTCTTGCTGTACACATTCTTCTGGTTAAAGGTCCGTGACTGAATTGTTCTTATATTTTGGATATATATATATATATTTTTTTTATAAATTTGAGGAAATTCTTGTTAAAGACTGAAGTAGTGAAAAAAAAAAGGGAAAGAGGAGAAATAGCAGTGTTACAAAATTTTCTTAAAAGAGGTATTCCTTCATTAGTCAACATTTCACAACCTAAAACTGCCCTTGCAGTTTAAAGGTAGATTTTTTTTTTTTTTTTTTCTTTTTTCTACCTCACTTCATATTTAGCCGTTTGCTCACACCTGCGACAACTGAGACGATTTTGGAGAGGGGTGGATGTAGGAAATGGATTTCTGGAGTCTGATTTATGAGTTTTTCTATGTAAATGAAGATAAAGAAGAAGGATAAGAGGGAGGAAGAAGTAAAAAAGAGGAATGTTCACGTCAACTCGACCTGGTCGAGTTGGTTGAATAGGGGTTCAAGTAAGCTTTTTTGATTAAGGGTGTACTCGACATTTTCCATTTCACTATACAAGAAAGAGGCCTCTTTGACATTTTAGAACAAGGCTTTTGTTCCCAACTTCGGATAAGGCCTTTTAAAAAAATACCTCATTTTTGTTCCGGTATCTGATAATGCGGTTTTACATCTTTGCCATTACTCACCATCTTCCTCGTACCATCATTGCTTTAATGACTGAGAAAAGCTGTATCAATTAAATACTGTGCCACCATCACAATAATTGTCGTCATTTATCTTACCTCTATCACATGCAACTATCTCATTCCATTCACAAAATCGCCACCACCTTGTCATTATCATTTAAACTTCTTTTACTTATATAACTCTATAGAGTAATATATTAGAAATTAGAAGTGTGTTTGCTGTATCTTCCTAGATGAAAAGCCCATCTACTAGATGCACTTGAAGACGAGGGCTCCAGAAGTAGTGCTTTCAAAAAATTGTTTATGATTGGTGATTCAGGTTGTTTCTCTGGGGAGTAGCACATTAGCTGACTGAAATAGACACTTTTGCATGCAAATCATGTTCGTGTTTTGCGTCCTCTCGACCAATTGAATTCCCCAAGCAAAATGAATTGCACACGTTTTCTGGATTAAAGAAAAAGGTAATTAAATTAGGTAGCATGTTTGGTTCTTCACCACTTATTTTTACATCTCTGTATGCAGTTGGATCTGTTCACAACTCTAAAAGCACTTGGATTCCTGGGAGTGTTCTTGACGTTCGTGGGGCATAGGACGCTATCCCATCTTGCTTCTACCTCGGCCAAGTTGAAATCTGCTTGATGAATTGGAATATACATTTAGAATTTTCAACCAGAGGAAGCTCCTGAGAGAAAAAGGGTCTGTAAACTGATTCAATTTTGGACAGATTTACTGCAATTACATAATTGCATAAGAATTTTCGTTACAAAACATTAATACTTACATGTAGTAGTGGATATGGCACACATCATTCGTCGAAAGTCTTCAGGTTAAATGACTTAGTTACGGTATAGACTAGGATGGCAGGGTGTGGTTAAATTGTTGCTGGACCCAAAAAAGAAGATTATGGAAGATTTGGTTAAACATTAATTTATATGCCAAATGGGATATTTGGTGATCTTGTTGAAGTGATACTATTTTTTTTTTAATATTGTTGTGTTATTGTCTTGTTTAATTTGTTTTTATGTAATTTAGTTCTGTATTCGTTGAACTCGATTCGTATATCCTCCCCCACATAATTAATGGACTTCTCTTGGTCTATTATTGTCATTTAAGTTTTAATTAGTCCCAAATCAAATGGATATGTAGAGGGCAAAATATTGTCGCAAATACAGGCTGCAGTATAAATGATTTAAGAGAAAATATTCCTATAATTTATTACTAGGTGTTAGTGCAATTTAATACTATTCTAATTGTAATCGAGTCAAAAAATCTAAAAAACATTTTTGAATAATTAATTTTAGAATAATAAGTGTTATAAAAAGGGTTTATAGAGTGTGATTTATGCTAGAGTAATTTTGGCATGTTCAGGCGGTTCTAAAAAGTTCGAAAACTTCGCTAGGCGGCGTCTAGGCTCTACTTAAATTTAAAGCTCGGCTTCGACGTCTAGTCACGTCTCATGTCTCACCTTTGCATCGTATTTGCCTCGTTTTCGTTTAGGTCTCCTCGTGCTTGTTTTTAGAATGAAATTAGAATGAAATTTGTTATTTTTAGAAAGATGGGCATGTAAATAAATTTTATAAATTTTCCTAAAATAAATTTGTCTCCTCGTGCTTGTTTTTATTTATACGAAATGTCCACAAATAATTCTTCAATGTCATATTTAAAAGGAGTAATTTGGAGATTCTACCCTAATACAAGTTTTGGATTTTACTCTTTATTGCATTAAAAATTATCCCCTCGTGCCCATAAAAAGATTTATCGTCACTCGTGATTTTCTCCTCTATATAGTTAAACTTTGTGACAATTTTTTAGCGTTTCCTCTTCTTCAAGAACTAGAATTTTAACATTGTGTTATGACTTCCGAGTCAAAAAAAGTGTATTTGTCAATTTGCATATACAGTTTCTCTCTCCCCAAGAACTTTAAAAAAAAAAATGTATCTAAAAGAAGTTGGAGACAAAATGCCTCCAGGTTTTAAGTTTATTCCGACAAACGAAGATTTAGTATATAATTATCTTTACAAAAAGGTTGCTAATGAAGAAATTAAGGAAGTCACTTTAGAGGAAATTGAACTGAAAATTACAGATCCATGGCAGCTCCCGGGTAGGTCTTCTTTCTCTTCAATATGGCACAACCAACCCCCCACTCCCCCCCACACAAATCCCCACCCCAGGTGGGCACATTTTTTTTGTTAGATAATTTTTCTTGTTCATTTTTATTTGTGTATCAATGAGATATTTTGTTGAAGACAATTTAGATGAAATATTTAACATGATATTAGAGCCAACTATTGAATCATGGGATTGCATGTTGAGAGGTCAATTTTGTCAAGAATACTAGCCTAAACGCTATATAATTATTTCATATTTAAGGAATGTTGAATTTTATCCTTAACAAGCATTTATAAGATCGTGGCTCATTTAATAATAACAATTTTGAAACCCAATGATTCGTTTGAGATTTAGATGAATGATATTGTTTGTTAGAGATTTTTGGACTTTGATACTATATATATTAACCATATCTAAAAGAAATTAAACTATTGGAAATGACATATTTATTTGTCTGACAAAGATTCAGAGTTCGTGTGCAGCTGCTACCGATTTATAACAATTGACCTTTGGTAAAAATAAATAAATTTAGTCAACATGCACATGATGTGACATGTTGAAGGTAAATTTTGCATATTTTTTAATAACTTGTAGTTTTAGACGAGATAATTCAAAATACGTTATTTCAATTTTGTCAAAAATCCTTATCAGAATGAAAGAAAGAGAGAATCTTCATTTTGCTTATCATTAACGATATTTACTTATTTTTAATTTTGATTATCTATATACTATAACTAGGGGTTATTCTAGCCTACAACTTGTTTCGTCATAAAACTTTACATTCTAGCCCTCTCGAATGTATAACCAATTTTTATCGAGTCTTTTTTATCACCAATTTGCTTTGACCAATAAAAATTTTCATAACTTTAAAAAAATAATTATTGATGATAAATTTAGTTATACTTTAATAGATGACTGTTGCTCTTCTTCGGATGCCTGCCTTAAGTGTTCGCTCGCCTCGTCAATCCGCCTTCCTCACTGTTCTCATAGGCTCGCCTCCGTCAAATATAAAATCATAACCCAACTGCCATCAAATTAATTAGACATCAAATTACCCTTGTCCGTGGGAAATATGAAACGCCAGCACTTGAGAAGGTGAAACGTTCCTCATTAATTTCTCTAATAATAAGGAAGATGAAGAGACACCCGCCATCAATGACCATTGAAGACTACAACTGCAAATCATCCCTATAAATAGAGATCAACCTTCCAAGTAAAAGAGGGAGAACACACAACTTTTATATACTCCATATTGCTATTCAGCATAAATATTTTAATCATGTACTGATTATCACACCGGAGTGGACATGGGAGAAAAAAGCTCCGCCACATTTTGCAGGTTTCCACCACTGTCGCCGCCGTGCTCAGAGAAGGAGAAAAACATCTATCATCAATTATTATGTGTATGATGGATATATTTAGAATATCTGAATAAATAATAATAATAATTTTGAAAACTATGGTATAAATCTATTCATTTTCCTCCTTTATCATCTTATAGCCTTCATAAAAGTGTTAGACACACTTGTATCAAATCACTTTTCACTCAAATTATGATTTTCCATCAGTAATCTCATGTAACTTGTTAAACACATAATCTAATGATTTTTTTTTTTATATTTTTATTTTTGCATCCTTAATTTCTCTGAAACCTAACAATGCGTGTATTCGTGATTGTTTAGACTAAGCCAAGCCGAATTCGACTGAGTGGTATTTCTTTAGTCGAATTCGCAACTATTCGATAGGCTTTCAAAACAATAGGGCCACGCCTCCGGCTACTGGAAAGGTAATCGGAGGACACGAACTATAGCCTCGACAAGAAAAACTTTAGTTTTCGAAACTAAAGCACCTAATGGAATCAAAACAGGTTGGATAATGCATGAATTTCGCCCAGAGAACCTCTAAGGATCAATGCTTTGTAACCCTTAAAACGGACTAATGTTCATTTATATACATTTTTTCTTTATCGTAAAATTTTTTATTGGCGACGACGCGTTTATCATAGTGCAAGTGACTTGAGTTAAAAGGATTGATTTCGTATAGACTTTTATTGTACCCATGCACGATAAACTGTTTACATTTTTGACTTGGTCGATAACGCATAAATCAGATAGATATAAAAACTAAAAAGAAGTTAACATCTTATCGATCATGTCAAATGTGTAAATAGTGTATCATACATGGTTACGATAAAAATCCACAAGAAGTCAATACTTTTAAAACTTGGTTGGTAACATGAAATGGATAGTGTAGAACATGCGTGTTTGGCTAAGCTTAGAAAGTATATATGTACTTTTTGAAAAAGAGAGGAAAAACATTTTTTTTTTATTAAGTATGTTTTTGAATTAACAATTCCAAAAAAAGTAACTTTAAAAAAAGTTTATATATAATTGGGAAAGAAGTTACTTTAAATAACTTTTAAACTTAGCAAACAAGCTCGCAAACTTTTAACAAATGTTGAGTCCAGTCTCCAACATTGCATTTTATTGAAACCAAGTCCTATTTAATTTCATTGTAAGTGTGATGTTTGTACGATATATTTACTTACCTATTTTTTTTTATTAATATGTTTGGTGCAATTTTATTTTGTAAACTTGGCTAACTTGACACCTAAATCACGTATCAAACATATGGCCCGTGTTTGAGTGACTCAAATCAAAGCTTAGGGCGTCCATCTAACCTCGGTTTGACATGATTGACAGGAAGCTACTGGGTGTTATGTAGAGTATATAACAAGGATGGAGATGACAGCAACAAATTTATCCCACAAAATTCCGACGAGCATTCTATAGACGCGCGGTGTCACTTCTCCTAATTTGGTTGCATCTCCTAACAAGGACGGTGAAGAAATATAAAAGAGATGAAGAACTATAAAAGAGAATATGTGTGGAGAAATAATTCTCTGTATTGATTCAATTGAATGAATAATTGAATAAGAGTACAATGCATATATATACTAATAATGAAAGGATCCTACCTAAAATAGGAATACTACATACATATATTTTCCTATATACAATTCTACTAACAGAGTAAATATATGGAATATGGTAAGTAAATATATTTGTTTTAATACTCCCCCTCAAGTTGGAGCATGTATATCAAAAGTGCCCAACTTGCGAGTGAAACTGTGAAATGCCTCCTTGCCTAGTGCTTTAGTAAATAAATCTGCAATCTGATTGCTGCTTGGAATATAGGCAGTCTTGATCTCTCCCTTGACGATTCGTTCACGAACAATATGACAATCTATTTCAATGTGCTTTGTCCTCTCATGATAAACTGGATTAGCCGCAATATGTATTGCTGCTTGATTGTCACAATATAAGGTTGCTGCTTGTGGGTGATCTACACATAAATCCGTCAGCAACTGCCTCAACCATGTAAGCTCACAAGTAATGGAAGCCATTGCCCTATATTCTGCTTCTGCTGAAGATTTGGACACAGTTGTTTGCTTCTTGCTTCTCTATGATATAAGTGCATTTCCCAAAAATACACAATATCCCGTAACTGACCGTCGTGTAGTAATATCTCCAGCCCAATCTGCATCACAAAATCCCGCTAGCTGCAATTTTCCACTTGATGGAAAATATAATCCTCGTCCTGGTGCTCCTTTCAAATATCGGAGCAATCGGTGAACTGCATCAAGGTGGGGTTGTCTAGGTGCCTGCATGAACTGACTGAGTGTATTGACCGAATATGAGATTTTCGGTCTAGTAATGGTGAGATAAATGAGCTTCCCTACCAACCGTCGATAATATGTGGGATCTTTTAACAATATTCCGTCTGTCGAATTAAATTTTGATGACTGCTCCATGGGAAATGCTGCAGGTTTTGCCCCAAGTAATCCGGCCTCTTGAAGAATGTCAAGAGTATACTTCCTTTGATTTATTGAGATCCCTGATCTCGAGCGAGCAATTTCTACTCCAAGAAAGTATTTTAATATGCCAAGGTCCTTCAACTTGAATTGAGATGCAAGAAACGTCTTCGTAGAAGAAATTGCTTCTTTATCGTTTCCTGTGACAATCATATCATCCACATATAAAAGAACAGCTGTAAATGAATCACCACTGACCTTGGTAAAGAGTGAATAATCTGCATGTGACTGTTTGAACCCAAACTGAATAACAGCAGATACGAATTTTTGAAACCAAGAACGAGATGCCTGTTTTAATCCATATAGAGATTTATGAAGTCGACATACAACTGGTGTCTCCCCCTGTCGACGGAATCCAGGTGGGAGAGTCATATAGACTTCTTCATCAAGGGCACCATGAAGAAAGGCATTGTGTACATCCATCTGATGAAGTGTCCAGTTGCGAATAGAGGCGACAGCGAGTAAGCATCTAACTGTTGTTAACTTCGCAACTGGAGCGAAAGTTTCATTATAATCAATCCCTTCTCGTTGTGTAAACCCCTTTGCCACCAGCCGTGCTTTATAACGTTCAACTGTACCGTCAGAATGAAATTTGACCTTAAACACCCACTTACAACCAATAGGATGAGAACCTGGAGGAAGTGGGACAAGGGACCAAGTATTGTTTTCTTCTAAGGCACGAATTTCATCGTTCATAGCAGCTACCCATTTGGGATCCTGACACGCGGCCTCATATGTAGCTGGCTCAATGATACGAGAAACATTGTGTGTAAAAGCACGATGAATGGAAGAAAGATTGCTATATGATACATACCTTGATATAGGATGTCGAGTGCTGGACTTGACCGGAAGAGACCCGGTTTGAGTAGGCAGAGCATGATTGATATAGTAATCTTTCAGGTGAATTGGGGTTTGAATTGATCTTGTGGATTGCCGAATTTGGTCATGGGGTATGACAGAAGGTTGGTTTGGTTGTCCGTCAGGTGAAGGTAGGGAAAGCTGCTCATCCGGTCGACTGATATGTGGGGACGGTCGACCATCTGAGCTCTCTGTAGAAACGGATGAGGGAAACGGCTGACCAGACGGTCGACCGGGTGAACTTTCTGTTGAAACGGATGAGGGAACCGGCTGACCAGACAGTTGACCATGTGAACTTTCTGTTAAAACGGATGAGGGAACCGGTCGACCGGTAGGTCGACCGTTTGAACAGTGTGTGGGACTCTCAGGCAAGGAATCTGTTACTGCTATATGTTGGTCCTCAGGGTAAGGTAAATGTGGCATGTCAACATCCAGAGGCATAGATTGTGGTAATGGGATGGAGTTGGTTTCATCATTTTGTTGGGAGGCGTATGGAAATATGGTTTCATGGAATACGACGTCTCGGGATATTATTAATTTTCTGTCGGTAAGGTCATATAAGGTGTATCCTTTTTGTCCTGAGGAGTATCCAAGAAACACACACCGTCTAGCTCGTGTGTCAAATTTATGGCTGGGTTTAAGGTTGGTGGCAAAACATAGGCAACCATAGACACGCAAATGAGAATAAGGTGGTAATTTCTTGTGTAATCTTTCGTATGGTGATTTGTGTGAAAACAATGGAGAAGGTATACGGTTGATAAGATAACAAGCCGTTTTGATATGTTCTCCCCAAAATTTTAATGGAAGATTAGCTTGAAATCTAATGGCACGGGCTACATTAAGGAGGTGACGGTGTTTTCTCTCTACCACTCCATTTTGTTGAGGGGTATAAGGACATGACCTATGAAAATTAGTGCCATTTTGATCTAAAAATACTTGCAAGGATAAAAACTCTTGGCCATTATCAGATCGTAGGGCTTTTATAGTCAGATTGTGTTGTGTTTTAACCCAAGCAAAGAAATTCTTAATTATGCTTTAAGTTTCAGACTTGTGACGCATGAGGTGTACCCAAGTATAACGAGAAAAGTCATCAACAGTTGTAAGAAAATATCTAGCACCAGAATAAGAATAAATTTTATGAGGTCCCCAAATATCACAATGAATCTGATCAAATGGTTTATTACTAGAAATTTGACTAACCTTAAAGGGTAGTCTAGATTGTTTAGCCAAATGACAAACATCACAAATATCGTGGGAATCAAAACTAATATCCGAAATACTTTGTGCTAGGAATTGAAGAGGTGAGGCAGAAGGGTGCCCAAGACGTCTATGCCATAGGTTGGTTAACCCATTGGTAGTATGATGTATTTGTGGTTTTTGTGAAAGGTAATATAGGCCGTTACTCTGCCTTCCCAAGCCAATCGTCTTCTTCGTAGTCAAATCCTTCATGACACAAAAATCAGGGTAAAATATCGCATAGCAACCTAATCCTCTGGGAAGTTTACTGATAGATAATAGATTAACTTTGAAGTTGGGAACATAAAGCACATTATCAACAGTCATATTATTTCCCAAGTTAACTGCACCAATAGATTTAATAAGAGCATGACCCCCATCCGGTAATTGAACAGTTTTGTGCATTGGCATGGATTTATTTCCAACGATCCCATCTTTCGTCACATGGTCAGTGGCCTCACTATCAATAATCCATGAATTACTCAAAGAAGTAGTAGAAGAATTGATACCTGGTGTGTTAACATAAGACTTATCATTATCCGTCTTGTTGTTTAAAAGTATCATGATCTGCTCGTATTCATTGGCTGTGAGCGTTCTTCCTTCCTTTGTGTTAAGTGCAGAAGCAGCAACAGTGTTTGTGAAGCGTTTGTTTCGTGGCTTCACGTCCTTCCCATGAAACTTGTGCCATAGAGGGAAGCCATGTATGAAATAGCAGGTATCAACAATGTGGCCAGTCATCATACAGTAGGTGCATTGTCGCTGTCCAGTTTCCGTCGAAACGGTCGACCGATTCGGCCGATCTTCACTTATCCGGTTCGATCTCCAATTGATTGAATGTTGTCCTGGTGCTTTGATTTTCTCATTAAGTAGTTTAGAAACGGGGATTAAGCCGGGATGATCAGATTGCTGTATAGCCATGAGATCTGATTGGGCAATCGTCGCTTCTATGAGTTTTCTATCATCGTTGGTGCGAAGCATCGTCGCTCAGAATCGTCGCTCAGATACCATGAAGAAATATAAAAGAGATGAAGAACTATAAAAGAGAATATGTGTGGAGAAATAATTCTCTGTATTGATTCAATTGAATGAATAATTGAATAAGAGTACAATGCATATATATACTAATAATGAAAGGATCCTACCTAAAATAGGAATACTACATACATATATTTTCCTATATACAATTCTACTAACAGAGTAAATATATGGAATATGATAAGTAAATATATTTGTTTTAATAGACGGAGACAGCGACAACAACAACAACAAACTTATCTCACAAAATTTCAATGATGATTCCACAAATGGTGTCACCTCTCGTAATTTGGTTGCATCTCCTAACAACGAACATGCCTTGACTAATTACTCCGAAAACATTGGCTAGTCCTCCGATAGCCCATATAGTCAAGACAAAACCCTAGTACTTCTCCAAACTTACTAGATCCCGACCAAGGTTACTTCGATAAACTTATTTTAATTAACTACATATTTTACTTTTACTCTTAATTTTGAACCAAGTCAAGAAACAGTAGAGAAAAAATCTACAAAAAGTAAAAAAAAAAAAAAGAAGAATAAAAGAAAGAAGCTTAGTGGCTCGGACAAGGAGCAGTGAACAAGCAAAAGAAAGGCAAAAAAAAAAAAACAAAAAAGTAGACACTTCAATAAGAAACTGTTTAAGAATTTAGTTTTTCTCTTTAATTACTTAATTTTGTTTATGTGTTTTTGTGTTTATGATTCTTACTTCATGTGATAATTAAATTGAATTAGTGATGTTAAATAGGTCAGGCAAGGCCGACCTTGACACGTGTCAACAAGGTTGTGCACGAATCGGATGGCCCATTGGCCCGGCCCGCTGTGAGAAAATTCGTAATTGTTATTTTTTTAAATGAAATGATAAATAAAATGTCAAACTTTAAAAGATTGAACAAAATTCAACTTCATTTATTCGTGAAACAAATGTACATTACTTGAGGTAATACTAGGTGGTCTCTTTATATGACGGTCTAGTTTTACTTTTACCTTGAGAAATGTGGTTGAATCAATCCAATCTCACAATGAAGAATAAGTTACCTTCTATCTCTCCGTCTATGAGGCAACATTATAATATGTCTGATTATTTCTTTTAATATCAAATTTGTTGATTATTTTTTTTAATATCAGATTTGTTGTTGCTGTTGTTGTTGATGCATGTCACTACGGTTTTTGTGAGTGTTGGTACGTGTCTTTTTGTGATTGTCATCATCATAAAATATTTAAATTATTTATATCCAGTGGTCTATCCCACAGTGCAAACGAGGCTTTCATTACAATTTGTCAACTCAAAATATATTAGAAACATCAATGAATCATATCCCTTAGCATGCCCCCTCGCTCGAGAGGGAATGAAAATGGACTCTATAGCAAGGTTCGAAATTTGATAAAAGCATCATTTGACAATGGGTTTGTGAAACTATCAGCCGGCTGAGAAGAGGATGGAATGTATAGTGTGACGAGATGACCATGGCTATCTTTCACGAACAAATTAAATGGTAATCTAGTTCAATATGCTTTGAACGAGCGTGACACATTGGATTAATGGATATGTGGAGTTCACTAATATCGTCGCAAACAATTGGGACGTTTTGAATAATGGATTCTAATGTCACAAAGTAAAAAATGTTAACCATGTAATTTCAGCTCTAGTGGAAGCCATTGAACGACATTATGCTTCAGAACTTGAATGAGAAACGGTAGGTTGTTACTTTGAACTTCAAGACATAAAATTTGCACCAAGAAATACACAAAAATTATTAGTGCTTCTTGTTGGAATTATGCAGACATGCATAATAGAAATTTAAATTTTAATTCTCTACACATGATCAACTTTAATGTTATAACATAATTTTGTTGAGAAATTATTATCTTTGAAGATCTAATCTTGTAAAACTTGTTTTTCTTACATATAGCAACAAATCTTTCAGATCTCAATCAACCACAACTCTCTAATTATCCAACATCTAATAATAATCCACCCAGATGAAATTGGAAGATCAAAACCAGCATAGAAATGTCAGATAAATACAGTTGGGCAATTTTTTTTTTTTTTTTTTACACCATTTGGGTTTTTGGGAGATCTTATTTTGTGTAGTAACTTATAAATAAACCCCTCTATCTTAATAATTAATAATTTCTTTTTGAATCCTAGAGTAAAATTTCGATCTCAATTGTCGCATAAATTAATAATATATAAAAGCAAAAAATATATTATATATTATTTAAGAACTAGAAAAATATATACTTCAAGATGCTAGTTTGCACAAAGTCACAATGTTTAAGAATTTTGACTTCATCTTTCATATTTGAATTGCACTCAAGAAGCTATTGCAGTCACCTTCTTGTTGTAAGTAAAATGTTTCAATCTCAACAGTATTACTTGCTGAGAGAATTTTTAAGAGAGCAAGAAGTGCGTTAAGATATATTTCCAAGAAAATTTTAAAAGAGCTTACCAATCAAAGTGAGATTTTTTAGGAGATTAAATGCCATAGAGCCCTTAGAAGAGCTTAAAGGACGTAAAACATTAAGTAGACATTTTTTAAAAAAAATAACAACTTACAAAGTAAAATCTTTCAAATTAATTGGTCCTCATGTCACCCGATGTCTTATGTTCAAATTCCACATAACGTGATTGTTTCTTTGTAAATCAATTAAGTTAAAATCAATTCATTCAGGCAAAGAATCATAATTTAATTATTACCTCCCAACGAATTTAAGTAAACATATTTCTCAAAAATGCATTAAATTATACAATATTTATGCATCAAAATGCAAGTATGTACGATTCATGTAGATATTTCAACCAATTTGATGTTCATCATGATCTATATATTCGTGTCATTCAAGTTTTAACTAATCCCAAATCAAATGGATAGATGTCTAAGTACATGCTGAGTTATAAAAGACCATTTAAACCAAAATATTCCTATAATTTGTTTTTAGGTGTTGAACCTAGACCTTAGCATTATTTTGATTTGTTACACCTCCAATTCGCGTGGATTACACGTATGAGTCATTTAAGAGTAAAGCCACGTAGGCTATTGTCCTCCTGCCACGTGGAAGCCTCGATTGCATCCCACACACAATGGCGTAATATTATGGTTCATCGGATTTATGGGAGCATCATTTTGCAACTCACATGGTTTTCACATTGAGTTCGCTTTGGCCAAGCCTCATCCTTTGATGAACCTCCCACAAATTTAAATGGAGACGACGAACTCTGATTAGTTCGGCACGCAATGGCTAGTTGACGGAGCCCTTTGTCTTGAATGCTTAGTTTGTGTTATATATGACAGGTTTGGCAGCTGGAGATTGGGTCCACGAATCTATTTGAGAAAGAAACAATCTCATTAGTTCCTAAATATCCACCCATAAACTTTTGTAATCAGAGAAGATCTAGGAGAATAATTGAAAATAAGGTCATTTTATTGGTAAAGAAAACAATATCTCAATAATGATAACATTCAACCAATTACAACGCGACACGTGTTAAATTTGGTTTGTAACATCAATACCGTAATTTAACCTAGAAACTCACTTATAAAGCTTGCGTAGTTCAAAGAAAAGGTGCTCAATTCTAAACCTAGTTAAAATTCTACCTACTTGTCTTTCCCACACTCCATATTATTATATTTTCTAGTAGCTAAATTGACTATTAGAGTGCAACGGTCGCTAGCCCTTTTTCTTGGAATGACGATCTTTTTATGTTAACGGAGTCTTAATGTGCATGTAACATATATATTGGCGAGGATATGTTGATAGCAAGGACATGCATATTTTTAAGGTATGCACCACCTAGGAGGTAGGAGCCACATATGCTATTGTTTTTCTGATACATGGAAGTGTTATCGAAGTCTCGTTTACATTCCACGTGTGGTGGCGTAACATTATGGATCACCAAATTCGTGTCTATAGAAGCATCATTCTGCAACTCGCATGGTTTTCGCTTTGAGCGCTTTGGCCAAGTCTCGCCCTTTGACGAACCTCGTGCTAGTTCAAATAGAGATGTTGAACTCCGGAGGCGAAGCCAATTAGCAAAACCCTTTGCGCCTTGAATGCTTAGGTGGTGTTGTCTTTGCGTTTGAGTTTTGAATTCATTTTTTATTTTGTGTTTTGAGTATTTGTTTTAAAATTTTTGAAAATACATTCTTTTTAGAATTTTCAAAAATTGTTTCTGAAAACAGAAAACTCGAAAACTTGTTTACTTTGAAATTTTGAGAAATAATTTTGTGTATTATTTTATTCAAAAAATTTGATTATTCAATAAATCTATGATTTAATGCTAATATAGTGTGAAAATTCTAACAAGATTATTAATTAAAATTAAAAACAATTATTAACTAACAACAATTAAAAACAATTATTGTTGGAATTAAAAAACAATTAAAAACTTGGTATTAGTTGGAATTAAAAATAATTATTAACTAACAGCAATTAAAAACAATTAAAAAAAAATTAAAAAACTTGGAAAGGAGCTGGGAATTGAACCGCTGACCACCCCTTGCAAAATCATGCATCTGACCATTTTGGAAATGAGCCGCATTTTATAAAAAAAATGCGGAAAATGGTTAAATCATTATTTTTTTGCTCAGCGTAAAAAAAAATGACACAAGTAGGATTCGATAAACGCTGACCTAAACGGCAAAAATGCTCGTTTTGACGGTTTTGGAAATCACCGTGTTAAGAAAACGCCCAAAACGATGAAATCATTATTTTTCATTTCCTTTGTAATTTTTTTTGGTGTTTTGAATAATGCATTTTTGAAAATGGCAAAGAGAACAACTATTTTGACAAACACAAAATGGAAAATGGGTTGAAAATGACAAAGAGAACAAACCCTTAGTTTCTGCGGGTTGGGCAACTCATCTCATACCTTATTCACTATTAGGGTTTATGTTGAAATTTTATTTATTGAATAATTAATATTTTGTTTCTGTTTTATATTTCCGGCGAATATCTTAAATAATTAATTGTGCATACATACATTAAATTAAAGTATCCTAGATCATATAGATATAATTGTGAGTTGTGTACTTAATTTATTTTACGTGTGAAAGATACAATTCATAATATATTATTTAAACATTTATCTATGATAGGTGGATAAAGTTGGAAACTTTATTTTTGATTGCGATTTTCTTCAATTCCCGATAATCAATACTCATTCGCACGACTCCACCCTTTTTCTTGACAAACAAACAATGAGCTTGTTGTGTAAATTGCACAAGTGTACAAGTCAAACAAGAAATAAACTGAAAAAGTTGAGTATCGCGAACTGATTAGTTTATCAATTTTCTAAAGGGACTAACCCTAACTTTATTTGAAAGATCAAATTTTGTTAGTTTAAAAGCTAAATTATAACTAAAGCAATGAAAAATCAACTAACTACTTGACTTGGAAAAATTAAGTGAAAATACGGTTTTAAGGCTTACGATTCTTAATAGTTAATCCACTTCAAGTTTGTTTATCGAGTTTTGACAATATGCATTCATACTCTGATAATCTCCTACCTCCAATTGTTGGGCCTCCTAGTATATATAGCAGTTGTTGAAATAGTCTTTTTTCTTTGTGTTGGAGTATGTGATTCATATCGAGTGGAACACATGTATACTGAAAGCTAAGTCGATGCCAGAGTGGAGCGAAATGGAGTGAGAGGAGCAGAGCTCACCGAACAAAATGGACTAGGGTTAGTATATCTATATATATGTGTTGTAACCCTAAATTTTCATATAGAAAAATGTATAGCCACTTCGCCCCGTAGAATAGGCTTATTGCCAAACCATGTAAATGTGTGTTTTTCTTTTTCTTGCTTTTTATTTCGTACAGTCTATTAATATTGCCACACATAAAATAACAGTTTGTATCATTGATGAAAAGGGTCTAATTAGGTTTTTCCAGAGCAAGAGTTTCTCTGGTTAATTGCACTGAGAAAGCCTGATTTAAAGCATTCCAAAAGGGTAAGCGCTTGAACCGGAGGACATATGGTGGGTTCTTACCTAATTTGTGTTTGATCATTTTTCGATTTCTTCTCATAAGAAACATACTTTACATTACCGGATGATGATTAGTATGTCATGAGACTTGGAATAGCTAGTCTACAAAAGTTAGCTAATGTGATTGGAGAATCCAAGCCGATATAAATCACACAAATGAAGCCCACACATCTAATGTGGGATTCAAGTTTCCATAATTAAACTTCACTGGTAACCATGACAAACCACCACGCTTTTGACTCGGCGTCCACGTCGAGCAGGTGTCCACATACCCTAAATGGTAACCGAGACCCGAATACATGATGCCTTCTCTGATACCAATATTATGGGGCTTGAAAGAGTCAGTCCACAAAAGCTAGTTAATGTGGTTAGAGAACCCAAACCCATATAAACTACATAAATGATGCCCACACATCCGATGTGGGATTCAAATTCCCATAAACTCCACTAGAAACGATGACATAGTAGTGTGTTGGAGTTCAAGGAGGTTAAATCAGCACGAGAGCTCACAAGAATTGTCTAGTCTTGATGAGCTTTGTAATGCTCTGAAAATTCGTGGTATTTATTATTTAATTTTAAGTAAAAAAATAATATAAAATAAGAAAATTTTAAAAGTTAGTCCGTAAAATACTTTGAAAATCGTGACATTTGTAATTTATTTTTAAATTCAAAAATAAAAGATAAATCGGATTGATATAAATTATTTAAGGACTAAAAAAAATTAATTAAGAAAGATGTGATTTATTTTAGGACCTAATTAAAAATAAATGAAAACTTGGGTTGAGAACAAAAGTATGTTATCGAGAAGTCCTTTTTGAGCTGATCGTACCATTTTTGTGTTTGTCAATAATTTAGGACTCTTATAGCGTTGTGAAGTATACGATGAGACCTTCAAAACGGTACTAAAATACGCATGTATATTCGGCTAAGAATCAAAATCGAGTGTCAAAAATAGTCTAGAAACTTTCAGCAAATGCTAGTTCAACTGCCATTTTTAAGACGATCATTCGATTACTGTGGTTGTTTGTTTTCTACGACTAAAAGTTTTTGCGAAACTATTCGTGAGATCTTTAAGATAGTATAAGAGATGTCGAGGATCGGTCCAAAAGTGAGACTAGAAAAACCAGAATCTGTATTTAGTGGGACAACTGGCTTCCATGCAGATAATATGCTTTTCTAGTCTCTATTAGCCCCTAGGATACTAGAACACCCTGGGAATTTGAAGAGCTCGTTTGAGATATAAGAGATGAGCAAATTTTACAAGATAAAGCAAGAAATCGTATGGTGGAAATTGGTGTATATGTGCAAGAATTATGTGTGTATAAATGCATGTATAGGCGTGTCTATATGTATGTATATGTAAGATATTATTATAAATACCTCCAAGAAAATACTCCTCATTTTTACCTATCTATTCTCTGCAACAAAGACAAATACATTCATACATACACATACACACATGTATCAACAATCAAAGAAGAAGTGAATTTTTTTTAAGTGTAGAAATTAAAGTTCTTATAGTAAAAGCTGTGGTATGTAGGCTCTTTAACTTGAAAAAGAGTTATTTTTAAGAAGTTGATTCAAGTAAATCTATGTGATTTTGTGAGCATTTTGAGCCTATTGCCATTAATGCAATGGAGAAAAAAAAGATATAGTTATGTGAAGCTCATCTTTGTGTTATATGAGTTTAACTTGATTTATGAGAAAATTACAAGTGAGCAAAGTTGTATTATATTATAACAATAAATTCCCTGAATATATTTGTTGACTCTGAGCATTTGTGTAACCCACTTAGGGATTGTGAAGCTCATACCGGGCCGATTATGTAATTTTTGGAGCTCGAAGCGAATTCCATAAATTAGCTCTCAATGGGAACCAAATTGTAGTATATATGCATTCAAAACCCCCAACTCTTTTACGGAATTGTTAACTCCAAAAAAAAAAAAAAAAAAAAAAAGCAAACACATATGGGCCAGAGTAATAAAGATGGGTCCCTTTTGATTTTGGGCTATATTTGCACAATTTTTTTTTTGCTGTAATCACAAATAATTCTTATTTATTTTTTATGAAAATAGGCCTTTTTGGTTTTGAGTTCGAGATGGGTGCCTCACTCGCTTTGACCCTAAACCGGTCATGAGGATCCATATAAGAACTTGTGTAGCCCAAATTAATGTTGATCAACAATGGCAAATGATTTGTGTAATCATACCTTAAAATGATGATTAGCTGCACATCCAGCTGCTCCATTATCGGCCAATTCGAAGGATTCTTGATTTCTCTTTCGAATTTCACAAGTAACCCTAATTCTTTTGCCTCAAGACACATAGTAAAGCGTCATCTGATTTTGAAACTTTCAAGAAATGTGACTTGAGTGGTTCGGTATCCAAGATATCGTAATTTTTGCGGACGGTTTTACTACCTATGCATATATGGATGATTTGTACATTTTTAATTGGTGGGACAGCTTAGAAGACATACATTTGGGACAGCAGATCTTGACTCGCATATATGACTATCTCACTGAAATTTTTCTCCGTGAATTGAGTGAATGTCCTTCATATATATGTGTGCAAATAAGATTGTCTTACTAAAGGTTTTCTCGTTGTAAGGAGTGATTTTAACTTAGGTGGCTTCAAAATTGGTGAACCGACAGCCAAACATGCCAAATCAGATTTCCTTAAGCCATGTAATTTGTTCCGTTAAAATTTGGATGGCAAAGTAACCGAGTGAATTAGCTGAAGAGTTTGTAAACTAAAGTGACGATTTTGACAGAGAATTAAGTTCAGTGGTTAATATGAAATTTAGTACAAGTTTCACTAACAATTGGCTGATTTACTTGCTTCAAAGGGTTGAGATCGTCGTTGCTATTTCGTGTACAGCGCTCATGACTTACTGCGGCGATATCGCAGCTTAGTTCAAATTGATAGATATGAGCTTCTTACAATTAAGGGCCTATAGAATTATTAGAACTTATTGTTTGGATAGTAGTACGTCCTTATTTATTGCTTTATTATTTATTCATTTATTTGTTTGTTTTAGCTCTTTTGATTAGAAGTCAAGTTTTATGTCCCTCTCCTATTTATTTTTTATGAGTTATTTAATCCAAAAAATATTGAATGGATGTTATTTTAACTAGTGTATCTACCATAAATAGTGTTAGTAAATATGTGTCCAATATCATGTTATTGGTTTGATTCTAGTCAAAATATCGTTTCGGCAGGTGAAACAACTGTTCAAAATCACCCCGTAGCAAAGGAGGATACATGGGGGCTTTTCTATGCTGGAGTCTTCGTTGGCCAAAAACTTGAATCACTGCTCGTAGGGATTCGAAAGCCAGATAATTTTTGGGTTGGGAACCTCTTTTTCGTTTTTATATAGTTAGCATACCCCGAGTATTTCTACTATTTTTAGAAGATTCTAAGTGCTTGTTTGATTCAGATTTTGATATATTAAAAAGTGGTTGTCAAAAGTCAATAATTAATTTTAATCAAAATTCTAAAAAGTTCGTTTAAGCTTCGCCTAGGAGTGAAGCGCGGCCTCCACTCCTCACTTTTGCCCTTATCTCGCCCTCGCCTATGTCTCACCTAGACTAAAAAAGTTTGAAATTCGACATTCACGCCTAACTACGTTTTATGCTTTTTAAAATACTTTTAACAACACTTTTAACCACACAATTCATAGGATTCCATAACTTTTATTAACTTTTCAACCACACATTTCATTAATATTTTATCAAATTTTGCTAAAAAAATGAATCAAACATAAAATAATCACATTTATAATTTCTTTATTGATGTAATTAAAAGGAGCAATTTGGAGATTCTATCCGAATTATCCCCTCATGCGCACAAAAAGATTTCTCGTGATTTTGATTTAATTAAGCTGTTAATGTAAGAAATTGATGTCCATATATACCTATGCCTATATATATACTGATAGCGATTTTATGTCTTTAAAAATTCCGCAAGTGCACGGATCGCTCAAGTAGTAAAATGGATTTTGAGTCCAAGTATCGATCCCACGAGGATTTAGATAATTCAATTTAATCACGCTAACCTTAACCGAATCTAAAGAACTTTGAAAGATTTTGTGTTTTATAACTAATTTAAGGAGAAAAATAAGCAAAACAATTAACCAACTATTTCTCAAATAAATGCAAGATTAAGATTGACTGGAGATGAATTTAACTTTTAAAAAAAAGAAAAGCACTAGAATTCCGAATCCACTTGTAGTTGTTATACCTATTATCTCGATTCTTGGTCTTGACAAATTAATTCAGTTATGAAGATCAATATCCCTAGATTATTCAACAGTTTCTCTCGAATAAAGTTAAACCTATTCATAAGCATGACTCGACTATATTTCTATGACGAATACGAATACAAATGAAAGCATTAAATTTCCATGGATAATTAAAGATCACCTAAAGCATAACGGTATATTTCTATCCCCTATCGGACTTTAAGATAATTAAAATAGCGTCTAGCATGCTTTCGACCTTTCGATAGTAAAACATACCACAACAATCATACAATCACTACGTATATAATTGTAGATGCAAGCAAAACAAAATTAATTATTCAAAACTATATTGAAGTGAAGTGTCGAAAACCAAGTCTCAAGATAAAAGGATTTAAACGACAAGTTTCATCGTAATTCTAGCGCTAATTAAACTAGCCTAGCATACTAATAATAAGAAAATAAGAAGGGGAAGAACACTTGGAATTCATCACCCGGAAAAGAAGAAGACTTGAAAGAATAATTGCTCGTCGTTGATCTTCGTTCAATTCCTCAAAGAAGCCGTCTTGATCTCCGTTTAATGCATTCGTCTATGTTTTTCTCCCCAAAACTCAACCACATATTATGAGTTAATAACTCATATATATACTACCTTAATGTTGCCCTAGAATATGCCAAAAATATCCAGAAATCGTGGGCCAAAAGTTGCCTAACTAGAGTAGAATTTAAAAAAGGAAAAAAAATCTCGCGCTGTCAAATTTGGCCTGGGCGATCCCAGGCGATCGCCCAGGTGTAGGTTTTGCATTCTGTTCGAGGTGAGCCTGGCTGGGCGCTCGCCCAGCCATAGGTTGGGCGATCGCCCGGCTCACAATTTCCAATTAGGTTGTTTTGATCCTCCAACTTTTCATGGTTTGTCATTTGGTCCTTCGACTTTCACTAGTCTTCAATGTGGTCCTTCATCTTTCAATAATGTGCAATTTGGTCCTTCAACTTTCAATGATATGCAATTTGGTCCTTCAACTTTCAATGATGTGCACTTTGGTCCTTCATCTTTCAATTTATACCTCTTTTCATTCATTCTTCTCAAATTTCTCACAGACGGGTCCAAAACTGAAATGTAAAGCATAATGCACCGAATTAAGTCGAAAATTACTAAAATAACGAATTAAAAGCTTAGTTTAAAGACCCGAATAAGTGCACAAAACGCACTTATCAAACACCCCCAAACTAAACCTTTGTTCGTCCTCGAACAACAAAACAAAATAAAAATAAGCCATAAACCTTAAACTAAGCTAAACAATGATTGAGTTTATGTCAAATGTCTTACTATATGCCTCATGTTTGAAAAATCAAGTGATACGTTTTAGAAAAAGATTAAACAACACAAAATTTTTTACTTATCCAGCGCTCGACCTTTAGTGAGTGTGTGATTAGCCAAAATTAAGCTTACTCATGTATTAGACCACGACTAATATTGTGTTGTTGATATTTTTACAGTCCCGAACCCGTTGTAGGCACTTCTTCCTTACACCTCTCGTAAATTATCACACTTCTTATGCTTTTCTCTCCAATCCCGAGGTGTTCTAGCAAATTTGGTTCCTATTGATCAACACAATGCTTTTTTCAAATAAAGTGGTAAAAATAGAACTTGTATTCTCAGAACTAGGGTGGTGAATGATTTCTAACTTCTCATCTTCAGTCTCTTAGGTTTTAATCTAGCAATCCTTACCGAGCATCTTTAGCACTTTCTATTTATTTTACTCATAAAAATGATTTTCACATCTTGTGCAATGCTTCTCTCATCCTAGCTTTCTATGTGACCCTTGTAGCGAGCTTTGGGCCGATAACTCCCAAGTCAGATGACTTTAGGGCACCAGGTTTTGAAATACTCTAACATGCTTAATTGCTCGAGTCCCACAGGCTATAAGAGAAGCAAAGATGTAAAATTTTTTTTTTTTTTTTTTTTTTTTGGACTCATGTAACGAGCTTTGGGCCGATGACTCCCAAGTCAGATGACTTTAGGGCACCAGGTTTTGAAATACCCTAACAGGCTTAATTGCTCGAGTCAGATATTTTGTTTTATTTATTCAGCAGTAAGTAGTGCTCGGCTTAGATTCCTTTACTATAACCTATCCAACCAAAGATGAGACTCAGAAAACCAAAACCATCAAGATTCTCAAAACACAAGTAGTACTTTAACACCCCCAAACTGTTCTCAAACAGTTTGGTTACTAGCTTAAGGACTTAGGAACGGAATTTTTCATGATAATACTAAGTCAGCAATATCAACTCATGCACTCAAGTCATGGTCCCAATAAATGATAAATCGATAGTGGCTTTGTGCTTCATTAAACAGGTCAAACATGGATAATAATTCAGATAAAAGCACAAGTTCAAACGTTGTCTAATATTCCACTAAAAATATACTCGATTTTCAAATAAACATCATCATTGGCAGTAAGAAGTTTAACAACAACTAGACAAACTTTTTTTTTTTTTTTTTTTTCAGTTATATAGACCCGAGTGATATGCATTCAAAAACAGTCAATAAGTATCCTGATGCTTTACCCACCCCCAAAAGAAAAAATTACATTGTCCCCAATGTAAGCAAATTAGAACAAAAGTAAAGGAGGAAAAAGATCAGGTACTCCCTGGAGGTAAATGTGGAGAGGCAGGTCGAGGTTGATCGGATGGTCCAACAGAAGCGGGAGGACGCAATGAGTCAATGGAATCGGCAATCCGGGAGACATGTCCGTCAATCGTCTCGAGTCGACTCTCAAAGTGTATCATCCTTCGGTTGACGTCATCATAGGAGTAATTGATAGTGCGCTGATGTGACCTAATGTCGACGTCTGTGTGCTCCAGTCCACGGACATGCACGCTTATTCGAACCAGCTCCTGCTGCATGTTATGCTGTGAATGTTGCACCTCGCGCAACGTGTCGTACAGGTTGCCAACCGATCTACCAATCTCTGTCAGAGCCACTTGGATCTGAGTGAACTGAATGCCAAGATGGGGCTCAACGGCTATAGCTGGCTGGGGTGCTGGATGTGCCGGATCATGAGCTTCTTCGTCAGGTTGTACCGCTGGAGCACGCTGCGCCCTGATCTCTCTGGCTCTCATCCTGGCCTCTGAATTGTCAACAGTCTTATGGGTGAGAGGGGCCTCAGGAGTGTCAGCTTCTTCAAATGGCAACAGGGGGACTCCAGCCTCCAGACAGATCCCACTAATCAGACATGGGAACATAATAGAGCGTTGGGAGTTGGAGTCAACCGACGCTGCTAACTCCCGAACAAAGTCAAAGATATGTGTCCCCAAATCTATCTTTCTGCCCCGGGCCAAATGGTAAAGAAAACGAGCCCTTTCCCCAATAAAGCTCGTGCGCTGAGTGGTAGGATTGATATTGGTGCAGACAAAAATGTGCAAAGCTCGCAGCTCCCGAGTCAGTTCATCATGCTTGAAGTGCGAAGTTGCCAACGGCCAAGCATTCTCTCTACCATACAAGAAACGAGCAACGGACTGCATGTCCTCTTCAGTAGGCATAGGATCCACCCCCGCACGGGATAGTTCATAGTATCGATCAATCATTGCAGGGCTGAAACGGATCCACTTGCCCCGTACCCATGTCTTATGCCGATGAGCCGAATCTGGAGTATCTATTTCCTTGTTGAAGTTGGCAAAGAATTCCCTAACCAAAGTGATATAGGCTGGATGTGGAGCTGCTGCTACTTTACTCCAACCACTCTGCTGGATCACGAGTTCCAACAGATGCCCCTGAAAATCATCCCGTTGCACCCGTCTCTCTTGGTGATAGTTCTTCCCTTTCCATTTTGTTTCATATCTCTCTTGAGCATCAGGAGTTTGGAACCGTGGTATGCCACCATCAGTAGTTGGTTCCCCAGCCCATTTACGACGGGTAGAACCTTCTCCAACCTTCTCCTTACCCTTGTCTTGAGTTGTGGTTTTCCGTTTTGGAGCCATAGGTACCTAAAAAGAGAAGAGAAACATAAGTAGGCACAAAAATAAACTCAAGAATAAGCAAAACATCTCTAAAGCCAATAAAAATGGTGAATTTCCATAGTTAGCACATAGACCATGCACTCCTTTTGACCATCGGGAAAAGTGAAGAAATGTTGAAGTTTCCCCGAGCCAACTTTGGACACAAGATACTACATAGATTGATCTTTATCCTGCCCAAAATTGAGGCAGAACGGAGATCAAATGGGTCGGACGGAAGGGGGACGAAGATGGGGACGTGAGGTGGCATGGGCCTAGCCATGGCTTGCCATGGCTTCCTAACATGTGGCTAAGTGTAATGGCCAAGGGAGGAATGTGATTCGAATGAATGTAAGCATAAGTAGCATGCTTAAAGGCGTAAGAATTAAGCTCAATCAAAGATTAGCACGAATTTCACAAGAAACGCCACTTAGACAATTCATCAAACACGTGGTAGGCGCCAAAGTTATTCAAGAATTTCAAACATTTGGGGGTATGAATCAAACCCAAAATTTTTGCAAGTAAAACCAACAATCCAAACACCCATCATCTTCCTAAACCCATCCTCCTCAATATATCAAGATAAAAATCCAAAAAAATGTCAAATTGAGAAGCAAAACCGAGAAGAGGGATAAAGGCCAAACCTTGGAGGTGAATTTCGGCCACAAGATGAAAACCACGTTAATGTAGCGTTAGGAGAAGCTAATGCGTGATTAGGAATGCAATGTTGAAGATAAAAATTGATAAAAAGGGCCGAGAATGGAGATGGGAGGCTGCTTGGGGTGAAAAGGAGCAAACATTGGGCTGGGGATGTTTAAGCTCGCGGCTGGGGTATTTAACCCCAGCCGGACCCTGGGCGAACGCCCAGTGGGAAACCGGGCGATCGCCCAGGTTGGCCCTGGGCGTTCTGCCCAGGGTAAAGGCCCACGGGCGATCGCCCAAGTCACTGGACTGGGCGATCGCCCAGTTTACCAGCAACCAAAAAAATATTTTTTTTTTTTTTTTTTTTTTTTTTCTCTTTATAACTACAGAATACATTCAAATAGACCAACCTCAGCATGTCAAACAATACACAAGTGCTAAAATGGAAACGGTGAAGGCAAACACATGTAGTGTAAATGTGACTAATTTGACATAACTTCAACATGTGACATTTTAAGCACAAGTCAAGCTGAAAAAATGGTGAATTGGGAAGACCAAACCTGTGCCAAAACTCACTTCATGCATCGGACATAAAGACCAACTATGCTAAGGATTCAAAGTGCACAAATTGGACAATCCTAAAACCAAAAATAAACAAGGTAGAATCCCTAAACACATGCAAACTAAAAATTCAAATAAGTGCAAAAATTAATGCAAAACCAAAAGTTAAAGCAATAAAACTATTCCAACTACATGCATGTAAATAAAAACATCTAAAAAGGAGAAAGGGATAGAAAAATGGGTTGCCTCCCATCAAGAGCTCGAGTTATAGTCTAGAGCTCGACTTTTTGGATTGATCATTCCGGGTGTGCAAGTTGAACGGTGGACTTTTCTTTCGAGAATCCACCATTCCAATAGACCTTTAAGCGCTGCCCGTTGACTTTAAATGTGCCTTTACTTTCATGACTGATTTCTACCGCTCCATAGGGATAGACTTGTGTGATTGTATACGGACCCGACCATCTAGATCTCAACTTGCCAGGAAAAAGCTTGAGGCGAGAATTATACAACAAGACTTGCTGCCCAACCTCAAAATTTCTTCTTTGAATGTGCATATCGTGCCACTTTTTGGTCCGCTCCTTATACAATTTCGCGTTCTCATATGCTTCCAACCGAAACTCATCCATTTCATTCAATTGAAGGAGTCTCTTTTCACCAGCCGCCTTTAGATCAAAGTTCAACTTCTTGACAGCCCAATATGCTCGGTGCTCCAACTCAACTGGTAAATGACACGCTTTCCCAAAAACTAGCCGGTAGGGAGACATGCCTATAGGCGTTTTGAAAGCTGTTCGGTAGGCCCATAAAGCATCATCTAGTTTCTTTGACCAATCTTTTCTTGATGAACTCATCGTCACCTCAAGAATCCGCTTCAACTCCCGATTGGAGACTTCCACTTGTCCACTTGTTTGAGGGTGATAAGGAGTAGCAATGCGATGCCGAACGCCATATTTAGCCAACAAGGACTCAAATTGACGATTACAAAAATGCTTACCACCATCACTAATAATGGCTCGGGGTGTGCCATAACGAGTGAAAATGCATTTTTTAAGAAATCCATCACAACCCGTGCATCATTAGTAGGTAAGGCAACGGCCTCAACCCATTTAGAGACGTAGTCCACAGCAACCAATATATACCTTTTTTGGATTGATCATTCCTTTTTGAGATATTTCCCGTGAGCTGGCATCGATCACATTCCTTCACAAAAAGGTAGGCATCTTTAAAAAGAGAAGGCCAGTAGAACCCAGACTGTAGAACTTTAGCGGCTGTTTTAGAGGCACCAAAGTGTCCCGCGTAGGCTGAAGAGTGACAATGCCCAAGTATCTGAGGGACCTCTTCTTCAGGAACACACCGCCGAATAATCTGATCTGGACCCCGTCTATAGAGAATGGGATCCTCCCAAAAATAATGCTTCAAGTCAGCGAAAAATTTCTTCTTTTGATGACTTGAATAATCTGGCGGGATGATGGATTTGGCCAGGAAATTTACTATATCTGCAAACCAGGGTGCTTTCTCCAACTGAAAAATTTGTTCATCTGGAAACACCTCATTAATATCCAAGCTCTCGATCTGCTCTTCCTGCTCAAGTCTGGATAGATGATCAGCTACTACATTCTTACTTCCTTTCTTATCTCTTATCTCAAGATCGAATTCTTGTAGAAGTAAGACCCATCTAATTAGCCTCGGTTTTGCATCTTTCTTTGCCAATAAGTATTTCAAGGCTGCATGATCAGTGTAAACTATCACCTTCGACCCAACAAGATATGATCTGAACTTGTCAAAGGCATATACTACAGCTAGGAGCTCCTTCTCAGTAGTGGCATAATTAAGCTGTGCTTCATTCAAAGTCTTGCTGGCATAGTGTATCACATGAAAAACTTTATCTTTTCGCTGCCCCAACACTACCCCAACTGCGTAATCACTTGCATCGCACATTAGTTCAAACGGGAGGCTCCAATCAGGTGCAATTATCACTGGTGCTGAAATGAGCTTCTCTTTTAGAGTGTTGAATGCCAATAGACACTCTTCAGAGAAGACAAAGGGCACATCCTTGACCAGCAGAGTACACAAAGGTTTTGTGATTTTAGAAAAATCTTTGATAAAACGACGATAAAACCCAGCATGCCCAAGAAAGCTTCTAACACCCTTGACAGAAGTTGGTGGTGGCAATTTTTCTATGACCTGGATTTTTGCTTTATCCACTTCAATCCCCTTAGCTGAAATTCGATGTCCCAACACGATGCCCTCTTGAACCATAAAGTGACATTTTTCCCAGTTGAGAGCCAAATTTGTGTCTTCACACCGTTGCAAAACCAGGTGTAAGTGCTCCAAGCACTCATCGAAGGATGAACCAAATACCGAGAAATCATCCATGAATATTTCGATGAATTTCCCCACCATATCAGAAAAGATGGCTATCATGCAACGCTGAAAAGTGGCAGGAGCATTGCATAGACCAAAAGGCATCCTACGGTAAGCAAAGGTGCCATAGGGACAAGTGAATGTGGTCTTCTCTTGATCCTCAGGTGCTATTGGAATTTGATTATACCCAGAGTATCCATCTAAAAAGCAGTAATGAGAATATCCAGCCAGTCTTTCCAACATCTGATCAATAAATGGAAGGGAAAAATGATCCTTCCTAGTAGCGGTATTGAGTTTGCGGTAGTCAATGCAAACCCTCCATCCTGTGACTGTTCTGGTTGGAATCAACTCATTCTTTTCATTCTGAACTACAGTAATACCTCCCTTCTTTGGCACTACTTGAACTGGACTGACCCAAGCGCTATCTGAGATCGGGTAGATTATCCCGGCATCCATTAACTTCATGACTTCTCCTCGGACTACTTCTTTCATATTAGGATTTAGCCTTCTCTGACTGTCAATACTTGGTTTAAAATTATCCTCCATGAGGATTTTATGCATGCACAGAGTAGGGCTGATACCCTTGATGTCAGCAATAGACCACCCAATAGCTGTTTTGTGTTCTCGAAGTACTCGGAGTAATTTTTCCTCTTCAAGCTTATTAATTGAATTTGCAATGATTACAGGCAAAGTAGAGGACTCCCCCAGGTAGGCATAACGGAGATGAGATGGCAACTGTTTGAGCTCTATTTTTGGAGGCTGTTGAACAGAAGGCAGATGTTTTATAGAACCTGTTCCCAACTCCTCAAAGCGTGGTCGGCGTGTGTATGGAGGATTTGCTTCAAGATGTCTTACGCACATCTCAACCTCACTAGAATCAGCATGAGAGGATTGAGAATGCACAATGCAAGCTTCCAATGGATCTGATGGATTATGGAGATGAAAATTTTCATGTATGGCATCATCAATCACATCAACTTTGAAACAGCTATCTGACTCGGTTAGATATTTGATTGCCTTAAAGACATCAAATGTGACCTGTTCCTCGCTAAGTCTCAGAATCAATTGGCCTTTTTGTACATCGATCAGAGCTCTTCCAGTGGCTAAAAATGGTCGACCAAGAAGAAGTGGGACATCTTTATCTTTCTCCATGTCGAGAATGATAAAATCAGCTGGGAAGATGAATTTGTCCACTTTTACCAAAAGATCTTCAACAACTCCTCTTGGATGTTTAATGGACCGATCAGCCAGCTGCAGAGTTACCGTAGTTGCTTTAGCTTCCCCCAAACCTAATTTCCTGAAAATAGAAAGCGGCATCAAGTTAATACTAGCTCCTAAATCACATAAAGCTTTATCAAAACAGAAATCACCAATAGTGCAAGGTATTGTAAAACTCCCTGGATCTTTGAGTTTAGGAGGTAGTTTATTTTGTAAAATAGCGCTACATTCTTCTGTCAACATCACCGTCTCATGTTCCTCCATCTTGCGTTTATTTGAAAGGATATCTTTCAAGAATTTAGCATAACTGGGCATATGAGCAAGTGCATCTGCAAAAGGGATGTTGATATGTAGTTTCTTGAAGATCTCAAGAAATTTTCCGAATTGCTTGTCCAACTTGTGCTTTTGTAGTCTCTGAGGAAATGGGACTGGAGGATCATATGGCTTGATAGGAACGGTTGCCTTAACCTGTGGTGTGCCTGAGCTCTCTTTCATAGCTGTTGTCTGCTCAGTCTGTACCACGTGTTCCTCATCAGTAGAAGGTACCACTTCTTCGTTTGCAACTGATCTCTTGACATGGATCTCTGGTAACTGAACCTCACTTCTAGTGGTAATAGCTTTAACATGTTCTTTGGGGTTCACCTCTGTATTACTGGGCAAAGCACCTGGTGCTCTGCCTGATAAAGCAATTGCCATCTGACCCACTTGTGTCTCAAGATTCTTTATTGCAGCTCCTTGATTTTGAAAATTAGTATCTGTCTTGTGCATGAACTGATCGGTCTTGTGCATGAACTGATCAGTCTTTTCGATGAATTTACCGAGAATTTCTTCTAGTGCAGGTCTCTTTTCTGGCTCTTGAAACTGTGGTCTGAAATTATTCTGATTATCTTTCCAAGAGAAATTTGGATGGTTTCGCCACCCTGGATTATATGTGTTGGAGTACGGGTTATTTTGTTGGCGCTGACCACCTTGAATGTAATCGACCTGTTCAGGCTGTAGTGACAGAATATGGCATTCTGATGTGCTATGACTGGCTCCACATTCGTCACATGCTGATTTCTTTGTTTGCACTGCATTGGCTGAATATGACATACTCTCCACTTTGTGTGCCAATGACTTTATCTGTGCAGACAATGCTGTGAAAGTGTCTACCTCATGTACCCCCGCAGTTCTCTTTTGTACAACTCTATCTGATGGCCACATGGCAGTGGTGGTAGCGACTCGTTCAAACAAATCTAGAGCTTCAACCATTGTTTTGGTAGATAGAGAACCGTTGGATGAAGAGTCAATCATGCTTTTGAATGACGGTAGTAGCCCAGCATAAAAATATTGAATTTGTTGCCCCCTGCCAACACCGTGATGAGGGCACTTCCTTAACATATTTTTGAATCTGGTCCACGCCTCATCAAAGGATTCTGTTTCTGACTGTTGAAATATGGAGATATCATGCTTCAACTTCGAAATCTTTGCTGGTGGGAAAAATTTAGTGCAAAACTTCTGGGCTAGATCATTCCAGGTGGTTATGCTGTCAATTGGTAGTGAATCCAACCACTCAAGAGCTTTGTCCCGAAGAGTATGTGGGAACAAACGCAGCTGGATGGCGTCGTCTGAGATTCCTTGATACTTGAAGTGTTGACACATTTCCAAGAATCTTGAAACGTGTGTATGTGGATTCTCATCGGTCCTGCCATAGAATTGATGTCCATTCTGGAATAGATGAATGACATTAGTCTTCAGCTGAAAATTCGGCTGCCCAAAAGGTGGGTAGACGATGCTGGATTGGCTCTGTATGATCTGTGGAGTCAAAAAGTCTCCAACCAGCATATTGTCTTCATCAATCTCTTGTCTTGCCCGAGCAATCTCGTTGTTCTGCATTATGTCTTGCTGTTTTTGTTCTTTTTGTTGTGTCTTTCTTGCTTCTCTCTGCCTGCGATGAAAAGTGCGTTCAATCTCTGGATCAACTGGAATTAGGGACTCGTGTCTCTCACTTCGCATGCAATGGTCTGAAAGGAAGCAAAGCAAACACTGTAAATCTCAATGAAATAAGTAACTAAGGCAAATAAAAAAAAAATATAAGTTCGAATTAGTGTTAAAGTAATTGAACAGAATTAAAACTAAATCCCCGGCAACGGCGCCAAAAACTTGATAGCGATTTTATGTCTTTAAAAATTCCGCAAGTGCACGGATCGCTCAAGTAGTAAAATGGATTTTGAGTCCAAGTATCGATCCCACGAGGATTTAGATAATTCAATTTAATCACGCTAACCTTAACCGAATCTAAAGAACTTTGAAAGATTTTGTGTTTTATAACTAATTTAAGGAGAAAAATAAGCAAAACAATTAACCAACTATTTCTCAAATAAATGCAAGATTAAGATTGACTGGAGATGAATTTAACTTTTAAAAAAAAGAAAAGCACTAGAATTCCGAATCCACTTGTAGTTGTTATACCTATTATCTCGATTCTTGGTCTTGACAAATTAATTCAGTTATGAAGATCAATATCCCTAGATTATTCAACAGTTTCTCTCGAATAAAGTTAAACCTATTCATAAGCATGACTCGACTATATTTCTATGACGAATACGAATACAAATGAAAGCATTAAATTTCTATGGATAATTAAAGATCACCTAAAGCATAGCGGTATATTTCTATCCCCTATCGGACTTTAAGATAATTAAAATAGCGTCTAGCATGCTTTCGACCTTTCGATAGTAAAACATACCACAACAATCATACAATCACTACGTATATAATTGTAGATGCAAGCAAAACAAAATTAATTATTCAAAACTATATTGAAGTGAAGTGTCGAAAACCAAGTCTCAAGATAAAAGGATTTAAACGACAAGTTTCATCGTAATTCTAGCGCTAATTAAACTAGCCTAGCATACTAATAATAAGAAAATAAGAAGGGGAAGAACACTTGGAATTCATCACCCGGAAAAGAAGAAGACTTGAAAGAATAATTGCTCGTCGTTGATCTTCGTTCAATTCCTCAAAGAAGCCGTCTTGATCTCCGTTTAATGCATTCGTCTATGTTTTTCTCCCCAAAACTCAACCACATATTATGAGTTAATAACTCATATATATACTACCTTAATGTTGCCCTAGAATATGCCAAAAATCTCCAGAAATCGTGGGCCAAAAGTTGCCTAACTAGAGTAGAATTTAAAAAAGGAAAAAAAATCTCGCGCTGTCAAATTTGGCCTGGGCGATCCCAGGCGATCGCCCAGGTGTAGGTTTTGCATTCTGTTCGAGGTGAGCCTGGCTGGGCGCTCGCCCAGCCATAGGTTGGGCGATCGCCCGGCTCACAATTTCCAATTAGGTTGTTTTGATCTTCCAACTTTTCATGGTTTGTCATTTGGTCCTTCGACTTTCACTAGTCTTCAATGTGGTCCTTCATCTTTCAATAATGTGCAATTTGGTCCTTCAACTTTCAATGATATGCAATTTGGTCCTTCAACTTTCAATGATGTGCACTTTGGTCCTTCATCTTTCGATGATGTGCACTTTGGTCCTTCATCTTTCAATTTATACCTCTTTTCATTCCTTCTTCTCAAATTTCTCACAGACGGGTCCAAAACTGAAATGTAAAGCATAATGTACCGAATTAAGTCGAAAATTACTAAAATAACGAATTAAAAGCTTAGTTTAAAGACCCGAATAAGTGCACAAAACGCACTTATCATATACATGCACGAGTACTTGTTCCTATAATTTGAACTTTCTAAACATAAGAAACAAGCATTTTAACGAGTACTAAAGAACTTGAAAAAAATGGATTATGGGTTTAATCCGACTGATGAAGAGTTAGTGTGCCATTACCTTTACAAAAAGATTGTTAATGAAAAAATTGAGGATATTGATTTAATGGAACTTGACTTGAGTCTTACTGAGCCATGGAATCTCCCCTGTAAGTCTCCTTAATTAATCGTCCATATGTTCGCCCACTCCCAATCCCACTCCCACTCCCACTCCCACTCCACAATGGGATGTGTGCATATTTCATTATTATTTTATCAATTCGTGAAGAATACTGAATTTCAATAAATAAATATGTTTTTTCTATCGACTTAAATTCTTAAATAAAATGATTTAACATCAATTGTTGTCAAATCTTCTTTGTTATATAATTGTTTCCGCTAAGATACGTCCAAGTTTTTGCCGACTTGAGAGAGAGAGAGAGAGAATCAATATAATATAATTTATCGTTTAACAATATTTGCTTGTATTTAATTACTCGTTATCTATGAAGGGTAATGTAGCCTATAGCCTTGTTTTTGTCAATAGTTATGGATAATCTATTTGACTTGTCACAAACTTTTATGCATTGGCAAATGTTGTCATACATAGCTTTGGTAATTAGGTTTTTGAGTTTTATTGACCATTTGTTTTAGCACATGTTTGTCACTCTTTAAATTATAATTTAAGTTGGTTAAATTGGTCAAACATACTTTTTATTTACATATTTCATAGGACTCATAACTTACAACTCATTTTTTATCCATATATTCACTTACAACTTATAATATAAGCATTTAAAAAATAATTTCAGTGTGCATATTATGCTCTTGGAGAAATTACAATGATATAACAAATTGAAGTATTATAAATATGGTGGTGTCATCTACTCAGATTTTAATGAATTTAATAAGATTTATGAATTTTTGTAAATTTCATGAATTTGAATAGAATTGAACATAATTGATAATATTTTAACAAAATTTTATATTATAGATTTTTTATATGAATTCTCATGAATTTCATAAATTTTGAAATATTAATTTTTTTATACATCTTAACTCGTTATATGAATATTAAAAACACATTATTATATGAAATTATAATAACACCTTATTATAATATGTTTTTAATATTTCATATAATAAGGTGAAAATAAGAAAATGTTGATTGGAAAAAATGAATATAATGTGTTTTTAATATTTCATATAATAAGGTGAAAACAAGAAAATGTTGATTGGATTAAAATGAGAAAATAGTTTGTGTTTTGAAATGCATGACATTATAAATTTTGTTTTAGAAAATATTGTTACATTGTAAGTATAAATCTCATTATTTAATATTAATGAAGTTTGTAATATGTATTTGTGGGCTGTTTATTTTGATAAGTCAATGTACATAAATTGATTATGAATTTTGAAAAATAAAAAATAATTTTGTTCGAGTTTGTTCATGTGTTTATTGTTTCATAAGCGTCACCGTGCTTCACAATGTAACAAAAACTTGCTGACATTTTTCCTCAATGATATAATAACAGAATTGAACTCATTTTGTGCGACTGAAGATAAATTTTCACTAAATTAAGGTTGAGCTCGAAACTCTTAATAATGCTTGTATACATGGTTTCATAGATGAGGCGAAACTGAATTCGACAGAGTGGTATTTCTTCAACCTTCGAAATCGGAATGCAGCAAAAATTCGAAGGAATGCTAGATCGTCAATCTCCGGCTACTGGAAAGC
The DNA here is from genome assembly GCA_030279155.1 of Forsythia viridissima. Classification (NCBI taxonomy): domain Eukaryota; kingdom Viridiplantae; phylum Streptophyta; class Magnoliopsida; order Lamiales; family Oleaceae; genus Forsythia; species Forsythia viridissima. The sequence goes on from CM059034.1 coordinate 17,761,186, forward strand.
TGCAGGTGGTAGTCAGGAAGTGCTTGATCCGACAACAGGAGTTATTGCAGGAGTAGAAGGACATCATTTTTCTTTGTGAATAATGCTCCTGATATCAAAACAAAATGGACCATGGATGAATTTGACCTCGATAACCCTAAGGTGCCCTCCTAAAATACGAATAGAAGCTCTTGCTATATCAACTTCATCATAGTGCATATGACTCGGTCACTCGAGTACAACATTTCTTCACAATGAATGTCCAACATTGCTCTAATATTGATTTATCATGATTGACAGGGAGACTGGGTATTATGTAGAGTATATCGTAATGACAATTTTGACGATTTTAGAGGCAAGCCTAAAAGTTCCCTAAATTAACTTATTGGAGCTCTATGGAAGTTTCATTCCCTGGTCAGAAGAAGACAACGACATGCATGATTGGTCAATTAGTTCTCGCAAGAGAAACAATTCGAGCCAAATACAAGGATGATTATGAAATCGTGTTCGATAAGAGTTTCAAATAATCAACATCTTGTTTTCATCTCATACGTAATTCAATTATGGAAAATATGAAAATGTTGCAGTGCGTTGATTAATATGATATTTGATTAGACAATATATATATGGTTAGATTAAAGGTATTTTAGGATTAATAATTTGGATTTTCACGAAACCTTTTGTGTATATATAGTCAATTATACAAATTAATTGGTAAACGTTAAAAAGAAACATATTATTTGATTCCATGAATTAAGGCTCGAAAACATATACGGAAAAAAAAAGGAAAAAGATTAGGGTCCGGTATGTAGATTAATCAAGGATAAATATGGAATAAAAAATTCTCTCTCAAACCTTTGTAGTTCATCACGATCAAATACTTTTTGGACAACTCTTTTTCGACGTACCTATTTTAGAAAACACAACCACACAATCAATTTCATCTTGTGGTCTAGTCTTCTTGGATTCCACTGATCAAGCTGCTCAAGCTACAAATTGTCATTCCATGATCACTCGAAGCTGGGCCAATTTTGACGTTTTCGGGGCCTGAGGCGAAATTAGATATTAGGCTCCCAATTAATTTTTTTAAAATAGGCCCCTTCAATTTTAGTCCAATAGCTACCTAATAATAGTCATAGTCATCATAGAATGTGATTTGCTTTGCTCTGTTGTTTCAAACTTTCACACAAATATTTTTTTTGGACAACTTCAGTAATCACAAATAATTTTTTTTTGTTGGAATATGGGACCCCCTTCAATTTTCATAATCGAGCCTGACTCGAAGAAAGCTTCGGTGAGACCACATGGCATTTGCCATCGATTGATCATACTAAGCCAAAATTATCATGTCGACATTAAAATCTCTGCATTGGCTTGTTGCAATGCATGAAACTGCAAGCTTCATGTCAAGATAAAGATTAAGTTTTTTTTCCTCGTCCTTCCATTGCCAACGTAGTGGATTCAAAGTGGATATACTGTATTAAATACAAAGAAGATGGTACAATTGACTGTCATAAAGCTAGATTAGAAACCAAGGGCTTAACCTAAATTCCAGATTTGGACTTCGATAGAACATTTAGTCTTGTGATTAAACCCACAACCATACATCTCATATTTTCAGTTGTTTTAACTCTAAAATGGCCTTTTTTGTCAATTGGAAGTGAAAACAACATTTTTATATGGTCGTCTCAAAGAAGAAGTTTATGTGGAACAACCTTAGGGTCCTACACACTCGTCTTAATGCTAGTTAATTTGGTAATGCTTTTTTGTAGATTATAAGCGGTGGGTGAATAAAAATTGTGGATTCTATAGAATGTTATTACAATGTCATCCTAAAACATCAATACACAACCTAAAATCACTAGAAACTCAATCAAAAAGTGCAAATATTAGACCTATCTTGTGCCTAATATAATATCATTACGATTTCAAATTTATGAATTTCATTATTTAGAACTAGACACGTAAATCACCTCTCATGCCCAATATCATATCATTACGATTTCAATTTTATGTATTTCGTTATTAGCAAGACACGTAAATCACCTCTTGATCTCATTATAATACTCAAAACAATAAACATTGATCCGGTGTTTAGAAGCATTAAAAGAAAACAACAGAAACTAAGAATGAAATTGTACTTTAATGTCAAAGATTGATAATAGAAATCAAAACGTCATAACTAGGTTACATCGCTGCCCTAAGTCACAAATTTAGCTCATGTTCAAGTTACAAACATGAATAAACATAATTGTAAACCACATCAACTAAATATAAAGAGAAGAGAAAAAACTAAGCATCTCACTTGTCTTCGTAATCTTCAATCTTTTCTCCCAAATTCCGTATTAAAGGTGCTATGTGAATTCTCCAGTCTCTCTTTAAATATATTTAATGATTCAACCCGATAAAATTCATTTAATTTCAATAATCTTCCACATGAATAGAAGAAGTCGACTCAAATCAAGAAAGACAAAAGAAAAATGCTATTAGAAAGATAACACAACAAGATAGATAGCTTTCGCTTAGAACCTTCTTTAGTAAGAATCTATCAAACTCAACTGGCTAATCAGTAAACGCAACGTTTTGAACTATCAGCCATTATTGCAAGCTCAGACAACAGATCAAACACATCATCTCTCATATCAAACTTGTTTTTTTTATTGTGTTCATTATTTCGGCTATGAACAACTTGAGTTCTGCGAGTGCTTTTAAAGAATTCGCCTAAGTAAAATTCTCAAAGAACTGACTACGTTCGCATTAATATAGAAGATGTTCTATAAAGAGTACCTTACAATATTCTACTTGTACCTTACAAAATATAGTCATCATTAAAAGCAAAACTTATCTTTAACAATCTTTGTAGGCATCACTTTTACATTATAGAAATGGAAAGGAATTAAAATTTCGAAGTGATTCTCATCGAGTCATTCATAACTAGTTTTCCTATTGAACCTAGTCTATAGGATCTCCATTCGCTAGGTTAGGTTTCCAATAAATTGACTTATTATAATTTAGGCTTTAAACCCATTTTCTTCGATGCACAGTCCATTCTCTCTCTAGATAAACCTTTTGTAAACGGATCCACTACGTTATTTTGACTTAACAAAATCAATTGATATTTTTCCATTTGAGAGCAACTACCGAACAGTAAGTCTATGACGTATATGTCTTGACTTTCTGTTATATACAAAGTTTTATGCTCTGACTATAGTTGTTTGGTTATTGCAATGCATATAGCAGGCACACGCTTCAGCTATATAGGAATATCTTCTAAGAAGTTTCTAAACCATTTCGCTTCTTCTCCTACTTTATTTAAAGCAATAAACTCGGATTCTATAGTAGACCGAACTATATATGTTTGTTTAGAAGATTTCCAAGATATAGCACCACCACCAAGAGTAAATACATAGACACTAATAGATTTAGATTCATCTGTATCTAATATCCAGTTGGCATCACTATATCTTTCAACTACTAGAGAATATATTCCATAATGTAACGAATACTCTTTGGTATGTTTCAAGTAGCCTAACACTCTTAGTAATACATCACAATGTTCATTACTAGGATTACGTGTATATCGACTTAGTTTACTTACCGAGTAAGTTATGTTTGACCTTGTACAATTTATTAAGTACATTATACTTCCAATTATCTGGGAATATTCTAATTGATTTATTCTATTTCCAGTATTCTTGTGAAGAACTACGTGAGGAAGAAATGAATTATCAGTTTCTTTTATACCATTTGTTTTAAATATCTCAACCACTTTGTTGAGTTTGTGGCAAAGTTATCCCATTAGATATTCTAGAGATTTTCATTCATAGAATCACGCCTGCTTCACCCATATCTTTGATATCAAAGTTATTGGTGAGCATTTTCTTTGTTTTGTTAATGACTTCTATATTAGTCCCTAATATGAGCATGTCATATACATAAAGATAAACCAATATGTATGCTTCTCCAATTTTTTTTGAGTATACGCATTTATCACATTCGTTTATAGTGAATTCATTTATAATCATGACACTGTTAAACTTCTCGTGCCATTGTTTAGTCTATATAAGGACTTGATAAGTTTACAAACATTATGTTCTTGTCTTTTCACTTTGAAACCTTCTGGTTGTTCTATATAAAATTCCTTGTTTAATTTTTCATTTAAGAATGTAGTCTTAACATCCATTTGATGCATATGTAGGTTATACACGATATATATTGTAATTAAAACCCAGATAGAAGTAATTCTTGTTACCGATGAATAAGTGTCAAAGAAGTTATTCTCTTCTTTTTGACGATATCATTTGGCAATGAGTTGAGCATTGTACTTATCTATTGAACCATCAAGTTTTAATTTTCTCTTAAAATCCATTTTTATCCTATTGGTTTAATTCCATTGGGAAGACCAACCAACTGCCAAGTACTATTACTCATAATAGATTCAATCTCGCTATTTTTAGTTTTTTTTCAGAATAAGGATTCCGAACTAGACATAGCTTCGTTAAATGTTTGAGGCTCGTTCTCTATCATGAATGATATAAAGTCTGAACCAAATGACTTGGTAATTTTTTTTCTTTTACTCCTTCTTGGTTTATATTCTTTATTGCTTTCAAAAGTAGTATTACGTGTTCTCTTTTGAGTATTTTCAAGAATATCTCTTTTAGTAAGGAACACATATTCAAAGAATTTGACATGTCTCGATTCAATAATAGTATTGACATAAATGCCACATATGTCAGATTTATGCACAAGAAATCTGTAAGCACTACTATTTTCTTAGACCCGGAAACTTCCATCATGTTAACTTTTACTTCTATGTTTCGGATATAATTTTCTTTTCTGCACCCCTATTGTCTTCTTCTATTCGAAGTCGAACAATCAAATCCTCAATTGTCATCTCTTTGCGCTTGTGCTAAGATAGTTTTTGAATTCTTTCCATAATGGAGGTAGCTTCTCGATCATAGCAGTAATCTGGAAAGACTCACTCAATGTCATATCTTCTTCCTCAATATTATGGAGAATAATTTGCATATCTTGAACTTGGTTTATGACTGTCTTTGAATCGATCATCTTGAAATCTAAAAATTTGCCGACGATAAATTTTTTAGTCCCAACATTTTTTGTTTTATATTTTTTGTCATGAGAATTCCACAATATTTTAGCCATCTTGTAACAGTACACATTATACATGTATTATCTAGCCCGTTGAGAATATAGTTGTGACTTAGGAAGTCTGCATGTTTCCATGCTTTAATGGCCAACTGTGTATTTTTTCGGTAGCATTCTTCTCTGTTTAAGCGGCATACTTCATACAGAAACTTAACCAAGTTCAACATCATCAGATAAAACATCTTTTGTTGCGAACATTTGAAATCTGTGTCGTTGAATTTTTCTGGCTTTTCATGTTGAGATGCTGGCGGCATGACAAGCTGATTAGACCTAGAACTCTGTTCAATCTCTCCACTAGTATGTTCAGTTGTACTAGTCATCTTTCCGCAATAACACATTTACAGAAAATAATATCAATATTTTAATATTGAAAACACGTAAATATATTACGTTATAAATGAAATCTGTCTTAAGATTGTTGTCAAAATTGACAGAAACAATCGAGGAAAACAGTAGAAAGGCGATGAAGCGAGGAATGCTGTAGCAAATCTCCTTAAGACAGATTTCGTCCCCTGCAAATGTGATAATAGGATCAAAAGATTTCTGTCTCTCATAATATAACAATTCTTTCAAATTCGGTATTGCATTACACCAACCTTGCCGATCGAACAAAAGAATGACTGCACTTTTCTGGAAAAGAATAAACAACGATCTTTTGAAATTATTTTAAGCAAAATTTGGAATGAAATAGCAAATTTAAAATCAATTAATTCAGAAATGATTTAGTGTGTAAAATTGAATTTAGAGGGTCCCCATTTATAGGTTTTGAAATGTTTTTTTGAATAGGTGCGTACCTCTTTATGAATATGTGCGCTATTTGGTCTAATTAATCTGAGCCCTTAGATCGCACTATTTCATATTTTTATTTGATCTGATAGTTCAGATTAAATCTTGAATGAATGTGTCCATTCATCATACCTATTCACCAATTATGAAGAAATGTGTCTATTCATAATACCCATTTACCAAATATTTTTTTTTTATTGGAGACTTTTTCAATTCAACCAAAATTTATTGTAATGACCCACATCATTAAATATATTTAATGATTCAACCTGATAAAATTCCATTAATTATAAAAAATTATCTGTCTATTTGATATTAAATAATACGTTCAAAAATCTTTCATCTAATATCAATATAGCTACCGTAATAATCATCGTGGTGAGTGGGTATAGAAAGAGACAGTGCTGGTGGACTTTGGTGGTACACCTATGTGGTATAGCAATGTGTGTATTGATCAGATTGAGAACGTGCAACTAACAAATATTTTTGAACAATTTAGTGACTTGAAGACAAAATGATGATTACATGGGAAGAGCCTACAATGCAAGATTCAAGGATGAATCTTGTTCGACAAATAATGCATTTGAATACTTTGAGCAAGTTAACCATATCGACAAATAATGCAATTAGATACACGTTAATATTTTTATACTTAATCGATTTAAAATTTTATTATTACATGTCTCTTCAAGATGGTGATTTGTTTGAGTACATCAATATTGGATTTTAAATGCTTGTTTGATTTGAGGTTTAGATGGATCGAATCGTTCGTTTGAGTTTAATAAATTTTATATTAAGACATAAGGTTTCTTCTTAAAATGTCAACATTGGTAAGAGGATAAACTAAACCCTTGTATTCATTATTATTAAGAGTTTAATGGACTTCACTGCCATTGATTCATTATTGGCTAGTCATGAAATATTTGGTGCAGTGTTTGATTCTACGATTCCTTGGGCTACATTACAGCGGATTTCTAGCTGGGGTGGTAAGGAAGTGGCAGGAAGGGACAATGCGGAGGACACCGGCAGATGAATACACCATTGAGTGAGGTGTTGGGGTTTAACCATTTGTTGAGATAAAAAGCAGATTCTATCAGTAAGAATTCACCACCAAGACTCAGACACAAATAGAGTTTGGGGAAGCCTCTGGAAGAATCGACCATGAAGAATGTGAATGGAGATGGGTGAGAGTAAAGTTTTGTGGCGGCAGTGGTAGTTCTAAATGGCAGAGGGGACCTAAGTGCAACTATAAAGACATGACAAAAAAATTTAGGTGTCAATATAATTACCTTATTTTTTATTTTTTGTTTTAAACATGGACAGATTATGTGACGAAAGAATAAAAGCGCACCAAAACCCTTAGGTGGACGGATTATCTGGCAAAAGAATAATGGCGCACCTAAACCCTTAGGTTACGTTGAGGATCTCATTGCCATGAAAATGAAAATAAAAATAGGTACAAGATTTTACAGTATAGACACATTTTTTTCCAAATATAAATTTGGATATACATTCGATTACAGCATATAGACATAACTAAAAAAATTAATTGTACTTATTCAGGGTGTACCAAAAAAAGACAACAATTACGCTATCAATAGAAGCATGCTTAACAATAATGTCCAGTCACGTTTGAACTTTGAATATAGAATTTGGATTTCTCTCTTTATTGAATTTATAAGAATTAATTCTCCCCTCATGCCTAGAAAAAGATTTCTTGTGACTTTGGTTTTAATTTCTTGAAAGTTCCCACATTTATAACCATTACTTTCTAATGTAAAAAATAATCATTTTTAAGAGTACAAAATTTCTTCATCTTCACTGTTAATCCTCAACTCAAACTCAAAAATTCCCAAGAATATAAAAAAAATGAATCTAAGAGACAAACTGCCTCTAGGTTTTGGGTTTTATCCGACAGATGAAGAGTTAGTATGTCATTATCTTCACAAAAAGATTACTAATGAAGAAATTAAGGAAGGCAGTTTAGTGGAAATTGACCTGAATATTACTGAGCCATGGCAGCTTCCCGGTGGGTCTCCTTTCTCTTTCATTTCCTCTCCTCCTCTCCATCTCGTTGTTTAAAAAGCTAAACTGTTAAAGACGAAATAGACTTATTATTTATTTAAAATTATCTTCAACACGCCTCCCTCATGTATAGACTAGCTAGATTCATAAGGTCAAATATGTGAAATTAAGTATTGAACATTCCAGGCCCCCTTTTGTCCCTTTTCTATCAAAATTACTGCGGCCTTTGAATCAATCTCTGCCCAAACATTTATTTTAGAATGTTTTCTTTCATTTTTGCTACCTTGATTAGCTAACAATGAGCGTATGCATGGTTGTCTAGAGTTTGCGAAGTTGAATTCGAATGAATGGTACTTCTTCAGCTCTGAAGAGGGAAAGCGTGCAACAAGCTCTGGCTTTTGGAAAGACGCTGAACACAATCAGACAGTGCTTGATCGGAAGACAGGAGAAGTAGTAGGGATGAGAAAGACATTAGTTTTCTACAAGCATGGAGCTCCTAATGATATCGAAACAGATTGGATGATGCACGAATTTCTACTCGAGAACCGAGAGGTGCCTCATAAGGTTAGTTCTTGATACCTTCTCTCTTTCTATTGAATCAGTCGCATAAAATATTAAAGTTTGAGAGGGAACAAATTTATTTATTGAAAACTGTGACACACCTGGCGTGCACGTTGATTTAATGTTTACATCGAAGACTAACTTTTATAATTTTTGCAAATGGGTGGCAAGGAGATTTGGATTACTATGATACGAACCATATCGTCTTAAATTTTAATTAGGGTAGGTGTACTATACAATCTGGGTACCCTTACCTATTCTGGCATAATGCTTTTCTAATGGAACATGGTGATCGTGTGCTTAATGATGCATGAAATGACATGATCTATTTTCTATTATCTATCTGATTTGTTGGCCCCTACAATACCACATTGTTGTACCACTTGAGTTCAATAAATATCAATAGTCACTTAACCTTATTTTGGCACACAGCCCTTCATCGCTACAAATCCTTTCTCGGCACACGCCCCGGTGACACTTTTGCTACCTATGGGTCCAACACATGATTTCGTAGTGATCAATGCATGCTATGACATATAATCATTCTCCTTGATTCTTATGTTTACTTTAATCGTTATAATAGCTCGTGAATGGTACTTGAAGATATACAATAACCGATTCATACTTCTAATGCTTAGAACGTTCTCATAAATACTCATGATAATCTTACAATGTGGTTTAATATTGCACTTTTGAACTTTTCAATTAATCCATTATATTCTAGTCAAATCTAGCATTGCGTATAATATCAATCTAATATTGATTTATCATAATTGACAGGGAAACTGGATATTATGTAGAGTATTTCTCAACGACAAAGATGCGAGTAGCAACAGCCTTAGCCCTCAAAATTTCATCGATGATTCCTCAGCAGGTCTTACTTCTCCTGATTTGGTTGCATCTTCTAACAATGAATATGCCTTGCTTGCATCCTCCTCCCATGGCCCATTTCCTCAAGGACAAAACCCTACCACTTCTCTAAATTTTTCAGAACACGATGGAAGTCACATTCCTTGGTCAGATGAAGAAGACATGATTGATCAATTAATTTCCTCAAGTGAAATGGTTCAGGCCAAATACAAGGATGATTATGGAATTGTGGTTGATAAGAGTTTAAAATAATCGTTGTTCGTGTCTTTAGTGAATGTTTAACATGCCTACTATTTGATCTTGAAAATTTTATGATATGAATATGAACTATGACGAACATAGTTGATTTGACATTTTTAAAAATAAATGAAATATCAATATTGCTTAAAACTTAAAATTTTTAGAAAGTCACAATTTAGAGTTTTGCTTGAATCCTTTGTAACGTTTACCCTTTTAATTCTTGAACTCTTTCTTGAATAACGTTTAGGATGATGTCTTCATGAAACAGCCACCAAGATTTATTAACCCTAACTTTCCCAAATCATGTCTCCAAGCTCAATGAGGCAATTTATGGTCTCTGTCAGGCGCTCCTCGTGAACATGATACACCGAATTACATACTTTTCTACCCTCAATTGGCATCAGCAATTCGCATTTGGATTGTTCGTCATTCATGTATCATCACCATGATTGTTGTTGTCGATTTTAATTCTGCAAGTAAACAAATCATTAACAAGTAATATAATGACAAGTAGAGCGTCGAACCCACAAGACTGAATTTCTTATGTTTTAATTAATATTAACTCTAATTCAAAAAAAGCACATTCAATCAGTTATTTAAATTTGATTTTAACTAAGAGGGCTCTTCGGTTACCATTTTCTTCCAAAAAAAGAGTTTTTTGTGGCTCGATAAATTTGACTTTTCAAAGAATTGAAAGTAAAATGACAATTTTACTCTTAATTAACACAAATTTATTTTAACATAGTAATGACAATATAGTCAATTCACCTTTAAATTTTTGAAAAATCAACTTTATCATGCAAAAAAAAAAAAAGAAACTTTTCTTTTTTGGAAGAGAATGGAATCCAAACAAGCTCGAAATATAAGTATCCACTAAAGTAAGGAATTAGAATTAAACAAATCATAAAATATTATATAACCTCGAATCCACCATTATTAATTAATCACTTTAACCCTCAATTATTCATTCACAATCAATCCTGGATATATGTTAACAATCAACATTCTTTATGTGCTCATTTTACTACTTCACCATTTGCAATGCAATCATGAATTGTACTAAAAAACAATATTTGAAAAATCGGATTGAACCAACCGATTCAACTGAAAAAATTGGAAAACCGGCAGCAAAAGCGGTTCGGGCTACTAATTTATTCGGGCATTAGAAAATCATACTGGAAAGTGAGGTTTTAGCGGTTAAACCGCGACACGGTAGGATTGGTCCAATTTTAATGGGTTTTTCGAGTCGGAAATTTTTGATAGAAAATTGTAATTTCCAATCATTTGAGGGTCAAAAATGAAAAACAAAAGTCAGATTAGGGCAAATTAGATTTGTGCTAAGTTGGTTTTGTGAGTGATTTCGTTTATAAATGTTGGCTTCTTTGCAAATATCAAATTTTTAGAAATTTTTTGAGATTTTTGGATTAATTTTTTAATTTTTTAATTGAAATTGATTCGACCCCAATTCGACCTTTTGACCATTGACCAATTGCCTTTTCAAGTCGATAGCCGGTCCAATTTTAAGAACATGTGTGTCACATCATCTTAAAATACTTACATTGTAAAAAAAAAGTGGTAGATCTCTAACACACTGTCTACTTTTGGACGGTGTACTATGCATTCTCTATTCATTTTTTTGGTTAATTAAAATGTGTGTTAAACTTCTTTTATTTAATTATTTATAATTTATATATATCATTTCTTTTGTGCAATTGAACCATAATTTTTCAATCCACGATCCTATCGAAGATGCTCTTCTTTTCATCTCTATTTTACTTGTTACATGTAGAACAATCCACATGGTTAAGTTGAAGGTACTCTTAGAAGAATAAAAAGTATCACATTTGGTCAAAATAAAAATAAACAATTGTTACTTATCTAATTTAGGATACATGTGGATTTCACTGGATTCGGTTTTCTCAATTTCACTTTATTTAATAATAGTTTCTCTTCAAAAAATTAATTAGAAAAAACGTAAAAATAATTTTGAGATAAAAGAGTCGTACCTTTTATGTGACGTCCGATCATTATCTGATTTTACATTGTTTATGAAATGACGTATCATCAATTCGTCATCATAATTTTGTGAGTGGAAACGTCAAATTCCTATCTTACAGTCAAGGTGGAAGACAAATTGGGACCCACAAACCTAAAACTCCATTTTTTTTTGGGGAAATTGGTGCGAATGGTCACTAACGTATGCCATTAGTGCGTAAATGATCCCTAATCTTTCATTTTTAGCAGAATGATCCCTAACCTATCCGTTTAGGTGCGCAATTAGTCCTTTTTGACAGATTCTGTTAAAAATCAGTTAAAATCTTTCCAAAATTAGCGCAAATGGTCCCTCTCATATTTTTTTGTCTTTATTAGTAAGGGTAAAATTGTCAAGTTATATTTTTCTTTCAATTGCCGCAAATGGTCCCTTTCATGTTTTTTGTCTTTATTAGTAGGGGTAAAACTGTCAAGTTATATTTTTCTTTCAATTGGCGCAAATGGTCCCGAACCTTTACCTTTTTTTGGTGCAAATAGTCCCTAACCTATAATTATATTTTGGCGCACAATTAGTCCTTATTTGATGAATTAGAAAAAAAATATCATTACTTTTAATTAAAGAAATTTACAATTGAATTCCTAACTTTTAAAAAAAGTGAAAATGAGTCAGATACTTTAATTTTTTATTAAAAAAATAAAAGAAAACTAACAAATTGACAATATACTAAATTATTTTGTATATTTTACGAACTATTATAAAATAACTAAAATTTAAGCTCATAATTATTAACGAATGTGCTAATTAAAATTATTTTATTATTATTAAGTAATGATATTAATTAAAATTCAAACTTTAATTTTATCGTTACAATATTAAAAAAATAACTTTGTCACAAATAAAATTTTTAATTACTTTCCAAACAACACATATCCGTTGAACCAAACAAAATCTATCCATGTAGCCAAATATGAATCTTCTTCTTCGTTGAATTTTCTTTTTGTCCAAACAACTAACCACCATCGGATAACGCGTCCAAAACTCAAAAAAATTCCACCGGAGAAAACCATCAGATCTGTGCCGGTCATTTTCCTCGTAGATCTGGTGGATCTTGAACCAGATCTGCACGATCGATCCGCGCAGATCCAACAGAATTTGTGTGGGATTTGTGCGACTCTGGTCACGCAGATCGAGCAAAATCTGCGCGATTCTGATCGCGCAGATCTTGCTAGATTTGTGTGGACACCGTGTAGATCCCATCGAATCTGTGTGACCCGGCGGTGCAGATCCCGCCGGATCGTGCAGATCCAACGAGATCTTTGCGGCTGCCTGCAAATCCATCCGGCAGTGTCCCTTTTTTATTTCATTTTTATTTTTTTCGACCTTCAATCTTCAAGATTCACCGGATTTGCGAGGAAGATGATCGGCGTAGATCCGATGGTTCTCTCCGGTGGAAATTTTTTTGAGTTTTGGATGGGTTATCTAGTGGTGGTTGGTGGTTGGTGGTTTGGACAAGAAGAAAATTCAACGAAGAAGAAGACTCATGTTTGGCTACATGGATAGATATTGTTTGGTTCAACAGATAGATGCTGTTTGAAAAGTAATTAAAAATTTTATTTGTGAGCAAGTTATTTTTTTATATTGTAACGTTAAAATTGAAGTTTGAACTTTAAATAATATGATTAATTAATAATAATAAAATAATTTTAATTAGCACATTCGTTAATAATTATGAGCTTAAATTTTAGTTATTTTATAATAGTTCGTAAAATACACAAAATAATTTAGTATATTGTCAATTTGTTAGTTTTTTTTTTTAATTTTTTTAATAAAAAAATTAAAGTATCGGACTCATTTTCACTTTTTTTAAAGGTTAGGAATCCAATTGCAAATTTCTTTACTTAAAAATAAGGATATTTTTGTCTTTTTCATCAAATAAGGACCAATTGTGTACCAAAACATAATTATAGGTTTGAGACTATTTGCGCCAAAAAAAGGTAAAGGTTATGGACCATTTGCGCCAAATTGAAAGAAAAATGTAACTTGACAATTTTACCCCATACTAATAAAGACAAAAAAAAAAATATGAGAGGAACTATTTGCGCCAATTTTGGAAATGTTTTAACGGATTTTTAACGGAATCCGTCAAAAAGGACCAAGTGCGCACCTAAATGGATAGGTTAAGGACCATTCCGCCAAAAATGGAAGGTTAGGGACTATTTGCGCACTAATGTCATACGTTAGGGACCATTTGCGCCAATTTCTCTTTTTTGATGTGCACCATACACAAACAGAACCACTTAATATCTTGTTAAAAGTTATCATAAAGCAGCCCCCACGGGCATGGCGCAGTGGTAAAGCAGGAGAGTTTTCTACAGAGGATCGAGAGTTCGAATCCCCGCGGCACCTGGAAGGCAACATTTAATGTTGGAAGGCAATAACTATGTTGGAAGGCAGTGGTCCACAGGGAGGAGAATCATCGAATGTCTGGCCCAAGTGTGTATAAGCTGTGACCGCATCTGGATTTACCTGGGTGGCGAATCAGGGGAGAAGGCCGCCACTCCTTAGGATTAGTCAGGCGAAGCTTGGAACCTGAGTTATCAAAAAAAAAAAAAAAAATTTATCATAAAGCATGTTTAGCAGTATTGAAATTATTTTTTAAATGTTTAAATTTTAAGTTGTTGGTGAATATGTGAATAAAAAATAAGAATTGTAAATTGTGAGTCCTACTAAATATGTGAATAAAAAGTATGTTTGACCAATTTTCCAAAGCGAGTGATTATAAGTCAACATTCTGAGCAACTCCAATGCAGATTGCCATATATGTGATATTCAAATTGAAAGACTTGTTGTGTATGTGTCATTAGTGTCAAATGAATAAACTAAAAATTGGTCTACAATGAGTTACGTGTCTTTATTTTTTTTTAAATAAAAATAAAATCATATAACCAATTGTCTCCCCTCGCCCACTCAATTTTTCGATTGTGCTTGAAACTATGTCGTTTTGTAGATCAAATGTATAATCTCAAAATACATTACAGAAAGCATATAGTAAGAAAGCAAAACATCTCAATCTTTTAACCATTGCCAGATTTACCTGGAATAAAAGAACGAAATATTTTGATCATAAAAGGTTAATCAATATTCACCAATAAATGAGCTCGAAATGAATAAATAATTGATCAACACTTCAATTTGAAGCTATTTTCTTTACATTCTAACTTGAAAAATGCTAAGCAAATAAGAACAAATTAAATCAAGAATCGTGAATACAAAATACGCTGAATCTTGAAATTTATAGAAAATATAAATTTATCTAATATAGTTTTTGAATCTAAACAGAATTTTTAACATGATCCTTTTTTTTTTTTTTTCCTTTTGTCACGTCAGTTTGAGCCAGGTTGCATTAGAAGAGAATTTTTTTAAACGCTATTTATTTTACTTATATAGCAACTTTTTTTTAACAATCTACTTAAACATTGGAGATGCTCTAATATGACACTAGAGTGTCGTCAAATATCAACTTGAAAAAGAGAAAAGTCAAATTTTCTTCTCATCAACATTTTAACTATTTCCAAGGTTTATTGAATTTTGATTCACATTAGATTTAATTTGAGAACGACGTGGAGATTTTAATTTGGCAAATAATATACTATTGAAAAGCTTATTGAACGATTTTAGATCTTAATTGGTCTTTTGTAAAGAAAGTTATTTTTTTTTTCCAGATTAGTTAGCTACCATTCTACTCAAGAATAAAAGAAGTTTTCATCTTTTCATTTTTAAGAGAGCTCCAAGGAAGTTCAAATGTTCAATTGTTCTCGGTCTATATGCATGATTTTTTCCTTAGAATTCATCTCTTGTTTATTTAATTAGGTCTTGGAAATGTTAAAAGACCTATACTTTGAGGGGTTTTCCAAGTTTCCACTATTTTAAGTTTAAAGAACAACTTGTAGAGTTTTTTCTTTTTCTTATGTTTAGAATTTATTATTTTTATGTAGCCAAATCCCATAATTATACCATGTCGAATACAATATAATTAAAAGAGAATAGAAAAATATAGCTACATAAAGAGTGCCTAGCCAAACAAATTAATCTTCAAACGATTTTCTAAGATTTATGAAAGTACAATGTACATTGAATAACAAAATTCAATGCTCATAAAAAAATGATGATAACATAAAAGAAATTTCACATCCCAAATTTGTCAACCGAGGGCAACTACTCAGGGGAGCAAATTGGAGGAGAAAAAAAATGAGGAGGAAAGAGAAATGCTGAATTAATAAGGTCGCTATATAAAGGTGACAATAGTTGTTGCAATTGAATATCACTTCGTCGTTGCAAATCCAAATGGCACCAAAACTTCCCGCTAATAATATTCCTCGTGGACTACAGAGGCAGGTCGTCGACATCCCACCAATTATCCTTGCATACTGTAGCGGAGATTTATGTCGTCTCTATTATTATGACAAATAACCGCCGAAATCTCCCGCCATATACAAGCCTTGCTGCCACAAACTCCTATTATTATTGTGACGACATGTTATCGTCGCAATGTAAATATTCTCTATTAGAAAATGATCTCCTGCCCCATGGGGGTAGGATATACCACTCACCTACTGAGGTTGGAGATAAAATAATATTTTATCTCCAACCACCCACCTGCTGACACCTCAGCAGGTGGGTGACTTATCCTGCCCCCCATATATAGGGGCAGGAGATCACCATTGATTCTCTATTTAGCAATGACTAAATATAGTCATCGCTATTAATTATGTACAATAGCGGCAAGGTATTTGTCACCACTATTTATTTTCCCTATTAGAAACGATAGATTTGTCGTCACTTTTTGTTGTTGCCATTGTCACTTTTTCTTGTAGTATAGGCTATTAGAAAAATAACACAAAAGCATTAGGGAAACTTCAAGTATAGGGGAGAAAGAAATGGACAATAGGGGAATAAAAACAATATTTTTCTTTTTAATTCTCGAACTAGTTATTGTTTTATGAGACTTGGCGGAAGATTGATCTTAGAGGTGTTCTTGGAATTTTGGTATATGAGACATATTGTGTGATTGTACAATTTTTCACATAGTAGAATCTCTATCTTTTACAATCTTTAGTTTTTCTCCGAATTTGAAGATTTCCACGTAAATTTGTGTGTTTGTGTTAATATTTTTATTCTCAAATTACAATTTTCTATTCTTCTTAATATTTTCTTGGAGGAGAATCTTGGAGAGTGAATCATGAAATTGGTCCAGATTTCCAACACAACTTATGTATTTGGATATTAATCTACTTTTATTGGAGAGGTGTTTATCATTTTATTTTAATTTTTTTGTATAGAATCTCTGTTTTTCTTTGGTGTTTTTAATAGTCATGAGTTTCCCTAGTCCCGAATCGATATATCCCTTGTTAAATCACTCTAGGTAGTGATTTTTGTATAGCGCTATAGGCATTACTTGAGTGGTGAGCTATCTTTATTTTTCGTACACTTTTCTTGTTTCACTACTCTATTCAACCCGGTATCATACAGAACATTATTTTTCTTCGAAAGTAAATTTAATTTTTAATATAATAATATTATTCCAAATTCTTTAAATAAAAGTTAAGTTATTCCATTTCATAATTCTTAAGGTTTTAATATTCAAATTATTAAAAACTAATTGAATATCTTTTCACACAATTTTTATTTGAATGATCTTTTAAAATATTAGGATATAACTACATTTACTATTTAATATTCTGCGATAATTATAAATTTTTATAAATCTATTAGTCAAACAATAAATTTATGTAAAATAATTCTAGTAACGTACTTTTATTATTACTAGTTAATAACACGTGCTTTGCACGTGATTTTGTAATAACATCGTCTATTTATTTTTGTTTGTTGAAAATTTTAAATAATAAAAGTTCAATAGTTATTTTTTTTATTTTATCTATCCAACCCTACATCAGGTTTAAAGATTATATAAATTATCAATTTGTTTGAAAATTCGAGAAAAACAATAGAGTACTAAACATGATTAACCATGAACTTCTAAAAAAGTGTCGAGATAGTAACAAGCAAGTAAATTATAGTTTTTCAGGAAGTAAAATTTTGGGTTTATATTCCGCCGGATTGCCAGCCATTAAAACTTCAAATCAGTCCTAGGTTACTTTTTTTCTGTGCTTGAAATTGATTTTTATTAATATGAGTACACTTGATATATTAGATGTCGGTTTTATATAAAATTCTTGTAAAAACCTTAAAAACTTCGAGTACCATTATATTTTAAATTTAATAAATTGTAAAGAAATCATTTAAATTTAAATATAATAGTCCAAATATATCATTTTTAAACTTTTATAATGAAAGTTCAAGCATAAATAAACTAAAATTGGCATTTTCACATAAGGGGACGCGTTGATAAGCCAAGAATGATTGGTAATCCATATTCATGCTTTGTACATCCATCTTTCATTTATAAAAATTAAGGCATCAATAAAAACTTCATTTACAATTTTATATGCTTGGTGCATTTTTATAAATGAAGCAACACATCTCTATAAATTTGGTCTTCAGCACAATAACTTTAACAAAAGTCACGCTTCTTCTATTTCTAAAAAATATAGATGCTCCACTTCCACTGCCACTGTGTGGTGATGTCAATTTTCTAAGTATCTTTTATTCTAGGGATTAGGTATATGTATCTACTAGGGTTATGTATTTTTAATGTAAGGTGTGCAAAAGTTTTCAATTTTACCGGCCATTTTCACAATCGTTGAGAAAAATTATAAACTTATTAATGATAAAATTCACAATAAATCCATTATCCATCTTCATTTTCGCATGGCAAAACTTTTCTTGATGACATGGCATTATCAACAAATGTTGCAGAATTTATTTTTATTTGACAAATCCTGACAGCACCAAACAATCTCTCCAACAATTCCTCCTCCAACTGAGCCTCCACCGAAAAAACCTATATCCACCGTCACTGTCGTTCGCACCCGAAAGTCTGGCACAGAATTGTAGTGGTGATTGCTAAGCAATCGATATCAACATCTATTTCAAAATAATCAGGCCATTTGTGATAATAAAAATTCAGAGTTTTACATAAGAGGCATGCATGGTAATTTTTCACTACAGTTTTCACGATACATGGTCACTTCACAATTTTGTTTACAATCTTAAACATACTGTAGCGAAAAGCATCGTTAGAGTTATATGCTAGTATTTTTAATTAATTATAATCAATTCATAAAATGAAGGGGTGTGGTAGATGGATAGGTGAAGAATCTTAAAACTTAATTAAGATTTAATTTAACTAATTTTAAAGACAATTTAAATTAATTAATGGCAATTTGAAAAATCTAAAATATATGTGAGGATATTTTGGTCCAAAAATGTTTCTCCATTTTAGGGCCTTTTAGATTTAGTATAGATTACTTCCCAATTGATTAATACTTGAACTTAATATTTTAGTAATTTCAATTAGTTTGGCAACTCAGTATTTAGAATATTTTAAATTTTTGAAATTAATTTCTATATTTATTTTAATGATATAAATATTAGGATATTGATTTCAATAATGTTAAATAAGTGAAATATTTTTTGTAATTTTTTTGGGATAGATGTTAAAGTAAATCACTTATTTTAATAATACCACTTCTTTTGCTTTTTCTTTTTTCTTTTTTCTTTTCTGCCTAGTAAATTAAATGAAAACTTGCAAAACAAACGCCTAATATGCATAAAAGTCAGAATAATTATCAGTACCTGTTTAATTAAAACGAAGAATACCTAGCTAGCATGGATAAAGTCAAATTTTCTTGAATGCCTTGTAATTTATTTATTAATGCATTTTGAGTTCAAATATTGTTAGTGATAAATATTAAAAGGTCAAATGGAAGTATCCTAACCCAAAAGGCTAGATGCATATTTCATTAAATTTGTTTAATTTTAAGTGAATAATCCACTTCCAAACACATAACAACTTCTCTAATTATGGGAGTGAATAAATATTTCACACCTCTCTCGCTTAATCTTATTGAATGCTAAATGATCGTGCCATGCTTATATTTTGCAGAAAATCATTACAAAGTTTCTGATGGCGATGCATTACTATGTGCAGGGGCAGATTTAAGAATTTTTGGAAATCGGACTACTACTAAAACTATGTGTCTGTATGGGCTATTACAGATGGATCAACTACAAATTCGGTACATAAGGTATAAAAATTGAAGGCATGAGTTGTTCACTTAGGTGTGATTAACGAGTCAAAAATTAGTCTATATTACTTTTTACATCAATAAAGAGTGTCGGAAAATCTAAAACCCCACCCCCTAAATAAGTTTAGTTGGAGACGGGAGACCTAGACTTGGTTGGTTTTTCACCTAAGAAGGAAAAAAGTGTGTAGTAAGAGATTTAGAGACTAGCATCGATCTTGACAGCCTAATTCATAAGGTTTTCATCCAGTATAAAAAATAATTCCTATCAGACATTAAAAAAAATTTGGCATGGATTAAATTAATTTCTATCAGCTGAAAAAGAAGAAAGGAATCTGAACAATTAACTAGTCAATCAAACAATAATATTAAACATCCGGTTATTATTGTAAATTCTCCAACCGTACGCCTATCCCTGCGCCAATTTGATTTTGTGAATAGTGTTTCATTTGATGGAAATGGTGTGAAATTTAATTCCAATTTTGTCCTCCTATTATACTACAAAAATTTATTTTTTTCTTTTATCGTTATTGATTATCATTTTATTATTAGTGATATCAAATGATTTATATTTCTTTTAATTTGATTATTATTTTCATTAATACAATAAATTGTATTACGAGTAATAAATAACCACTACTGAATATATTAAAATAAAAGTACTTATTAAAATTTAGAAGTTACAAATTTGATTATTGAAAGCGATGACGGAAATTTTTTTTCTGTCCAATTTTTTTGTGTGATGTTAATTTTTTTTTTTAAATTGAGATATTGAGTATCGTGTCCTATTTTATTTTTTTAATGAATGCAATAATTTCGGTAAATAAATGTATCTTAAAATTTCTACATTTAATATAAATACACTATATCATTAAATAATTTTTGAAATAAATTATTGTTGAGAAGAATTAAAAATATAAATAGATGAGAATATACAATATTCATTTGGTACAAAATTTGAATTAATGGGTTGGAGATGACATATGGATTTGGTGTGAAAGTTGCACAAATTTGGTGTAAAATTAAGTTGCACCAATTTGAAGATATAGGTTGAAGATGGCCTTAGAGCATATAAACCTAAAATCTTTTCACTATTCAAGCAAAATATTGTTGAGGAAATTTCTCTCAACCGAATAATCGCAGAAACTCGAAAGAAATTCATCAATGTCATCTGATTATTTACACGATGTTGTCAACCGAATATGCACATAAAAATATGTAAAAAATTGTTTTTATTCCTGAAAAAATAACTTACTAATATTAAGAAAACAAATTGGATCTTTTTTTTTTTTTTTTTTTGTCTTTTTAACCTATACGTGCATGGTTAATTACTAGATTCTTTCTAACAAAAAGCTTGATATATATATATATATAATCAACTTGCATACTCTTATTAGAACCTTGAAGAATATTGTCTGCCAATTTCATCTACTCTCTCAATTGAAATGACAGCACTAATTAAGGATTTATTAGTTTGTTAATCATTCACGAGTACTTAAGAAATTGTAGGCAACATGAATTAACTGTACCAATAATTACCATCCTAATCAAGAAACTTCTAATTAAACGAATTATATTGGCGTTTTCCCTCCCTTCCATAATGAGCAAATTTGATTCTTATACAGTATTGAAAAAAAAAAAAAAAAAAACAGAGAAAAAGAGTAGAAGAAATCAGTCAATCTCTACAGAAGCTAGCTATGTGGTTTTATCCCTTGTTCATTCGTTGCTAATTTCCGGCAGATTTATTTTTCCGTGGTTGAACATCACCAACCAAGGTTTTATCCATTGAATTTTCGATGGAAATTTGTAAAATCTGCTATGAATGAGGGACTGAAAATGGAAAATTAAACAACAAAATAATGGTAACATAAATATTTATTGAGGAAAATGGATCAGGTACTGTGAGTACATTTTACTCAACTTTTAACACAACAGCAATAATGCAATACGACTTGTCTGTAACTGCTGATAAAGCTTCAAACAGTACTAGAATATTTGCATCAAAAGCTGATCAATAAAAGTATTCCCAGATCTAAGCATTGATTGGTTCTCTGGCGACTAACAGAAATTCATGGAATAGCTTCAGTTTAGAAATGTAATTAGCTAACCCTAAATAAGATGTAACATAATACAGATGAGAAACAGGAAATGTACCCATATCAAGATTGAGTACCAATACCAAGAAAGCATGAAATATTCCACTGGAACTTGCAATTTTTCGTACTGACTTTTTAAGGAAATTGGAGCAGAGCTACCACGAGACAAAAGTCTTTTTTTCTGAAGAGTAATATAAGACTTCAATATATATGTTGTGGGATTTCTTTAGGGAAAATCTTATAGAAAATGAGTTTCTCTTCCGGGACGCTTTAGGGTGATCGGGTCAAATCAAAGGGTTTCTGCAGTAGGTTTTAGCAATTTATGACTAGAAGAAGAAAAGTAAGTTCTTGAAAAAGGAGGGCTGCTTGCATTTTAACCTTCACCTGGTGGTGGTGCTGATGGTTGTGCATCCGACTGTTGGGGTGGTGGCCGTTTCCTCTTCTTCTCGTAGCTGATCCCTCTAGCTTTCGACTGCAAATCACGAACCTCTCGAAGATATAGCCGCACAGCACGAGCCCCAAAAGGGTTTGTCTCACTCTTCCCTCCATTTTCCTCGTAAGCAGCCCGGAGGCGTCCGATTAGGGCATCCAGGCTTCCCCAGGCTTGTCGAAGAGGGCAAGGGCAAGGAGCAGGAGGGCTAGGGTGACCATAAAAAGGGCACATTGGAGTGTGCACTTTGGTCTTTCCAAACTGATCCAAGTATCGCAGGAACTCAAGTACATGAGCACCACTGCACCGTGAAAGCGCAAGGGGAGGCCTGTGGTTGTTCAGGTACTGCCCAAAAGTGTTCCAGTCCCGGCGTTTCTGGTTCTCGTATCGGCTTAATCTCGATGTCCCAGGCGACGATGTTCCAGCCGAAGACGATGCCGGGTTCTCTGTATTGACGCTGCTGTTCCCTGAGTTGGGACTCTCCATTTCCGGGAAAGAATCCATAACTACAGTTATCTGGAAAATCTAAACCTTTGTTACTTGTTAGGAACTAATTAACAATCAGAAAAAATATCACGGATCTTTAACAATCTTTCTGGAGAACAAAGTATGGCTAGCTATGATAAACACTGACTGACACTTTGGTTTACAGGTTTACACAATATTTCTTGATCTGAGACAGCTGCACCACCTTCATTTTCTAGGGTTTCAGATTCATATGAAAATTGGACAACCAGAGGAAAAGGAGCAGAAGACTAGCTGGACTTAAATCATGTAGATGATACAACCATCGATTTATATAATTATTCCTGTAGGTCTTTGATGAGGCAGTTTCAGATGGAGATCAATCAAAAACACTCAAAATAAAAAAAAGGAAAAAAAGATGGGTTATGATTCTTGATTGATGTATAAAGAGATTTCCATTATCGTAATAAAAAGATAGAGGCCTGAGAGGAATTCAAAAGTTAAATAGGGTATGTGATAATGGGTTGAGTTGGGGGTGATGAGACTGATGAGAGAGGAGAGAGAGTACTCTACTGTGTAGTGCTGGAGTTTTTTTTCTTGAATCAGCAATACTAGAAAATACTAGAAAATCTTGTAAGACTGTAATAGCTGCAGGATTTTAGGGTTTTGTGTTTCCCAAAATGGGGTGCAACTGACCCCTTATTATCAATGAACTATTACTTCCACATTATCAATGAACTATTACTTCCACATGTTTGATGGTACATAAATTATAATTTTAATTGGTTAAATTGGTTAAATATATTTTTTAATTATATATTTTATAAAATTCACAGTTTGCAATTTAATTTTTATCTACACATTTACCTACAACTTATAATATAAGCTTTTAAAAAATAATTTCAGTACTACCAAACAATACTTCATTATTTTAGAAAAATGAGAGATTGAGAAGATTGAAGTCAGTGTTCTAAAAAGTGTAAAGCGTATGTAAGTACTATAAAGGTCAAATTTAAATTTTTTTAGATATAGGCAAGACCTAAGTGAGGGCGAAACGAGAGCAAGACGTGAGATGTGGAGGCCGCGCCTCACGCTTTGGCGGAGCCTAAGCGATCTTTTTAGAATAGTGAGTGAAACTCTTTAAAGACTTTTATTATGGTTGGACGAGACGTGATTTAGTTTTATTTTGACTAGAATCAAATCAAATGATCAAGTACCAATCCGAAATCTACACATTTGATCAAACGGTTTCATATGTAGTGATGGAATCGAACTAGACTAAAACCGACAAGTTCTTATTTGATTTGATCGTGATCTTTTTATACTTCTCCAAAAGTTTGTAAAGTGCAAGCTATAATAGTGTGATTTTTTGGGTTTTCAAGCGACAAAAGTATTGATTAGTGTGAATTAAATTAATTTGCAAAAACTCATATTTATGGAATTTACTTGTTGATTTAATTGAGAGATTATAAAAAATAATTTCATAGTCGAACTAAAATTCAGTTTTATAATTAGAAATGAGAAGTAAGCTAAAATCGATTGATTCTTGATCTTAAGACCCAAAACCAGATAAGTTTTAATTGAAATTGAATCAAAGTAGATAATTCAGTACGAATCGAGCTTAGCTACTATGATTTTGAGAAAGAAAAAAATCCAAACCTAGCTTTTATGAAAGGGTGGAACAAGTGAGCCCTTATAATTTCTTACTAGTACTACTACTCGAGAGAGAGAGAGAGAGAGAGAGAGAGAGTATTTAATGGCTTTTTATAGAAATTGAAAGAGGCAGATGTTAGGTTGTACTTGTAGACAGCAAAATCGTTGAATAATAGGGTGATATTAAAGTTCACAACGTGACTTTGTTTCTTCGTATATTGACTAAAATACCCTTTCTTAACATATGTTTGACTAGTTTAAAGTTATTTATTTTAAAATTAACATAAACCATAAAAGAAAATAATGTCATTAGAGGATATTGATCTAATGTTTCCGGTGGACATTGTTATAATGCCCACCGAAACAAGTTTCATGCATTTATTGCATGAGTGTAAATGCCCACTTTACACTCGTACAATAAATGCATGACACTTGTTTCGGTGGGCATTATAACAATGCCCACCGAGAGTATTAGAACGGGACTCTGTTATTAGATTTGCACAATGTCGTTTTCACAGGTTGTGGGTGACGTCTAATGACTCTTATAATTAGTTCCTTAATTATAATTGAGAGTAATTCTATTGATTAATAAATATTTAAATAAAAAATCCCATGAAGTAATTTTTTGTCTGAAAATGACACTGTGTTGCCTAACAATAAGGTACAGTACTGTTAAATGGTTAATAATTACGAAACATTTTGTCAAGGTGTCGTCCAAGACTTTAAAACAGTGTGCGTGCGTGGGTGTGCCTTCACGTGTGTGTTTATGTATGTATGTATGTGTACAGATATTGTGTGTGTTTTTTAGTCTTTATTCCTTCGTGTTTTCACTCCCAAGTTCCATGTTTCAAATGGCATTAAAGCTATTCAATTTTTCGTCGTTTTATTTAGTCCTTGTTTGTTTTTATTTAAAAAGTTGTTAAAAATTTGAGATCAAAATCAACAATTAGTTTTAACTACATATTGCATGAGATCCACAATTTTTATCAACTTTTCAACCAAACGTGAATTTGCTATTTTTTTTTTATAAAAAGATTTTGTCAAATATGCCCTAAATATGGTTGTAGCCTTGATAAATAGACAGTAGGTTTCTTCGTAGTCCAATCCTTTGACTATAGTGTATCCTCTGGGCTACTAGTCGCGCTTTATACAAAATTGACTGAGTTGTCTTTCTAGTTTTGTTCAGAAAATCCACTTCGAACCTACAACTTTGGTATTGGTTGGCCGGAGGATCAAAATTAAGTTTTAAGCGGAGTGATCATTTGATGCTCACTTTGCATTGTATTGCTCTCAGGCCATCTTAATACTATTAAGATTTAAGATCAATCAAGTAAGTTATTCGTCATGTCTGGATAATCAAAATTGGAAAGTAGAATGTGATTATTAGAGTTTCTAACAGAGACATTAATACGTGTAACTATTCAATTTAAGTAATTATTCATAATTTACTATGAATACATTATTCAATTAGAGTAAATAATTATTCCAATTGAGTAATGTTACATACACTGACGATAGTGAGCGACTATAAATAATACAATGTAATTTATGTTTGTTGCAACGTTTAAGACATTAATACGTTTTGTGTAGTGGGCTACAGGGCCGGTTCTGACATTTCCGAGGCCCGAGGCGAAGTTCAAAAATTAAGCCCCCTAGTAGACCCCCAAATTGTATTATGCATTTAAAATCCACAAAGCTATTACGGAACTAACTACAAATTTAAAACTCGAAGAAAAAAAATAACAAACAAAATATATTATACAAAAAAATTTATATTATAATATATTGTTAACAAGGTCGAAAATATTCTAAACTATCACTTAAATACAACTCGTCTAGCAGTTTTAGAAGCAAAAATATTAATCAAATTTGAGTAATCTAATTGTTCAACCATTTCTTTCTCAATTGATATCATAGCCAATCCATTCAATCTTTCTTGTGACATGGTTGATCGGAGATAAGTCTTAATCAGCTTCAACTTGAAAAAACTCCTTTCCACAGATGCTACTGTAACCGGTATGGTTAGCAAAATTTTATAAGCAATATAGGCATTTGGAAAACAACCATCCAATGTCTTCAAATAATGTAACACATCAATTGCTTTCTTTGCTTCACTTGGTAAATAGCTCTTCAAGACTGTCAATTCCGAACATAAATCATCTCCATTAATATCCGAATGTCCATTATGTGTCAAATACTGCTCAAGATTATTACAAGACTTCAACAAACTGGCACAAGATGTACGATATAACTTCTCCAAACTAAACAAAAATCCAAATGTCTCTTCAAGTTGTTTAAATTGTTGAAATCGTGTTTGAAGCAAAGATCGAGCTTGGTCAACAATAAAAAGGAAGTAATCAACTCTAAAAGATTCTTCTGCTGATTGATTTACCTCATCACTGCCACTTTCATCAAACTGCTTCTTTCTTCGAATGACACGTTTTTCTCGAAATACAGCTTCAATTCTCATTTCACTTGCTTTTGTTTTCGCTTCATCTATGGCAATAGCAAACCCATTTTCTCTATAATCGTCGAGAAACGTAACAAGTCCTTGTAAGAGGTTGATAGCACCATCCACATCCATGTTTTCAGCTTGAAGATATGTACTCACCGTATTAATTGCATACAACAACCTATACCAAATTACCATGCCAAGCAAGAACTCAAAATTTTCAAGTTCATACGTCGCTAAGGACTCAGCTTCACTCTTCGTTTTACCATCTTCAGTAATGTCTGCCAAGTCAAATAAAGCGTCTCTTATTTGTACAGTTTGCTTTTTTATAGGTTTGACACTTTCAACATGACTTTCCCAACGTGTTTGTGACAATGGCTTCACTGTCAGACCTTCTACTTTATCTTTGAAAATTTTCCATCGCTTAGGAGAAGAAGCGAACAATGTGTAGATCCGTTGTATCACTCCAAAGAAGGATAGAGCTTTAGGACAACAATTCACCATATCACATAATGCTAGATTAAGACTATGGCAACCACATGGAGTATAAAAAGCTCTGGGATTAATTTCAAGTAATCTTTTTTGTACACCTTTGTGTCTGCCGCTCATGTTAGCTCCGTTGTCATATCCCTGCCCTCTAATATCATCAATATCAAGCTCAAGATTGGTTAAAACATTTTGAAGCTCAAGAGAAAGTCCAAGTCCTGACGTATCATCTACCTTCAAAAACTCAAGCCAATATTCTTCTACTGTCGGTGATTTTTCCAAATCATCAACACATCGTATGACTAACGGCATTTGCTCCTTGTGACTCGCATCTGGAGTACAATCAAGTAAAACTGAAAAATATTTTGCATGTCTAACTTTCTTGAGAATTGAACTTCTTACCTCTCCTGCCAACATCTGTATCAATTCATTTTGAATTGACTTACCAAGATATGTATAATGAATCTCACGTGCTTTATCACGCCGAATGTGCTCTTGCATTATTGGATCAAACTCAGCAACTATTTCTACCATTTGCAAAAAGAGACCATTGTTCTCAAGATAAAGCTGTTCATCATCTCCTCGGAATGCCAAGCTGTTCTTGGCGAGTCTTTTCACAATAGCAATTATCCTCGTTAACACTTCTCTCCAATGTTTTCTTTCTTCATCAATCACCAATTGCACGCTTCTATCAATTGTATTTTTTGTTTGAAGTCTGTTTTCCAAATCAATCCAACTAGACATGCAACGTATATGCTCTTCATTTCCTTTATAACTTTTAATAGACCGCTGTTGATTATGCCAATCTTTGTATCCATCATTATCCAATTGGCCTATTTTATTCATTATAGATAGTGTTTTAAACAACTTGCAACAAAAGCAAAATATCCTATCCAAAGATACTGAATATACTAGCCATTTTCTATCAATAGTCTGCCCATTTGGTAGTAATCGCGTATATTGTGAACAATCAAAATGCCTATTTGCACCATCTTTGGGAAATAAGATGCCATTGACTCTTTTTGGACCCATTTCAACTAAATAATCCCTCATCTTTTGGTCAATATATTTCCAATTCCCGGGATCCTCGAAATTAAAAGAAAAGCCACCCTCTTCATTTAAATTTGTATGTTGAACATCATCTACAACATTCTCAGTTGATTCTTCCATATTCTGTTGTTCCTCAATCACAAAAGTTTCCACTATTTCATCACTCTCCTTTTTTTTTGTTTCGATTGAAATACTTATCCATATCTCCTGCTTGACTTTGAACTAATACCATTTCCTTTTCTTTTCGTTTTCTTTTTTGAGCTCCAGACGGATATTTAGGAGGCATGACTAACCTAAAAAATAATAAAATATTTCAATAATCTCAAAATTAAAGCCGAAAAGGCTACAATCACGTATAAGCCGGCAAGGCTTCAATTATTTTAATTAAATAAATAAATAAGCGAGGGATAACCATTGCTTACTTGAGAGTGAAATTTGAGCGGCAATTATGATATGACAAGTGTGAAAAACCACTTCTTCTTCTTGGAGATGTTAAACCTAAAATTAAGTATTAAAATTTGGTCAATCACTCAAACGCAATAATTATAATTGCTCCCAGACTGCATTACCCCAAACCGAAAAAATAAAAGAGAGAGAAAATCTTTCTTGGTTTTAATACTATTGCATTCTGATGTTTGAATTGACGGGGAAAGATAATAATTATGTCACGATTCAAGAACCAGACTTTTTATTTAATTATTATTTTTTGTTTAACAATAACCAGAAATCCAAATACCAGATTAGTTCTGCTGCAATGGTGAAACTGCACACCTACTTACAATATCATATGAATTCTATAAATCGATGCAAAAACCTTTTACATTACACAGTCCCATTTTTGCACTAGCATTAACATCAACAAAATCTATTTTTTCTACTTTATAATCCTATAAATTACTTCGTAGCAGCAAGCCAGCAAATGAAATGCATCAATGAACATAAGAAGTAAGAACCCGGCCCTGACCAAAACTACTCCTATAAAATAAAATGGGGGAAAAAAATGATAAACCTCCTCGGCAGCAATAATACCCATTAACAAAGATTAAGACAAACCCAAAAAAAAAAAATAATAAAGAAATACCTATAACCAAGCGTCCAAGCCCGAGTTGAAAAACGGAAAAGGAGAAGAGAATCAGAGATGGAGGAGCCGAGGAGGAAGTAAGGAAGAGGAAGATAATAATTTTTCGTGAAAATTTCGGACAATGCAAATATGCAATGAATCGCCCGCAGTGTCTCCAAGCTCCAGCTCTCTGTGACTTTGCGTGTATAATTGTATAAGTGATTAAGTGTATGTATTGCTGAAGTGTGCCTGTGACCTGTGTGACTAAAAGACTAAAAGTGAATAGTAGTAGGTTTTTATTATTGGGCTTGGTTGGTTTTTTGTGGATATATAATAATGTTGCTGTATTGGTTTTCATTTTTTTCAAACTTTTGGGCTTTGGCTTTGGGCCAAAACTGCACTGTTAAATTTTTTTTTTTTTTTTAAATGGGCCCCATTTGGTTTTGGGCCCGAGGCGGTCGCCTCACTCGCCTCGGGCCAAAACCGGGCCTGGTGGGCTATAACCCAAGAAAATACATAGATACGTTTTCTTTCAGAATTTATTCTTTCAATAGTGGAAATTATGGAAAGCACCTAAATCCAAAGGTTCTCAAGCCATCATGCATATCGCGTTTAAATTACTTGTGAAATGGTGTTTCTATTTTTAGAAAAAGTAGAAGGCATCTGATTTATTAAGCAAACAGCTATTACAAAAATATCGATCCAATACTTTAAAGGTAAGTGATCTTGAAAGAAAAGAATTAAACATGTCTTGACTTATATTTTTTCCGCCACGCCGTTTTTGTTGGTTATTAGAATTTACTGTTTTACTTTTAAAATTCTGTTAATAAACATTGTCTATAAGATAAACCTTATCTTTAAGGGTTAGTGGTTTATGATTAGTCTGTTACCACATTTTTAGGTCATTCAAATGTGGGTTGTTATTTTGATTTTATCCTCTTATAATTGGCTATATAAGCCGGCTGTTTGCAGTCAATTTAATAACTTTTATTCAGACTTTTGCACTACAGAAATATTAGAGTGTTTTCAACATTTGGTATTAGAGCCCCATCACATGGGCCTGTTTTGTGTGAGTAAAAGAAATATCAGTTTCTTGTGAGTAGTGTGCTAAAAGGAATGACAGCAGAGAGTAGCTTCGTGCAGCCTGCGATCCCAAAATTTGATGGTCACTATGATCATTGGTCGATGTTAATGAAGAATCTCCTCCGTTCAAAGGATTACTTGGGTCTTGTGGAGAATGGGATATCGGCAGCAGCAGATGAGAATGAGTTGACAAAAGCACAGCATAAGGCTATTGAAGAAGCAAAGATGAAGGACTTGAAGATAAAGAATTACCTGTTTTAAGCTATAAATCAGAGTATTATGGAGACTATACTCAATAGGGACATAGCAAAGCACATATGTGACTCGATGAAGCAGAAATGCCAGGGCTCCACCAAGGTAAAGCGTGCACTGTAAGCTCTTCGAAGGAATTTTGAAACTCTCCACATGAAGGAATGAGAGACTGTAAATGACTATTTTGTTCGTACTCTCACTATAGCCAACAAAATGAAGGCTCGTGGTGAAAAAATGGGTGAAACGGTTATTAATGAGAAAATTTTGAAGTCTATGACTTCAAAATTTGACTATGTGGTATGTTTCATTGAAGAATCCAACGACTTGGATAATTTGACCATTGACGAGCTGCAGAGCAGTCTACTTGTCCATGAACAAATGAGGAATGGCCACATAGGGAGGACGAGGTTCTAAAGGTTGTTCATGAAGACAGAACAGAAAAAGAAAGAGGTCGATGAATGATCAGAGGCAGATGAAGAGGTGGAGAAAGACAGTCTTTTAACAAGATTATTGTGGAGTGCTTTAAATGCCACAAACTAAGGGCACTTTAAATATGAGTGCCCTAGTTGGGAGACAGGATTCAATTACGCAGAGTTAGATGAAGAAGAAGAGCTGATGTTAATGTCTTATGTGGATATGAACCAAGCAAAAAGAGAAGATGTGTAATTTTTTTATAGTGGATGCATCAATCACATGAGTGAAAACAAAGAATGGTTCTCTGATTTTGATAAGTGCTTCAAACAAACAGTGAATTTAGACAACAACACAAGGATGGCAGTTGTAGAGAATGGAAATATCAGACTGCAAGTCAAAGGAATCACTCAGGTAATCTCTGAAGTTTACTACATTCCTGAGTTGAAGAATAAGCTGTTAAGTGTGAGACAACTTCAAGATAAAAGTCTGGCTTTTGTTCCAACATGTAAAGTGTAGGATCTTTCATCCTTCAAAGGGTCTAATTATGCAATCTGAGATGAGTATAAACATGATGTTTGTTGTGCTTGCAGCCATGATACCTAAAGCTCCTACTTGTTTTCAGGTTGGGACAGAAAATGCAACTCACATATGGCACTGTAGATTCGGGCATTTGAGCTTCAAAGGGTTGAGAACCCTTCAGTACAAAAAGATGGTCAGCGGCTTGCCTTCACTTAGAACTCCTACAAAACTTTGCACAAATTGTCTGGTTGGTAAACAGCATAGGAAATCCATTTCCAAAAAGAGTTTGTAGAGGGCCTCACAGATGCTGGAGCTTGTACATGCCTGTGGTCTTATAAAGCATGCATCAAATAACAATAAAACGTATTTGTTAAGTTTTATCGATGACTTTAGTCGTAAAACTTGGGTTTACTTCTTGCATGAAAAGTTAGAAGCTTTTGCTGTTTTTAGAAGATATAAAGCATGTGTTGAGAAAAACACAAGTGCATATATTAGATGCTTAAGGACTGACAGGGACGGAGAATTCAATTCAAATGATTTTGTTGAATTTTGTAAAGCTAATGAAGTGAGCGGGCAATTAACTGTAACCTATACCTCCCAGCAAAACGGAGTTGCTGAGAGGAAAAATAGGACAATCATGAATATGGTATGTTCCATGCTCTCAGAGAAGTAAGTTCCTAAAGTTTTATGGCATGAAGTAGTAAGGTGGAGTGTGCACATTCTCAACAGATCTCCAACTTTAGTAGTAGAAGATAAAACTCCAGAAGAAGCATAGAGTGGCATAAAACCTAATGTAGAGTATTTTCGTGTCTTTGACTGTGTGGTTCGGGTACACATACCAGATCAAATGAGGACCAAGTTGGATGATAAAAGCTATAAGTGTGTCCTTCTTGGTGTGAGTGATGAATCAAAGGCATACATGTTGTTTGATCCAGTTTCAAAGAAAGTAGTTAGCGGGGATGTTGTATTTGAAGAAAATGAAAGCTGGAATTGGGGCAGAAGTCAAGAAGAAGAAGGGCTTGACATTTTTGAATGGGGTGACAATGATGATAAAATTAATCAAGAAAAGAATGAAGCTGGGGAAGAGACTAATAAAAATGAGAATGGTGATTCTTCAAGTAGAGCTGGTTCAAATGATGTTAGCTCATCCTCTAGTGAGTCACCTGTTGAAAACTCACCAAGCTCAAACGAATGAATTGTGAGAAGAGAACCACCTTGGACGCAGGATTATGTAATAAGAGAAGACTGTCAAAAGATGAAGGTTTGATTATGCTTACCGAGGATAATCCAATCACATTTAAAAAAACTGTCAAGAGCAAAAAATGAAGGAATGCAATGAATGCAGAGATTGAGTCGATTAAGAAAAACATCTAATTGAATTATTAATTATGTCATAAAAACTTTTACGCTATTAACATAATGAAAGAACACGCATTTGATAATTGCATTGTTGTGTCTTTGATGTGATGATTCTCAGTTACATAGATAGTTTAATGTGCTTGTCAGTGATTGATCTAAGTTAGAACACATTTTTCATTTCAAATTTGTTGAAAGTCAATCATTATAAAAGAAACAAAATTGAGACGTACACTTCTGAAACGGTATAGGAGAAATAGAGTGGTGAT
Source organism: Forsythia viridissima (assembly GCA_030279155.1). NCBI lineage: Eukaryota > Viridiplantae > Streptophyta > Magnoliopsida > Lamiales > Oleaceae > Forsythia > Forsythia viridissima. Next base: position 17,794,595 of record CM059034.1, read on the forward strand.
CTCATCTCCATAGTGTAAATGAATGATATTGTCCACTGCCATGTTGGCAGTATGCAATTGGTCAAAAAGATTTGCTAACATTAAATGATTTTTTTTTTTTTTTTTTGCCAATTGTGGGCAACATGATTCCTCTCCAATGTGGAATGGAGATCACCACTCGAAGGGGAATAAGTGATTAGTTTGTACCTTGAGAAACATGAATAATCACAATAAAATAATGTGTTTTGCACAATTATACTGTTATATCAATCAAAAATAAAAGTATATTATTTCGTTTTGCTTGACTAAGAAAAATTACTGTCACACACGGAAACATAATAGCAAAAAAGAAAAACGAGTAAATGAGAGAAGATATAAGTTTCAATAAAGAAGTTACGTCTCAACCTTCCACTCTCTTTCTTATTCTCTTCTTTTATATCTTCATATTTCTAAAATTCTCCAATAATATAAAATCAATGGCATTTCAATGACTTCTTCAATAGTGAAATTGTTAGTATCTTTGAAAAACTTGAGCGATAGCTATTCAACATACATTATTATCTAGGTTGTCTATGTTTTTTTATTATTATTTCTAAAAAAAACTCCCTCACAGGCTTTGCCTAATGTCTATAAGTTGCTTGAACCGCATTAGTTGAAATATTTCTAATGCATTAAGGAAGACAAAATTACTCTCGAAGAATAAGCAAGAATTTTCCAAACTATAGATCCATATACATTGTCAACCCTACACATAATTGTAAATTACTCTCATATGTACAAATAGGAAGTGTTTTCCTATTCAATGACGACTAGAGGCGGATGGAAGGGGGCTGGGCCTGGCTACAACCCGGGCCAGGCCCAACCCAGATCCAAAAGTGATACCCTTTTTTTTTAAAATAGCCCTGCCAAAATAAAAATTAGCCCAAGTTCAATTTTACAGCCCAAATATTTAAAATTAAAATTTAAGCCCAACCCAAATATTAAAAAAAAACCCAACTGAAAATAAATGACACACATAAAAGTTCACAAAAGCTGGACTTCATTAATTGATTTCAGCACAAGTAAATGATTTCAGCCCAAGTGAAGTGCCCAACTAAAAAGGAAAAAAAAGGGTAAATGCAGGGCCGGTCACTGTTTGGGCACTTATGGACTCTAAAGTCATATGTTCAAAACTTAATTCAATTAAAGTCATATTTTAGAGCTAAAAGACCAATATACCCTTAATTGTAAAAAACGCTAATTGTAATACTATTTTGTTGTGATACTGTTTTTTGTGTTAATGTTTTTTTGTAATACTATTAAACCTATGATTTTGTACTATTAATGGAATATTTTAAGAACAACATTATTCTCTTGTTTATTCTCTACTGATTAATTCAATCTGAACCTTTGCTGCTGAGTGTGACTTCCCACTCCCATTGACTTCAGCTCGATCGCCTTTGCCAGAGTAAAGCTTTTTGGACAATCTTTTGTCACCGTGCTCAGGTTGAAGATGGTTCTTTTTATCCAGGCTTTTCATAACATCTAATCTACTATCTGAACCATCAGGACCTTCAAGTTTTAGTTAACTTTTTCCCTTACTACTCTCTCTCGATATTCCTCCATTAGCAACGTTCTTAAGAATGATATTTTTCTTAGCCTCGTTAGGAGTGGCACATTTCTCATCAAATTTGCTCCTTCTGCTCTTAGATTTTCTCTCATACGATATCATGTGATCTAATTCAAGGGAAGAATCAGAAACATTGTTTATAGTTTTATCTAAGTTAGATCTAGAACTGCTACTCTTGTCTTTAGATGAGAACCCTTTGCATGACTTCTCTAAGTGAGACCCATTAACTTGAGAATGATTGACAATTCTTCTTTCTTCATCTTGGCATTGCTCTGAAGTATGTGTTTGCTTTTAAAGGACCAAAATACCTTGGAAGAGCTTTAATTTGCAGCAAAAGGATGTACATTTATCTGTGATATTGTTTTAGAAGATTTGTGATACTGTTTTGACAAAAAAATTAAAGATTGCCATTTTAAGCTAAAGAGACGACTTCAAATGGGTAAAATCCATCATACGCAGTGGCAAAGCCACTGGTCTTGACCGTATTGTTATGCCATTCCAAAAACATATTATAATAAAAATTCTGAACACATGTGCGAATTCTATGTTCATTTATATTGTGATACTGTTTTGCATAATACAGTATCAAACAACACACATGACTATGATACTATGCTTTTATCTTTGATATTGTTTAATTAGTCATGTGTGTTTTTTGATACTGTATTATGCAAAACAGTATCATGGATTAAAATATGGATTAAAACAGTATCAAAATTACTAATGCACATTACCTAAATAAAACAGTATTATAGACAAAACTAAGACATTCAAACAATATCACAGGTTCAAAACTTTGCCACAATTAAACAGTATCAAATATAAAAGTACAGTATCATAGATTAAAACTAAGACATTCAAACAGTATCATGGATAAAAATCATTTTAACACTCAGGTTTTCTGTGATAATGTTTTCTATAATACAGTATCAAACAACACACATGACTAACAATGTTTTCTGTGATGTTGTTTTTCTATAATACAGTATCAAACATCATGCTCTCTTTTAACAATGAGATATTCTTGCCACCTCCTCAGCCCATAGTCATAATTTTGGAGGACATCATACTCTCTTTTAATTCTTTTTTTGCAACAGAGATCATTCACTAACAAATGTCCAGGATGGTTATGTAACTAAATAATTTTCTTACCTTGTTGTGCTTTCTCTTTACTAGCAAATATCCAGTATGCCAATTGTTCTCCAATATATATCAAGGACAGTAACGCATCTGAATCAAGCACGACATTATTGTTCTCATAGCAGATGCAAAATGAAGTTTCTGAAAATTAGTTGTCTCAGATTTTGACTTTTCTTCCAATATCTTGATTGCATTTAAATCCAATAGTTTCCAAAAACAATTAAGAAACATCTCAACACAATCATTATCCACTCTATCGAGTATAAACGACTGCAATACCAAGTATAAACAATTGCAGATGGCCCAGATTTTACTATAGGGAATTAAAAAGTAACACTGCGCAGTAGAAGCATTCGCCGAACGTCGTCGGAGGTTGTCGCCGGACGTCGATGAGGTTTGTGGAGTTGGAAGATTGTGCCAATGGAAAATATGGATAAAAAAGGTGATTTTGGAATTAATTTAAAATAGTGACGTAAAGTATAACTAAATCACAATTTTAAAAAAAGTTTTGACCTTATTTGAAACAAGTCATGTGGAGATGACTTTTGGCAATTTTCCCAAAAAAAAAAAAAAACAAAAAACAAAATTCAGCCACCAATATCTTGCACAGGAAGTCAGGAACCCAATTTCAATTTTCAGCCATTCCCAAATCAGTGCGATAGACTAAAGCTCATTTTCTTCAAATTTTTTTCATTTTTATCAAATTGAAGCTTCAATCACTGAAAATAGGCTGTAAATCTGTTAACCCAACTTGGTAGCTCGTTTTTAGCGGCCTTAAATCATTCGAAAATCTATTCTTCTACCGAAAACAGTTCTCAAGAACATATATTTTTCGTTTTTATTTTTAACATTTTTGTAATGTTTATATTATTTTACATATTTTATTTTTGATTTTATGCTAAATTATGAATTGACTGATTGTATATTATTTTTGTACTTTTTCAGCTATTAGAAAAAAGAACCGCAAGACGTGAGGAAAATTAACAAATCGGGATTCAAGCATCAGCGGCTTATGTTTAATGTTTATTTTTATTTTATGAAAACTGTAAGATTATGAATTGACTTATTTTTATTTTATAAATTATGAATTGACTGATTGTATATTATTTTTGTACTTTTTCAACTATTAGAAAAAAGAACCGTAAGACGTGAGGAAAATTAACAAATCGGGATTCAAGCATCAACGGCTTATGTTTAATGTTTATTTTTATTTTATGAAAACTGTAAGATTATGAATTGACTTATTTTTATTGAACAGGAACAAATCAGCGGCCAACACGAGGAAAAGTAAAGAAAAATATGCTTAGAACCTTACAGGTATTTTGCTAATTCGCTTGTAATTGTATCATTTTATTGATTTGTTATGTTATATATAAATTTTATTATATTGAATTCTATTTATTTCGGCCCCATGGACTAAATTTCTAGATGTGCCATTGATAACGAAGATTACATTATCATCTTTTCCATCCAGTTCAACAACATATTGAAACTATATTCTCATCATTCACCGCCTATTGTAGTTCTATTTATTTCGGCCCCATGGACTAAATTTCTAGATGTGCCATTGATAACGAAGATTACATTATCATCTTTTCCATCCAGTTCAACAACATATTGAAACTATATTCTCATCATTCACCGCCTATTGTAGCACTGATAGCCGGAACACTTAGACAACACACTTGAAGCCAGGCATTCATTTGAGGACACAGGACTTCCATGGTTGATACCATAGTTATCAAATCAGCCCGGTCAAAGCACCAAGTTAGCGGGTGCATTGCAAAGGCCGAATTGCCTCCTCTTATAAGCTGGTGAATGTGGTTTTCTCTTCATCTTCTGAGGCTATTGGAATTTGATTGTAGTATCGAATATTCATCTAGAAAACAACAATAGTGAGAGAATGTCCCGTCAACCGCTCAAACATTTGATTAATGTCCAAGTCGTATTTCAACTTCCAGTAGTCAATTTATACTCTCCATCCGGCAACCAGACTAGTAAGAATGAACTCGTTGTTCTCATCTTCTATCCACCATAATACCCACTTTCTTTGGCACTAACTCATACACACTATCCGAAATAGAATGACTCATCTATCCAACCACTTCAATACATCGGATTGAACCACGTCTTTCATATTTGGATTCAAACCATGTTGATGCTGAGTGTAAGTTTGATATCATCTTCCATTTGCAGCGCCAAGATCAGAGGTAATCTCGACAATCCATCGCATGATGATATATATATAACCCACAAGCTGAACGACTTAAAACTGTTAACAACTAAACTCTTCCCCTCTCTCAGCTTCTTCACCTCCTAAAATATCTATGTGACAAGAAAAGAGAAAAAATATGAAAAAAGAGAGTGGAAGGAAAAAAGACGAAGAAAAAATAAATAAGAGAGATCGACACTAAGTGGTAGCATTTATTTTAAAAAACTGTCTAAAAATTAAATAGTGTGTTGGACAACTTTCTACAATAAATACTGCCACATGAATTTTATTTCCTCTACCTTATCGCCACATCAATTGGACATTCAAAATAGAAGACAATATTAAAGATGCTGTAAGAAAAACTATGACAATTTTCAAATTTCTAAAATATTTTCACACGAAAACACTAGCCCTTTTAAAGTTTCCGTGCATCATAGGCACGTTTTTCCTCTTAGTTAAACTTTGTTGACAGTGGTAACATTATTCAAGGATCAAAGGTTAATTTCGGAAGTTCGCCATCTGCACAACCAGCAATACAAATGAAGCATCGAGCAATTACATTCAGCATAAGACAAAGGGTTCTTTATACAGTAGAATGGACACAATAATGTACAATAGTTTTTTTCCAAGTTCTATAATGTCGTGCAAGCGAAAACATACAACTCGAGTACAGAGTACTAGTCCATTGAATAATCATATACAAAATCTAATCCAACTTTTCAATTAAGAAAGTCCTTCATTGGATCATCATGATGTACCCTCTTCATCCTGTATGCCTCCATCTCTTCAGGTGTAACCTGCAAGAAACGGGGAGTTAGAATAACTGACAAGCACGCTCATAACTCGTGAAAGGAGGATAAAGGAAAATAAACATACATCGTCATTCCACTTCACATTATATTTGCGTTTTCTTTCATCCTTCTCTTCTCTCCTCCTTTCGTCCTCCTAAACAAAACAAACAAAAGTATCAAATATTGCTACATATTATAACAAGTGATAGAGGTAATAAATTCACCTATTTGAACAACATATACCATTAAGATCATCATCATTTCACATAACGGATTAAAATATTAAGTTCACAACTATTCACAATTCTGGACGACTATAACAAGAATTTTTTGAATCTCTACTTCCACCTCGAAAACAACCCCTTATCCTCCTCCCTTCCCTTTAATCTTCAGGTGGAAAGTTGAATTTTAAACCCAAAAACAGGCAGAATGAGAACAATTGCACAAGAGTCGAAAGAGAAGAAAGATAAAGTAAAAAGATTTACCTTTTTAAGTGCTTCAACCAGTTTTTCCTCGTCTAAATCTAAATCTTCTGGCACTTCCGACCCCCAAGCAGCAAGTTTTTTCTCCTGAGCTGGTGCAAGCATATCTGGTTTCAAAAAGGAGAAATCGGAGCCAAGGACGATGCTTGTTTTAGTTTTGCAGTAAAATATATATGAATAAAAAAATGTATGTTTTATGCAAGCAGGGGAGAAGCACAAAGAGAGTGGTTTTTGCTGACATAAAAATCAGGACAGGCTATACTGTTTGAAATACATCAGTGTATATGCTATCATGGTTGATTTATTAACATATCTATTAAGTTCTACTAAAACATTCATCATTAATTAATTGTAAAAAGAACTTGTGCCTACCGCTGTAACAAATTTTCCTTTTAATGTTTTCTGGAACCATTTTTTGGTCGCAAAAGCTTTTTGTGAAACTAGTAAATCAAAAGTCCCATCATATGTAAATAAAACTTATAAAAGCCAACAGCGGCATAAAAGCCTGTTAATATTACCCCACTCACAATGACCTATGTGATCCTTCAAAAATATTTATGATGCGAGAATTTTAAACCTTAACCTAATAACTTCTAAGGATTTCTGCTAAATGTACACTATCAAAGGGGAAAAACTAACCTTCATTAGCCTCTTTACGAGCAATGTTAGCCTTCATAAGATCTGCCGCAGCTTCGGCCGCTTCAATGCCAGCAGCACCCGTACAATAACTGTTTCTAACCATCTGTTGGCAGCATTTGTAACCCCATTGATGATCTTTCCACCAGGAACCCCAAACACTGGTGTGGTTGTTTATGTAAACATCCTCTTCATACTTGCTCTTCGGAAGAGATGTCTCCTGCACATACCATACAATCACCAGGTTAGGCCCTACACTTCAGGGCTCTATAGGTTCTAATGCGGTAGAGAAAGGAAAAACTGATGTATGTTGACTGTGTCAGAAAGCAAATCCAATGAAGAAAACATGATTTCTTCAATCCACACTTTTCGTGTGGCAATGATCAAGAAAGGCACCTAGTTTCCACAAAATCTTGGGATAAAAGCACATAAGTTATAGATTAAGCCAAAAACCACTACCAAGACACAAGTAGAACAAAATTTCTACATATGACTTCTCCCTTTTGCATCCAAACAGTCCAGAAATCTTTTGCCTCTCCTAACCCTAACACTCATTTTTACTTCAACAAAAAAGTAAAAAGAAATCAGAAAGGGCAAGCCACCATGCTCTTCGAAATTGAAAGGAAAAAAAGCGAAGAAATAAAACAACTTTGGGATTGGGGCCTCAAAGGGGGGTAGGGGATATACATGATAACAGCAGCTCACAAAGAATCAATTGAAAAGCACACTAAAGTTTTAGAACTACTTAGACAAAACATATTTACAATACTTCCAGAGCAGCATTAACAAATTGTAACCAATAGTATTCAGCATAAGTAAGAGAATCGAGATTGTTATGCCATACCTGGCCTTTTATGATCCTTCCAGCACGATCATATTCGACTTCTCTTTCACTTTGACCCAGTAAAAGTTCCCTTGGAAGTGCTTCTTCAGTAGCTGCATTGCCATACTTTTCCATGATAGTGTCTTTAGTTTGAGACTTTAATTTCTCTTTATTTATCTTGAAATTTCTGTAAAGCAATTCAGCTTGGGAGGGAGCTGCTTGCATATGAACATCTTGACCCTTATCAAATGCTTCCCAAGCATGAATATAAAGCTGCTTGAACTCCAAAGCTTGACCACTAACTCTGTTCTGATTATCACCCTATAATTCAAATAAACCAGACGTCAAAATGACAATACTTAAATACACATAATGTTACCATAAAGAGTTAAAACATAAATCGGTTTTGGAACTGTAAATTATACTTACTGCATAGAACTTCTCATTTGGATCCGTATCTGGAACAGGATCCTCGCGCATAGACCGTGTTTTGGGGTCATAATGGGCAGAATTAACATCAAGATTAAGAAGATATTTCGCTGTGTCCTCTCGAATACGCAAGTTCCTGATCAAAAAGGCGAATTAATAGATGTAGAATTTTCATAACAATAAAGTCCACTATGAATATATAGCATACAAGACTACAGAACAAAATATGTATTTCAAACTGACTAAATTCCCAAACCAATAGTCCACTCCCTCCATCCTTGCAAAAATTTCCATGAATGAGAAAATAACGATGTTTGGTTGTGCTTAAAAGAAGCTTTTTAAGCTGCTTTAAAATGCTGCTCTTCTTGGAAGTATATAGAGACATACTCCGAAGAAAAGCAACTTAAAAAGCTGCTTTTAAGCACAGCCATGCTGCTTCAGTTTGTTAAAGAAAAAGTAGATAAGAGAAATTAACTCACCTAACAGTCCCAGTACTACCACCACCTGTAGTACGCACACGCTTCTCAACCTTTGCAAAATCCATCTGCTTGCTCTCATCAACTTTGGCTTCATCAACTTTCAGAACATCTTCATTATCTTCATCGTCACTATCCCCATCTTCATTTTGGTTATTTTTCTCCTCCAACTTCTTAAGCTGTTGATCCTTCAAATATTTCTTTCTTGCTTCATCCCTAGCTTCATACCTTTCAATCACGTGTTTATATGATGCAGCATCATAACCATTCCAACGGTCTCGTTTACCATCATAATCCAGCTCAAATGTCTCTATCTTCTCATCTGGAGCAATGCTTTTGCCTGTCCACCTAGCTCCTAATTTGCGGGGCCTTTCCATGCAAGTTTTAGTACTGTGTGTCATAGCTCCACAACTGCAGCAAGCCCATAATAAGATCGATGACAAAAATATATCCTCAAACGTATACCATAGAAATTGAGGAAGAATAAAATTTAAATAAAAATCATACATAATTGAGCATCAGTGTAACAGAACAGTTACACAATAGACCTGATGTGCAAACATGAAGATCCTACTAAATTCTAAATTAGTTATCAAAGAGCACTAATTGGTGCTACAGCAGAGCAATATTGAGAGCAAATGTATTTAATATTTTTACACTAAAGGTGGACAGAATACTCACTCCTAGGACAAATCAAAGCTTCTTGAAAATCAATAAGATAACTCCAAAAAGTTCATTTTCAAACATGACAATCTAAATAACATGATATTCAAGATATCCTAAAACATCCATGTGCATCAATGGCAGGCAGACTATTGCCCACAAGGTATTATAACGGAAAAATCACAAATCACCCACTGATCAAGCCACCACTTATACTCTGTTAAAAACCCAATATGTCTAAACTTGTTCTATTCAGAGGGGAAAAAATAGGTGGGAACCTTCACATCAGTCCTTCATACAGGGTATGGATAAATTACACAAAAAAGTAAAACTAATGTGATTCAATAGGATATTTAAGTCAAATCGTACTACAAAACTACAAGGCTTCCTACAGCTTTAAAGCAAATCGGGTAAAACAAAATGCTTTCGAAGTGAAGTTTACTATTCAATATGAACCAACTCCATTCATGCACCTTGTATTTAGAGAACTTCCGAAATTACAACAACTTGCAGTAAATTTCAACAAATATTATTAATTTCATCAATGGTTCAAGTAACATCAGTACAGGGATTAACTACAGAATAAAATTTAATATGTATTCAACACCCAAAATGTTCTTACAACATACACCAACACACGAAATCAATTGTTCTAACGCGGAAGGACTGAGAAAACCCAGAAGGTTTGTAAAGCACATTCTTAGCACCCCCTAACTGTGCCTTGTGTTTAGGCACTCAGTTAACTATGAGTTGGAAGACCATCAAGTTGACTTGTCAAACTATTAGAACACCCAAAGAACTCATAAAAATAGAAGAAATTATTACCCCGTCCAACTCCCCCAATTCCCTCAATAAAGTGAACACTAAATTACTGCAATAAGCACTCTCCACATGGAAAGGAAGAACATAAATGCATTTTAACGCATGCACACGCCGGGGGGGGGGGGGGGGGGGGGGGGGAGGGAGAGAGAGAGAGTACTTCTCACAAGCACCCTTTCTGTACTTGACAGCCTGAAAAATCTTTGCACCCCTGTCGTACCACGACTTGGTATAATTTGGATCCGATTTCCATTTCCTTTGATGTTTCAAACTCTGAGAATGAGGGAATATATCATTTAGGCCTTTCTATCCCAACCTTGAACTACAAGTTAATAAAACAGTACAATAAAAAAAATCAATATATGCATAAGTAACGGTAACAATCTCATACCGGTCTCTCTGCATTCAAATACCAAGGGGCTGATGACATATACTGTGGGATGTGAGGGTTAATTTCCTTTCCATCCTCATCAACCTCAGCTGGAGCAAGTCCGGCCTTCCGTGCCTCTTCTAATTCCATCTGTTTCCTATGATCCTCCCTGGACTTAAATGCAACTGCAATTTCCCCAGAACATAAAATTCACCATCTCGATACACACAAAAAAGAAAAAAAAATTCAAAAAAGAAAAAGAATCACTATTCATGGCCATTTCTTAGTAAGTGCAATATTATTCATATTAATAAACGAGAGAAGTATGTAAAACCTCACGTTCAATCGAATAAAATCAAATATCAAACGACAAGCGTCACCATTTTAGGGGGAAAAAAACAATTTGCTAAATATTTTCCTTCAATTGGAGATCAAACCTTCAGCTTAATTTCAGATTGTAAAAATTGGTTTATTTACATTTATATGTGCGCGTGTATTGATAGGTAGTCGAGGAATTAGGAAGAGGAAGAAACCTGAAGCAGTCGCCATGATTGGTGCTGTAGAAATCGAAACCCTAACGATTGACAGAGAGAATTCCAACGAACTTAGGTCGGATTGTATACTGGGTGAAAACCCTAGTCTAGACAGAGAATATTATTGTGTGTATTTTAGCGAACAGGAGACAGATAAAAGGAACGTAAGGCGGTTCTGTATTTTCCTTCCCCAGGTAGAATTAAGAAATTATAGAGCCTTTTTTTTTTTTTCCCCTATGCTTCCGGTGGATCCGATCGCAATCTATGAGAATAGGTATTTAAACCCTTTGTCTAATGGACATATTTTTTAAAGTTCTTACTATCGTGATAATAGGAATTTTTGCACTTTTTGCCTTCAATCTTTGTAAAACGTAACAAATCTAGTATCAATCTTTTTTTAGTATTATTCATCCCTAACCTTTTAATTAGTATACCGTTTTTTTTGTGGTGGGATGGGACCGTCCGCTTTATTATGTTGATGTTTTGAGACGGTAAATAGTTTTGAAAATGATTAGAGAAGATGAATTGAAAAGGTGAGCAGATTTTGGAGATCGGTTGAAGGAGGTGGTCGAATTAGGGAGATGGATTGAACCGGTCAGCAAATTTTAGAGGAGATGGTTTGTGAATGGAAAAATTGAATACGTAGTGACACACGATGTTTAAGTACTTTTTTCTTCCAGTAGTGGAGAAAACTCCCTACAGTCGTGATTATATAACAAAACTCGTCATTTCCTCTACTTTGGCGATTAAATGATGAATTTGCCCTTTTTTTTAAACTAGTATACCGTTTTTCTTTATGGTGGGATTTGACTTTAAAGTCTAGTGTAAATCTTCACCTTCATCATATAATTTTCCCAATAATCACCGTAAGAAAAATAAAAATACTCTTTAGCTGCTTGTTCGTTCTATCTATTGATTAAAACAACTATTTGAGAAAAATCAGGAGATGATTGGTTGAGAGAGGATTCTAATGGATCGAGTGGTTAAGAAGAATCTGTTGAAGAATGAGAGAGATGGAGTTTTGTTTGATGGAGGTTTATTTTGAAAATGTTGAGAAGAATTTGGAGAATATTGAAAGAGATACGGTTTTGTTTGAGAGAGATAAAAACGTAGTGACATAGTAATGAAGAAGTTCTTTTTTCTGCCCCTAGTAGAGAAAACTTCCATACAGGTGATAACAAAAATAAAAGAAAACAATAAAACAACAAAAAATAAGGAAAATTTGCAAAGAGAATCCATAATTTTTCAAAAAGTAAAAATCAATCTCACTTACAACAGTTAAATATATATTAACACACACAAAAAAAAGAAGAAATCACTAGCCTACCAAATCTTGCTTCTAATCATCAAGTTCTTAGACACAACTGATGATGATGATGATGATGATGATGATGATGATGATGATGATGATGAAGAAGAAGAAGAAACAATTTCTACAACATCTATTTACGAATTTGAATGTGCACTGCAACTGAATTTTTGTCATTGTTGCCTTGATCTGAATCGGGCTATCGAGTTAGCCTCACATACAAATTCATTACTCCTAACGATTCTTCATCAAAGTGAAACAAATGGGCTCCAAATTCATCGAAATGGAGTCGGGTGATTATTCGTTCCTCTAGCATTCGGAGCCCTAGTTGCGAATATTGGAGATTTATTGCATATTTTTGTCGAATGGAATATTTCCTATAGTTTATCACCGTTCGATTCTGAATCAGAATAGGCATGGGATTTTCGTTGCATATTTTTATGGACCTCCAGCGGAGTCCATTGTTGGGCCATTGTCGAAGTTTATGTTTCTGCGATACCGTTTATTAAATTGAGCAGATTTTCTTTTCCTTTTATTTTTTATTTTATTTAAAAAAAGTATAACCGGTAGTTGTTTTGGTCGTTGCATGCAGTGATTTTTTTCTGCTAAAATGGTGGTTGTTTTGGTGATTTTGGATTTGAGTCTAGGCAGCACCGGCAATAACTACAAGTGGTACCAACAGTGTACGGTGGGTTGGGCCCAAAGAGTGCGGGTGGTGAACTGAGGAAGATGAATATTTTTTTTTTTTTTTTTTGGGTTAATTGTATAGAACTGTTTGAAGAGAAATTTATTTTTTACTTTTTGAAAAGGTACGAGACTTTCTTTGCAATTTTTCTTATTTTTTGTTATTTTATTTGCTTTGTTTTATTTTTGTTTATTTAAAAAAGGGGGCAAATCCGTCATTTAATTGCTAAAATAGAGGGAATGATGAGTTCTGTTATATAATTGAAAGATTGGGGATTGATTATGTTTTAAAAAAGGTTAATAGTAGATTTGTTACGTGGAAAAGTGCAATTTTTCATAATAAAATTAGGAAAACTTCAATGGAGGCTCTATAACTTTTCGAAATGAGCAAATGAGTCATCAACCTTCAAATTGGGACAAAACTATTCTAAACCCTTTATAAGTGTTAGAGCAAGGTCCTTTTACATGGAATACATCCAAATAAGCATTATATGATCGCCTACGTGTTGTACATGGACCTTTTGGAGGGGTCACATGCGTAGGCAAAACTTAATTTAATAAATAAAATAGAATAAGGAAAAAAAATACCATATCCACCTAAGAACTATTCGTTGCCTCCATCTCCACCCCCGACAACTAGTAGGTTCTGCTCCTACGTCAAGTTGTAGCCAATCTCTACCACCATTTTCATCCACAATCTCTTTATATAGATATCAATAGAGTGTTCTCAATTGTTTGGGATTACGCAAGTCCTTCAAAAATCAATATTTAAGACTTCATATTTCCAAGTGAAACTTCTAGCTTCCAATGTCAAGATTTCAACTTTCCATTAGCAAAGCTTTATGTTCCAAGTTATCTTTAATGTGGTTGTCTTCAACATATTTCAATGTTTTTGAAGATTGCAAATTAGTCTTTGTTTTTTATCAAAATTATCCAAATATAATAAGGTCTTATTCAATTTTAATTTTTTAATTTTTTTGTGATCGAAAAATCAGTTAATAATGTTATCTATCAACATTAATGTTCAACAACACTCTATGTTGCAATGGAGTGTACACTCCACAATTGATTATCAATTTTGGTTGTTTTTTTCCATAGCTTGTGGGGTGTGGGCTCCACTGCTAGACTGCTTTTTGAACACCACTAATCTTTAAAAAAAAAAAAAAAAAAAAGTAATTTTTAGGCACAATTAAATATGCTTATATCTTTATAGAAGGAATCAAAATTAGGTAATTTTCCAAAAAAAAATAGTAGCAACTAAAAATGTGTATATAAATTTTAAGCAAATTGTAGCTCAAGTATGGTTTTTACTGACATAAAACTCACGACACCAAACACAAACAATGCACAACAATATGTTTGAAGTCATTAGCATGACACAAGATTGGATTGGACAGGTCATTGGGCCAACATATTTTCAAATGAAATATTTTAATCTGAAAAATGCTATTTATCACTTGTAGGATGGATATGGTGGACATTACGCTATTCGATGTTCATATTACTAATTTGCAATATTAAGCTTCTTCTTCAAACTCATTATGTAAGTTTTAATGTAAGGTGTGGTACGACAACCAAACCCCCTATTGGCATAGTTATTAAATCGGCTGGTCTGAATGGAAAACCAACGATCCGGTGTCTTAACCAGTCCCGTTCTCTTAATTAAACCGTCCAACAATTGAACCGTTTACTACCCGAAAAACTGCCAATTTTTTTAATAACCCGGTGACCCTGCAGGGTCATTATATAATGAAAATTTTCAATTTTTTTATTACTATATACTACCGAAAAGATTCACCAAGTACTTCTCCACTCGGGATATACTCTCTATTTCCATAATTCTGTATCTAATTTTTCTATATATAGAGAGGAATAGAGAGAGAGCAAAAATTATGCATTGCCGTTTTCCTGCAATTTTCTTTTACACTTTGATTTATAGTGAATTTCGACACACCGGTGGATGATTATTGTCGTGCACGGTAGGCTTATGATCTCGATATACCAAAAATCGGGTCAAGTGATGAGGGCGACCATTTTTTTTATTGAAGTTCACATGGAGAAAAATTATTTTTCATTGGAGAAGGAAGAAGAATAACCAAATTATCTACTCGAATACGATTGTGACATGAGTATTTCGACTATCTAGAACCATGTGGAAGGGTTGAGCAAAAACTTGCCATTGAACAGAATCTCTAAAATCATTTGTGAAGTTGGAGTGCCATTGCATAGACAGGATTTAATGTTGAACAAAATTTTGAACCAAGTCGATGAAATTTGCAACTCGTCCCACAACAAGAACGAGAAGATTTTGTCCATGATTGTTTCAATAAGTATAGTGGTTGTGAAGCCAAATTGAAAATTAGGGTTCTATAAAGACTACTTGAAGAAATTAATTCAAAACCGCCCTTTTCAAGTTTTTGAAGATCTGCTTATTTTTATTGTTTTAGTATTCTTTAATTAGTGCTATTAATTCGATGTTGTTTAGTCCTTTTATTTGGGATTGATTCCTAGGGTTTTGTTTGTTAGAAAACAATTAGGGACTCATTGTTTCTTGATTCATATTGCATGAATATCGAGAATTTTACGACTCAATCATTCATCAATTTATATGATAGATTTTCACGTGTTTCTTGAGATTCTATGCTTCGTCCAGTGATTTGGATATAGCAAAACATGGCAGCAACTGACCACCAAGAATCACATCTCTACCTGCAACAAATGAATGATTGGGATTCTTGGAGCTCCTTATGATGGTGGTGCTAGTGTTGAATACAAGTTTGGATGACGATCCACATTCTGCTACAATGTGTCTAATTATTTGTCTGTCTCGTCTTTTTCGTTTAAAGGGTTTATAATCTCAATATCTACGGTTTGTAATTTTTGTAATCATAGTGGATTTGTAAGTTTGAAGGCCGTGAATGTTTTCTTATTTTGGATTTATCACATTAACAAAAAAGGTACTTCTCCACTCTATCAATGACATGTTAATGCAATGAAATACAATAAGTTATGTTATTTTTTACAAGAATTAGTCGATGATACTAATAGTCTTGTACTTATTTTGCTAAATAAATTTCTGATGGTGATGATTTAACAAAAATAAATTTATCGGTTCGATATGAATTGACCCATCGGTTGAACCAGAAATTCTATGACCCACCTTCTTATCCGAGTCGATGTTTGATCTAGGTCTGATAACTATGCTTAATTGGTTTAGATAGAGAAGCCTAAAATCTCACCTAAAATTTGATGGTATTTTAATTAAAAAACATTATTATCGTTGAATGATAAATAATTGTAAGTAAACAAAATTTATGAAACTATTTATAAATACACAACATTTGAACGTTAAGAGATGGGCATGTAGCCGTTTAATAGGTATTTCACATGAATATTTCGATGATTTTTTAATATTTATCATTATTTGCAAGTCAATTGTCTTGTTTGCAAACATATCTCAATGACCAAGGACGAATCCAACCCATGGACAGGGTGGGCTCAACTCCACCCAGTCCTAAAAAAATTGCAAACTGCACCCAAAAAGGTTGTGAATTGTAAATTTGAGATTTGTATAATTTTATTTGTGAATTGGGTATATTTGAGATTTTTAGTTGAATTTGTATATTGTAGCTCTTAATATTGATATAGAGTTGATTATTGATATGTTTGATCTTTTGAAGAATCACAAGTCGCGACTTCAGTAGTATTTAAAGGTATTTTTATTGCACGTTTTTTGTACTTCTTTGTCTTTTCGTTTTTATTTTTTAAGTTAATGTATTGTGTTAAATGTGAATATTGTAGGGTAAGGTACACTATGTCCCTGTTTTTGTCTTTCCATTTTTCTTGTACTGTTGAAGTCGTCTTAATTTTCTGTTTTCGAAACTCCCCAACTGATTCATCCTGGATTTGCCTCTCAATGACTACTATAAATTCTACACTTAATTCTTCACTAAGTAAGAAAAAACTATTCGGCCTAGAATTGTGTTGATCAAATTATTATTGCAATCAATATTAGACTGAATGGACTTCTCTTCATGTATAATCTTCAACACCAGGATGCTCTTCTTGATTTTTACGAGTCATTTAAGTTTTAGTTGGTCATAGATTACGTCTTTTTATTTTCACCAATCATTTCTACGTCGACATTCCTTGATGAATTTTGATTCAACATCCTCGCTTTTTGTTCACAATATTGCGCACTATATTATATTATAAATATGTTGTCGACAATTATCTATTTTTGATTCTATTTCTTTCTTAACAACAACATAACTTATCGATCTCTTCATTTTATTATTTCAGGTAGCTAAACATCTTATGGGTTTAACAATTATTTATGTATATATATGGAAAGTATACGCCTCCTCAATGTGACCATCTTTACTATTTATTTTATTTTTCTTTTGAGAATTTTTGTTTTAGAACCAATTGTCACCATACTTCAGGCGTACCATTAATTTATCGGATATAATATTAACTGATTGTCCTTCCAGGATGTCAATTCGAGTTGGAGCATTTACAGCCAGTACATGATAATCTATTTGGTCAGTAAATGCATCTATCAATTGTATAACTCACAAATAAATTTTCTATCGAACTTTTGATTCGTATTGTCTTGTGCGATGATCTAGAAAATGTAATATGATGTATTTTCATGTATTCTTTTCGACTATTTAATTTTTCTTTTAATAGTGACAAAACTATCTTATCAAAATGATAGTCAACATACGGCACCTTACCTTATAATATCACTCGTCAAGGGATCTAAACTCAATATATATTCTCAACTTCTTTAAAGACCTATATTTGTACACTGTGGTGGATAAATTAAGATATATATTACACAACTAAAGAAAATAGATAGAAAATATAAAACTACTGAAAGTAAGCCAATTATAACGAGGAGAACTTGATTTTAGCATTATGAGTATCAATATAGATGCATGTAAAATAGCATTCTCTTAGTATTGATGAAAACATTTTGTTCTCAATAGTAATTGTTTAGTTTTTCTTTGAAAGCGTTTAATAAATATTCTACTAAATCATAGGCAGTAAGATGTTCCACCATTATATCAACTAATAATCATCGATGTGTTCGACCAAATACGAACAAATGCCAACCTCAAGCTCATTATCCGATAACACTATTAAGCATCCATGACGACCTTGATAGTCCATCGCAAATCCATTTTCAAAACTGAGTCGAACTGTGAGATTATTCTCCAGCTCTCGATATAATGTAGTCTCTAAAAACAAGACCAAATTCGAGGAACAACTATGAATCACACTTCGTAGCCGTGTCACAATGCAAGAGTTCTCCACCCCTTGCACGTTCCAACATCGAAAACTCCATGGGTCTAGTGCATTATTTTTCTCTGCCACTTTCGAGCTCAACACAACACTGCTCTCCTTCTTGCAAGCTGCCATGGCACGAAACTCATCTAACCTTTTTTTTTTTTTTTTGCTTGAAGTTAATCTGACTTATCAAAATGAGAAGTTTATGGCATGTTCTCTTTGTTGTTTTCAGTTTTCAGTTTTGTAAAACATCCAAAACTTGTTTACTATACTACTTTTGAAAATGTATTTTTTAAAACAAGTTTAAACTTATAGTATAAAACTTAAAACATGTTTTTGACTTTTTCATTGTTTTTAGTGAAAATACAAAAACACTCAAAATATGAGAAATAAGCGTTTAAATAAAATTAGAACTCTAAAAAAATTAAAATACTAAAATACTAAAAAAAAAAACCCACCACGAGACTTCGAACAGTCAAAGATGGAGAAGTATGACGGGTTTTTGACCCAGTTGATCACCTCAGGGTCTTTGTTGATTTGATGAGATTACGTGTCACCCTAGATGCTATTATGTACAAGGCCTTCCTGCCAACACTTAGGCGAGAGGCGAGAGGCAAGAGACTAGGTGGCAATCCTTCTTCCAAAAGCCATCCACACGTTTGATGATTTTTCTAAACAGTTTGCTACAAAATTTGTCAGCAGGAAGTGGGCTAAGAAGACAGCTATTGAACTGATGCAATTGATCTAGGACAAAGATGAGCTGTTGAAAGATTTCATTGCCCGGTTCAATAAGGCCACCCTGAGGATCTAGGATAGCCAGATGTCTGTTATAGTCACTGCTATGATGAGTAGAACTCGAAGTCGCCCTTTCAAAATGTCACTATCCAAAAACCTGCCGAATACGATATATGAGTTACTAAGGAGATTGGATAAGTATGTGGACGCCGAGAAAGCATATTTCATTACCAAAGGTATGAAAAATCGAAAGGAACTTAAGTCTAACAAAATGAAGACTCGGGACGAGCTCGAACCTTGAGATAACAAAGGCAATCAGAAAATGAACCATCTAAGGTGGATAAATGATGAGGGTACCAAGGAAGGATCATGCTAGTTGGATAGTCTTGGTGCACGTATTGGACCCGACATGCGACAACTTCTTATTTTTACTACATTATTTATTAAGTGTAAAACAAGGTGATGTTCATCTGTCTAAAAATCAAGACGATGAGTCTCTGTCTGAAAAACAAGGCGATGAGCCTCTGCTAAAAATCAAGGTGAGAGCTCCTGTTAAAAAAAAAAAAAAAAAACTGCGATGAGCCTTTGTTTAAAAATAAAGGCGATGAGCTTCTATCTAAAAAATAAAGCGATGAGTTTTTGTCTGAAAACAATAAGTGAGTATATATGTAATTGTTCAATAAGTGACACATGTAGATATTAATTCTCTCTAAACTCACACCCTTAGATTATTCGAAGTGAACACTTAAATTCATAATTTTGGCAATCTTTGGTCAGAATGCACAAAATTTATGATAGTGTAGTTACAAAATACCCAATATGACACAGGTAATTTTTCGAGAAGGAACTAGCTAGGAATATATATGTCCAATTTTTAACATATAATATTCTCAGTTGGCAGTTTTATTTAATAATATTCCTAATTGCACAAACCCTAACCAATTGATTAAGTTTGGCCCTTAATTTCCTCTAAAATGGTGAAGAATAGACAGTAGAGGTCCATATACACATTGGACAAATTGAATTGAGCAATAAATAAAATATATGTCTATATATTTTTCTCCCTGTGCTTGTTTTTAATTATATCAAATATATTATAAAATAATTATATATATTTCTTTATTGATATTGTACTAAAAGATTTCTCGTAATTTTTATTAGTGTACATGTTTAGTATTATTAGATAATATTTTATAACTATTTTTTGTTATGTTGATTGGTGAAGACTAAATTTAAATAAATAAATTATTTTTAATAATTTAAATATTTAGATAAGATAATTCAAAATCAATTGCACACTTCTTGTCAAATCTCTTTTGTTAAATAAAATCCATCAATGAAGCTATGATTTTGTGTGGTGAATATTAAATAAAATTTGGTGATCTCAATTTTGTGTTGCGAGATTGTATGATATTCTTAAAATCAATAGAAAATTAGAATACTTTTCGAATTTGTTTATGTGTTTATTGTTTCATAAGTGTCACATTGCATCAAAAAATGCAACAAAGACTTGTTATTTTTTACCTCAATTAATACAATACTGAATCAAACGTGGAAATTTGGGATTTCATTCCAAATGATTGAGGTCAATTCTTTATAACTCAATTATCTATATCATACCTGTTCAAGTCTCGATGCAGCTCATTTATTAAAAAGAAAAAAAATAGTCCTGCCTACTTATTATTAGGCATATTAAATACAAAATTTAAAAGAATATACCAAGCCATGCTCTTATAACTTTTACATAAGTTGATTAACATTTATTATATATTATTAAATGACTTTCCACAAATTGAAATTTCCTAATATATGTCATGTGTGTCAGAAAATATATTTTACACCTTAAGTAGCATGAAACCTTACAATATGCTTGTATACATAGTTTTCCTAGCTGAGTCGAAGCTGAATTCGGAAGAGTACTTCTTTAACATTCGCAGGGGCTCGACTATAAGGCTTCGAAGGAATATGACCACGAGCTTGCTACTGGGCACCCATGATTAATTACTACGGAACAGTATGCTTGATCCGACGACACACACAAAACTCCTAATGGTAAAACAGGCTGGATCATGGATGAATTTCGCCATACGAACTCTGTTCAGGAGCCTCCTCTTATCTTATCGAATGTGTTCTTGCTTTATCAACTTCATGTGACTTGAGTTACATTTCTTGGTAATGAGTACATGATTTCTTTCTGGACTTTTATTACCATGATTGACAGTGGGTATTATGTAAAGTTTATCACAATGAAAATGTAGAAGGTGAGAATAGCTTACAATGTCATTTCTCATGATTTTATAGCATCTTCTAACAATGAACATGCCTTGCATACACGTGCCTCCCAAGAACAAAACCCAAGCACTTTCCTTAACGATGAAGATGCATTGTTTGAACTTGCCTTCCAAGAAATTGCTTCCTCCTCCCAAGAACAAAACCCAAGCACTTCCCTTTACAATGAAGATGCCTTGCTTGCAGCTTCCTCCCAAGACATTGCTTCCCTAAACGTCTTGGAACGCAATGAAGTTGCCCTTGCTGGTCAAATGAAGAAGATGACATGATTGATCAATTAGTTACAGCAAATGAAACAGTTCAAGAGTCAAGACAAAATACAATGATGATTATAAAATCGAGTTGGATAAAAGTTCCGAGTAAATTAATCAACATTATTGAGAGATGCGGTTGCGGAGCCAGACTTTTGAAATTGGCGGGTTCCAAATAGGGATGGGCCGGGGAGGGGGAACCCTCTCACGGGGGTGCTCTCGAATTTTTTTTTTCTCCAACCACAATTACTGAGTCAATTATTATGATAATCTAATTTTTTTTTTTTTATATAAGTCATAGTCTTTAAAAAACTTACAAGAAGTCATTGCACAAAAATAGAATCTATATCTATTTTATCTAAAACTAAGCTATGTAGTCGATGAACACAAATTTAAACCCTTTTAATAGTGTTATATACAATTATTATTTGAACATGATATATATTAACAAGCAAAGTACATTTATTAATTTTGTATTATCATTTGAAGAATGGGTCAATTATTTGTAATTTTGTATTATTAATTTTATTAGACCAATAGGTCCAATTGTCTTACATTAAGAGTCAGTTTGGTCTAATTTATGAACTAGTTTATTTGACCAAAAAATCCGTCTTGATATACTAAACAAGCTCTAATTGATATTGTGTCAATGGATCTAATTGTCATATATTAAATTGATATTAGATAAAAATTAAATTATATATTAAAAAAATAAAAATCTCAAAAAGTTGGGGGGCCCAGGTCTCTCTTAGGAACCACCTAGCTCCTCCCTGAAGGGATGTGATGTCTTCAAGAATGGATGGGATTCATGAGTTGACAACAACTTTTCATGTCATACAAATTCTGAAATTGTTGTTATATATGCGGGGATTAGAATGATATTTGATTTATTTTTGTACACAAAATACAAAATGATGCCGTTTTAACACCAAATTTTAGAAAATACACCCAAAAAAAAAAAACGACTTTGTTTTACCATCTATTTGAAAAATAAAAAATAAAAAATAAAATGACGTCGTTATAGACCAAAATGTGAACAATATTTTCGCATAACCGGCTCTTATAAGATTTCAACATTTATATCGGGAAATAGGAAGCTATTCACAATTATAGCAAAATATTCAAACGTTGTTGACAAAAAGCAAGCTTTGAACATTTTCAATGCATTTGATTCAATAACTCTTAGGGCAAGGGACGCCCAGTAGCGATTTATATATATACCCCATTTGTTTTGAACAAAATATAAGTTGAATCCTTAATATATATATGCACCGAATAAATGTGTATATATCTTGTCCATCCGTCTTTGAAATAAATGCGTATCACGAATGTTTTATCATTTGCTTGGAACGGGATAGATGTTTGTATCTACGTATAAGTTTGTATATATAAGTTGTCTTGCAATGCTTACATTTAAAATTTCTCCTTGTTATCTGAATTCTTAGTGCAAGCTAGATTCCTAGGTCATCTCCAACTCATATCTTCAAATTAGTGCAACTTTTGCACTAAAATTGTGCAACTTTCACACAAAATACGTATGTCATCTCCAACCCATTGCTTCAAATATTGTACCAAATAAATAGTGTCTATTCTCATATATTTATATTTATAATTATCAACAATAATTTAGTTCAAAAATTATTTAATTATTTAGTGTATTTATATTAAATATATAAATTTTAAAATACATTTATTTATTGTAATTATTGCATTCATTAAAAAAATAAAAAGGCACGATATTCAATATCACAAATTTTAAAAAATATTTAACAAAAAAAAATATTCAAAAATTTGGACAGATAAAAAAAACTCATTAAACATAATTAATTGTCATTTAAAAGTAAACATATCACAAAAATAATAAAATCCAAATCAATAAGGAATAACAAATTTTTGCATCAACAATACAAGAGTAAAATTGGAAATAAGATTCACTGCAAACCATCTTCATCTCTACAGTGTTGCGCTATATAACTTCTCAAATTAGCGCACAGAAATGGCACTCGGTTGGAGGAGATTTGGATGCTATTTTGGTGTTTTCACTCCATTTTAACGCTGAATTGGAGATGCTCTTAGTATTGGACAATCTTTCAATAATTATTATCTTATATTTTATTGCATACATATTTTCTTTCAATACTTATTATCTTATATTGCAAACATATATATATATATATATATATATATATATATATATATATATATATCCAATAAGTTAAATGTATGAAATTCCAGCCAACACTTGGTTCATATTTTCTTTCCTAAACATTGCAACATTTTAGAAATCAAATTAAACTAGTTATAATGTAAAAAGGGAGAACCCATAATAAATAAATAAATAAATAATTTATTTTATTTGCAGTAAAATAAATTGAAGTCTAAATATGAATAAACCTTCAGTTGTATCTGGCCTCCAAATTATTCATGTTGAGCTCTTGTTTTGAATTATTTAAATAGTTGATGATAAAGTAATTAACAATTAATTTTAACCACAAAAAGAACTTTAATTACAATTTTTATCAACTTTTCAAACACACATTTCATCAACTTTTATCAAAATTTACTAAATTTTTTATTAAAAAAAAACTGTCACACATGCCCTAAATCTCACTCGGAAGGCAAATGCTCTTGCTCTACAAGTACATTCAAAAAGTCGATAGATATATCATATATGTATTCTTATATTTTTAAAAAATAATATTTGTATATATCTTTTCTGCATAAATAAATAAATAAAGAGTGTTTGATCAAAATTTGTCAACTACCTACAGTTTAATTAACGTACCCATGCTGGAGGATATTAATAAATTTAAATATAATTGCATGAGAAAATTAATTAGTATGTAAATTGAGCATATCAAGACTTCAAGTGTGTGCACTTGGTACGAAAATTGAAAGCCTTAGAGAGTTCTCTTGCCCTACTTTTGTAGGGACGTCTCATTGAGTCATTGACGTTCTCAAATTAGTTATCCAACAATGTTAGTAATTGTAGGGATAGCAATAAGTAGAACATGATCAGGGGTAACTCCTCCCGTCTCTAATTGAAAATTGCTAAGAGGCAAAGTGGAGATTAAAATAAATTATCTTCTTCTTCCTTTTTATTTTTTTATTTTTTAATATTATTATTTTATTTTTTTCAAATACGGTTTAAATTTGGACTCCCTCGATTCTATAACTAAATGGAGTAGGGTAATGCAAGACGAGTAGAATGAAGTGGAATATTTCAATTTGTCATTCTTAAATAATTGAGAGATTTTGTCCACAACACGTGGCATTTAATTTCCTTAGTTTTTATATAATTTATTTGCATTGCATTGCATTGCATGAGGTGGCCCCTTTAGACATGAAAATCAAAAACTGCAAAAGCAAAGCATGAAACGCACCGCCCTTTGATTGATAGGGTAATGTTCTTCTGCTCCTTAGAAGTAGGATAAAACAACTTACCTGCTGACACATCAGCAAGTGGGTTGTACACTTGGGGGCCATTATTTTACAAAACAGCTCACCTGCTGACACATCAACATGTGGGATGTTTTATCCTGCCCCTTGAATATTACCTTTGATTCATATCATTCACAATCCTCTAAAAATTAGTACCCTTTTTTTTTTTTGTATATTTTCATTTAAAACGTCATAGACTTCTTGTCCTAATTACCTAACTCACTAACTTACCTGCAACATTTACTAGTTTTGATTTGACTAACAATGATCCAATCCAGTTTAGAGTGAATCCTTTTCGAGGCTCCTCAAATTTTACATTTGATTTTTATTCTTAGATATACAATCTATTGACCTCAAAAATCGAACGATCTCGATGTCAAGAAATCCTTTTCTCGTTTACCTATTGATGCTTGGACATTGTTAGTGAGCAAAAATCGTCATTTTGGAGAGAATTTCAACGATATTTGTACTTCGACGATCACATCAGTCCCCAGAAAAATAAGATAAGAGATAAATGAAAAATTGGATGTCGGAGGGACAAATAGATAGAGTTCTTGCTAGAGTTCAACCTTTCGTACCTTTTCCTTGAACTATGCACGATATTTATAGATAATTTAAATTAAGCATAGTATTAACCTAATTTCACATGTCACTCAATTATTGGTTGAACCTTTGTCATGATACTATTTCCTTAGAAATGAAATTACATGGGCTGCAATGGGCCCCTGGATGTTTCTAGTTATTTTTTCAGGTCTCTTCTAATCACAAAAGATTCTAGGCTGACATTTGATGATTAACATGATTATTTTCTTATCAAATAAATTTTCGTTGCCCCACATCCCAACTGTCAAAGTCACAAGGATTAAAAACTCAAGGCACAAGACCTCAACAACATATACTCGTCTGCCAAGCCTTTTGAAGCTCGTCACTCATATTTGGTCTTGCAGAAGGTTTGCCTAAAGGCGAGGCTTGACCTGAGGTTCGTCTTCATTAGAAGATTCTACGAGCTAAAAAATTATATTACTATAGATGTGAAATTGGTGAATCATATGGGCAAAACGCGCAGGATTAATCGAAGCCTCCACGTGATGAGAGGACAATTGTACGACTACTTTCTATGTGGCAGATATTTGGACTCCATCCAAAGAGAATGTATAATAATATACATAATTTATTATTATTATTATTTTTTTTTTTACTTTCTAGTCTAACTAATGCTTTTCTTTGAATCTATTCATTCATTTCAATAATATTATCCACTGTTAGAGAAGAAAAAAAATTAAATAAAAAATTATTTATTCTTTTTATGTATTTCACCTATGATGCTTGATTTTACGAATTATATTCGTGTATGATATGATTTGAATGTCATTAAAAAAAAAAAATTTCTATATAAAACTTTTCACAGTAGTTGAAACAAACACAAATATGATTAAAAATATGTCTAGCATGCTGAATTAAGTATGACTAATGATATTAGCTCTTCATAATCTAAATCTTTTTTTTGGATAAGACATGTATTTTCAAAAAATAATGTAATTTATTGGAATTTTGGCGCAAATGGTCCCTAACATTTGTCCTTAGTGTGGAATTAGTCCCTAACGTTTAATTTTTGGCAAACAAGTCCCTAATCTATGTATTTTGGTGCGAAATTGGTCCTTATGTGATGAAAAAGACAAATGTACCCTTATTTTAATTAGAAGAAATTATATATTGATTCCTAATCATTACAAAATGTGCAAATAGGTCCAATACTTTTATTTTTTATAAAAAAAGTTAAAGAAAACTAATGAATTTTTTTATTTTTTGAATTAACACTTTAGTAATAAATATGTTAAATAAAATTATTATTTTATTATTAAGTAATTATATTATTTAAAATTTAAACTTTTATTTTATTGTTGTATAAAAAAAATAACTTTGTCACAAACTTGATATTCAAATACTTTTATTTAATTGAGTTATATGTTTATTAATACTAGAAATACAATTATATTCTTCATATTTTAATTTATCGTTTTATTTTTGTTCAAAAATAAAACACATAATTTGTAAATTAATTTTTATTAGTATTTTTATGTTAAATAAAAATGTAATAAGATTAGTTCAATGTCATAAAATTATATACGTCATTTTGTTATTTATTTAACTAATTTTTAAAGTAAAGAGGGAGAAAAATTTTATAAGTAAGGAGGGAGACTAATGATTTCTCACAATGATTTCTCCCCTCTCTAAATAATATAATTACTTAATAATAAAAATAATAATTTTATTTGACATGTTTATTATTAAAGTGTTAATTCTTAAAAAAAATTCATCAGTTTTCTTTAATTTTTTTATAAAAAAAAAAGTATTAGACCTATTTGCACATTTTGTAATAATTAGAAATCCACATACAATTTCTTCTAATTAAAACCAATGGCATATTTGTCATAAAGACCAATTTTACACCAAAACACATAGGTTAGGGACTTGTTTACCAAAAAATAAACATTATGGACCAATTCCACACTAAGAGCAAAAGTTAGAGACCATTTGCGCCAAAATCCCTTATTTATTACTATTAATAATGATTACTTATTTATGTACTAAGGGAGTCTATTGCAATTAATTGATGTTACAAAATATATTGTGTTTTCAAATTCATCAATTCCAGTGGATTCCATGTCACATGACACATAGATTGACAATTAGCAACTATAATAATAAATAATATTATTCCTTTCAAGAAGACATCACATTTTTAAATAAATGCACTACATTTAATTTTCTTAACGGTCCCTAACCTTGTATAGAATTTTTGGACGGAAAATTGTTCAATGACAATTCGTGTTAATTAATGGAAGGAATCGTCAAAAGTAATTAGAAAGAAAGAAAGAAAGAAAGAAGGAAAGAAGGAAAGAAGAAAGGTAAAAGTGGAGGGAAAAGAATAATTTCCTTTCATCATTTGGTCCCATATTCTTTCCCTTTCCGTCCATGATTTTCCCACTCCATTATTATACATATATCTTTTCTGCTAATTTTTCAGATTTCTCTTTGGTTTTTCGTCCAGATTTTCCAGACACCAGCCATGTCGTTCAGAATCAGAGGGGTATATATATAGACTTAGGTTCATTTTGTTCCAGTTCCAATACAATTAGGATCTATGTTGTTTTGGATAATCAATTTCAAATTTTAATTAACTTGAAACTCAATCTATGATTTGGTCAAATGAATTTTGATTTATTCAAATTTGAATTTGACTAAGTCAAAATTTGATTGACATGGTTAACTATACAACCTCTAAACTTCAATTACTTGCACAATTAAATTATTGTTTTTTTTAAAGCTATCAAAAGGACTTGATGAGACATATAATTCAAGCTCCAATAATTAGAGTTAGTCAATGCAATCCAAACAGTACAGATCAATATTAGTCTGAACTTACTCCACTAAAGATCCAAGACTATTTGTTATATTTAAAAATATAAACATCATACGTGAACACCACCAAGTAAGGTCAATAATACAAGTGGCATGAAACTAAAGTCTCATTAGGCAAATCAACCAAATGCCTACATGCCAAAAACCGAGGCATTACTTACAATGTCGAAACACAATTTGTAGCCTCACCTGGGAAGGGAAGGACGAAGTAGCAACACTTGAACAAATTATGATACGAAAAATAGAACCTAGGCAGCTTCGTCCAAGCCTCAAAGCTGGACGGAGCTTCATAGTGCTGTTTCTGACAATCTTACCTTGGTTTTAGTGCGCTGTATTTTTGCGTCCACGATAGAACATTCATGTTTCACATGTCACATCCATTCCATAAAATTCATAAAAAAAGTCAAATTGAGAGACACTGAGAAGTGAAAGATGACAATATTTTCGGATTAAAAAATATGTTTGATGAATGACCTAAGTACTCCTGATAACTTAGCTTTAAATATTCCAATTCTCATTCATTTTAAGGTAACTTTTTGGATACACGCAAAATCAGTTGCAATATAAACATCTTGAGCTACCTTTTTGCTCACCTTACATTATTTTGGAGCCCGACTTCATCATCAGAGTATATGCGTTCGTTACACCACCCTATGAGATCTGCCGCTGACCGTCTAATGCGTATTTCAGTTGCAAGTTATCACTGCGTAGACAGTAACGTGACTCATTTCTGTTAGTGTTGAAGTCAATCCAGATTGTGAGGTTAACATGACTCTTGAATTATATGAAATCACAAAACCAATATTATATTCTTAGTAACTATATCCTCTTAAATTGCCATATTTATGGCTTATTCTTGTTAGACATCGAATAATTATAACTAGGTTAAAATGATCGCTTTGCCATTCTAATTATTTTCTCACATAAATTCGTATTTTCTCCAACAAATTCTTCGTGAACAAATCATAGATGTAATTTAGATGTCGTCAAATACTGAGCTCAAATTTAAGTTATTCAGTAGAAAATATTTAAGCGGACTCATTTACCTTTTTGTTGAGTGACGATTTTAGAACATGAATACGTGTTCATGACTTTGCTTACTAGAGTTCCCAACATATCTAAGTACATCAAAGACACTCAAGTTCACGAATAGCAATCGCTATTCTATTACAGATTTAGATGATTCTTAAGGCAACCGTGTGAAGTTTAATTCTTCGCACGGTCACACTGTAGAATTAAAATATATACAATGGTCCTGTCAAATACACTTTCAAACGTATTAGTCTCACTACTTCATTCACTCGTCATTGTCAAGACAAACCGCATACTCCAATTGGTAGAGTAGCTAGCCCTACGACATTATTAGAGAACTAAGTGCCAACCTCTATTCAGTGGTCTACAGTTCTAGATTTTAGATTTCACATAATCCAAAATAATTTTAGATTTGATCTAAAACTATTTTAGATCTCAAACAAGCTACAAATAATTAAATCACAATTATTCAAAGCATCAAAAATTAATCCATGTAATTGTATAATAACAAATAATGTTAAATAATCAAAGAGACTCTGATAACATTGTTAGGAATTAAATTGACATGCAAATTATAAATTTAAAAATTTAATTCTCCACGCATAATCAACTTTGATGTTATAACATAATTAAGATTTGTGATAAGAAATAGTCACAATTTGATTTCTCTTGCACATTAAGTAATTTTGGTCCACTAACAAAACTCAAAATTAATTATTTCGGCGATTAGATAATAATCTAATCTACCAATTAATTAATTGCATAAATGTTATTACATTTTAATTTGGGTCGCTTCATCTTATTTTGAAGAATACTTACATGGACTTTAACTACTAACGGTTTTTCTACGTGTGGTGTAAAATATGATGTGTAATGACCTAATTGACACAAATTAAAGTATAATGCTATATTGTAATTTAAATAAAATATAGTGATCTTTAATGAAATTGAAGTATAGTACCACGGTTGGTCGCTGAACTATATTTTGTTTCAATTTCATCACATCGTTAAATTTACTAGTGAAAAAATTAACGCATTCAACCGAAAATCTTACTTTTTAATTATAACATCGTGTATTGGCACGACACATGTGAAACAATGTGCTTTTAATTAATAAAAATGCCTTTTTGAAATGTAAGTTTTTCCTTTTCCTTTTTTTACTCTTTTTTTCTCTTATTGTATTTTTGAATGCGTGGCATGCCAGCTCATGAAGTTAACAGTAAAGAGTGGCACAAATAATTTATTGTCGCTCACGACAAATGGCGTTTGATAAAGTAAACAAACTAAGCACATATTTGATAAAATTTAAAATAAACTCTTTTTTTTCCACACTCATTTACAACCATATATTTTATAAGATCCAAAACTTTTCAACTACACGTTTTATAATTTTTATCAAAATTTCCTTTTTAAACTCCACCAAATAAATTTTAAGACAACTTAGTTGAAACAAATTGATGGTCTATATGAAATTTTGCTCAAAGTATGGGAACCAATACTCCAATAGTTTTTTTTACCCTTTTAACTTATTTTGGTCAGAATAGTAATAAGAAATCAAAATGCCCAATATTAAAATATTTGAAATTGATAGATATACATACATATATACACATATATGAATTACAATTATCCGTTATTTGAGAAACCCCAAATCAACCAGGAAACAGAAGGCGGCAAAGTAGCAACGGTAACATTTTTTTTTTCCTTCTATACATACCCTTAGAGATCACCATTAGTGATAGTCGCCCCTTCTCCACCGCCGCAGAAAGTTCAGTCTGGCCCGTAGTGGACGAGTTATACTCACAGCCGCCGGAAATAAAACGATGCCAAACTTCTCCACCAGCCTTTCTCCACCGCAGAGTTCAGTCTGCACCGCGGCAGACGAATTATATTCTGTGAATAATTCAGCAAATAGGTCGGTTGCTTCTATTTGTTAGTATTATACTTGTGCCATTTCATGTTTTCTTTCAATTTCTTTTGCCAATTTTTAAAATTATTGTACAATGCGGTAATTTTTTCCAGAATTTTGTTCACTTCGGCTGTGAGGTCATTTTTTTTGGAATTGTGTGGGTTCTTGATTTTCTTTTCAGTACGTACCGTATCAATTTTCTATGAATTGTGTAGGTTATTGATTTTCTTTTTGTTATTCATTCGGATCAATTTTCTTGGAATTTTGTGTGGGTTGTTGATTTTCCTTTCAAGATAATACCCTAAGATTGTTATATGCCTTTTTTATTTTTTCGATATTATATTTCCTCAATACATTAAGATTGTTGGAATTATTGTGGAACCTTGCAGTCCTACTTCATTATTTTTTTCGCATTTCTCCTTTTGGTTTTTCGATTTTTCCCCTGTTTTTTATAATATATTGACTGCACACATGAATTGTTGTATATCCATTTATTTTTTCTGGGATTCTGGATTTTATAGCTGCTGAACATTATTGAGTGACTAGTATGTTTATCTTTTCTATTTTTAAGTAGTTTCTTTATTTTTTTAATCAAATTCTTATGTGGTTCTTGCTTTGATTGTTAGATGCATTAGAATGTTTTGATTTTTATACATAGTTCTATTTGAATTGTGCATTAAAATGTCTGATGTTGATTTTATGTTATATGTGGTTCTGTTTTTATTTTTTAAATAATTCCTTAGATTCTCTCTTCTTTTTTTTTTTTAATAGTTGTTGCTTGTAATGAGGGATTAATAACTGTTTTCTTGCATCTTTTGTTGTCCGTTTAATTTTGTTGTATTTACTTTGTGATTATTGATCATTGTGATTTTTGTTTTCGAAAGCTTTGAATTAATAAACAAATAATCTCGTATACTTTGGATGATTATTGTTCATTTTGAGTTTCTGTTTGTTGTTAAATTTTGTTGTAGTGCTAATGGATTTAATTTGGTTGCATTTACTTTGTGATTGCTCATTTTTGTTATTGATTCATTGTAGTTTTTGTTTTTCAATGTATATGGTTGGTTTGCTTTGAATCAATATACAAATGATATTGTATACTTTATTATTGTTGCCCATTTGAATATTTTTATGTTGTTGAGTTTGTTGTGTTGTCCATAGATTTAACTTGGTTTGATTTAGTAAGTGATGGTTTATTTTTATGATTGTGGTTTATTGTGGTTTTTGTTTTCTAGTCTTTTGAATCAATTTGCCAATAATCTTTTATTATTCGAATGTTCGGCCATTTTGAGTTTCTTTATATTGTTGAGTTGAGATGTGTTGAGTAGTGTTGCCCGTTGATTTATTTTGATTGTATTTACTTAGTGATTATTCATTTTAATGATTGATTCATTGTGGATATTGTTTTCCAATGTATTTGGTTGGTTACTTGGATTTTGTTGAATCAATATATAAATAACCGTTTCTACTTTGGATTGTTGTCCATTTTAAGTTTATATACGTTTTTTTTGAGTTGTGTGTAGTTGTTCATGGATTTAACTTGGTTGCAAACGTAGTGATTGTTCAATTTTATGAATAATTCGTAGTGTATTTGGCTGGCCTTTATGATGTCATCATATACACAAATTTCCTTTTATACTTTAGTTTCTTGTTCATTTTGATATTCTTCATGTTGTTTAGTTGTGTTGTGTTGGTTCAATTTCGTTGAACATTTTGATTATTGTTTATTGTGGATTTTATTTGGTTTGATTATTTGATTGTTTAATTTGTTTTCCATACTTTGTTTACATTAGAATAATTTTTATTTTTTGTTATTTGAATTCTATTTTAATATTATTACTCTGTTTGAAAATTGAACTTCCATCGTTATATTTTGTGATTATTGTTGCGAGGAAAAAAATAAATTCTATTGTAATTTTTTTATCGTATTTTTCTAATGTAAATTTTTCTTAAGGGTTAAAGTAATAGAAATTATCAATAGAAATGGTGATTTATGGACCATCAAAACCTGATTAGGTCAGTAATTATTCTTAATTATAACATTTTTGAGTTTGTTATATTTGTTACATCTTATTTTTTTTCATGTGGATTTTAAATAGGTACCAAATTGAGGAGTGGAAATGATGGATCCGCAGGTAATTAAAGATTAGTTTATCAGGTGCACATTCCTCTAATCTTTCTTTACCTTTTTAGTCTTCACGTGTTTGTATAAATTTCTGAAGGCAAATTTGTTAAAGTATTTGTCTATATGCTAGTGTTCTACAAAAAATTCCTCCTTTTTATAAAATTTTAAAAAATATATTATTTTCATTTATAATCTATATTTTAATTTTTCATTTGGAAACAATATTTTTATTCGAGAATCATATGTGCTATCATATGTTATTTCATCATTTCTATTAAAATCAATATTTTACAATTTATCTCATTTTATAATTTTTAACAAACACTCTACTTTCATTTAAAATTAATTTTTTCATTTGAAAACAATATTTTTACACGGATGACATTATGTAATATATTACTTCCTTATTTTCATTAAAATCAATATTTTACAATTTACATCATTTTGTATTTTTTTTAAACATACCTTTTTTTCATTTAAATTTAATTTTTATTTTTTCATTTACAAATAACATTTTTACACGAGTAGCATATTTATTACTTCCTCATTTTTACACGAGTAGCATATTTTTTAAAAAATATAATTTTTAAAAAAATATAATTTTTAAAAAAATATATAATTTCATTTAAAAATTATATATCTCCTTTTATAATTTTTTAAAAAAAATTACATTATCTTCATTTGAAATCAAATTTTCAAATTTTCATTTGAAAACAACATATCTACACACCATATATGTTACTTTCCTATTTTTGTTAATATTTTACAATTTATCTCATTTTATAATTTTTTTTAAAAATACATTATTTTCATTTAAAATTTTCATTTTAAAACATTTTTACAATATGTTGCTTCTTCATTTTCATTAATTCAATATTTTAGAATTCAATATTTTACAATTTATCTCTTCTTATAATTTTTTTTTTAAAATGCATCTTTCATTTAAAATCAATATTTCAAAATTTCAATTGAAAACAACATATGACCCGACCCGGTCATATATCTTCATCATTTTCATTAAATCAACACTTTACAATTTATTTCCTTCTATAATTTTAAAAAAATATATATATTACCTCTTCATTTTCATTAAAATTAAAATTTTATATCTCTCTCTCTCTTTTATATCTCTCTCTTTACAATTTATTTCTCTCTCTCTTTTATATCTCTCTCTTTCATAATTTTTAAATTTTTTTCTTCGTTTAAAATCAAATTTTCATTTGAAAACAACATATTTACACACCATATGTTATTTTCCAATTTTCGTTAATATTTTACAATTTTTAAAAATACATTATTTTCATCTAAAATCTATACTTAAAATTTTCATTTAAAACATTTTTTCAATATATTGCTTCTTCATTTTTATTAAATCAATATTTTAGAATTCAATATTTTACAATTTATCTCTTCTTATAATTTTTTTTTAAAAATGTTTTACTTTAATTCAAAATCAATATTTCAAAATTTCATTTGAAAACAACATATGACCCTACCCGGTCATACTTTCATCATTTTCATTAAATCAACATTTTACAATTTATCTCATTATATATATATATATATATATATATATATATATATATATATATATATATATATATATATATATTACTTTCATTTAAGATCAATATTTTTTTTTAATTTTCATTTGAAAACAATATTTTTACACAAGTGGGTACATTTGCATTAAAATCAATGTTACCATATTACCATATGATACTTCCTCATTTGCATTAAAATCAATATTTTACAATATATCTTAATCATTTTTTAAAATACATTATTTTCATTCAAATTCAATTTTTTATTTGAAAACAACATTTTACACGAGTAATATATGTAATATACATCTTCCTCATTTTCATTAATATATTACTATTTATCTCATTTTATAAAATATATTATTTTCATTAATATATAGTAATTTATCTCATTTTATAAAATATTTCATAATTTCATTTGAAAATAACACTTTTAACATATGTTACTTTCTTATTTTTATTAATATTTTACAATTTATCTATTTTTAAATACATTATTTTAATTTAAAATCAATATTTCAAATTTTCATTTAAAAACAAATATTTTTACACGTGTAGCATATCTGCTATCATATGTCACACTTCTTTATTTTCATTAAAATCAATATTTTATTATTTATTTATACTTTTTATTTGTTTTAGAAAATTCGTTACTTTCATTTAAAATCTTTTTTTAAAGACAACATTTTTACATGGGTAACAAAATACATATTTTACTTTATCATTATTATATATTTTACAATATATCTTCTTTTGTAGTTTTTTAAAAATATATTATTTTTATTTAAAATCAAATTTTCAATTTTTTCTTCAAAACTACATTTTGACACGGATAAAAGATGTTACCATATGTTACTTTCTTATTTTCATTGATATTTTACAATTTATCTTATTTTATATATATTTTTAAAATACACTAATTTCATCTAAAACTCAATATTTCAATTTTCTATTTAAAAACAAAATTTTTACAAGGGTGTTAATATATGTGTTACCATATGTTACTTCTTTATTTCATTAAAATCAATATTTTAGAATTTATATCCTCTTATCATTTTAAAAAAAAAAAAATACATTACTTTCATTTCAAATCAATATTTCAACTTTTAAAATTAACATTTTCATACGTTACTTCCTCATTTTCATTAATATTTAACAATTAATTTCATTTTATATTTTAAAAAAAATGTTATTTTATCTTAAAATCAATATTTCAACTTTTCATTTAAAAACAACATTTTTACAAAGGTGATATAGTATTATCTTATTTTACTTACTCATTTTTATTAAAATCAACATTTTACGATTCATCTCTTTTTATATTTTGTTTATAAAATATATTATTTTTATTTTAAATCAATGTTTAATTTTTAATTTACAAACAACATTTTTACACGAGGTTCCATCTGTTACTTCTTTATTTCCATTAAAATAAACATTTTAGGATTTATTTATTTTTATAATTTTTTAAAAAATACATTATTTTTATTTAATGTCAATATTTCAAATTTTCATTTAACATATGTGATTACTATTACTTTCTCATTCTCATGAAAATCAATCTTTTAAAATTTATCTCTTTTTTTTTTTTTTTTAGAAAAATACATTACTTTCATTTAAAATCAATAAGTGACATATTTACTTTAAAAATAAAATTTTACATTGGTAACATATGTTACTTCTTCATTTTCATTAAAATCAATATTTTAATATATATCTTCATTTATATTTTTTTTTCAAAAATACATTATTTTCATTTTAAAATCAATCTTTTAAAATTTATTTACATGTAAAATATTTGTGGTATTATGTTACTATATGTCACTTCCTCGTTTTCATTAATATTTTATAAATATATATATATATATATATATATATATTATTTTCATTTAAAATCTATATTTAAAATTTCTATTTTAAAATATTTTTACAAGGGTAATATGTCATATGTTGCTTCTTCATTTTCATTAAATTCGATATTTTAAAATCAATATATATATATTATTTTCATTTAAAATCTATATTTAAAATTTCTATTTTAAAATATTTTTACAAGGGTAATATGTCATATGTTGCTTCTTCATTTTCATTAAATTCGATATTTTAAAATTCATCTCCTCTTACAATTTTTCTAAAAATACATTATCTCCTTTTAATATTTTTTTTTAAAATTACATGACATTCATTCTAAAATTAATATTTTAACATTTTATTTCAAACAATGTTTTTACACTGGTAACATATGTGTCGCCATATACCTTCATCATCTTCATTAAAATCAATACTTTACAATTTATTTTCTTCTATAATTTTTTTAAAATATATTATTTTCATTTATATCAATATTTTTAAATTTTCAATTGAAAACAACATATTTACACGTGTAAAATATGTGTACACATATGTTACTATATGTTACATCCTCATTTTTATTAATATTTTAAAATTTTATCTCATTTTATAAATTTATTAAAATACATTTTTTTTATTTCAAATATTTGTAGAAGGATAACATATGTGTTATTGTATGTTGCTTCCCCATTGTCATTAAAAGCAATATTTTAAAATTTATGTCATCTTATAATTTCTCTAAAAATACATATGTTACTTCTTTATTTTTATTAAATTCAATATTGCACAATTTATCTCCTCCTATAACTTTTTAAAAAATACATTACTTTCATTTAAAATCAATATTTCAATATTTCATTTGAAAACAATATTTTTACACTGATAACATATGTGTCACCATTTACCTTCCTCGTTTTCATTAAAATCAATACTTTACAATTTACTCTTTCTATAATTTTTGTTTTAAAAAAAATACATTACTTTCATTTAAACTCAAATTTTCAAATTTTCGTTTACATACAACATTTTTACATGAATAATATACGTGTTATCATATGTCTCTTCCTCTTTTTCATTAATATTTTTCAATTTATCTCAATTTATAATTTTTTTAAACATATATTATTTTAATATAAAATCAATATTTCAAATTTTCATTTCAAAATAACATTTTTACAAAGATAACATAACCCATACGTTACTTCCTCATTTTCATTAAAATCAATTTTTTTAGAATTTATCTCATCCTATAATTTTTCTAAAAATACATCATCTCCTTTTGATAATTTTTTTAAAATACATTACTTTCATTTAAAATTAATATTTCAATGTTACATTAACAATATTTTTACACAGATGACATTATCTTCCTCATTTTCATTAAAATCAATACTTTACAATTTATTTTCTTCTATAATTTTTTTAAAATATATTATTTTCATTTAAGATCAATTTTTTTAAATTTTCAATTAAAAACTTTTTCACTAATGTTACGATATGTTACTTTTTTATTTTCATTAATATTTTACAATTTTAAGTTATTTTTTAATTTTTTTTAAAATATATTAATTTTATTTAAATTTTTCATTTTATAATATATTTAGAAGGATATGTGATTCCTCATTTTTATTAAAATCAATATTTTAAAATTTATGCCATCTTATACGTTGCTTTCTTATTTTCATTAAAATCAATTTTTCACAATTTATCCCCTCTTATAATTTTTTAAAAATACATTACTTTCATTTAAAATAAATATTTCAATGTTTCATTTGAAACAATATTTTTACACGGACGACACTGCTTTCCTCATTTTCATTAAAATCAATACTTTACAATTCATTTTCTTCTATAATTTTTTTTAAAAATATATTATTTTCATTTAAGATCAATTTTTTTAAATTTTCAATTGAAAACTTTTTCACGGATGTTACTACTTTTTCATTTTCATTAATATTTTACAATTTTAACTCATTTTATAATTTTTTTTAAAAATATATTAATTTTATTTAAAATTTTCATTTTAAAATATATTTAGAAGGATATGTGCTTCCTCATTTTCATTAAAATCAATATTTTAAAATTTATGTCAGCTTATAATTTTTCTAAAAATACACATGATACTTTCTTATTTTCATTAAAATCAATTTTTACAATTTATCTCCTCTTATAATATTTTAAAATTATGACTTTCATTTAAAATTAATATTTTAATATTTCATTTGAAAACTGCATTTTTACACAGATAGCATATGCTTCACCATATACCATTCCTCATTTTCATTAAAATCAATACTTTACAATATATCTACTTCTATAATCTTTTTAAAAATAAATTATTTTCATTTAAAAACAACAGCTCTACAAGTATAAAATATGTGTGGGTAATATATGTTACTTCCTCATTTTCATTATATTTTACAATTTTATTTTATTTTATAATTTTTCATAAAATACACTATTTTCATAAAAATTCTATGTTTGAATTTTTCAATTTAAAATATTTTTACAAAGTTAACATATGTATAACCTATATGCTGCTTCCTCATTTTTATTAAAATCAATATTTTAGAATTTATATCCTCTTATAATTTTTCTAAAAATACATATGTTACTTCTTTATTTTCATTAAAATCAATATTCATCAATTTATCTCCTCTTATAATTTTTTTAAAAATACATTACTTTGATTTAAAATCAATATTTCTGTATTTCATTTGAAAACAACATTTTTATTAAAATCAAAACTTTACAATTTATCATCTTTTATAATGTTTTTTTAGAAGAAAATACATTACTTCCATTTAAACTCAATTTTTCATTTAAAATTTTCTTTTACAAACAACATTTTTACAAGATTTTTACATGAGTAACATGTGTATATCATATGTTAACTATCATATTATACTTTCTCACTTTCATTAAAATCAATATTTTAAAATTTATCACATTCTATAATTTTTTTGAAGAAAATACATTGCTTCCATTGAAACTCAATTTTTCAACTTTTCATTTACAAACAACATTTTTACATTTGTAATATATGTGTTACCATATATCTCTTCCTTGTTTTCATTAATATTTTTCAATTTATCTCATTTAACAATATTTTAAATATATATTATTTTCATATAAAATTATTATTTCAAAATTTCATTTGAAAATAATATTTTTTTAATGGTAACATATGTATTAATTACTTCCTTATTTTCACTAATAAATTTTTAAAATATAAATTATTTTTATATAAAATCAGTATTTCAAATTTTCATTTGAAATCAACATTTTGAGACAACATTCTTTATCGTTTTCACTAATATTTTACAATTTATTTCATTTTATAATTTTTTAAAAGATTCATTAATTTTATTTGAAATCAATATTTTAAATTTTCATTTAAAACCAACATTTTTACCAAAATAATATTTTATAATATATCTTCTTTTATAATTTTACAAAACATCCATTATTTTGATTTGAAAAAATATTTTTATACGGTTACAATATGTGTGGTATGTTATTTCCTCATTTTCATTAATATTTTACAATTTATTTTATTTTTTATTTTTTAAAAAATTGTTATTTTTGTGTAAAATTAATTTTTCAAATTTTCATTTGAAAATAACATTTTACATCAGTAACATATATGTTATCTCTACCTCATTTTCATTTGTATTTTACAATTTACTTCATTTTATTAATTTTTAAAATTATATTATTTTCATATAAAATCAATATTTCAAAATAACATTTTTACAAGGGTAACATATGTATTACTTTCTTATTTTCACTAATATTTTAATATTTATCTATATTTATAAAATTTTAAAATATACATTATTTTTATATAAAATCAGTATTTCAAATTTTCATTTGAAATCAACATTTTGAGACAACATTCTTTATCATTTTCACTAATATTTTTCAATTTATTTCATTTTATAATTTTTTTAAAAGATTCATTAATTTTATAATTTTTCATTCGAAACCAACATTTTTACCAAATCATATTTGATAATATATCTTCTTTTATAATTTTACAAAACATCCATTATTATCCATTATTTTCATTTCAAATTTTTGTAATACGGTTACAACATGTGTGGTAGTAGTATATGTTATTTCCTCATTTTTATTAATATTTTATAATTTATCTTTTTTTAAAATTTTTTAAAAAATATGTTATTTTTGTTTAAAATTAATTTTTCATTTTTTTTATTTGAAAATAAGATTTTATACTAGTAACATATGTGTTATCATTTTCATTTATACTTTACAATTACCTCATTTTATAATTTTTTAAAATTATATTATTTTCATATAAAATCAATATTTCAAATTTTTATTTGAAAATTTTTATACGGGTCACATATGTTTTGCCATATGTTTATTCCTTAATTTCGATAATATTTTACAATTTATCGCTTTTTATAATTTTTTTAAATACATTATTTTAATTTAAAATTCATTTTCCAATTTTTCATTCTAAAATATTTATTTTTACACGGATAGTCATAATATATATGTGTTACCATATATTTGTTATTCATTTCTTTTACAATTTTTATCCCATTTTATAATTTTTAATAACTAAATTATTTTTATTTAAAATTTTTATTTTAATTTTTTATTTGAAACTAAAATTTTTACAATGAAAAAATACGTTTTGTAATATGTGTTACCATATGTTACTTTCTCATTTCATTAATATTTTACAATTATCTTGTTTTATAATTTTTTAGAAGATACATTATTTTCTTTTAAAATAAGCATTTCAATTTTTACTTGAAAACAACTTTACACTAGTAAATATATATTCTAACATATGTTACTTCCTCATTTTTATTAAAATTAAATTTTTTGAATTTATCTTTTTTTATAATTTTTTTCAAAAAAATACATTATTTTAATTAAAAATCAATATTTTTACACATGCACCATATGTGCTGTCATATGTTAATTTCCCATCTTCATTAAAATCAATATATTTTAAAAAAATATATTATTTTCAATAAAAAAACATTGTACACGGGTAACCGCTGTATTTGTTAATTCCTCATTTTCATTAATATTTTATATTTTTATCTAATTTTATATTTTTTTTAAAAAATACATTAATTTCATTAAAAATTAATCTATCAATTTTTAATTTAAAAACATCATTTTTACACAAGTAACATATGTGCTTCCTCGTTTTTATTAAAATCAATATTTTAGAATTTATCTCCTTTTATAAGTTTTTGAAAAATACATTGGTTTTAATTTAAAATTAATATTTGAATATTTCATTTGAAAACTATTTTTACACGAGTAATATTACTATATGTTATTTCATCATTTTTTTTAAGATCAATATTTTTTATTATATCTCCCTTTATAATTTGTTAAAAAATTTATAATTTCATTTAATACAATTTAAAAACAACATTTTTACATAAGGAAAATATTTGTTACCATATTTGTTACCATATGTCACTTCTTCTTTTTCATTTATATGTTATTTACTCGTTTTCATTAAAATCAATATTTTAGAACTATTTCCTTT
The DNA here is from genome assembly GCA_030279155.1 of Forsythia viridissima. Taxonomy (NCBI): domain Eukaryota; kingdom Viridiplantae; phylum Streptophyta; class Magnoliopsida; order Lamiales; family Oleaceae; genus Forsythia; species Forsythia viridissima. Next base: position 17,836,990 of record CM059034.1, read on the forward strand.
TATAATGTTTTAAGAAATAAATTATTTTCATTTAAAATCAATATTTCAAAATTTCATTTGAAAATAACATTTTTATACGAGTAATTTACCATATATTTTAGAAAATAACTTTCTAATTTTCATTAAAATCAATATTTTAGAATTTATATTGTTTTATAATTTTTTTAAAAATACATTATTAACATATAAAATCTACACTTTGTTGTAAAATAGTAGATAATGATGAATGACTATTTAATTGTATCTAGATGTCTATGTAGTTATCTTCTTACTCCAGAAGAGTGTATTCTAATCAGGTTGTAACTCCCTTTAGAACCCTATAAATAAGGGTCATTGATATAGTAAATTAACATACTTGAGTTTTGACTCTCTCTATTCTCTTCTCTTTTTCTCTCTACTTTTCTAGTTTCACAACACGTTATCAGCACGAGATTTTAGCCAACTGAGTTAGCAATTAGATATTATTTTCTTTTATACAAAAAGAAAAAGGAGAAGCAAAACTAGGCAGCCAAACGGTGATATCAAAACACCATAAAGAACAAACAAATGCTTAGTGGCCAAAAGTCCACTTTTCAAGCTTAATATCTCCAAAGAAATTCAAACGGCACCAACTGGTTAGTGTTCATATCTTTATCCTTGCTTTGATTTATGAGTCCAACTCATATTATACTTTTTGTTATGATATTTTTATAAGAATCAATTAAAAGAAATATTCATGCTTTAATTAGATATAACAATGCTTTTAACTTTTATTCAACGGCAATGACAACAAATCAGTGTGTTTATTGTTCTAAAATATTCTTGAACAAGATTTGTTTATTTTTTATTTTCCTGAAGAATTATAATTCTATCAATATTCTAGAAGAATATTATGTTATATTTCATAACCTAAACATATAAATATTCTAGAAGAATATTTTATTGTTCTAAAAGAATATGAACTATTGCTCCTAAAGTAGTAATAGTTTACATATATCAATATCATATTGTTGCTTCTGAAGAAGCACACGTTACTTTAATATTCTGACAGAATATAAGAGCATAGTTCATAAGATCTAATATTAAGCTATTGTTCCTGAAGAGCAAATTTTTATAAAGTTTAATATATTTAAAATTATTTGTTGTTTCTTGAAGAAGCACAACATTATATTAATATTTTGGCATATTACTTGCTCTCGAAGAGCAATTTTGTAAAAGATCTAACTTCTAGTATGATTTTGCTCATGATGAGTAAATCTTTAAATAATAATATGTTGTTGCTCATGAAGTAGCAAAACATTATATTAATATTCCAGTCGAATATTACTTGCTCTCGAAGAACGCAATTTTATAAGATATATTATTTTATACAAATATTGTATTAATACTCCCGAAGAAGTGTAATATTATGAATATCAATATTTTAAAATAAAATGATATTATTGTTCCTGAAGAGCAAATATTTACATCAAAATAATGATTACAGCTCTTGAATAAGCACAACTTTATAATATTCTGACAAAATATTAATTGCTCCTGAAGAGCATGACATTACAATTTAAATATTCTAGAAGAATATTGAGCTATTACTCTTGAAGTAGCAGTAGTTTTTACTATTCAATAAACTATTATGTTATTTTCTATCTATTCTTTCATACGTAGTTATGAATACAAGTTAACATGAAATTATTGTTGGAAGTCTTCAAATCTTGAATAAGATTTGTTTATTTGTTTTAATTGTGTTTTTTATGAAGAAACACAATTTTACAATTCTATCAATATTCCTGAAGAATATTGTATTGTATGTCACAACCTAACATATAAATATTCTAGAAAAATATTTTATTGTTACTTCAAATAAGCAAAATTTTATATTATATTAATATTCCAGTAGAATATTAATTACTCCCGAGAAGTATAATACTTCGAAATTTTATTGATTGGCAATACCGGTTAGACTATCTCGGATCAATATGATGTGAATTATTAATGAGAATATCTATTGAAACCAGAAGATTTTTCAATATAATTAATTCTCATGTGATGCTTGTTCTCATGGTATATAAATCAATAGACCTTCACTAGCTAAAATCGAGACTGAATTCCCTACATTTGTGAAAATTATTTATGGTGATTTATGGGGTCCCATCACCCTCCATGTTGACCATCTATATATTATTTGTATCTAACAGAGGGGGATGATCAACGCCTCCAATTAAATTCTAAACATTTACTATTGAGAACAAAGCGCTTCCCATTTTTGTCTAGGGAATGCTATTGTATATGCAGAAACACTAATACGCATCATGCCAACATCAAAGTTACCCATGCTATAGTTGGTTTATGGTCAGAGCCTAATATTATCCATCTAATGAATTTTTTATAGTGCAATATATGTATAATCGGTCCACCATAGTGCACTGAGATGGGCTTTGAAAAATGTTGAGAATACATGTTTAGTATGGAACATTATAAAATATCTTAAGTCCTAACGGGTGATATTTTATAATGTAGTGTTTCGAATATCATTTTGATAAGACAGTTTCCTCAACATTAGGGGAGAGAAATTAAGTAACTAGAAAGAATACATGAAAATGATGTATATTATATTTTCTAGATCCTTGCACAAAATAATATGAACGAGAAGTTCGACAAATAACTCATTTGTAAGTTATACAATTGACAGATGCATTTACTAACCAAAGAGATTAAATCAAATCTTATATACCAGCTCTAAATGCTCTAATTTATATCAGCGTCCTTGAAGGACAATCCATTAACATTATATCAGGTAAATTAATGACACGCCTGAAGCGTGGTGACATTTGATTCCAAAAAATTCTCAAATTTAAAATGGAGCCAATTATAAAGATGGTCCTATTGAGGAGGTGTATACTCTTGGAAAGTATATAGACATAACTAATTATAAAACCCCAGAAGAGGTTCAGCTAGCTGAAATAATAAAACGAAAAGATCTCGTTAAGTTATGTCATTATGAGAAAGAAATGGATTCAAAAATAAATGTTGTTGACAACACTTTTGTATATAAAGAAACGCTTTATATTATGAAAAATAGCAAGGATATTGAAAGAAACCTGTCAAAGAATAAATCTGCCAAATAAAAGGATGCAATCCAAGTAAATTGAACTGATTAGAGAAATCTGAAGTTTTTGGATCTATAGTCGGAGCACCTAAAGGTGTATATTTATATGAAAAAGAAATGGAAAAATGAAATCGTAACATGTAATGCACGACTTTTAACATTATGAATTTTGCAAAGACTTATGTAAAGGAATCATAAGTTGATATCTTGTTAGTCTGTCAATGCATGACATATATGCATATAATGAATATTGTTATAACTAACTTCTCTGGCATGACTAATAAAACAATGTATATAAATCCCTGTAGGATTTAATATGCATGAAGCATATAGTTCAATTTTTAGAGAACTCAATCGATCAAAGTAAAGATCTGAACTAATATTATAATGAGGGAGAGTAAATACGTATTGTACCCTTTTCCTTGACCGAGGTTTTGTCCCATTGGGTTTTCCTGGCAAGATTTTTAATGAGGCAATTTGCATGGCGTATTAAAAGAATTATGTACTCTTTTTCCTTTACTATGATTTTTTCCCATATGATTTTTTCCTAGTAAGGTTTTAATGAGACATATTCTTTGTGTAAATGATATCCAATAAGAAGTGTTATAATTCTTATAGTTATGGATGTCTATAACCTACAAAATATTTACTTTCATCATAACCCTATGGTTATACTCCCGTGTATTATAAATTTTATATGAGACCCCTGAAGGGAACAACAACAATATATTTTTAATATAATAGCATCAGACTATCATGCTGATTACAGTCAACCAGAGATAGTGTATGAAGATGATATTGTTGGAGGTTATAACATGGAGCACATTTCACCAGAATTGTTTTATACAAATTCTAAGAAGATAGTGACATTAAAGACATTGGCGCACAAGATATGTATAGCTCAATACACGTTTTTTTTCCATTGGTTGAAATCAGGGGGAGTAACTGTACTCTTTTTCCTTCGCTCAGGTTTTGTCCCACTGGATTTTCCTGACAAAGTTTTAATGAGACAACATTTGAATACTCCCAATTTTTGATAATTTTTCTTTGTATTGGTATTTTTGTCCCATTGGGTTTTTGCCAAATAACGAACTAGTTATTGTGTAATAAGTCATTCAAGGGGAAGTGTTATAAAATAGTAGATAATAATGAATGACTATTTATTTGTATCTAGATGTCTATGTAGTTATCTACTTACTCCAGAAGAGTGTATTCTAATCAGGTTGTAACTCCCTTTAGAACCCTATAAATAAGGGTCATTGTTATAGTAAATTAACATACTTGAGTTTTGACTCTCTCTATTCTCTTCTCTTTTTCTCTCTACTTTTCTAGTTTCATAACACACTTCAATTTTTCATTTAAAAATTACATTTTTACAAGAGCAAGACATGTTCGTTTTCATTAAAATCAATACTCATTTTATAATGTTTTAATAAATACATTCATTTAAAATCAAATTTTCCATTTTTTATTTAAAAACAACATTATGTGTAACAATTTATGTTACTTCCTCGTTTTTATTAATATTTTACAATTTATGTCATGTTATAATTTTTAAAAAAAATACAATATTGTCATTTAATTTCAATATTTTAATTTTTCATTTAAAAACAATATCTTTACATGTGTAATATATGTGTTATTTTGATTTCAAAATAATAATTTTACGCGATTAACATATGTCCTATCATATGTTATTTTCTCATTGTTTTTCATCAAAACCAGTATTTTAGAATTTATCCCCTTTTATAACTTTTAAAAAAAATACATTACTTTTATTTAAAATCAAAATTTTAATTTTTCATTTCAAAACAAAATTTTGTTCATTTAATATCATTTAAAAATAACATTTTTACACCGGTAAAAAATGAGTTACCATATGTTTTTCTTCCTTGTTTTCAATTTATGATTTATGTGTTACTTCGTCGTTTTCTTTAAAATCAAATTTTTTTACAATTTTTCTCTTTTTTTAATGTTTTGAAAAATTCATTATTTTCTTTAAAATTAATCTTTCAATTATTCATTTAATAATAACATATGTTATTCATTTTCAATAAAATCAATATTTAGAATCTATTTCTTTGCTGATATGAAAATTGTTATTGACTCTCCAGCGGTTGCGTGAAAGTAATGTGATATATGTCAAAACGATTATATATAATTTCTAACTTTGCTGGTCATGAAAATTGTAATCATAATTTCATGGCACATTATTCAAATCATCAACTCTCCAGCGGTTGATGTGATATGAAAATTGGTTTAATTTTGTGTTTAGAGGAAACTTCGTTACATAACCGTTTAGAGTTGGTCATCAAAGAAAGTCTTAAAAATTAATATCAAAGTCATAGAATAAATGTATTGGATCAATCTGATTCATGATCTTGACTCATTCTTTAAACTATATATGGAACGCAATGAAGTTGCCCTTGCTGGTCAAATGAAGAAGATGACATGATTAATCAATTGTTGTCGGAATTCTGTGGAAGTGACCCAAAGTAATAAAAACAAGAACCGAAAATCTGGAAATGAAATTAACCGAGGCAAGAGTTGAACTATTTGTCCTTAAGTCAAATTGCCCCGCAAGGTGCTTTCGGTCTTTGGCAAATGGCTCCCAAGATACAACGGTTTCGCTTGAGTTTAGTAGCACAACAAAAACTCAAGTACAGCGAACCAAAGATGGCTTTGTACTCCAACGGATGAAATGAAAATGGAAAACCAGATTTTGTGCAACTTAATGCAAGAACTTGGTTCAAAAGATGATGAAATGATTTCTTTATGTTTGCAATACGTTTTTCTGTATCAATCTCTGTCAAAATGGACGTTCACAGGTCCTATTTAACACTGAAGATCGGTTGAAACACGAAAAGGAATGAACCAAAACGTGCAACCCTTCAAAATGACATGTCTGTTCACGCAAACCTATGCGATCGCATGGTTTAACCAAGCTGCGATCGCATAGCACAAAAAATAGAACAAGACTTCGCCCAGATTAACCATGCGATCGCAAGGCTTTGCCTCCTGCGATCGCATGGAAGGACCAAAATACGCTCTGCTAAACATACAGATAAATCTGCTAGTTACAGCAAATGAAACAGTTCAAGAGTCAAGACAAAATACAAGGATGATTATAAAATCGAGTTGTATAAGAGTTTCGAGTAAATTAATCAACATTATTGAGGGATGTAGTTGCGGAGCCAGATTTTTAAAGTTGGGGGTCCCAAATAGGGGTGGACCGGGGGAGGGGGAACTCTCTCCCGATTTTTTTTTTTCTCCAACCACAATTACTGAGCTAATTTTTATGAGAATCTAATATTTTTTTATAAGTCATAGTCTTTAAAAAATTTACAAGAAGTCATTGCACAAAAATATAATTTATATCTATTTTATCTAAAACTAAGTTATGTAGTCGATGGACACAAATTTAAATCCTTTTAATAGTGTTATGTACAAGTATTATCATTTGAGGAATGTGCCAATTATTTGTAATTTTGTATTATTAATTTTATTAGGCTAATAAGTCCAATTGTCTTACATTAAGAGTCAGTTTGGTCTAATTTATGAACTAGTTTATTTGACAAAAAAATTTGTCTTCGTACCTTGACATTTTTACTATTCTTTATCAAATAAATTATTTCGGTCAAATAAACTAATTTATAAACTATACCAAACAAGTTCTAATTGATATTTGGTCTATGGATTCCATTGTCATTCATTAAATTGATATTAGGTAAAAGTGAAATTATATATTAAAAAATTAAAAAATTTACAAAAAAAAAAAAAATCCCAAAAAGTTGGGGGGCCCCTTCCCCTCCCCTCCCCTCCCAGCCCAACCCAGCTCTAGCTCCACCCTGAATGGATGTGATGTTTTCAAGAATGGATGGGATTCATGAGTTGACAACTTGTTTTCATGTCATACAAATTTTGAAATTACTGTAACGTGTGGATTAAAATGATATTTAATTTACTTTTATACACAGAAATGCAAAACAATACCGTTTTAACACCAAATTTTAGAAAATACACAAAAAATGACGTTGTTTTACTATCTATTTGTAAAAATAAAATGACGTCGTTTTAAACCAAAATGTAAACAGTATTTTCGCAAAACCAGCTCTTATAAGATTTCAACATTTATATCCGGAAATAGGAAGCTATTCACAATTATAGCAAAATATTCAAACGTTGTTGACAAAAAGCAAGCTTTGAACATTTTCAACGCAGTCGATTCAATAACTCTTAGGGCAAGGGACGCCCAGTAGCGATTTTTATATATACCCCACTTGTTTTAAACAAAACATAAGTTGAATCCTTAATATATATATACACCGAATAAATGTGTATATATCTTGTCTGTCCATCTTTGAAATAAATGCGTATATATCTTGTCCGTCCATCTTTGAAATAAATGCGTTTCACGAATGTTTTATCATTTGCTTGGAGTGGGATAGATGTTTGTATCTGCGTATAAGTTTGTATATATAAGTTGTCTTGCAATGCTTACATTCCAAAATTTTTTCTTGTTGCCTGAATTCTTAGTGCAAGCTAGATTTTTAGGCCATCTCCAACTCATACTTTCAAATTGATGCAACTTTTGCACTAAAATAATGTAACTTTCACACCAAATATATATGTCATATCCAACCCATCAGTTCAAATATTGCACCAAATGAATAGTGGCTATTATCATATATTTATATTTATATTTCTCAACAATAATTTAGTCCAAAAATTATTTAATTATTTAGTGTATTTATATTAAATATATAAATTTTAATATCATCCAATTAATTGTAATTATTGCATTCATTAAAAAAAATAAAAGGCACAATACTCAATATCACAAATTTTAAAAAATATTTAACAAAAAAAATATTCAAAAATTTGGACAGATTAAAAAAAAAACTCATTAAACATAATTAATTGTCATTTAAAAATAAACATATCACAAAAATAATAAAATCCAAATCAATAGGACACAAAAGGAATAACAAATTTTTGCTTCAACAATACAAGGATAAAATTGGAAATAAGATTCACTGCAAACCATCTTCATATCTACAATGCTGCACCATATATCTGTTCAACTTCTCAAATTGGCGCACAGAAATGGTGCTCGGTTGGAGGAGATTTGAATGCTATTTTGTTGTTTTCACTCCATTTTAGCGCTGAGTTGGAGATACTCTTAGTGTTGGACAATCTTTCAATAATTTTTATCTTATATTATATTGCAAACATATTTTCTTTCAATACTTATTATCTTATATTGCAAACATATATATATCCAATAACTTAAATGTATGAAATTCCAGCCAACACTTGGTTCATATTTTCTTTCCTAAACATTGCAACATTTTAGAAATCAAATTAAACTAGTTATAATGTAAAAAGGGAGAACCCATAATAAATAAATAAATAAATAATTTTATTTGCAGTAAAATAAATTGAAGTCCAAATATGAATAAACCTTCAGTTGTATCTGGCCTCCAAATTATTCATGTTGAGCTCTTGTTTTGAATTATTTAAAAAGTCGATGATAAAGTAATTAACAATTAATTTTAACCACAAAAAGAACTTTAATTACAATTTTTATCAACTTTTCAAACACACATTTCATCAATTTTTATCAAAATTTGCTAATTTTTTTATTAAAAAAAAATTGTCACACATGCGCCTAAATCTCACTCGAAGGCAAATGCGCTTGTTCTACAAGTACATTCAAAAAGTCGATAGATATATCATATATGTATTCTTATATTTTTTTTAAAATAATATTTGTATATATCTTTTCTACATAAATAAATAAATAAAGAGTGTTTGATCAAAATTTGTCAACTACCAACAGTTTAATTAACGTACCCATGCTGGAGGATATTAATAAATTTAAATATAATTACATGAGAAAATTAATTAGTATGTAAATTGAGCATATCAAGACTTCAAGTGTGTGCACTTGGTACGAAAATTGAAAGCCTTAGAGAGTTCTCTTGCCCTACTTTTGTAGGGACGTCTCATTGAGTCATTGACGTTCTCAAATTATTTATCCACCACCGTTAGTAATTGTAGGGATGGCAATGAGTAGAACATGATCAAAAGTAACTCTTCCCGTCTCTTATTGAAAATTTCTAAGAGGCAAAGTGGAGATTAAAATAAATTATCTTCTTTTTCTTTTTATTTTTTTTATTTTTTAATATTATTTTTTTTATTTTTTCAAATACGTTTAAATTTGGACCACCCTCGATTTTATAATTAAATGGAGTAGGGTAAAGCAAGACGAGTAGAATGAAGTGGAACATTTTAATTTGTCATTCTTAAATAATTGAGAGATTTTGTCCACAACACGTGGCATTTAATTTCCTTAGTTTTTATATAATTTATTTGCATTGCATGAGGTGGCCCCTTTAGACTTGAAAAAAAAAATCACTGCAAAAGCAAAGCAAGCAAGCGTTTATGTAACGCACCGCCCTTTGATTCATATCCACTCATATCACTCACAATCCTCCAAAAATTAGTACCCTTTTTCTTTTGTATATTTTCATTTAAAACGTCATAGACTTCTTGTCCTAATTACTTCACTCACTAACTTACCTGTAACATTTTCTAGTTTTGATTTGATTAACAATGACCCAATCCAGTTTAGAGTGAATCCTTTTCGAAGCTCCTCAAATTTTACATTTGATTTCTATTCTTAGATATACAATCTATTGACCTCAAAAATCGAACGATCTTGCTGTCAAGAGATCTTTTCCCCGTTTACCTATTGATGCTTGAACATTGTTAGTGAGCAAAGATCGTCATTTTGGAGAGAATTTCAACGACCATTTGTACTTCGATGATCACATCAATCCCTAGAAAATAAGAGATAAATGAAAAATTGAATGTCGGAGGGACAAATAGATAAAATACATACTAGAGTTCAACCTTTCGTACCTTTTTTTTGAACTATGCACGATATTTATAGATAATTTAAATTAAGAATACTATTAACCTAATTTCACATATCACTCAATCATTGATTGAACCGTTGTCATTGTGATACTATTTCCTTAGAAATGGAATTACATGGACGGCAATGGACCCCTTGGGTGTTTCTAGTTATATTTCCAAGTCTCTTCTAATTACAAATGATTCTAGGCTGACATTTGAGGATTGACATGATTATTTTCTTATCAAATAAATTTTCGTTGCCCCACACCCCAACTGTCAAAGTCACAACACAGGGATTAAAAACTCAAGGCACAAGGCCTCAACAACATATACTCGTCTGCCAAGACTTTTGAAGCTCGTCACTCGTATTTAGTCTTGCAGAAAGTTTTCCTAAAGGCGAAGCTTGACTTGAGGATCGTCTTCATTAGAAGACTCTGCAAGCTAAAAAATTATATTACCACATGTGTGAAATTGGTGAATCATACAGGCAAGACGCGCAGGATTAATCGAAGCCTCCACGTGGTGAGAGGACAATTGTACGACTACTTTCTATGTGGCAGATATTTGGACTCCATCCAAAGAGAATGTATAATAATATACATATTTTTTTTTTTTTTTTTAGTCTAACTTATGCTTTTCTTTGAATCTATTCATTCATTTCAATAATATTATCCACCGTGTTGTTAGAGAAGAAAAAAAATTAAATAAAAAATTATGTATTTCACCTATGATGCTTGATTTTACGAATTATATTCGTGTATGATACGATTTGAATGTCATTAAAAAAAACAAATTTATATATAAAATTTTTCACAAAAACAAACACAAACACGATTAAAAATATGTCTAGCATGCTGAATTAAGTATGACTAATGATATTAGCTCCTCATAATGTAAATCTTTTTCTAGATAAGACATGTATTTTTAAAAGAATAATGTTATTTATTACTATTAATGTTTTAAATATGACTTATCTATGTACTAATGAAGTCTACTACATTTGATTGATGTTACAAAATATGTTGTATTTTCAAACTCATCAATTCCAGTGGATCCCATGACATATGACACATAGACTGAGAATTAACAACGGTAATGATAAATAATATTATTCATGAAAACATTGCATTTTTAAATAAATGCACTACATTTAATTTTCATTAACGGTCCCTAACCCTGTATAGAATTTTTGGATGGAAAATTGTTAACAATGACAATTCGTGTTAATTAATGGAATCGTCAAAAGTAATTAGAAAGGAAAAAAGGAAAAGGTGAAACGGAAGTAAAAACTGATGCCTGCGAATCGATTCGACACTTTTAACACACTGTAGAAGAAAGAAAGAAAAGAAAGAAAGAAAGTGGAGGGAAAAGAATAATTTCCTTTCACCATTTGGTCGCATATTCTCTCTCTTTCCGTCCATGATTTTCCCACTCCATTATTATACATAGATCTTTTCTGCTAATTTTTCAGATTTCTCTTTGGTTTTTCGTCCAGATTTTCAAGACACCAGCCATGTCGTTCAGAATCAGAGGGGTATATATATATATTTTTTCGTTGCACAATCTTTTCCTATGTATATGTGGGTTTTTGGGTTCATCGTGAATGTTAGTTTTTGAGAATATTTTTTATTTTTTTTTTTCTGGTTTTTTGGGCGTTTTCCTGAGTATTTTTTAGTTAATTTCGATAATCCTAATCTTATAAATATGATTAGGAATTTTTTATGGAGATCATTCCAATTAATAATCTTTATGTTGCTGGGATGCAATGGAGGTAAAAGTTTTATAGAGAATTTTTGCCAATCTGTAGTAGGTTTTGATCTTTTTGATCAGTTGTCATGTATCAGTATATCTTTTTTTTTTTTTTTTTTCATAATTTATAAGTTCATGAATATTTGATCAATTTTTGCATCATTTAGATACTTCTAAAGCCAAGTTCCAAATTTGTGTAGTTTTTTTAAGCTATGGCATGGAAAATGTTTCTTACTTCTCATAAATGTTTCATTGCCTGGATCAGACGCCATATGATGGGATATTCGTATAGGAAGCAGTGGGATTTCTATTAGAATCTAGCTTCAAATTAATGAGATTATTTGAGAGATTTGTTTTTGTCAAAAATAATTTTTTATTCCTTTTCTTCTGCTTCAAATTGAGGGGTCCGGTAGGAAAATTTCATTTCTTTATATACAACACCAATAAAGGAAGCATCCTTTCCAATAAATTTGAGGTAGGTTATCTGAATCCTCTTTGGCCACTCCATTCTGATGCTGGTGTTGCAAGTAGAGAACGCCTCAAAGAAATGTGTATTAGGAGTCATGCCATCAGATTTGACAAACTCTTACTCCAGGAGTCAGGAGGGACTATTTTTTTTTTTGATTCCGATAATGTATTAAAAAAAAAATTCTATATAAAATTTATTTTTAAAAAAATTAATTCATTATTTGGGCTTGGAGCCCAGGGCAGCCCTCTTCTACATGTGCTTAGGAATGGCTATGAAAGCATAAAAGGAGTTATTTGATTTCTTTATGTAAAAAATTATGTGGGAATTGCCTTTTCTTCCATCCTCAAGAATTGTTTGCCTTTGCTTGCAGTCTGTGCATGCATGATGGATTTGATTTCTCTATACGCAAAAGTAAATAATTTGCCTTTTGGTACTTTTCACAGTATATCTTTGTCAATGATGTTATCTTATATTCGTGTGTATATTAACTTGTCATTTTGCGTGATCTTAACATATGTAGCAAAATGCTTCTTCTGGCATGGGTGTTGCTGATCACAGCAAACATACATTCTTGGAATTGAAGAGGAAAAAGGTTTATCGTTATGTGATCTTTAAGATTGACGAAAAGAAAACAGAGGTTGTTGTTGAGAAGACTGGTGGTCCGGCTGAAAGCTACGACGATTTTACCGCATCCTTACCGGAGAATGATTGTCGATACGCGGTCTATGACTTTGATTTTGTGACGTCTGAGAATTGTCAAAAGAGCAAGATATTCTTCATTTCTTGGTCAGTTCCAATCATTCTTCACATCCCTTCTTTTGATGTTATAACTAAGTTATACCATGGTCAAAGATCATTTCATAGACAGCACTTACCAAACTGTGATCATCACATGGAAGATTCAATCATTTGCACTCGGTCAGTGTCTTTTCTATGTTAAGTGTATCCTATATCTTTGACTTGTGTAACCTTTTTTGGGGTTTACTCTGATACAACCGCTCTATAGAACTCAACCTTAAACCTAGTTTGTAAGGGAAGAATGTCCAAGTGGTCATAGGCCCACAAGACAAACCTTAACTTAGCGATGCAAGACAATACTAGAATCGTTACAATCTACAATTTCTCTCAATATCATGTCTATTACAGTCCATATTCATAGCTCGGTAACTTCACGAAACCAATTTTCTAATAGTAGTCAGGTTGCTCCTCCCGCAGTGAAGGTCATCCTCAGAAGAGTGTGTAATGTGATACCAATTGTTTCGACAACATACTCCCCATGTGTACATAGGCAGGCAAATAGAGTTGCCAATTTTCTAGTCAGAATGCAAAACTGTTTAGGAGAGCAAACTGAGTTTGGTCATGAGATCCCGAGATGCCTCCTAAAATTTGTCGAGTAGAGGGATGTTGTATTATGTCACTGGTTTAACTGTTCATTTAGATCAATTTGTTACTACTCTACTCATCTATAGAATTGGTTAAGTTGATACGATCATTTGACAGAGTGACATGTATGTTGATCAGGTCTCCCGAAACCTCTCGAATTCGTGCAAAGATGCTATATGCTACATCCAAGGATAGGTTAAGACGAGAATTGGATGGTGTTCATTATGAGATTCAAGCAACTGACCCTACAGAAATGGACCTTGAAGTGATTAGAGACCGTGCCCACTGAGGTCTCGGCATTTACAGGATTCACCCTTCAAAGAGAGAACAATATGACCAGGTATTGCCAACTTGTCAATCTATGTTTCTGGCTTCCTGATCTGCAGCCTATTTCTGGAGCAAGAAAAGCTGCTACTAAAATAATTTGCTCATAAAGTAGATGAATCAATGTTTTATGGTGCTGTAAGTTTCTGTTAAAATTTGTTTTTTCTTTCTTTGATGTTATTCAAAAACTCTGAAATGGAAATTAATGACATATTTGGCTATATCAGCTTACGTCGCTAGATGTATATACTTGCCATTTGGCACGGTTTAGTTAGAAAAACTAATCCAAATCTGTCGAAGTTTGCAATGGTTCAGTGAACAATCTGTTCATGAGTATGTTTCATCGTTTGGCTATATTTGTCTAAAATCATTGTGGTTATCCGGAAATGTTGCAAAAATGATGCACAAAGTGTTGGTTGCATGTGGACTGCCTTGATAGCAGTTGAAACAGGAAGATTCAAGTAACACCATTTTTGCTCGTTATTCCTCTTTTTCTGCGCTATCCGGATGAGAATGTATGATGCCGTCATAATTCTGGTTCAAATTAAGAATGACTTTTTCTGTTTCTGTTATGATCTTGGTAGTGGTGTTTATCATTCGGGTTTGCTCATGGGCCTGGACTGGCCAGGGCCAAGCCAGTTTTGCCACATTTCTGCGTGGACTGCCTTGGCCCACAGGCCATCCCATGGTGGTGCCAGCCAGGCCTACAGACCCTTCCTTCTCTATGGGCTAATTTTTCAAACCTGGCACAGACTACATTCAAAGGCGGCCAAGTCCATGGCCTGGCCTGGCACTAGGTTGGATAGTCTGAGCAAGTTTGGCTGTGCTAAAATTATTTTTTTAAGTGTTTATAAATTTTGGGTTTTATAGACTGTGTGGATAATAAATAAATAGTAAGTTGTGGGTCTTACGAAATATGTGGATAAAAAGTATATTAGACTAGTTTGATTAACTTATATTATAATTTAAGATATGGCAAACAAGCACTGAGCCAGAGTAGCCCACTACCCTTAACAACACCCGTGTATCTAGGCAGGGCCGGCCCTGGCCCTAGGCGGCCAGGCGGCCGCCTAGGGCCCCCGGCCATGTAGGGCCCAATTTTGGCCATTTTTTGGTTTTTTTTTTTTTTAAATTTTAGATAAACCTATTTAAATGTGAAATAAGTCTATATAGAAAATAAATTCAAATTTAACAACATTATTCATCTTAATCTAGTTATTAAATTGTAGACCGTGCAATTTTTTTTTTTAAATCTCATTTTAGACATTTTTATCTTGAATAAAAATGATTTTCTAAATTGTTAGAATTTGAAAAATAAATAAAAAGGCAAAGAATAAAAAACACAAGGATTTATATAGTCCTATAAAAAATAATAATTTTTGTTTACAATAGATTAGTCATATATATAATAACACAATGAAAGTTTTCTAATTATAATGAAACTCTAAGGCAAAATTTCGAAAAACACTCTTACTTAAGAAAATACAAATACCGTATACCTTTCGGGGGCGCTGCCCCTGAGCCCCCGGGAGGGGGGCTACCTGCCCCCCTCCCAACCCCCACGGCGACCTTACCGCGAAGGTCGATCCGCGTTCAGCTCTGCGTAGCGCAACATATTAGGCTCCACATCTTAACACAAATTCTAATCATTTTTTAATTTTCTCTCAAAAATTTATAATTTAAAAACATCTCAATATATTAAGGGCCCCATTTTAATTTTCGCCTAAGGCCTCCCAAATCTTAGGGCCGGCCCTGTATCTAGGGGATAAATATTTGGAAATCTGCATTTGGTGCAGTAGGTGTTATCCAAAATTGCTTGGTCAAATCATTGATCAAAATGCTATCTTCAATTGGCTATTTTCAGCTCGCTTAAGGTGATTACAACAGAAATGGAGAAAAAACTTGCTAGACCTGGTAATATTGAGAAAGCGAAAGAAACCAAAACTTCGTCATCATATTGTCTTGTATAATTCGGTGCTACGTACTAATCATATTAAAATTCTAAACTAACTACTTTTTGAGTGCACATTGATCTGCAGCAGCCAGTAGCCGTAAACAAGTTTGCCATACCATTAATGCTTCATAGAAGAAACTGTAGGATTAGTACTGTAATACTGTCAAATCGTTCTTGTAACCTATTAAATCGAAAGGATCGATGAAAGCAACAGACACCATCAAGAACTATACATATTTTTGAACAAACCCCATTAACCTAAATTCAAAAGGACCATGCTACTATGAATGATCAGCCTCTTGCGTTGTTCATATTTGACAACCAGCATATCATATGAGCATAAACACGAGCATGATTGCGATTTCCATTAAGGCCATCCGGCTATAAACTGAAGTTGGTATCGAACCATTGTACACTTTGGGGAACCATGATCTCCAAACGACATGAATCAATTTGCGGGTCAAGTGAAATAGGTATGCAGCCATCATGATAAACAATCCCCAGTTGCCTTCGTTTGCATTTGCAGAAGAAGTGCGCAAAAAGATGATTGCACAGTTGATTAGCATGATCATCGAGTCTATGCTGTTAAAGATCAATCTTTGACCCAAGTTCCTATCAAGATAAGTTCGATATATTATCGAGGCAAAATATAAATGCTTAACATAATGTTGATCGTAACCTGCTGAGGTCGTCTATCAATCAATAAATCTTTACTCTTTATCATTGCAATAAACAAATTTGGAACATAAATTAATCAAAGATTCAGCAGGCTCAGTTCACATGTTCAATGCACTATTTAATGACCATTTCCTGGAGAATCTTCAAAATGAAAAATATCATGAAATAAATGTACCTTGTTGGAATATCATCGTCGTCTTCTTCTTCCTCCTCGCTTTCAAGTGTTGTCCCAGATTCCTTCTTTGGCCAGATCTGCTTAAACAAAAAATTGCACATTTATAAGCTTTCAGAGTGTTGGAATTGGAGATTCAGCGAAACGGGTTTAGTTGAATCTGACTGGAAGCTATTTACTATTTAGTTAAAAAGATTGAAGTAAAATCTTGAAGTAAAATGTTGAAGAGAGTGACAAATAAGGATTTATATAGCCAATTCACAATATATCAGGAACAAGGATTACTTTGTTGTTGTTGTAGGAGTATATATTAAAAATCTGGCCCAAGCAATGACCCGGAAAAGGAAAAGGTAAATGGTGAAGGGTCAAATGATCAACCGGAAAATCTGTTGAACCGGTTCTCAGTTCAACTGGCCGGTTGACAAATTTTCATCCAATTTTTTACTACAATTTTTTCAGTTCCCCGAGCCGGCAGGTTACATAATACTACTGGAGTTGTAAATATGATAGCATAGCAACAAAAACAGAGAAACAGGACTGTTATCATAGCATGAAAATTAAAGAATGCATACTCCCAGACTTGATGAGGATTGAATTAATGAAGCATTTGCTTTTGGAACTGCAATTAAAGTAGCACAAACATTTTGTTGGCCCTTTTTTTCCTGCAGATTTGCTGAAAATGTAGCACCAGAAACAGCATCATCCCATGGAACAGCTCTTAACCATGGCCCAAACTTAGAATTTCCAGCAGAAAACTTGCAACTCAAATAATGATACCCAATCCTACCACATACATAACAAAATTGACCCAAATTTTCATACTTGAAATCAATCCAAATATCTTTCAAACCAGGGCGCCTAAGCCAAAACCCAGTTAGAATTGGATTTCTAACATCCAAAATAACCCTTAATCTAAGAAATTTTCTCCAACAAATTTTCCCATCAAACACACTCCTATCAGCACAAACAAAAATCCCCAAATATTCACCAATGTTGGTCATATTTTCTTGAGTTAAATAGTTGATCGGCAGCCCATGAACCTGTACCCAGAATACAGAATATGAAAAGGAAAACTCTCTTGGGACTTTTCCCGAACACCATACAGAAATTACCAAAAGCCCACCTCTGATTGTCCAAGGTGAGTTCCCAAGAACGTTCTTCAAATCTTCCATGCTTTTGAATGAAAACATGAAAACATTGCGAGTAATGCATGACACTGAGAAATCATATTTACACCTCCATTCTTTCTTTGCAATGGATTCCACAAGATTTTTGTCTAAAGGTTTGTGTAGCATTATCTTTCCTATCAAACAGTTGCTCTCAATTTTCTTAGTGATTTCTTCATCTGCTTTAAGATTGATGCTAATGGCTAAACGCTTTGCTCTATCCATTTTTACTGTAAAATATGAGTAGCAAAAAGGATCATAAGCATCAAGTATAAAAAGAGCTTTTGGGGAATTTAATGTTAAAGGGAATTGAAAACAAAAGTTTAGGACTACCGCGGACTGCCAGAACTTTTTGCAGAGAAAGCGACAGCACAAAGGAAAATGGTGTAAAAAACCCAAAAATATAAATATTTTAAATTTAAAGGTAATTAGCACGTTTTGTTCATATCCTTTGAATCTATTGTGTAAATTGTTTCTATCGTTTGAATTTTGGTATTTAGGTCGTTAAATCACTCATTTTTTGCGCAAATCGTCCTTGCCGTCCAAATCTGTCAATTTTTGCCGTTAAATCAGCGCGTCATCTGCAATTTCTCATTATTTGAAAGGCATTTCCGTCAAATCCATTTCACATGTACTTAATTGTGCCACGTGTTCAAAAAATAATATTAAAAAATTAAAAACCCATTCCTAAAATAAAAAAACCCATTCCCACATCCTCTATCCAAATTCTCTCTCTCTTCCTTTTGATTCTCTGCTGGAGGAGGAAATCGGGCTCACTTAGCCTCCAATTGCCTCCCACAAAAAATTTGATTTTTCTGTACAGTTGCAATAATCAGGTATTGTTTGGTTTCCCATTCCCACATCGAATTTTGGCCAACAGAATCTGTGGAACAGAGGTCGTGCTCTATATCAGAATGGATGACTGCTCACTCCATTTGGATCCATCGCGACTGACAATGAAAGTGGAGGAGGAGGGGGCAAGTTTTTTGGGGGTGGTGGGGACAGGAGGCTGAGGTTGCAACACCACCAGAACAACCAAGTTTTGAAGTGCCCACGGTGTGATTCGTCGAACACCAAGTTCTGTTACTACAATAATTACAACTTTTCTCAGTCACGCCACTTCTACAAGAGTTGCCAGAGATACTGGACTAAAGGCAGTGTTCTCTGCAACGTCCCAGTTGGCGGTGGCTACCGAAAAACGAAGCGGTCCAAGCCGAAAACCAATACTAGTTCAGTCGCAGATGGTCCCAGTAAAAAGAAATCGAGTTCCCATTCGAGTAGTGAGAATTCGAGCCTTGCCGTCGTCGCCACGTAGGCCACTTATACTTCCGCCATCGCCACCACTGGTGCCTTCGGTGCTAGCACCGAAGTTGGTTCACCCCCGCCGAAGTCAGATCGTCAACCTTTGACATTCTTGAACTGTTTCTTAGTCTGCATTTGATTCTTGAATTGTTTCTTTGGTGAATCAACCAATGGCGGTGATGGTGGTGGGTGGTTAGGGTGTTAGAAGTGTGAGTTTTTGGTGGTAGTGGTGGGTAACAGTAGAATTTATGATTTGACGAAATTGCCTTTCAGAAATTGGGAGAGTGTACTGTACGCGCTGATTTAACGGCAAAAATTAACAGATTTGGACGGCATGGACGATTTGCGCAAAGAATAGGTGATTTAAGGACCAAAATATCAAAGTTCAAACGATAGGGATGATTTGCACAATTTGTACAATAGACTCAAAGGATAGGGACAAAACGTACTAATTACCCTAAATTTAAATTTATTCCTTCTTTAATTCCATTTCATACTTCTTCCTTCGTATCTACTCTTGTGTATCAAAATATAAATAATAAAGATTAAAAAAAAAAAAAAAAGTTAGAGAAAAAGAAAGAATTTGAAGTCCATTACAGAAAAGAAGGAAGTGGGAAGGAATGGTCTGTACCAAAAGGAGGAAACAAACAAAGGAGAGGAAGCAGCCAAAACTTGCAGAATGGACAATCTCTGTAACTTTCTGTCAATGCAATGGTAGTGACTGCAAGAACATAGGAGAGAGAGAGAGAGAGAGAGAGAGAGAGAGAGAGAGAGCTGATTTTGTTAGACAGAAGAGTCCTTGGTGAATCAAGAAAATCCATATATCATTCTTGGGCTTCCAGCTTTAACACACACAAAAAAATAGTTAAATAAATAAATAAAGGAGATTTGAGTAGAGTGTCCTTATGCTTTATTAATGATCTTGCTTTGTGTACACGTGACGTGTTTTGTTAATGGGAAAGATTAAAACAATTATCTACATGTGGAGAGCGGAGTGGCATGGGTTGGAAAAATCGCCTTTGTAAAGATTTGACACCGTGAATTCTATTTTAAATATGACTTGTAATATAAAGACCGCATGTGTGTTTCCAAGGTTCACGACGGTCCGTGCTAGACCTAATCATATGACTCATCCAACATGTTAAAAAATTTCACGGACTAATACAAAGGTGGCTCAAGTAGTTCGGCAAATCGCTTATGGGACTTTTTTAGAAATAATGAAAGAAATTAATGAAGTATAATTTTGTCGCTAATTACCGACGTTAATACCATCGAAGATTCTAAAAGAAATTAATACTTGTCAATGATTCGAATGAAAACCCCAAGAGTAATGTCATCGGTAATTACTAATGCACCTCAATCATCGATTACTGACGATTCTTTGATCGTTGATCATTGGCGAAGTTTGTTGATATCATGACAAAATTTTATCCTTTCTATATTTTGTTTATTTTGTATTAGTTATTGATGAATAAACTATTTTTTAACTGTTATTTTTTACTAGATTGAATTTGTCGTTAGTATTTAATTTTTTATGTTTATTATCTTATTTGTTGATTAAATTTTTGCCGATAAATTAAATTAATTAAAATATTTACGGTTTTAATATTAATATCTAAAAAGTCATTCATAATTTTTATTTAATAAGAGTCATAAATTTTTGGAAGTAAAATTATATTTTTATTATTTTATTTAATGATGATATTCTATGAAAAATTAAATTTATGAAGGCAATTGTTATCTTGTTACCTATGATATTTCCATCAGTAATATTTTTTCTTTTATTTTTATTATTCAGCAACACATTTTCTGTCAATAAATTACATTTATTAAAATAAAGTTTTTTAATTATTATCGACGGAAAATGTGACTCTAAAATTTCATGAGTAATAGTTTTTAGAATTAATTTTTTTTTTTTTAAATTTAGGAGCATCATAGGTCTTAGGTGACCTTCTAAGTTGCTTATGGATTGAGACGGTTCTAAACATTGTCCATAGACCCATCTATCATGGGTTGAGCTATGTCGAACCAATCCACGCGAACTAAAGACTTCTTGATAAAATTTTGAAAAGTTCCCCAATGGCGTCATACTAATTTTTTTGCCATTGAAATCTGACCATTTGATACAATGCTAACCAGCAAATGCTATTTTGTTAAAATGAAAAAAGACTCGTGAGTTGCTAGCCAAAAATGCCTCAACCCAAATTCGTACATCTTCTTGTTATACTTCTTTTCACAAATATCCTATTAAAAAAAAAAAAAAATGAAAAATACTAAGGTGTCAAACAAAATTAAAAAAATATTGTGTTACTTTTCATTAAAGCTTAGTCGCAAAAATAACATTACATCCTACTTTTTATCAAAATTCAACACTTTTAGCCACAAAAAGTGTATCATTTTTGTGTTCTTTGTCGTTAATAATCAACATTTCACACAAATAACATATTGTGTAACTTGTCATTAAAATTCAATATTATCACATAAGTAACATACTACGTCACTTTTTGTTATACTCAAAATTTTCATAAAAGGTAACATAATTTGTACTTTTGGTTCAATAACCACCATCCACATATTCAAAACCCACTGTCTACCACCGCTCTCACCACCGATAACAATTTGAAAACCGCTTCTACATAAATCAATCACCACCATCACATCAATCTTTTAACACGAAGACTTGGATCTATTTTAGATCTGATCAAATTCCATAAATTTATCATAGATCTAATCGAAAACAAATCATCCAATCAACATAACACAAATCTGCCCTAAAAATCGATTACGATGCCACTAGAGATGATTGTGGTCCATGGTGCGGCGACAACGACGAGGGTGTTAGATGATAGCAACGACTGGTTGGTGGTAGGGTTTGGGTTGGTTTTGGTTTTGGTGGTTTTTGGTACAGGGAGATGCATTGGTGGTGGTGGTTCAAGTTGTCATGATTGTCGACGGTGGTGGTGAGGAGGTGGTTTTTTTACCTTTGGTTTAGTGGGAGTATGTGGTATTTAGATCTAGTGAGTAATTTTAATTAGGTCGAGTAAATATTTATAGAATAGAAAGAAAGTGTTTTTCAAATAAATTTTAATTACGTTTTAAGTAAAAATCTTCAAATTGTAAAATGCAACAAATTTTAACTTTACTAAAGAAAGCAAGTAGTAGTGCCTAATTATTTCACACGAACTTTGTATTGTATAATTTAATATTGAATATAAAATTAAACAATAAATATCATAGTGTTGATGTCACCACAGAATTTCTAGATTTTCCATAAGGACCCAATTGAAAGGATTTGGAAAGTTAGGGACCAAAATGAATGATTTCAATTCTAGAGGCTTGAGTGAAACTATCTAAAAAATCGTTTTATCTTGGAGATTTTATTCAGTCTAAGGTAGAGATTAATAGATTTAAGTATTATTATTCTTCGTATGCTCGAACACAAATTTTTTAGCGCTAAAATGAGAGAATTTAGCATTGGGACGAGGGACGAGGGACGAGGGACGAGGTAAGCAAAAAAATTCTGAATTTTTTTTGGATGAGAACATTATTTTGGGCTTTAAATGATTTTTCTAGTATTTATTTGAGTTAGAAAGGCCATTTCAAATCAAGTTTGAGCCCACCGTGCTCAAGACCTTTTGTCATGGACCAGTTCAAAACTGTATATGATTTATCTTGGGATTTTTTCATAAATAAACTACTTTTTTAAAATAATTCTAATTTTATCAACTTAACAAATTTATTCTAAAAATACTACATTCTTAAAATTATATTAATTAATAAAATAATAAATTAAAATCAAATCTATACCACAAAATATATATTTCTACGTAAATTCACTTAAATTCGCATTTGAGTCCTTAATTATTTGCACAATAAGTCCTTAATCTTTATAAACTTTTCACTTTAGTCCATATACTTTCTCTTTCATTTCAATTTCATCCTCTTTTATTTGCAACCTAAGCTCTTCAACTTTTAAATTTTTGTAACTTGATCCCCATATTTATACTTTTATATCAATTTAGTCATTTATAGTATTACTACTTGATACATATGTTACAAATAATATTGTGTATCAATATTTGATACAAATGTTACAAATGATATTTTGTAACAATCTGTGTTACAAATTGAAATATAAAATATCAGTGATACAAAATATATTTATGTAACATGTATTGTGTAAAATAACATAATATAATATGTAACATATTCAGTGATACAAAATATTATTTGTAACATTTGTATCAAACAGTAATACACAATATGATTTGTAACATTTGCAACAGATTGCGATACTAAACAGAAATTATTACAACTGTTACAACTGCAAAATCAATTCTAAACTTCAATAAGTTCGTTATAGTATGATATATATATGTAACACAATGTTAAATTTAACAAATAAAACTATTGATTTCATCATTTGTAACATACGTAATATCAGTGATACAGAATACCAATTTATGTAACATATGATGTGTAAAATAACATAATATAATATGTAATATATTCAGTGATACAAAATATCATTTGTAACATCTGTATCAAATAGTGATACAAAAGACTAAATTAATATAAAATTATAAATATGGGGACCAACTTGTACAAATTTAAAAGTTGAAGGACTTGGGTTGCAAATAAAAAAGGACGAAATAGAAATGAAAGATAAAGTATAGGGACTAAACTGAAAATTTTATAAAGATGAAGGACTTATAGTGCAAATAACTAAGGACTCAAAAATAAATTTGAGTGAATTCACGTGGAAATAATCATTTGATTTTAATTTATTATTTTATTAATTAATATAATATTAATTATGTAGTATTTTTAGAATAAATAAACTAAATTGTTAAATTTAGAATTATTTTAATATTGGTAAGTAGTGGGTGTAATATCCACATTTATCTTAGGGAAAATAAGGTTGTAAATCATTGAACTGAAAAATATCGTGATTAGAGATAGATAATTAACTGATTTTATTTCAAAATAAATTAATAATACACTTTTCACGAAAAAAAAAAAAACCTAATTTCTCCAAATAATAGAAACATAAAGAATTTTTTAGAAAAGTCATAGGGTTCATACCATTTTTTTTCCCTTTATTTTTGGGGAAAATTTGATACATACCAATATTTAACTTTACATTTTTACATTTTGATAAATGACAAAACTATCAAAAAATTAGAACAATCATCCATAAATTGTAAAAATCAGATGTATCGTGTGTTTCACTTATCTTCCATATATTATTTAACAATAATAATTAAACAATATTGTTTAGATAAAAGATAAGATATTGTAATCGACATTTAAATATGACTCAAGATAAACATGTGATATAAGTATATAACTATATTATCTCTCATCAAATTCTATCCATAAAATTTAAGATTAGATACTATCATTTTTACAATTAAAAAAATCTTGTTTGTAGAGAAAAAATATTCTGTCTATAATTTAAGAAAGACGTTGTAATTCGAATATGAAACATTGTGACCAACGTCTCTAAATGGATAGCCATGGAAAAGGGGTCACACAATTAGTCATCAAATATTAAACCATTGCAGCATGTCACAACAATCACAAATTATAACCAGATAACCAGAAAGAAAAATACACCAGATTATCAGGTCACAAACTATCACCAGAATAGCATTTTTCAAATACTTAACATGAAATTAAAGTCACCCCACATAAAAAGGGTCACACAATTAATCATCAGATACTAAATCATAACAACAGGTCACAACAGTAAAAAAAACTATTAGCAAATAACTAGTGACAATCATACATCAGATTATCAAGTCACAAACCAGAAAATTAGTCACATACTATCTACAGATAACCAGACAATCATGATAAATGACATACAAAAATTAGTATTACTATTGAAGATTTGGAGCTAGGATTTTTGAAATTTGGGGTTGAACAGAAATTAAAATCGATTTTTGATTTTGCCCAAGCTTAATTTTGGAAGAATTTTTCAAAATACTTTCTTGAATCAGGCAGATGATGAAGGTTTGGGCAAAATAGATTATCTCCATGTTTCAATTTTAAAACTCCCCTCGCAGATATGAAGGTTGTTCAGTTTGTTCGGAATAGTGTTTGGCTGTGACAGAGTTTTGAATGCTAAAATCTTTTTTTCTTTAATAACTTCATATCAGTTCCTAATTAATAATTATTAGGAAAGATAAATTCGAATAGTGATAATAAATTATTTATTATTAATTAAATATTTAATTAATTATTTAGATTTTAATTTATTAATTAAAATAATATCTGATTCTTTAAAAAATAAATTATTAATTTGATTTGTCAAAATAAATATATAAAAGTAGTGTAAAGTCTAATTATCTTTTATTTTAGGTCCAACCAAGCCCACTATGACCTCCGTCAATCCATGTTTAGGAATTAAAGAAGAATGTTGAAAAATCAAAGGAAGTTAAATATTCATAGTTTCAACCAATATTTGCTCAAGAACTATTATCAATCAATATTTGTTGAAAAAAACCTTGTTGATAGGACCGATGATGAATAGAACTTATTTCATCGGTAAATGTGTGGTTACATTAAAAGTGAATGATAATGTAATGAACCATATCAGTAAAGAAACACGTGCACCTATTTTGTAGAGTAAGCTCAAGTAATCGAAAATAATAATCTCATTTTAATAATAGATGATGACTTTGACGTATCAGGATGGAACTTCTTTGTCAAACCATCTCACTATCATTAATCAGTTGGTTGTGATAGGAGTTAAATTTGAACATGGGATTTAGGGATTATGGCTCATTGATACTCTGCGTGACTCTTGAAATTGTTAAAAACACCATTGTCTAACTTAATCCCTAATGTTGTGATTTCTATGGACTTGAAAAAAGGTAATATCTTGAATGAAGAGACGAGAAGAGAAGAAAGACACATGAAAATTCTTTGGAGTCTAATGCTTTGATTGTTGAAAAGAAGGAGATGAGTCTGAGTCGAGATTCCAAGAACACATAAAAAAGCAGAAAGAAGTATATGAGGCTTGGGCACTTGATCCACCACAAGACATGGAACGGATACTCAACACATGGAACAAACAAAGTTTGAACAATGAACTTCTTTTCTTTTTATAATCACGTTCAATGTTGTTCAACATATCAAATATGCTATTAAGGGTTCCCATTTGACGATAGTACCTCTATATCCAAAAATTCAAGCCCTAATAAATTTTAATCAAAATCTTCCAAATTACAAGGGAAAGGGCTGAACTTTCTCCGAGTACCAAGTCCTAATCAAGATTATTATTTGTGTCACATTAATATTAAATAGAGCCACTTTAAAGACCCTCTGTTTCCTTCTAGGAATTTTTTTTTTTTTTTTTTTGCAATCTAGATATGAATGTGTTTTAAAGTTTTGATTTTTTCTTTCGTTTCAATTTAGATTATAATTTAAATTGGTCCAATATAATTTTTATTCTTATATTTTATAAGATCCACAACTTACTATACATTTATTATCCACACCACACATTCAATATAACAGACAACTTATAAATACTTAAAAATGATTTTTGAACTACCAAACATGTGCTAATTAATTAGCCACTTCTTAGCTAATACACCATAAACTAAGTTTTTTTTTAAATAAATTTAATTTTTAAATAAAATGTTTAAAACTGAGACCTCAATTTGCTTACTCATACATATCTCAACTTTTAATTTGAAAAATAACTAAAACAGAATTACTCTTGTGGATCATTTAAAGTATGATTTAATTGCATCATTTTTGACAAGATCAGTACATGAGGAAGAAGAAGAACACACATAATTACTAGCTTATATATATTGTCAAAAAATTGACTAGACAATCAAAACAAGAGAAGAAGAAATAGACTGAGATTAAAATGAAGTGAGATATGCGGATTGCAAATCTCTTCAAGACAGATTTTGCACCTAACAAAGTAATTAGACTCCCGTCTCCCAATATACAACACTTAATTCAAAATTAATACAACACTATAATCTTGATTATACTCTTTTTAAAACACTAAAAAACTCCTAATATCTCGAAAACTAAAAACTTGAAACTAATTTCGAATATTATAGGCACTATTCTAAAAAATCCGCATAAGCTTCGCCTAACATAGGTGGAGGCTTGAAGCTCGGCCTCCACGTTTAGACACGCCTCACGTTTTGTCTTCGCCTTTCCATTGTCTTGTTATGGCCTAAGCTTCGTCTAGTCTCGAAAAACTTGAAGTTCGGCCTCCACGCTTAATCACACTTTACACTTTTTAGAATATTGATTATAGGACAGAATATTTATAGAGAAATAAAGAGATTCAATGGAGTGAATAAAATGGAATAAAATGATTTCAATTTATAGATTTTAATGTGTATATTCTGAATTGGTGCACATTTTGGCACAGACCAATATGTTAGATCACACTATTTCAGATTGTGATATGATGTGGTAGCCTAGATCGCACTCTATTAGAAGGTCCACGACTCTTCAATATGCACATGTTGCATTTGAACAGTCCTGCATAGTCATTGCACCGTTTGAGGACTTTTTTCAATTCAAACACACGTATACAGATTATTAAATAACCCCATTAAATTTTATTGAATTCCGTATATTCAAGTTTCAGGCATTGTATTGCCTTTCTTAAAGCAATATAATATGTGCCTAATAAATTTTCCTCAATCTATTGTGTGGGATCGATCATCCATCAGATGATTCATTTAAATAAGTAATCTTCTCCAAAATAATATATTTATGAGCTAGTGTTAGCTACTTTTCATATCGCTGACATTATGGGCCCACATGTTTAGTATAATACAGACGACGATATATAAGATTTTAAATTCTTTGTTTTTTTTCATTAGTCATGTTCATGTTGTCCCGTATACGCGTCAAACATTATATATACATATAGTGCTTGCTATAAGACACTCATGGATTGGAAATTAAGAGCTAGTGACTACCTTATAACCAATGTTAATGATATTTGAAACTTTGGGAGATCCAATACACATCATGCATGTAGTATATTTTTAGTCTATTATAAGTGAAAGAAAGAAAATCAAGCCTATAAATTTTGCCTAACAGGTCAACCTATAAGTCATGCACAAGTTTTAAGAATGAGGGCAGCATAATTAAGGAAGTAATTAGGTTATTAGGGCCTTATTATGTCTAAGTTTTAGGTTTTAATAACTAGGTCCTTTGAAAAGTAAATTACATCAAGCCAAAACGGATTAATTATATTATTATGGCTTGTTGGGAGTAGAGACACTGGCATCTCACAATAATATTAAGGAAGAAATAAAAGAAACTAAAATCTTCTATTTAGCACATATTTAGAGTTTCTTAAATTATAATTTTAACTTATCAAACAGGTCAAACATACTTTTTATCCACACATTTCATAAAACCCATAACTTACAACTTACTTTTTATTCACACATTCACCAACAACTTATAATTTCAACACTTAAAAATAATTTCATCACTACCAAACATTCCTACGAATAATGTTGTGTAGGGTCACAACACAATGACATTAATTGATAGATTTAATAAAGTGAGTCTCATATACTTATATTAATACATCGAACTTATTATTTAATATCGAATAATGTTATTCATCATTACGAGTGTTCATCATCAATCCATGTGGGGCACTACTATGGGGTTTGATTTACTTCTCACCATAGGGAGTTCTTATAACTTCCACTATACAAGTATTCAGTCAGGATTGGACAAGCAAAAATGGGAGAGATTAAAAGTCAATTGTTTGTCCAATCTCCATTGGACACTTGTCTAATGAGAATTATAAGCACTCCCCACTATGGGGAGTAGATCAAATCCCGCACTACCATATAGTTGGTAATGAATATCTTGCTTTTTAATGTCAATGTATTGCTACGTAGACTGATTCTAAATACCCGTAGTTGTGCGTAACATTATATAGATTCTATTCTTAAAGTATTCTATCATTAGTCTACTTAATATCCAATTTTACATAAGATCTGAGAAAACAGTCACAGTGGACAGAAGTCAGGACATGAACAAGTTTCTGACAGCAGAACATTTCTAGGGTTTCCATCTCAATAAATTAATGCATGTCATGAAAGTCTGCAGCAGTGATACAAAATTTGACAAGAGTAATTTTCACTCACAAAATATATATCTATATATATATGTAAATATTACTGATCAAACCCTAATTCCTCATGAATGCTGAACATATCTGAAGGCCACTGATTGAAGGTCATCAAAGTCATTTTGAAATGCCCATTGCCTGTCATTTGATTGCATTTCAAGTGAATCCATGCTACCATATGAGATGTTTTCTTCATTAATAACTGGATTTTCACACTTCACAATAGGGTTCATTGTGCCCCTTTGAAGATATGATATATCTGTCATGTTATTGTTCATGTTTGTGTAAAATTGGGACATTCTGTCTTGATTTTGGTAGGATTCAAACCAGCTTTGAACATCTTGTCGGAAAGAATGGCTTTCGTTGTAGAATTTATCACTAGGGTTTCCATTGTTGGATCCATTTAAGGACTGAGATGCTTGTTCCTTAAGAGAAGCTAATTGGGCTTGTAGATTGACTACCTGGAAACACAAGAACAACAAAATGCCAATGAACGTGAGAATCTACACCATTCTGATGAACAAGATTTTAGCTATTTTCTTCTACTGATATAGTGTTTAGTACTATCCAATAATCCTATTAAGAATTGGGATTGCATTATAAAAAGTCAACATTGTTAAGAGGAGTGTGTGTTGATTATTATTATTTCGATATTTAATTCATACGATCCCTACCAGACATGTATGTCAATTGGGTTGTATTATTCCAAAATTCGAGAATCAGCAACATCTGTCCAATAATCCTCCATACAAAACATGCCATTAGGATTGAATTTCAACGCGAATGAATATAAAATACATACCTGTTGTTGGAGGGCAAAGATATGAGAAACACAGCCATAAATAGGATCTTGAAGCCTAGCCTGAGCTTCATAAGCAATTGTGACAGCCGCTTCACACCGATCACTCACCGGAAGGTGAGCAAGAAGTTTCGACACATTACTTGCACCAAAAACCTTGTGAATGGCTGCAAAATGTGTAGCACCTTCTTCATGGCAGAAATAAGGTGCAAAAACACAACCCTTAACACATTTTCTTCTCAAGAATTTGCAGGCACCACAGGGGGATCCAGATCCTGACATTCCTGATCTTGATCTTGATCTTATTGGGGTTTCAATGATAATATGTACTTAGATTATTTTCAAGCATTATCTCCATGTTTATAAACACCAGAGGGGAAGAGGGGTGTATCATATTATATTATTTCTTAATTAAAAATGGTTCCCTTATTGGCCTACAGATTTCATTATTTTTTTTCCTCTTACAAGCTCTCTTTAACCCCTCAATTTTAATTTTATACTTTCATTCAAGATTCCTATTCAGAATCCTTAAAGGACAAAAGAGCTAACATGAACCAAACCCTTTCCTGTTTGATGATTGGATTTTACTCAGCTCATATAATCTTTTGAATGTTAGTAGAAAACTGAATTTAAGAAGGAGTTATTGAAGGAATTTATTTATTTAACTTTTAACCCAAGAACCCGATATGTGGAGTTTCCATAGGTAAAACTTCAACATATAATTTGTCACGATGTACTATTTCATTTAAACTAACTTATCTAAAAATATAAAATAATAGAAAAAGGGGAACTTATTTTATATTTAAATTAAATACTAATCTGTGCTAGCTTTGTCTTGAACATATACAAAGCATTAAAGTGCTGCACGAATTAAAATGTACTGATATATAATCATTGAACAAGACTTGAGCAGCTGGCAGTGAGTGTAGAACAAAAATGACAGGTGAAAAATATACCAAATTTAATATTTGTACACATTTTAATTAATTCATCCAATCCAATACAAGATTTGTTTTGTGATTTTGTCACTCCAAGTATCTAGTCGAATTTCTCCCATATTTATAATTTTTTTTTTATTTATAAACTATGCTGAAATATTCAACCAATTATATTTAACCTTTGACCAGTATATCATATTGTAACATCAATTAGCTGTAATCATTTATGTGACGGTGGCAATACGATTTAAAAAAATTATTTCATTACAATTTTTTTATTTTTTTTCATAGAAATAAAATTTCAAATTATTTTAGGATGAAATTACAAAAGCGTCATAAAAAACAAGCCACCCTCAATGTGACATAAACTCATATCCATTTATTAAAAACGAACACAATAATTTAGAAGGGACGTAAAATGAGACCACAAATATAAACGAAGAGCTTATACTTGTTTTGCACTATAACTCTCTACCACCGTCACCGTCACCGTCACCGTCACCGTGACCCTCAATGTGACATAAATTCTTATCAATTTATTGAAAATGAACATAGTAATTTGAAAGGGGAGTAAAATGAGGCCTCCAGTATGAATGAAGCACGTATACTTACATTTTTAATTGATATGAATATAAACACATGCATGTAATGGGAATAATGGTTATAGAATGAATTAATAATAGAGAAGATTATAGTAAATGTCTTTTGGAGATGGTCCATTTAAAAAATGGCAATTTTTAAAAACGAATTGAAAAATGGCCATTTTAAACAAATATAACTCTAAAAAATAACTTAAAACACCAATTATATACTCTTGAAATATAATTCAAAATCAGATATATTATTTCATTAAAATTGAATCTTGCTCCACCACCTGTCACCCTCGCGCCACCGTTTGCCACCAGTTAACCCACCTCAAATAAGTTACTTTTTTAATAGAATAATTTAGATTATAGAAGAATCAAAATTCAATACGTTATGTGCTAAATTAGTTTGGTTGTTTTTAGATATAAAAATATGTTGAATATAATTGTTTAAAAATATTTGAAGAGATTGGGTTCATGGATTAATATCTGGTTGGAGAAGAAGAATATGAAAAAAAAAAACTAAGTTCATGGATTAATGTCTAGTTTAGTAATTGTCGTTTCAATTGTCTAAAAAAAGAACAAGAAAATAAAAATTCAACTGTGGCCCGACAGTGTCGAAAGCCTCAAATTGTCATCGAACGACAGTTTAGCTGTCTGGAAAAGAAGAAAAAAAAATTGTTCAACTGCCAGAACGATAGTTGACCAATTTTTTATTTTTTTTTAGCAATAGTTGAATGACAAATAAAAATCAAACAACAGTTGAACTGTATTCCGACAATTCAATTGTCTTTCAAAAAAACATATACATGAATTTTTACACCAAAAAATTGCCAATTTTACAAATATTATTAAAAATGACGTCTAGATTTCCAAATTTCTTTATATTGTTAATAAAATAAGATAAGCTCTTTACCCTATAACTTAATTAAGCTTAACCTCTACGAGTTCTTATTTCGAGGAAAAGGTACAATAATGTTCATATCATGAGCCATTTTCTAATGTTTACCGGAAAATGACTAGTAAAATTAATTATTAACCTCTAAAATTTGGGTAATTGCAGTGTTGGTCTCCAACCTTTAAAAATGGGTATTTTGGTCATCAAACTTCTATTAATGTTGCACATGCAATCCCTCAAGGACGGAAATCATCCATTTAAGGTTAAAATGGCATGTTCCAGTTATGTGAGTCACTATATATTGTGAGACTAAGAAAAGTAAAACATTAAAAAAAAAAAAAAAAAAAAAAAAAACTCTTTTCTATTTAAATTCATGATGTGAACATAATTGTAATTTTAATGATAAATTTGATGAAATGTGTTCATTGAGACTAATGGTACAATACAAATGAAGGGTTGAGGACCGACTTGTTCCTTATAAGAGGTTATAGACTACTAGTGCAAATTTCCATTTTAAATTTACTAGGGAATGAAAATAAAATGAGATAAGAACAGACAAGTTAAAAAGGGAGCATATTCCAAAATAGAACAAAACAAAAGATAGTGACATTAGAATAGAACCATCTGACTAGCTAGGGAAAACCCAATAATTACATACATATAATTAGAGTCATTAAATTAAACTAATTTAACAGTCTAAATTTATTAAAATCTTTATTAGAGTGTGTTTGAACGTGGATATAAAAATTTTAAAAGATTTTAATAAATTTACACCGTTAGATTAACTTAATTTAAGTGATCTTGATCATTTGTTAAAGTATAGCAGGTCACAGCTTGTCCAGCAATAACAGTACATAGTATTAATTATCATTAACTAATTAATCTTATGTGTAAGTATTAATTAATTTGAATCACTTTGTTATGTCACATAGGTTCCAACATGTAGACCTTGCCCAAAGCTGCATATATTGCCCCACTTCCAACCCTAATAATGACCCGGCCCGCAACTTAATCGACTTGGAAATTAAGGCTATAGCTTAGAAGATGTTCGATTGGTCGACTTGTTTGATAAGACTAAGTAAAATAAGTTAGATATTATTATAATTTAATGTATTTTACATATATTTTGACACGAACGCAAGACGTCTTAAAAGATTAAAGTTAAGAAAATACATATATTGGTATATATATATAGCCAGGGTGTGTTTTGCCACATGATTAAAGGTTAATTAGACTGATGACAAGGCTAATCTATGTTTGGAAATACAATTACATATTATTAATTGCCTCCCTGGCAGCCATTATTATGTATCTAAAGAGAATTAATGGGGTTTCAGTCATGTCATGTGTACTTGTTGGCCACTTTACTATGAAAAAGAGAAGAATTATCTTTCAGAAAACAAGGCATGTTATCTAAATTTTGGGATTCTTAATTAAATCAACTTTTAAGACAATAATTTAGGACCAAGCAATTCAACTAATTTGGACTAATCTATTTTTTCCCTGTTCAATTATATTAAATTAGTAGAGTGAGACTTGAACTTAAATGCTTTTGCACGACTCTTGTATTATATATGTTAATTATTTCATTTAAAAATTTAAACTGTCGTAGAAGATAAATATTTATTTATTTATTTATTGTATTTAAAATAATAAGATAAATATTTATTTATGTATTTATGTATGAATATCTAATTATTTGTTGTTGATAAATCAATTTTCTTTTTCTTTTTTTTTTAAAAAAAAAAAAAAAGTGAGTCTAAATATTGTTGCATGCCTCCACCAAAAGCACATAATGTCCATATGTTTGATCAAGTGTAGGGCATGTTCTAATTATTTCCGTACATTAATCACAACTCATTCATGTAAATATATGAGTAGACAAGAACAAGTCCCATGTATATCTTTGAAACTTCGGAGGAATATCTTTGTCTCACAATTGTTTTTATTGTACATATTCTTCCACGTGTCGTGCGTTGGTGACTTAATACAGTTTAAAGATTTTATCATATCAAATAAACATAATATTGTGTCACGTTTATTAAATTCTTATGTCGTTTATGACAATTATGATTCTTGAAAATGAAAAGGATTGTTTTGTAACACCTAGTAACTTAAACTCTTAAAGGGATATTTGCAAAAATTTATTAGTTAAAACTTATGTGCACGTGTGAATTTGGAAAGTAATGATCCTGGACACTAACATTCCACACGTGTGCCTCTATTATTTTGTTAATACCCCTTCATCAGTGTACTTGACTCAGTATTGTGCACGACAATTTAAGGGTCCATTTTGTATATTTTAAATCCCCCTAGGTGGATACCCAAGAAATTAGATAATTTAATAATTACAAATGATGTATCAAACTCTAAGGCATGTTTTCAAATTTATCTTCTAAGATTTTCTCTGAAAAATATTAAAAATAAAAAAAGAAATGATCATAGATATATAGTAATTAAGTAGTCTAAAAACTTTACCTCGCTTGAATGGAATTTACCAAAAAATTAATAAATAAAAATAGATAACGATAAGAAATTAAAAAAAAAGGATATAAGAAATTCGGATTCTTTATTGTTTTCTAATTTTTCTTTCAATAACTAGACACTTCTTAGAACATCAATTATTCTAGAATAGAAAAGAACATATCAAAGATGATTGAATATCAATTAATGGATCATAATAATGTATATATAATGTATGATAAAAGAGCATCTTCAATGCACTCCGTTTATTGTAATCTACGTCGTAGATAAAATAGACGGACTTTCAATTTATGTGGTACTACGTCTATTGAATAGACGGTCAAATTATAAATTCATCTCAAATGAATTTCGTCTAAAACTAATATTATCGCTTATGTTGCATTAATAAAAAATAATAGACGGAGTGCATTGGATATGTTCTAAGATGTCTTATTGATTGCTAACTCAGGGATCTAATATCTTCAAATAAAAGAATAAGTGTTCTTAATTTCATGTATTCTTAAGTGAAATGCTGATAGATCATTCTTATTTTTATTAATTATAAAAATTTACTGAAATACGTTCAATGGACAAATTTGAACTTAAAACTTAGGATTAAATGCTTCTACTTTAGTTCATCTACTATGATACAAAAAGCCTTATTGTTTATAGTTTATTTTTTATATCATAAGTAACCTTAAAATGGAAACAAATATTTTTCATAATTTGGAAAAAATGTAAGAAATTTAGAGAATGGCCAAATAAAATCTAGCTTAATTAACTACCACAATAACATGTTTGGGGTCTAACTTTATTTTATTTTTCTTTTGCAAAATCCTTCTACGCTTTTTGTCATTGACTCTGCCTCGTCTATTTATATATAAAAAAAGATCGATTACATAGCAATCTTACATTCAAATCGACAAAGGAGAGAAGATAGAATTTTAGAAAAAGTCTAAATTTGGTCGGCTTGATTAGACGTTGAAAAAGAAAAAAAAAATCGTAAAATATTTAAGCGTGTCATAGTCCAATCGAGTTCAATGTATTAAACCCACCTTTTATTTTATTAATTAGTAAGTAGGGGTTATTGAAGCTTGAAAGAAAGGTAATGTTTGGTTGAAATTGAAAAAGATGGTGTTGGAAAGTGATACAGACATATGTCCATTCATGACTGGTCAATCCGACATAAAGCTTGCACGTGGGACCATCGCACGTGTTGATGATTATTTTGTATCTAGGGTTTGGTTTATACATATATTTGACATCTTGTAGTTCTCTCAATCTAGAAGAGAAACATACCTTTCATTGTAATTGATTGCATACTTGATTAATTTAATTAAATGTCATTAAGCTACACATATTGTACTTGTCATCGTGTGTATTAGTGTTTGTATTCGTACACAAAGCAGCAAACAAGGCAATCGTTGGACAAAGAGTATGCACGGACAAAAAATTGCGCGACATGTCGATCGATTGACCTAAGTATAAGATGCACATTGCAACGTTAAGCTTGCAATTGCTCTTCGTTCGGATGACCTCCGGCCGAAGCACAAAGCTTGCGGCCCGTGTTGGCTTGGGATCGGTGGCTGCTTGAGTACTTGGTGCTAGACGAAACGAGCAAAATGTGGGCATTGAAACTTGTCGTGTGCGTAGTGCGCCTTTCTATTTATATCAAATTTAATGTATTTTAAATATGTTACAAGTTTAATCGAATGAGAGGCTAACAAATTGAAGAACCAAAAGAAAATAAAATCTAACTGTACAAATTTGAGTAAACGATTCTCGATATTGATTCAAGTCATAAAAAGAAATACGATCAACTGAACAAAGTTATAAAATAGTATAATACTCTTTAATTAAGTACTCAAAATCTTAAAATATAAAAGTTAATTAAAAACAGAATACATAATAAAATATTAAATGCAACTCGTGAACAATGAAGACTAGACGTTGAATCAGCAATTTTCGATCCCGACAACATGAATTGTGAAGAAAATGGAATTGTGTCAAGATAAAGAGACAAAAATAGAAATTTTCATTTTCAAGAAATAATGAAAAATTAACCCATGCACACATATATTTATTATATTTTAAACCCATTATTGTATTAAAATTAAGCTAAAATGTAGTTTGAACAACAGGCAATTCTTCAAAGTCCAAACCATAATACAAGGATTGATGTGAAATTTAGTATAAAACCTTTGATGTCACCATTTCTAGAGTGAGAGTGAATTTATTTATTTTTTATTTTTTGTGAAGAAACTGGACTTGGACTGGTGACGCTTAATTTGAAGTTAAGCAATGTAATAAGGACAAATAGGTGTCAATTACTAAGGATAAAGCCACAAAAGGTTATGTTTTTTTGAAGTTTTGTTTGACCATTACCCAACATGTAGCCGCATATATAGAATTACAAACATATATTTTATCTAATGGACCAACCTCTAGATTCTTAGTATTGATTTATGCAGAATACAAATTAAGACAAGGGAATTGTAAAAGGAGATCATACATAGAGATTGATCGATCGAAGTAGTAGAAGAAGACGGTTTAGGGTCTTAGTTAGGACGTGTTTAGCGAGAGTTAAATATTTGTATTTTTAAGAGCGATACAATCTCAATAGAATTTATTAGAGTAGAGCTATATGGTGAATGTAGTAAGCCACTTTTTCTTGGATGCTATAAAACCTTTAGTCCCAATGTGACTAAATATAGCCAATAATTGACCATAATCTATTATCAAGGTAGCCAGTAGTGGCTTATCCATATTATTACATCAATTTTTACCTCAAAAGTAAACATTTCAATAATAAGCACTAATCAAATCTTATATCTCAAGATCAAAGACATTCTGTGGGAAGACATTTAAGATCAAGTGGTTCTGTAACAATACCTTTACAGACAATATTATTAATTATGAGAAGAAAACAATCGTTTCATAAGCAAAAACAAAGTAAATCAAAATTTCAACTTCCCAAACACACACACACAAAGGAGAAGAAAACAAAATAAAACAAAACAAAGCGAACCTATTGCCTTCGCTAGCAATATCTGTCAAACGAGCGATGGGCAAAAATTGCAAACTGCACAAGAAACCTCAATGACAAATCATACTACATAAATTATCAACTATTGTTGTTTCAGCCACATGATGTCTGGAAGAAATTCTCTGTTTAGAGTATTCGTGCTTTAGAAAACCGTCAAGGCTAGTTAGTAATCTCAGGTTGCAAACGCTGCATTAGTGACCACAATACATCCATCCGATGCATGCTTCGGCTGTTCTGTCCCTACACAAAAGGGTTCAAAAACAATGTTTAATTCCTGTCAAATTAAAGTTTTTCCACATATATCTAAGGAATATTTAGGACACAGGATTCAAACTCAATTCTACAACCAAGTGGCGCATTTGTTAAAGATACGGAAATATTTTCATGTGATTATTTCTTTTTATAGATGGCATTCTCTTTGTAATTCTTAGCTAGAAAATTGCAAGTCGTATTATTCCTTTAACACGATTCGTAATTATATTTTTTTACCTCGACCACAAAGCACATCCACGTCTTATTTCCATAGGCTTCTGTTACACCTTTCAAAATTATCAGACCCAAACTTCTGATGGTTTCTGCTACCTCAAGAAAATGGCTGTGTTCTTCACATATCATCTGCATCATTCAAACTGATAATTGTGAAATGAAAATCAAAATGTACATAATCTAATGTCAAAGACTCGGCCATCTCTAATCATTGTGAAATAAAAACAATAATAAAATATATGTATTTTAATGTCAAAGACTCATAGCATATTTGGCTAAGCTTAAAAAGTTTACTTATAAGTAAATAAGTAAACAAATTTTTTAATTGGTCAAAATTAGAAATAAGTTACTTATATGAAAGTAAGGTAAAAGTTACTTTCGAAATAAGTAACTCTTTTCACTTGAAAGAAAAAGAAGAGTGGCATATTCAAAGATGTTTGGAAACAAAATGTTATTAAAAAGTAACTTTTATTTTTTGTTAAGCTTAGTCAAACATGTTCTCTGATAACTCGGCCTTTTTATTTTCCCTTTTGAGTTTCAGAAATTTCTTTGTTTCATTGTTGCCAATGTGGGTGTTTTCATTTTTCTTTAGCAAAAGCTCTATGGAATAGTGAACTAAACACATCCTTACCTTCACCAGCATTTGCCCATTCATATTTATATTTTCTACAACTATCGGGCAAGCCTTCGGGTTATTTCCCACTTCAACAGCCCAGCTCGAACCTTGCTCATGACAGGAAGATCCTATACCCATGTCCTTGTCAAGCAACTGCAAGATCACAGACTTTTTTCATAAATCTTGGATGAGGCATAAATGATTACGAAAATAATAATATTTTTCTAAATCTGCAGATATTCTAATTTTGGATAGCCATGTTCGCGGTGATCACGTGCCAGAGATCTGAAAACAGAAATTATAACATTGCTCTTCATCTCCTGAGAACCGACTCTTTAGAGAATTCAAGTAATTTATATGCATGAAATTTTTTTAAATTTTTGAAGGAAAGAGCATAGTTCAAATTTTTCCTCTTCTAAAAAGAAAATTTCGTCATTGTGAAATAT
Organism: Forsythia viridissima; assembly: GCA_030279155.1. NCBI lineage: Eukaryota > Viridiplantae > Streptophyta > Magnoliopsida > Lamiales > Oleaceae > Forsythia > Forsythia viridissima. Next base: position 17,876,616 of record CM059034.1, read on the forward strand.
TAAATTTATTGACCTTGAACAAACCAAGGTATTACTGATATATTAAAGAAAAATCTATTATTTATGACTTGTCCCCTAACAAACTAAAATTTTGTGACAATTTAAATTGAGGACGTCAGTCCACAGGATGTTGGACATAGCTGTCAAAAATAAATAAAAAATACATAAAAAAAGAATTAAAGAAACCGGACACCAGCACGCTTCATTTGTTATTGCGTGGCAGGGCTGTGCAAGGAGACTCAGAAACTGCACGGAACCCTACCAACCGAACCCACTCAATTTGAGGTTGCTGGCATGTTATAGTTTTGTAAAAGAGCCAAAGGATTTAATCATGGAGCCATATTGAGCTGCTAGTACCCGTAACCAATACGACTTTAGGACAGTATTTCTTAACTTCAATTTTATTCTTGTTAAATATTTGATTATAGTATTTGGTTATTTGAATTTGGTCATGTGAAGTAATATTTAGATTCTAAACATAATCACATTTTTCCCAACAAAAACAACCTCTAGGAGAAACAGAAAAATTGGATATAAACTCCAACAACTTCACAATCTGACCCAAAAATCATCCTTCAGGCCTGAACCGCGAAACAAACTAAAACCAAGAATATTCAAATTGAACTAATCGATTTCATCATTAAAAAGTTTGGCTTTTGTTGAGCCTCTCAATTTTGTCTAAAATTTGGCTAATCAACCGAAGGAACTGAACAACTTCTGTTGAAAATCAATTCTAAGAGATGCAGTCAATCTGATCTGGTAAAATCAAGTCCCTCAAATCTCCATACAACTATGCCAATTATTAATGGGCCCAGATTATCACCCACACCAACTTGAGCAATTCTTCATAGCTTTTAAAGTCCTAATTAATGAATAAATACGAGAAGATCGGTTAACGACAAAATGTCCATTAGATGAAGGTAGAAGAATGAGAATCTCAAGATAAGCAGTCTAACTAGAATGGATGATATAAAAAATAAGAATATACGGCAACAAGTGGAGGCTGCAGCAAGTAACGATAAATTAAGATGACGATTTGGGTGGTTAGAGACTGAGTAATATTAAAATACATACCTTTGATGCAGAGCATCTATTTAGCTTGTCAGCGTGCGTTGTAATGCTTTGCATAAAAAGCATGTGCTTAATTGTTCGCTCCAGAAGTGAATCAATACTGCACTGTGTCAGTCAGAAATTTCAATACATAATACATGAATAAATAGCTTCAAAAAGAGGAAATACAGGGGGTTAGAAGTTACCTTTGATCCATTGGGAACAAGCTCTCGCAGTTCCTTGATTCGATCTTGGATCAATTGTCTGTCCCTTGGCCTAGGCCTGCAACTTTCACCAGGTCTGGCCCTCTTTTTGGTTATCTTAACCCGTTCTCGTGTCCTCTCAGAATATTCACTCCCTCTACTAGAACTGGTTGATGAAAAGCCTTTAAGAGACTGAACACCACATGTGGCTGAGGAATTCAAGCTGTTCATGGAGTCTCGATCTAACGAATAACCAGCCGAACTAATAGTGCCCACATCACTTTTGCAAGTCTCCAATGTTTTTTCAGCAGTCAACAGGGATTTCTCGCTATAAATATCATCTCCATCATGACTAATTTTACCCACCACTGCATCCAGAAGGTGCTCGGAATCATAGTTCGCTATCAACAAATTGCTACTGCCCATTCCCTCCGAAATCTCAATAGCCATTTCTGACCCGGGATTTTCTGCCTCCTTATAACAATGAGTATTCTGCTTCTGGAAAGCGGGTCCCAGTGCTTCATAAAGCTCATAGCCAGCAGCAAAACTTATAGGTGTATTCTGTGAATCCACTTGATTAGACTTAGTTATTGATTCTAAGTTCTTCTCTAAATCTTGATTCAACTGCATATTGGAAAGTTCTGGTGCACAAAAGACCCCAGCTTGATTCTTGCAAGCTGTGTGGTCAAGGCTTTCTGAAGGAAAGTGTGGCATATCCATATCAGAATTATTGGTCGGGAGAGTGGCATTAGATAAATTACATCCTGCATTGTTGGTATCTTTAACAAATGGTGCACTGATATTTTTTGAACCCTGCCAGTCCGTAGTTCCACCTTCACACTTTGTCTCAGTAAAAGATTCCATCTCTACTCGTTTCTGTTCCCTAATGAGAAAATTTTCAGAACTTAATGGAAGTGAATTCTCCCTTTCACCAAACCCTGGCGTTGAGTACTTATCTTCTTCATGCATATTCAATTTAACTGACCTATTTGAAAAACCTCCTGGTGAAGGGGAAAAATATGAATGATGACGAGGTTTCCCAAGAGATGGAAATATCTGAGACCACAAATTCATCTCATCCTCGTGAAAAAATCTATCCATATTGGTTATGCCGCTACCCTGAAAACCTGCTGAACCTGAAGTTCTTGTGCAGATATCTGACTGGTAAAAGAATATAACACCATAAGATGTGGGAAGAAAATTATTCTACATCCATGTTTTGCTAAGCTTAAAGTTACTTGTAGGTAAATCAGTTTGTTTTAGAATAAATAATCATTTTATCGGTCAAGTTATAAATAAGTAAGCTACTTGTTTTAACAGTAAGGTAGAAGTTACTCTCAAACTAACTACAATTTTTTACTTGAAAGTAGGAAAAAAGTAACACGTCCAAACTTAAAAAGAAGTAACATATCCCAACATTTTAAAAACAAAAAAAAATTTATATGTAGCTTTTACTTTTCTTTAAGCTTAGCTAAAAATGCTCATAGTGAGAAAAAGATTCACCAGACAAGAATTCTCCATGCTACTTTGTCTTGATTGGGGAATAAAACCTGCTAAGGAATCAGGAAACATAGAAAAGACGTGTCTGATATGGCCAACCAGCTTCAAATCCTCGGCAATCTGATCTCCCAAACAAAGATGGGAGGACAAATACAATGTAAACAAGATGTTACTAACTCGGCAGGGTGTGAGTACAAAAAGTGGAGCTTTTTCTTAGATAGGTGCATTCAAAGGTGAGAGATTATAGACACTCCATCAGTCAGGGTAATCTACATTGATTTTTACAATATTATAGCCTGAGTTACCAAAAAGCAATGGCTTACTGTCTCTTAATTGCCTCTTTGGCTGACGTACAGGTCAAAGGTGATGACCACATGCAGACAACACATTAATTATGTCATATAGATTAGATCCTTTCAAAAGTAAAGTGCCATAGCTGATGGTAAAAACAAATGAAGTTATCTTTTCAGCACTTTGCAACTAGCTATCCAATAATTAAGTAGGCTAGATTGAAAATAATATACATCCTACGCCAACGGTCTAAAAATATAAGTGACATCAAAATACCTAAAGAGGAATTGAAAAAAGTAAGATTTGAACAAAACAAAAAAAAAAAAAAAAAAAACTGTTTTATTCTCTATGAATTTGTGGGAAAAATAATTACAGATATGGCAACATTCTTAAAGTTTGAAAGTTGGCACACAGAACTGAAAACATTGATGCATTACTTTTCATGTAAGTATTGAAATACATATTTGGAAGATCTTTTTAGTACATAAAGCAATATTCTAATATAATGATGCAAATGATTGGGAAGATGATGGAGATGATAAATGCAGATCAACATACCTTATGTAAGGAGCCGAGTTGTATAACTCCATGTGGAATGACAGCTACCACCGCAATGGTCTGCAAGACGAAAAAAATTTGTTACATATATTCCTCCATAAATCCAATTCCAATGTTCCATATATAAAAACACTCACTGAATGAAGCACCATGGAGGAGAAACTGGATGAATTTTTTCTTAAGAAAAAGCATGAAGAAATTTAATAACAATAGGACATCATAATTTTGACTTAGCCATTCTCTACAATCAATATGAGACCATTACCAACTCTTTTTGGACCAAAGGTGCATCAGCTCATTCGAATAATTAGATGGTGGATTAGTCGAAGTCAAGAACTTGTGAACGAGAACAAAATTTGAAGTTATCTTACTTAAAAAAATTGGACAAAGGTGCGTCAGCTCATTCGAATAATTAGATGGTGGATTAGTCTAAGTCAAGAACTTGTGAACCAGAACAAAATTTGAAGTTATCTTACTTAAAAATTTAGTTCGTCTTCCTTCCTATAAGAAGGTGTCAATTATACTAAACAAAAAAGTGGCAGTTTGCGTTACTCCTTAAGCAACTTGGTTGCCTTTTCCTATGCATCCTTCAAAAAGCATTTTTATTGCTTGACAATTGAGATCTGGTAAACCTGCAGTTGATGAATTGCTACTATTCATGAACATGTTTGTTCTTTCTTTTTTACTTGGTGACACCCGATTACATAATTTCACGTGAATTGCAGCAACTTTGAGGAACAGGATAGCTGGATTTACCTTAATCCCAGCTGAAAACTGATCTTGCCAACCATCAAAGCACTGGACAGAACCAAAATTATTTAATTAGAATGATAGTAACAAAACTGATCGTACTTTGTTGTAAGGAAACAAAGAAAAAATTACACCCTAGACGCCATTTTCACTGTCTTCCTTATGTTTTCGGCTTGTCCTACACATTAATTATCAACTTCCATAAATGAAATTAAATCGTCCTCATTCTTCCCAAACTAACCATACTTTCAAATTACCATGTCAAACATGAGGGACCTATTTCAGTTCCAATCAATAGAAAACCGAACACTTAAACCCAACACATCAAACATACGGAACCCAAGATTTCAAAGCAACTATAGTTAAACTACTCTTAAACAATAAATAGCTAATTATACTTATTTTTTTCCCATAGTACCCTTCAATTTTTAACACTATGGCTACAGGTAAGAGTGACACAATTGCGCGATAGAGGGATTACAAAATTCTGTCAATCATCAGAATAATTTAGAATGTCCAAAAAATTCTGACCTCAGATGTGGAGGGAGAATCTGCTACACGCTTATCCAAAAATACCCACGAATGCTTCCCAGAAACTGCCACCTGCCCAACAATGCTGCCCAGAAGAAACATATAAGAGGAATATAGACGAAACAATTCTTAATTACAAGAGTAGTAACTACCTCCAACATTAATGCAGTATCAACAAGAATTAGCTACACAGTATTTAAAGTTTCGATTTCCATTAAATAAGTCGAAGTTGTTTCGGAAAATAAGGCTAGAATCAGACATATAAAGAAATAACAAAAATGGTGGCATTTTGAAGGGTAATGCTACATCATACTGTAGACACTTTATCCAAACTAGAGTTATCGAGTATCTTAATTATCCAGAGGCAAAAAAAGACAAGTATCTTAATCATCCAAACTAGAATTATAAACTATCTATTAATTGGGGGGAGCACGCAACATGCATTGTTACATAATAACTGGCATACCCTTCCCCTAGAGAGTACACTTGATATGACATCTTGGCCACGGCTAATCCGAGAGGATCATGTGAAAATGGACCATCTTGCACACTGCTCACTATCTCATTGAACCACTTCCTTTCTGGGTATTTGTTGTTGTCGTAATAGGCATCCTCGCATGTCAACATCCTGCATGAAATTCCAGATAAAGGAAAACAGAAGATGGCACGAATTGCACTTCTAATGAGAAAAGAGAACAGTTTAATTAACTATTCTACATGATACATCAAATATGAAATAGAGACAATCTTGGGAACTAGAAAATTTAATAAACATGCAAGATTTATATTGCAAAGTTGTTCAGCAATTTCATTGATCAAAAATCTTCTTACATCATAAATTGTAGAAAAAGATGTACACTCAACAGTACTCTGTTTTAGTTGATACAGAAAATTTGTGATTTTTAGTAACACAAACTTCAAAACTTAATTTAAGAATTGAAAATGCTCCAAATATCTTTTTGAAATACATAATGTTATGCACCCTGCGCTCATTTCTATTTTCACCTTTCACTTTCAGGCAAGTTTCTCAAGAGTATAAAAAGTTACATTATGCTTAGACATCTTCCTTGCATAGACATGATAGCATTTGTCGTTACCAACAACTCTTCTGTAGTAGCTTTAGCTGACAAGTTACTGTCATCAGCATCTCCAACTTCAACCTTATCTCCCAGCCAAAGAAATTCTTCTTCGGGATGCACAATACAAACAATTTCTGCATTTTTTCATATCACATAACAACTCTGTGCTTGCCATATAATATGAATCCTGGGAATTTGGTGTTCTGTATCTCCAAGAATTCTTCTTTCGGATTTTAACATTTAGTATCTCCATTTCGCACTTGAATCATAACCTCCACCACATTGTATTACGACCTAATGTGTTATATGGAATGCAATGGTTAAACTATAGTTGAACCTCCGTCCACAATAATGCTCCCATCCCTCAAACAATTAATACTCCCTCTATCCACAATTGAGTCTCTTGATTTAACTTGCCATGCAAAGTGTCTTCTTTTTACCACACAATAGGTCAACAAAGCATGAGCGGGCACAGAGAAGAAAATGCCAAACACTTCAGCCTAATGGGAATGAGCAATGACAAAATGATAAGATGAGGTACCCAAAAGAAGGGTCGAAGCTTTTCAGCCCATAGCTTTCACTGCCCCTCTTCGTCGGGCGATGGTTGTGTGGGAATACGCCATCAAAGATCAGGTTGGGGGAGATTGTGTCTAGGATCTGGTAATCTAAGCTCATATTAGTCAGTGCTTTGGTCTTCCATTACAACTTTTCAGTTTCATTATTACCCTCAAAACTAATGGCCAAAATTACTTGTTAGTCACATCATGTAATCTAAAAATTTCCCTTTCTCTCTGCTTGGCACTCTAGTTGATTTCCACTCTAATTCACCATTTAATTCAAATATCTGCTCTTAATTTAGAATTTTGCAAGGATTTTACTCATAAAGACAATGATTTCTTTCATCTTATCTCAAAACAATAACAAAAAAATGTGATATTGTGTATTTAACCAAGGAAACGGCTAGTGAACTTAATAAAGCAAACGAACTCTATGAATTTAATCTTCCATTATGACTTATTTTCAAGAAATCAAACCAATACAGAGTACGTATATCAAAATCATGAATGTCTCGCATCAAGTAAGACTAACATTCAAAACAAGAGAAAAAGAATAAAAGGACTCACATTCGTGATCGATGCTTGAGCTTCCAGAAAACTGCATACTTCCAACCAGTGTTGAAACAAAGGCTCCTCAACACTTGGCCCAAATGGCTTCCCATTATCCCTTCTCCCAGTAAGTTAAGATCCTAATCCCCAAAAAACCAATCCTAAACGAAATGAAACCCAAAAAAACCTAGGTTCACCCCCTCTTTTCGTATAATTCCAACCCCTAGCTCCCTCTGTAAGATCCTCTTCCGGCCTGTTTCCTTCTCAACCCTCGTTTTATTGGGGGGCCCACCGTTGGTAGCAACATCCTGTCATCATTTCCCATCCTCCCTTCAACTCTCACTCTTACTAAAACCTTAATTCACCAATAAAGCTATAACCTTTCTTGAACTTACTCAAAAACATTCAACATAACTCGAACAAAGAGCATGGATATCCAAATATCATTCATGCCATTCAAGAAGTTTTCCATATCTTTCGATTCTTTTCAAGTTCAAGAATATTGTAGAAACCCTTCAAAATCTTGAATTGAAGACACAAAAAATCACAATTTCTACAAATACCAATCATCAAAATTCAACATATCAATCAAAACGCCCAAAACTATTCTCCGTGCATAACAATATCTTTAAAACAATTTTCTTCAACTTCAATAAGATTAAAGAAAAAAAAAGAAACCCTTATGAAAACTTGAATTCAACAAACCAAAATAGCTAACAAAACTGCTATTCATCGGATATCAAGTGACACCGAGAACTCCATTGACAGTTTCTAGGCTCTATAACGATCAAGAATTCAATTCTAGAGCGGTATTTTAAAAAACCACCCCTCTGTTTCCTATATTCTTGATTTTTCTTTTGTGGGTTCTAACAGAAAGCTGTTTCAGAAGTGTACCTTCGACGCTCTATAGCAAAACCATAAAGAACTGCATTTGCTGTCATTTTCTTTTACTTCCAATATTAAATATTACAAACATTTTGTGTAATGGGAAAAATAATCCGTGTGTGTGTATGTGAGAGAGAGAGAGATCAAATTCAATGGTATTCCATTTTTTTTAAAACTCAAAAGGCTTTGCTTTATATGCAAAGCATAAGCTTTTTCTTGAATGCACAGTGCCTTTCTCTAATCTCAGCGACGATGCGCAGTACGCACCACCTTTTTGTCCTCTCGCCACATGATGGCAAAAAGGCCTTTATACCCTTCGTCCCCTCTCAAATCATTGTACCAGCACCAACGGTTATTGGCCGATCTTCCAATGACTATTGTACACCTCAATCCTCATCAATTGTACATTCTATCCACCAAACATCTCCCATGCAATTGTGAATTCATCTAAACTAATATACCACTTATTCGCGGTAAAATTTGATCGTAGATGAAAAATGAGATGAATTTGTAGAGATAAGATTTGATGGAGAGAGAGCAATTCTTCATCAAATTTTGAAGACAAATGTAGGTATTGTTTTTATCGTAAGTGGAGGTGAAAAGTCGTGATAATATGTTATTTTATTTTAAAATATTTACATGACAATAAAAAACATAGAGGTATCTAACGTCGACATTCAGACAATGTACTAGATATCCACCCTTTATTTTTTTACAATCTATGTTCATCACAATGTGGGTTAAACATCTTTCATTTAATTTTTTATAATTTATCTTTATCAGAATGTGTGATAATTATTCTTTATTTAATTTTATATATTTTATCTATATTATCTATCTTGTATAATTAGACCATAGATTTTCCAATTCACAACTCTATTGGAGATAATTTTCTCTCCTTCTCTATTTCAGTTATCATGTATACAACAATCCGCATTGTGGCATTGAAGATGCTCTAATAAGAACTAAACGGAGTTGAGTGTCGCACATAGAATCAAACGGCCCAATGATAAAACTGAATTGAACTAGAACTAACTCGTTCTGATTTGTCCAAATCTTTTTTAATCTTTTTATGGTTCAATAAGAATTGTAAAATGAAACTTATGTGTAAATTTTCTTGTTTTATTTTCATACTTTTTGTTTCAAGAAACAAAAGTGTTGAACTTCTAACCTTTTTAAGTCATATGAATTTGTATAAATCAATTTAATCTTTAATTCATTATCGAGATTATCAAAAAGTGATTTTAAAATCGAATTAAAAATGTGGTTATATAGTTATAACCGAGAATTAGACTACAACCTTTTGATTCCCAAATTTATGAACTAGAACCAATTAATTGTTTTACTGGAATGGAATCAAAGTGGCTTAGTTTGGTTCGGTTCTAATTTAGTTAGAGTGGTTTCATAATGACATACAATATTAAATCGTATTAAACAATATAATAAATAGAACTAACTATTTTTCATTTAATATTATTTAATAATATCTAATCATCGTTCTCAAACATGACATTTGTGTACATGCTATATTTATATTTATACATTGTGTTTTTAGACATTATAATTTTAAAGTATATTATTACATAAATATTAACAAAAAATATATTCCACTAAATTTTCGTCAAGAAAAAAACAAAAATTTAAAAAATACAGTATTTGTATGGAGTATAATTACATTTTATTCTTAAATTGCAATTCACATATTGTTATTCATAGTGTAAACAAATAATATATTTATTTCATCTTTGTCGAAAAATAGAAAAATTTCAAGTAAGTAATTTTGTTTTTTGGTGAATATCAAAAAAGTAACTTATAAGGTAAAATAAGTACGTCAAAAAAGTTATATAAAGTTACGTATAAAGTAGGTTAAATGACTAAAAAATAACAAGATTTAATTTATTAAATTGAACTTAAGACATACATGTAAAGGAGTTTGAATAGTTAAATGATTTAATAGGTAAAAAATTTCTCATTTGTGATTTTTTATTTATAAGAAATATGCTTGTTTTCAACTACTACAAACTAGCGGGCCGTTAAGACTTTCTCTTAATAGATATCTTCTTGTTTCTCAATCTTTGGAGAATGCGGCGTTGTATTATTGTAAGTTCTTTGTTCCAAACATTTCCTGAAAGTAGACTATAAGTTTTAAATCTTAATGCAGGCAAGGCATATCTCGGAAGGATAGGAGATGAAAGTTACGCTCTATTTCTTGTTTAAGTAAAAATTTCAATATGTGAAGTGTACTTGATCCTATATATAAGTCATGTTTTGTAAATTTAACTCAAAATTGACATAGTTTTGGTATGTGTACATTAGGACATCAAGACTAAATGCACCATGCACTACTGTATAGAATTGATCTATACCATGAAAAAAAAAATTAAATTTTTTAAAATTTTATTCAGTTGTCGAGTCTATCTTATCAAATTTGTGATAAATTTGAATTTTGTATAGGGTTGGACCATTTTACTATACATACATATACATGTGTGTGAGAGGGTAAATATATATATATATAATCAAGAGATATTAGAACTTAAACAACTAAATAAAGTCAAAAGTCCTTCCACTTTATATTTAAAGTATGAGATTCCTTAATTATGTGATGTGCATAAAGTTTCTAACATTGATATCAAAGCTAGATTATTTTTATTTAGAGCATGCCTATGTTATTAAGTAAAATGCAAGTGTGAGAAAGCATCTTTATAGATTTCAAACCTTAGCTTGTTTGTCATGGTTTGAGGGGTTAAAATTCCAATTGGATCAAAACAAAGTTGAGATGTAGATTCTACTTGTGAGAAGAGAAGGACGTGTAACAAGACTTCCTCGCTAATAAATATGCAAACATAGTCCACTTGTTGTTGTAAAACGAAAAGATAAACATGTAGAAGTGTGCAATTTGACATCAAGAGATCAATCTAGGACACCGCATGAAGAGTTACACCACTGATTGGATAAAAATTACAGTTAATCTAAATATCTGTGACACAATATATTTTTAGGGCTATACATGAAATTTCATATTTAGTGCTATTAGCAGATTTTAATAAATAAAAAAATTGATGCAATATGTGGTTAAAAAGTTAATAAAAGTCGTGAGTTCCGTAAAGTGTGTAGTTAAAATTAATTGTTGACTTTGACTTCAACTTTTTAGCAGATTTTTAAGATTTGTCAAACAAGCTCTTCATCTCTCATAGAAGATTATTTGTGATACATTTATGTCTAATTAGAATTCCCTGGGCTGTGCTCCTTGTCTTGTGGTCACCATATATTGTGAGCTTGAATATCCAAGAGAATTGGAAGCAATTATTTATTTTCAACATATGTCGTCAAATTGTTGATGCTTGAAGTCTAGTGTGTATAATGTGAATCTTCATACGTGAAAGTCATACACACTATGTCGAAATATGTCACGTACTTTTTGATAAACGATGATCCACATCATACACACTAGACTTCAAGCATCAACAATTTTGATAAGCACACTATGTGTTGGTTTAATAGGTCGACTTAGTCTTAACATTTTTGTTAAGCACACCATGTGTAATTTAGTTTGTAGGATGAAATTTGATCAAACTTCAACTAGAAGTTATCTATATTTATGTTACACATTTTATTCGACTAGTTTTTCTAGTCTAATCCATCCTCCATACTCTTCATCTATACAAAACATATAACTAGAAGAACTAAATTAATGTTTTGGTTATAGCTAGACGTTTCTTTTGGATCTTTATTTACATCAACTAACAAGAATTGTAATTTCAAAAACCATTTTACATAGTAAGTAATATTCATTTTAAATTTCAACTGATACCATTTAACAATGTTCCAAAAAACGTAAAACGTGGTTAGGCGTGGAAACCCAACTTCAAGCTTTTCGAGCTTAGACAAAGCCTAGGCGAGAGCGAGACAAGGAAAATACGAAGGCGAACCGTGACTAGGCGTGTAGGCCAATCTTCAAGCCTATGCGGACTTTTTAGAACAATGCCCTTTAACCATAAAAATCAAAAGCTAAACAATTATTTTTTGAAAGAAAAAATATATATAATCACGACCGTATGGAGTTTTCTCTGCTACAGGAAGAAAAAAGTACTTGCACGTCCGTATGTCACTACGTCTTCAATTTTTCTCTTCACAAAATCATCTCCTCCAAAATTTGACTAGCGCTTCAATACATTTCTCTTATTCGATCATTTTCAAAATCTGCTCACCTCTTTAATCCATCTCTCTCTATCGATCATCTTCTCCAAAATATGTTCACTATCTCAATCCATCATCATAATAAAGCCTACGATCAGATCCCACCACAAGGAAGCGTATACTAATATATAAAGTTTGTACTATGGTGAAAATGAGATGAGGTTTATGAGGTTAGTCCACTTATATGGCAAACAATATGATTTGTATGGATTGAAAATGCTTCTTATCTTCCCATCATTTTCCTTTGTAAAACCATTAACTTATTCTCCAAAAACACTTTTTTTAACAATCATTTTTACTGCTAAAACTTGTCTCCCCCTCTAACTTTTATGGGTTTTTTTTTCTTTTCATTTTGATTTTGATTTTGATTATCATTTATCAGCCCACCGACAGTGATTGAGTACTACCATTATATTCAAGAATGATGGTTGCTCCTGCCCAGTCTCTATCCAATATTACTCTTCTACTTAAGTTAATTTTTTTTTACTTATTTTAACAATAAGATAGAATTTCTTTCAAACTAATTAATTTTGATTAAAAAAAAAAATATTACGTCTCACTCGCAACCACGGCATATCTCACTCCTCCCACTTCTAACATCTTCTCCAAAAATGGTCATACGACTTTTGTAACTTCTTTTGGACCTTAGTTAAGTTATCGTTCTCTTAATTTATCATATTATAAAAAAAATTAATATGCCACGTAATTATTAATGTCGTCGATTTATAATCATTATATCATATTTTCAACTCTTTCTTTGCCTAAAAAGCAAAGAAAGATATAACCTTGAATTTACTAGTAGGTGCAATGAAGAACTAACAAACAAAATAAGGTAAGAAAGGAGAGAGTGACAAAATGATATGTTTAATCATCAATTATAAGGATCATGTGACATTGTTTCTCAAAAAGATTCAGTTTGTCTGATGTTACGACATCGTTTTACCCAGGTAATTAGAATTATTAAAGGCCCTAATCATTAAATTATCCTGGTTAAGAATAATATTAATAGAATTATTCTTCTAGGGTTCCATATGTTGTTGGCTTTGATGATTTCCATTCATATCAATTGAAGGTAAAAAATTATTCCTATACTTTGCAACTTATAGAACATGTTTGGCTAAGCTTAAAAGTTACTGATAAGTAAATAAGTAAATTTTAATGAGTAAGATACTTATTTTTGTAACTAAGATAAGAATTAGTTTCAAAATAAATAATTTTTCTTCACTTAAAAGTAAAAGGCAAAAGAAAGAAAAAAATTTATTTAAACATGTTTAAGAAAAGAGTTACTTAAAAGTATTTTACTTCTTTTAAATCATAGCCAAACATGTCTATAAGTATTAAATATAGAAGAATTCATGCCTATAATTAAAAAACATATATATTCTTCATGCCTAGAATAAAATATGCTCTTCTTATACATAAAGTTTCATTAGGATGATGGATTATAGTCAAGTTGTTTTATTTTAATGGGAAAGATGGATCCTTAGATCTTTTGACAAATGCATCGAGTTTGAAAAGAGTGACGAAAATGAATTTATGATATCGACTTTAAAAGATAAAAATTAAATTATTTTTATTGTTTGGTCATATTGGTATCCAAAGCAACTAAAATGAATGCTTAACTATATACATTAGAATTTGATAAAAGAAAAAATATTTTTTTACGAAATTGAACAATAGAATAAAAGACTTTTAACTTATTTGTTCTATTTCTATCTAATCTTTTTTTATCAAATATGCACTAAGGAAATAATGACTTACATAGTTGAGATATGTCTTGCATAGACCTAATAATATTTACGACACTTTACGTGTATAACAACGTGATTTCGTAAAACGTGTTAAAAAAAATTATAATCTTTTAATAAATGTTACGATGAAGTAAACTAAGTGGTCAAAAAAAAATTTATGCTGCGATTCAAAAATTCAAAATTTCTTTACAAAAATAGTTGAAGCCATAATACACAGAAGAAAAGCATATAAAATGAAAGAGGTTATGAATACAATGAGACAAAAAATAATGATACTTTGCCCCCATTTTCTTTATATTAAAATTGAACATTTTCAAGTGCTTATCGAGTATTTACATTATGTGGTCTCATTCACATATGAGGCAAGTATTATGTAAGGCTGCCCTATCACAATAAACAATAGGATTTTCTTGGAGAGGTGTGGGAGAAAATGAGAAAATGAAATTGGATTTTCTCTATCAACTCTATTCAGGGGCGGAGCCAGGATGTGGTATAGGAATGGGCCATGGTTTAAAATACACTGGGTCATGACACTACAAAAAATAAAAATAAAAAAATAAACTGATTATTTCTGGAAATTTTTGGGACAGGGCCCAGTCCTGTCTACACCCCTGACTCTATCGATTAGCTCGAATTGATGGTTGAACGATTGAGAATTTTTACAAGAAAAAGTATCAAACACAATTTTGAACCCAACAAAGCTTGACTAACTTGATGTTTAGGTTGAGATGGTCGAGTACAGCTTGACCAACTCAATCCAATAGTCAGAATTGATTAAATTGAACTCGCTTGTAAAAAAACAAAATAATAAATAATGACAAGTGATATTTTTCTCTTAAAAAAAGGTTTTCAAATAAATGAAATAAAATGTCATTTTCCATCTTAAAAATAATTTCATCACGAATTATTATTTTTTTATTATTATTATTTTTTCTTTGAGCTTTCTTCTTATATCTCTCTCTCTCTCACCACATCACACACACACAATGCAATTGGGAATCATAATCATCCTAAGTAGATTTCATAGCATAACTTTTTACTAGCACGTAATCTTGGAGTGTGACTTAATATTCTACATACTCATGAGTAATACTTTGATCTCTGCCTCCTAGTCAATATGGGCAGGCGTGGAAATTATTGCCCATTGTCCAGCCAACATTATATTAGTGGTGCATAATTAAGTAAAAGTTGTACATCTTTTATTTCTCGAACGTAGGATGTATTGATGCATTTAAAAACACAAATCGAGATGAATACGTGATTGAAGCTCATTAATTTCAAAAGAACATCAAGACTGACCAATTAACACTTTTGGTTTGATTGAATACCAAAAACCCACTGTGATCTCATTGATTTTCTAAGAGAAATCTCGTATAATGTGATTCAAATCAATATGTTAAACACTCCATTAGTTGGCTAGTGCTAATTTACGTGGAAAGCGACTTGACATTAGAATCAACAAATATAAAAGAGACCATAATAAGTTGTATTTCTTTTCCTTTTCTCTTGTGAGTTTTGGTCAAAAGATTGAGTAAATTGTTTTCAAACTAGTCCATGATGAACTATAATGGGAGCAAGTAATTTCAAAACCAGTTATAAGTATCTGCATAAAAAATGCTAATTTACCATTTTTATTCTAAAAATATTATTTTTACTTTTATTACACTTATTGTTACATTTGTTACTACATTTCTTTAAAAAAATATATGTTACATTTGTTACAATTATTATATTTAGAATTTAAAATATTGAAAAGTAATAATAAAATTTTAATATAAAATTACGTGACATAATTATCACCCAAACATTTATCCATACACAGCCCGATACAGAAAATACGGGTCATGCCAGCCAAGCCCACTATCTACGTGGGCCATTTGTTTAACAAAAGGTTATTTGTAAATTGGTGGCCAGTTTTCTGGCTCTTGGGCTGAACATAGCTTTTTCTTCCAATCTTTAACCATGTGTTGTCCATTCTTACGTGCCACGCATGCTTGTGCACATCCTCTATTCAACTCCTTGAAATATTACAACACAAACATTGTACAAACAAATAGGGAAGAAATTGGAAATCAACGAATTGATGCACATCCCAGTTGAAATTTTTATCCTGCCATGAAAACTGAGTAAGATGTAATTATACCATAGGCAACTCAAATATGAAATGTACTTCCATGCCTTTTCAGATTTATCGTGTGATACATGTACGTAGCTATTTAAATGTTGTATTACATTGTTCTAATGCTTCGTGGTATCCCGCAAAATTTATCTTTTCATTGGATGTCGAAGGACCCCGAGCTACTCATAAATGCCGCCACAAATGGCACAAATGGATACTATCTCAAATTTAGAATGTGACGAGTATATCTTTGGTTCTGTCTAAACAACATATACAAGCAAATGTCATCACTCCGGAACTTTTGGCAAATAGCAACATCCCGTGTGCTCGCCCGGGTACTGATTAGTTAACTGTGGTGGCAATCGGCATCATTTGTCTTTGAAAGTGTGTTCCTCTGTTTCTGCAGCTATAAATTTGTCAGAATAAGTCACAAAATACTAATGTGTGAAGTACACGGCTGACGAAGTATGATAAAAACTAAAAAGAAAGGAAAATAGCACAGTTTGGCACATGACACTCTTTTGGTTAAAAGGAAAATTATACCCTTATTTTTAATTAAACAAAAAATTAGATAAGGAAAACAAAAAAATAAAGAACAACTCTTCCACACTGAGCACCACCTCCATCTTATTGACATTCTACTGAAAAGTGCCGCTTCTGATTTGCGAGAAATTAATAGTTTGTATCCGGTGGTACAACCTTCAACTGTTGTTGAAGAATATTGTTCAAAGTTATATTTTCAAATTAGATTTCGTTTTTTTCTTTAACTTTGGTAGTTTGACCTACTTTATATATTATATGTAAGTGAACTTTATATATAAGTAAATTTTTGTTTTCAACATGTTACTTTTACCTTGCAAGTTACTTTTAATGTACTTTAGTAAAAATTATTTTTTTGTAAATTTTCCTAGTTTCTTTAATTACTTAGTATGCTATTTGCCAACACTTGTGGAACTCTTGAATATAAATTGGATTTTCTGAAAATATAGTATGTAACATGTAACTATACCTATATGCAGTGTGTTTTGTGGTGCAATATGTAATTTGTTAACACTTGTGAAATAGTGTAATTTTTGAAAACACAGATATTTGAAGTTTAATTAATTACTCCTTGTATTATCCAAATTTATTCATCCTAAAGGTCAACATTTGTTAAAAGGAATAGCCTAAGTCCTTAAATGTTCTATATTTGTTTGACTTGACTCTGTTCCCCCAAGCTCTCGAGCAGCACTTACTATATGCTATGATGATTTAAATGAGTTTTCTTTCCCAGGAGTTCTACTTTAAACTCACCTTGAGAGAGGAAGACGCCTTGTAGTTTATACATAATGCAACAAGAGATCAGCCGAAGAATTCTTTAGTCTGCAGCTCTGCCCTAAGTGAACGTCTCCAAAAACATATCTGCATAATTTTTTAAGAAGATTCCTTACGTTCTACAAAACTATTTCATACCCTTTTAACTTGCAAAATTCTAAATGAAGACGATTTACAAAACCTGTATACACAATGCTCAGGCCATGCACACCGAGCTTTTCCATAATCCCAATAGCAATCCTCATCCCTCAGAGGTCCACGCTTACCTGTTTCATGTAAAATCATTCGAATAACTACATTTTCTAAGAAGATGTGATCAGTGACACCTACCTTTCGTCACAAATTTATATTTTTTATCAGGATGAATATCATGCCACATCTCAAGCCACAGCTCCCGCATTAAAACTGGAGATCTAACGATATTCCTGTGGTTTGCTGCACATGATACAGTTTGATTAACTGAGTATGTAATAGAACAACAAAGATGAAATTTGATAGGAAGTATAAAGGGCGAGTGTGTTCTAGCAAGATCACCCAAAATATCAGCACAAACTAAGATGACAAATGACATGCCAAAAATGCAAGACATATAATTAACAGTATATTGGTTTATCATCATTTCACAGTTATTAACATTTGCAACTAGATATATGAATATATGATTAAACAAATGTATGTATGAGACCATAGTTCCAGTTTTAAATAGAAAAGAGGACATAATGTTGCAATAGGCATTGGCTGTGCTTTATTCCTTCTAGCATAAAATTGACAAAAGTGAAATTGGAGTTCCAGTCCACATCACATGGCAACTCGACTTGGTCGAGTAGAAGATCTAACAAGCTCACAAGTAAAAAAATAAAATGGCGAGTTGTGTAAGTGAATTGTTTGCATGAATCAGAGTTGCCTTCTACTTTTGTTGTCTGACGTTAAATTACTTTACTAGGAAATATAGGAATGTTTCTTGGCACAGCAAGCCTACAGATGAGCCCCTTTGTGCATATGAATAGCAAAGAGAACTTGTTTGTTCAGCTAGAAAGAGACCCCAACAAAGATCACACAAGCAGGGATGCAATTTCCTACTTTGTCTTGTTCTTTAACTGTGAACAATTGATTCAATCCCCGTGAACATGTACAAATCAAACCAACCAAAAGCTAACTGTCTTGCCACCAAAGGTATCAGACAAACAAATTAGGGAAAATTGCACTATTAGTCACAACCTATTGTTCGAGTAGAAAGATGGTCCCCAACCTTTTTTTAAAAGCAAGAGGGTTCCCAATTTTCTGTTTTGTAGTTGCATAATCACTCCTCCATGACGGAAACGTCCAAATCTATGCTAAATTGTCAAGTCACCCTCACATGTCCAACTATACGAAGTTAGATAAGTTAGATTTTTTTCTCACCGAGCAGGAAAAAATATCTTCCAAGGCCGGCAGAGACCTAAATTTCCATTAGATTTATTCCTAAAAATTTGTTGCACCAAGATGATCAATCCGAGAGTGCTGGAGAGAAGAAAAGAGAAACCGATAAAAACCTCTCTAATTCGGTCACCAAACAGTCAAACGACTCTTAAGTAACCCAAGATGACCCGATCCCTTCGCCGCTTCTTTCGCTGTATACCCCTTCCATCCTTCAGAGGTGGTTTCCGAAATAGTGTAAAAAGAAGTGCTTTGAATCATTGCTATTTGACTCAGACTTGTTCTAAAAAAGTCAAGGTATTTCGAATTGTTGGAACTTTTTTTTAGCTGATTGTATGGGTCATTTTGCCACAGTTGAACCCTTCTGCCCATTTCCTCTGCATGTCAATCAATCTTTCACATGGACATAAATTTCGTTCTAGCTTACCTCACTACATGGATCAAGATAGCTAGTTGACGGGCTTTGAACTGCGGTCTGCTTTAAAATACTGGACACCTGGAAGTATACTACTGGATTGAAAGCGTTTTGACGTTGGGATAATCACAACTCTTTGCGTGCGAACTAAAACTCTAGAGACTATAGGTCCCTACGGTACAACCTCGCTTAGGTCAGAAGTCATCAACATAGGTTGATGCCCAGAAATTTAAAGTGAGGCATGTTTGCTTCACGTAACAATTTAATGATGAACTCATTGAGGAGTGATCGTGCAAGTAAAATTAAAGGTTGAGGACTTGCTCATGTTTAAAGCTTGGAGACCAATATTGTGATTTTCCCAAAAAATTATAAAGAAAGGATGAACCCATAATCTGATAATCATCATGCATAAGTGTACTAAGGGTCCGTTTGGTACAGCTATTGTGAATAGATGTATTGATAGTAGGGCTTTTGTTAAAAACCTATTGACTGTTTGGACTTTGAATATGAATTCAAAAAGCACTGTAAATATTAAATTGAGTGTTTGGTTGTATATCTATAAAAATGCTTTGTATAAGCTTTATATTTATTTGACTAAACAATAATTAATTATTATATATTTCATATTATTTTTTAAAATAAATAATTATATCCTATAATAATATTAATTTAATTATAATAATATAATTATTTTAGTATATTTGACTAAACAGTAATTAATTATTACGTTTCTCATATTATTATTTTTAGAATAAATAAAAAAATTATATCTTATAATAACTATTAAAATTAATATATTAATTTAATTATAATAACATAATTATTTTAGTATATATTATATTACTTAAAATAAATTAATTATTTAAATCAAACATATTGTGTAATTTGTATTATATTATTTAACACGTCAATATATATTTTTCACTTTATATAAATATAAGAAGTGATAATTTTTTACAAGTAATTAATGTTATGTCATTAATAAAAATAAAAATAAAAAAATTGACATATTAATGATAATTTTGTTAATTTTTAAGTTCATTAAATGTTAATTACAACTTCATGTAAAAACTCAATTAGAGCTTTTGAGAAAAGCTCAAAATTTGGGTTTCTCTAAAACAATTTTTTTAAGCTTTTTTTAGTAAAAAAGTGCTTATTGACTTTAACCAAACAACCATAAATACAATCAAAAGCACTTTTGCACTTTAAGAAGTGCTTTTGGACATCAAAAAAGTCCTTCCAAACACACTATAAATCAAGACCAAGGTGTGCTGTAAATTGTTCTCCCCCAAACCCCACACCCCCATCCATTTTTCCCTACAAGCAGATTGTTGTCATTAACCTCTAAGCAAAAACATATGATATAACATTATAACCTTTTCATTCTTTGAAGGAAAAAAATACCGAATCAGCCTTAATTCAGTTTCTCATAATTCTTAATTGCCACTTTAAACAAGTTCTTTTTAATCAAACGCTGATGATACAATCAATTCATTGTTCACTTGCATAAGACACAAGAACCACATAAACCATGTGACCAGCAGAAATATGCAATATCAGAATTCAGAAGCTAGTACTCATGCAGTTAGCTCCAGTTACCAAGAGCAAGATTCATCACCCTGCGAAACAACGCCATTCAAGTTTTAAGCATTCACATTGTTAAAGCTCCAGAAGATGTTGATCGCAAATGAGAAAATTGGTTACGTGGCAAGACACAAATTGGGGATCATCATGCCACCTCATGCTTGGAAAAGAACTTGCATGTTGATATAAATTTCCAATGCTAACTCTCCAACCAATTACTACCCAAGATATCCTTTGAACCAAATTTATCGTTCTAGCAATATATGATACTTGTATAATTTGAATACCTTTATCAAGCTCCCAAACTGCTGTCCTCTTTCCTGGGAGACTTTCAGAGTCTTCATAATAGGTTATATACTTCACTCTAGCTGACCTTGTCATGTTGGGAATGATATCTATTTCATGCTCATGTTCGACATTTAAATGCACTTGGACATCTGATCCATCATGTTCAGACTGCAATTTGTCAATAGATATATTATGAAAATAATTTTTGTTCCATAACCTGTACGTGAAGTCAAATTTATGAAGTCTTTAGCACAGATGCTACATCAATCCGCAGATGAGCAGGTAAAGTACATAAACCAGCAAAAAGGAACCTTGATATCAGAAGGGGAAAAGATATTGAGAACTTGGGGATTACAATAAAGGTAAGAAGATCTTAGCTGAGCGAGAATTATGATTATTCTCTGAGTGAGAAAGAAATTAGCTGAACAGGAGAAAAATGGTCGATCCATATGAAACACATTTTGTTTAAATCTTCCATGATTCGACCTTACTATTTAATACTTATCCATATAAAATTTCTAAAATGAAAAATCGAGGTAGCAAGGATATGGGATAAGTTTACTGCAGTAAGGTAACAAAACTTTTTCAGCAGTCCTGCAGAATCCAAAACTAAGTGACAGAATAGCATTAATTAAGCCCGCCATATATATTGCTACTTTCCATCAATAAATTACAAGGGTACTAGAGAGGAGTGAGAACCAGCCATGATGACAAATCTTGCCTCTGAACTCATATCTACCAGAGCAGTAGGTTCAATCAGCTTGAAAAGTAATGGTGATTTAATCAAAGAAGCAGAAGATGGCATGAACATGGCGGAGTGATATCATGAACGTAATGGAAAATACAGACCATAGGGAAAACTAAAAATTCCTACTTTTTTAGTTAAATATATTATGAAAAGTGGATTGCAATATGGTTCAATATTAGGTAAGATAAATAAATGCAATTGCTTTATGACATGAGACATACTTTCCTTTTTTTTTTTTTTTTGAAAAAACAAAATTCAAAATAAATGTGTCCCTTCTCGTGGTTCAACATGGTACTAAAGCAGGTAAAGGTCCTGGGTTCAAGTTTCAACTTCACCCATTTATAAAAATTGTGCATGCATCAGGCCTTTGTTAAAAAATAAATCTAGCCTGCATATAAAGTGGCATGTTGAAAACTAAATTTAAATAAACAAATATGTCCGCTCTCTAACAGCTTATTCTTTTAGATGAGGTGGTTCAACAACTTGCTAGATGAAAATATGAACTTATAAAAGTGTTTTTTCACAGATTACAGAAACAAGCAAAATTTATTAATCACAACTTGTTTGGCCAAGCTTAAATTTAAATTAAATTGGTTAAACTTATTTTTTATCCACACATTTCATAAGACCCACAACTTACTCCTCACTTACTATCCACACATCTCATTAAACCCACAATTTATAATCACTTCAAAAATAATTTCAGCACTTCCAAACATGCACTTATTATGAAATCAACACAATTACGATCTATAATGTAATTTAGTTATTAATACCTGAGGAGCCCTTGTTATGTTCACTTTTGATCCTAGCCAATTCTTGCACCAGGAGAGAGAATGGTATGGTACCTACAAAACAAAAAAGGCATCCTTTGGTGAAACTGAAGCACCACACAATTACATACAACATTATACTCTACAACAAAAACATGTGTTCTGTATCTTTATCATACTGTCCCATCCCCACTTGCAGCACCAGGGTTCCCTTCAACCAGATTCCCAGACCTGAATATAAGACAATTAACTAAATTAAGAATTCAAGGTATCTGAAGTTTTCCCAGTCAATGCACATAAAAAATGAGTGGATCACTCAAAACAATCCAACCTTCGCATATAACAATGGCAAAATCATTTAATCAATTATGGGATTCTGTTAGAGTGTCACACTATTATACCACAATTTGAAATGCACCTTTTCATATTTAGTACAAGAGGAGGTGCTTCCCAAAGGGAAATTGAAGAAGCAGAGACCATCTGGTAAGGAAGAAATAGAGAAATGTCCCAAACCCCTAAAGCTCTTGTCATTATAATCCTACTAATTTACCACTAACACAAATACAACTGTGATAAGAGAAAGAGCAAGAGTGAGAGAGAGATTCCAACCTTCAATGTTTAGCTTCCTTCACAAAATACTGCTTAACATCCCTCCTATTTATTATTGTTGTTAGAATGGTTAATAGAGTTTTAACATTGGAGAGAGAGAGAGACATCAACTTACACCAAGTGTTTACCTAACAGCTCTTACATTGGTAACTAAAACAAAATTAGTGTATTTGGGAAGCATAATCTTCACATAAAATACTAGCCAATTAGTGGATTTTATAACATCTATCCTATCAGAAGTTATGCAATTTTGTAAGTATCATTAGCCTTCCACCTAGTGGAAGTTGATCCCGTCTCTTAGAAACACGATAACTGTTCAATGAATTTTGTAAGAGATATGACAAGCATCCCATGACCAAAGTTTAAGAAGGTTGAATAAGTATCAAGGTGTTTTGCCGCCATAAAGCGAGCTGTAGGTCTTGAGGCACTTTCAGGCTTAAGGCTCAACGTCATGAATAAAATAGTTCAAAATGATTACAGAAATGCAGCCTAAAGTACAAAATACAAAACCACAATAGAAAACACAACCAATGTTAACACATATAAAACATTTAAATGTACATCCACAGATTGAAGTATTCAACAATATAATGCTAACATATTAGTTCTGGGTGAATGATAATTAACCAAGCAGCCACCAAGTAAAAGGAAAAAGGCCAGCCCAGAGGAAACAATTAACCGAGCACAAGCAGCAAGTAGAAGAAAATACAAACAACACACTAGGCCTTATTCACAATAAATTTGGAATCGGCTACATGACTCTTGTTTTGCCACTACTTTCGGTTATCTGCTTTATTCACTGCAAGATCCAAGCAACTAGATCCAACTTGAAAATTAAAAAAGTGTTGAAAAGATGATATCCCAAAGTTGACAACTATTACTAACCGGCAAGTGAAACTAAAAGAAAAAAAAAAAACAACACAAGAAACCATCAGCAAGTAGCACTAAAAGAGAAGTAAGCAACATGTGAAAGTCTAAAAGCTGCAATGTCATTGATGGGGGACGGTGGTTGCACTTCAATTGCAGAGGTAGACTGCTAGGACACATATGGGCAAATCACTCCTCTTTCTAATCTCCGGTCCCCTTTTTCTTTCTTCCCTCAAAATTTTATGGTTCAGTCATATATAGAATTAGAACAGCCCAAAAAACTAGACCATTTTGACCTGTGAAGAAAACCGGCCCAAATGTTGAGGCCGTTGAAAAAAATGCACCAAATGGGTAAGAATTAGGAGTGCAGGCGTCAACTGTCCGAAGTCTTGTGCCCTGAGCTGTACCTCAGTAAGCTATAGTGTAAGCCTTGACTGTGGAAGGGGCACTCAAAGAGTAAACTTTAAGGCCCCTAGGAACACCTCACGCATAGGTGCGCCCCAAGGCACGCACCTTGGGCCCTGTTGAAACACTGCTCTTGACTACTCAAATGAACATTAAAAGAATAACCTTGCGATGCTAAGTTGTGTCCAAACATAAAGGTGCATGGCATTAGAACAGTTCTATTCTTAAGTTATCTATATGGTTTCTCCATTAACTTTAAGATAGGAGGTTATCCATTTAGCTTATACTTTATCAGAAGTGCTTTACTAACAACACGCTCAAGCATATTAATTTTCACGCAGCTTGCTCTTCATAATTCAATGTATAGCACAACTGTTTTGAATGTTGCCTCTAGAATAACATTTAGATCAAGAAATATCAGGACCATATCATGAAGTGAAATGGAAAGTGGATTGTTGCTCAGAATCCGAGGCTCAATAAAGAAAGGGTTTCTGGGATCTTCAGTCACAAAGTAAAGACAAAAACCTAATTATCCGACAGTTATTATGACTATTAATACGCTGATAGACATAACAATTAGTAAACATGGCACTCATCCACTATGGTCCAAGAATAGGAAACGTAGAATGTCATTATGAATTTCAACACCTAAGTAAATTACAACAAATTGACAGGAGTGAGTCTCGGCATGTAATTAAAAAAAAATTGTTGGTTAGGGATTACTAAGAAGTTTCATTTACCCTTGATAAACATTCCCATTAACCCTGCCACAGGAGGAGTTTCTGCCTTCTGGAAGAGAATTAGAACACAATTGATGAACGACAAATAGAGAGTTTAAATTAGTTCTAAGTAAAACCAGATCAAACAAAGCAACCGCGTTAAATCTTTCCAGTACAATTCATCATGCTATGCAGTTCAATGTGGAGGACGGTCACCTGGAATATAAAGATCCTTCAATCTCATAAATGATGTCGGTTATGATCCAGTTATCAGGATAGGGCTTCCCACTTGGCGCAAAATAGTAACCAACCTGTTCCCTCACACAACAGATATCAGAACTATCGTCAACATAATAAATAGGAATAAAATGTATTCCACATTAAGAAGTATCAGTTTCAGAATTCACTTCTGAAAATAAACAGGAAAATCAAGAAACAAGATTGACCTCAGTTTTTGAATCTAATCCATATATACAAAAGATGTTCTTAAGAGGTGGTCTGTCCCAAGGTGTTAGAGGATTTACAACTGGATCACCGTGGTATGACCTGAAATTTACTGGAATTAGAAAACACAGTGCGTACTTCAATATTAACTGATATCATTTATTCGAAAGAGACCAAGGGAAAGAAAAATGAAAAGGACCAGTTATAGATCATTGGAGAAAGTTTCTATGAGGTAGAATCAGATGAAAACTTGAAGCTTCATGAAAGCAAAAGTTGTAAATACAGGTTGAAGACATATGAAAATAATAAAATGATCGAAGACATGATATAATGTGCTGGATCTACATATTGCAAAAGAAAAAATGACCAAAGTTTTGACGAGGAAAAAGTAACAGGGTCAGGTTACATTCCTTTGGAGCTGGAGGATAGGAATCTATTAACTTAGTACAGAAACATGGTCGAGTGAAAGAACAGACATACAGCCTCAACGATAACTGAAAACTCACTCTTCTAGTTGGTACAAGAGCCTTTGAGTATCAGGATCATAATCAGTTATACTTTTGAAAAAGGTTCCATCTGACACTTCACGGGCAGAAAAGGATAACTGAGTTGGGAATCCACATTCCATCCCAGACATGTTCGCCTGTGCTACTTCTATAAATGAAGGATAAGCTTCATCTCCTGTCAGAACAATAATAAGATCCCATTAGCATAGTTAAGTATACAGTGTATGGCAACATAGTGAATAGCCACAAACACAAATTATGCATATCAGAACATGAGACTATATGTCATACCTCGGACTGAAGGAATTTCAATATTGATAATATTTGTGGGCCATCCAGAGTAGTTTGTTTGAAACTCGTGCTCATCACAATGATATGCATGATGATGTTTTCTGCTCGCATCAGAGAAATGCTTCCAGTATACATTATCTGTTCTACAATGTTCTGAAAATGGCATCATCCATAGTGAAGAGCCAAATGAATTGAACATCAATCGAGCTGTTCCCTGATAACTTGCCATATTATATGATGAACAGGTGTTAATGCAGCGTCAAAAAAAAGGAAAAGGGGCCAAATTGTAGAGACCCCCCCGGCCACCATCCAACCAAGCCTACATTGCCACAGTAGTCTAATTGTGAAGTGTTTCAGAACTGATTCTTACAGGGGAAAAGATGTGTATTCAAAATAATTTCCAGGATCTTGCTTAAACTATTTAGAATAACAAAACTCTCTCAAGAAAATAGTAATACTAAGAAATGAGAAGTATCATTTTAACTTTTTGAGTAGAAAGTTCAAAACTGAAGAGGTTGGATAATTCAGTATCTTATGCCCATCTAATCTTGAGGAACTTGTTAGGAATATGCTATGATAATTACCAAGTCATAGTACATGACCAAAACAATTTAGCTAAAAACACGTTAAATGTGTTGATCATACTAATAAATCAAGGCATCTTTTTCTGTAATGGATTAACTCTTTATAACAAATAGACGAGAAATAAAAGTAAACCTCAGAGACAGGAAGCCCGAATGTGAATCCAGACAGTGTTGCTTTGACAGTCTCAGTGGCACCAAGAAGAGGAGCTCCTGAAGCCAAAGTGAAGGAAGAATAACACATAATTGCATGGCTTTCTAGACAGCATTGTTGCAAAAATAAACCAAAGTTTTGAGTGGCATAAGCATACCAACAGCAAAGTAGGCATGAATATGTTCGTCTAGCCACTTGATATACATTTTGGGGGCAATTTCTAATTTCAGCCACTCTAGAAAGTATCTGAAGACATTGTTGCCCATTGAGTGAGCAAAAACTATTGAAGGCCCGCCACGCAGCTTAAGAGCAGTTTCAAAAGTCAGCCTGCAACAAGAAAAGCAAAGCAAACGTCTAATTGAGATGATAACCTTTCTCTAGAGAGAAATGGGCAGTAAGCAGGAGTGGATCTTCACAAAAAATTAAAGTACTATCAGAAAATTTGTTAAGATTGTTAAAGTAGTCAATACTACTTCAGAGATTCTCATTTTTGCATGTCTGGAAAAATCAATGGTTCCTCCTAAAAAATTTAACATCATATAAAACAAGCATTATCTCTGATCACTTATATGTGCTAATTAGTTTACTGCCTAGACGTAAGGAAGCGGACATAATATGAAATAAGAACCCACACAAATATACAAATAAAGGAAAAGGAAAGAAAAAATCTAAACCATGATCCACACCCGAATCTTATAAAATTCTCTAGGATGAAAATTACTTTCAAAATAACAAAACAGAAAAATATAGTGATTCTGAAACATTTTTTATAATGATTTGGATCCTCGATTATTTATTATAGAGCAAGAGTGTCATGATCTGGGTATGTGAACTTTTTTCTTCATTTGCAAGATACAAGGATGCAACAATAAGATCAAGTGCTATAAAAAAAATGCAAATCAGTTGAACAATAATTCAAGATAGGAAGGATAGTGCGAACTTTAGTTTATGAAAATAAAGGTCACGCTCTTCAAGTTTAGATGGTGACAATCTCCAGTCATATGGAACAGCAATTATTGAATTGGGCTCAATTCCAAACTCAATGCACCACTTAACCCATTCTTTCCACACTGAAGAAAGAGGACCTACAGTGATGGGGATATTATCAGCAGAAGAATGAAATACATCAACCATGTCAAGTAACATAATAAAAAATAAATACATTATACCGATCAGTAAAATCATTCAGCAAAACAAGATTTAGAACTACAATTTTCAATTAACCAAAACTCAAACATATAATTTTCATATATGTAATATTTGATTATCTAGAACTAATCCATGGTGAAAATACATGTCACACAGATGAAGTCCAAGATGAAACATCAGCACATAGGAGCAACTACACAAGCCTAAAGAAGACAAAAGTAGAAGAACTATATTCCTACTTGAGAAATAATTTCCATAAAATTAGTTCTACAGAAGACATCTAAACAGTGCCTTGGAGTACAATTCTGAAATTACTATGTATAAGACTCTTTACATACGGGTGTGTGCATGGTTGAAAAACCAGCATAAACAGTTATACCTGTAATGTAGCCTGGATCAAGCTCTGTAATAGCAGAAAGACCACTGTCGGGGCGGGATCTGCATTCAGGGTGATCTGTTTGATTGTAAGGATCCAGTAACACGCACTTAAGCCAGCAATTCATGGCAGATAAAAGCTGAAACATATACCATATTGTCACTCAACCATCAGCCACTACAAAAAGGATAAGCATTTCACCACCTTTTGAGGTATGGAATGTAAACGTTTAAAATTCTCTATTATTACCACTTGATTTTAGATTTCTTCCCACTAGTATGAGTTCAACATTAATTTCTTTTAAAATACTTGTTGGAAAATGAAGAGATTTGAAAGAACAAATCATCAAGAATGAAGAAGAAGAAAGAAAATTAAATTAGAATATCCAATGATTGTGTCTTCAAAGTTCGGATTATTAATCAGAAGTTATGTTCACGGGCTCCATTGAGATTGAGGTGCTTCTTCCTTTCGAACAAAAATACTTATGGCCAGCACTAGAGGGAGCAAATTCGTATTAAGGAGAAGTATTTGGGCTCGGATAATCTGTGAATGTCAAATTATTCACATCGGGTATTAATTTTACAACCGTAAACAGCAATACTTTTCATGCTAATAGTCTGAAATGTACAATCACATTGACAAGGTTCAAAAATCACGCAACTTAAATGCTGCAAGCAGGAAAGTTTCTTCAGTATATTCTCAAATTTATGTAACATAATCGACTCAAACATATTAAAATCAGCCAAAAACCACAATTACCAGACCAACGAACAAAAAACTGGTAATAAAAAGAAGAAGAGATAAAGAACCGAAATATGAAAAACGAAAAAGGAGATTCAACGTACTTTGGTGGTATCAAGCCAGACTAAGTCGAGGGGGTTAAAATCGAGAGGAGAGTAAGGGCAGTCCAATATTGACCATGCTCTTAGTTGAGTGGAAGCAAATCCTGGAATTATAATCCCCGATAGTTTTGCATCCTCTCCTATGAAATCGGCGTCCTTGTCTTCGTTTCCTTCGCCGCCATTCGCCGCCGTGAGGAGGAGGAAGAAGACGGCGAGCTTTGTGACGTGGTGTTCTCTCATTGGCTATGTGTGAGAGTTTTTGAAGACCAGTGCGGACGACTGACTGACTGACGGACTATTTAAGGGGAATTGTTTTTTTAATTCCGAAAATAGACTTCATAAAACGGTGAATTTACTGAAGAGTACAGCTTGTTTGGCCAAGTGGCTCGTTCTAGGTGGGTATTTGAAGGGCGGCTCCAAACGCTGAGAAAGTGTAGAACAACGCTTTTTAAAAGTCAAGAAACGACTCTATCGATTTATTGAGTGCAACCGAACAATAAGCAATAATTGTGTATTCATCCCCAAACTATTTGATCAGTTGCAAATTCGTCCCCTATTCTTAATGTTTTGGCAGCAGAGTCCCCAACCTATAGGTTTGGGTGCACAAATAGCCCTTTCCAATCAGTTTTAACCATTAAATGCGCATTGTGTATTTCGGGTAAATTATGTAAACGTTACATAAAATTTTATGTCATGTGTTTCAAAATCATACATGAATTCAAGAATTTGTTTATCATTTGTACATAAATTAACTTTTATGGGTGAAAGCTAGTAGCACAATCCATGCGGCAAACGGTGCACTTGGGTGGCTACGCCTACGGCGTGACAAATTGTTGGTGAGTCAATTACGTAAATGGTACATAAACTATATCCCCTAATTCAAAATCATGTATAAACTCAACTTTATTTCAAAACCATACATGAAAAAATTCTTATAGATGCAACTTCTTCTTAATAGCGTAAAGTTAAAGCACATTACTAAGTGCACTTTTTTTGTTCCTGTTAAGCAAAAAATTGATTAAATAAAATGATATACTGTAAGCAATTTATGAAGTTAGACACATGCAATGCCAATGATAGGTATATCGAATATTCTCTAGTGAAGTTCTTGCAATCTTATGGTTATAATACAACTATATGTGCAACCAAGTGGCACGAATTTGGCAAAATTCCTAGATCTAAATTTGCATTTTGCATATAGAAATCTTCATATTATATTTGAAAATATTTTCAACTATGGCATCCGCTCTAGGAGGGGTCAATTTTGAGTTATATTCTATTATCAAATATAGATTGTGCTACAGTTATGTATAATATTCTAGTACTTAAGAATTTACATATAGAAGTTCTTTTTATCTTTTCTTTACTATTATCTAATTCTTGACAATTCTATTTTTCATTTTTTACTAATTTAGTTCAGGTTCTATTTTTACTAATCATATTCTATTTAGAAGCCATAACTTCAAAATATATTGTGATCAATTTCTTTTTTCAATTTTTAAACCTCCACTTATTATATACAATCACAACTTCAACTCCGAATAACAGCAAAAATGAGTTGCCATTAAGAAGACCATTCACAACTTTAAGATAGAACGTAGAACGGTTGAACGATTGAACATAAATTTAACATCACATGAATGTTGAATAATTTTTTTTTTAATTATATCATTTATTCACTACAAAATGTCAAAATAGATTCTAAAGCCAAAATTTAAAATAAAAATGCAAAAATCTAAGGGTACTTTTCACTAGAGTTGGCAAATGGGTTAAATTGGGTCTAGCCGGCCTGGCCCGTCGGAGCAATACCACACTTAAAACTGGACTAGGCTGGCCAGTTTTGTGCGAACCATAAATATGATGGCCCAATCCAGCCCATCGGGCCAACCCAATCTTAATTTTATATATATATTTTTTAAAATAAATTTTTTATACAATCTAATATATTGCATCAAATACAATCTCAGATAAACTTAGACAATATATATTTTGAGATTTTTAAAGAGATTAATTTATTGGGACTCTTATGTATTAGTCAATAAATAAACATCAATTTTCTTTCAAAATAATAATATTTTTTTGGTTAATTGTAAACTATTTTTTGACACATTTTTTTTAAAAATATAAATAGCAAAAGCATGCTAGTCTTATTGCTTTGGGATATAATCATGTTTGGCTTAAATTAAAAAGTTTAATTATAAGTAAATTAAAAATAAATAATTTACTTGTCACACCAGACATAATTTAGATTGAAATTTTAATTAAACTAAATTTTAATTAAATATAAACAATTTTATATTGAAGCTTGGGATTATTGGACTAATAATTCAAAAAAAAGATAATTTAAATTGGAGACTTGGGCTTAGGTTATTTTGAATTGATATTATTTGAATTATGTATTATGACTATTCACAAAATAAGTGATTAGTGTTAATGAGGAAAAAAATTGTTGGCCAACCACCGACCGGGTCATGTAGGCCTGGTTTTGTTTGGACAAGGCTTGGCCAACCCAAAATCCAGATTATATGGGATGGCCCACGAGCCGGACTGGTTTTGTCACCTCTACTTTTCACAACTACATTCTACAAGATATTGTTCCCAAAAAAATTCCACTGCTGACATGGCACGCGCCATGTGAGCAGTGCTACATAGTTAGCAAGTGACTTAAAAATTTTGGTTTTCAGCCGGCCCATTTCCTTTGGATTTCAGCCCGTCTCCTCCATTCGTCCCCAAATACAAATCAATCCTTTTACTTCTCTCTTCAACACAGTTCTCTCTCTCTCTCTGTCTCTCTCTATATATATATATAACAGAGAAGCAAAAAAGGTTCAGAGTGAAAGGAAGAAAATCAGCCATGAATATAGCTGCAAAGAGAAGCTGGTTGTGGAAGTGGTGGTTGCACATAACTTGATGCCAAAAGATGGTGAAGGGTCATCGTCTCCATTTTGTAGAGGTGGAGTTTGAGAACCAGAGACAAAAAACACGAGTTAAATACAGAGACCTCAACCCAGTATGGAACAAGAAGCTAGTTTTTCACGTAAACGACGTCGCAAACCTACCTTCCACGACCTGTTATTCTTGCCTCCGTCGTCTACGGCGCTTACGATGTCAGCATCTATCATGGTGGTGGGATTGGAGGGTACTCAACTGGGTCGAACGAGTTTGCGTTAAAGGAGATCAGTCCGCACCTTGGAAGTGTGGACAAATCCAGCGGCAGGAGTTTGAGAGACGCGATTGAGGTGGAAGAATGGAGGAGACGACTGCGGATTTCGTAGGCGATTTCGTGGGTGATTAGGGCAGATTTGTATTTGGGGATGAATGGAGGAGACGAGCTGAAATCCAAATAAAATGGGCCGACTGAAAACCAATTTTTTTTAAGTCACTCGCTAACTATGTAGCACTGCTGGCATGGCGTGCGCCATGTCAGCAGTGGGTTTTTTTTTCTCCTACCCCTTGGGGTAGGAGAACGGGACCCTATAACTTATACAATAATACTGCCAACAATAATTTATGTGTGGATGAGAAACAAATTCACGAGTTCGAGTGTGAGTTTGAAACATGGGATAAAGTTCCGTTCGTTTTGATTAATAGAAATTACTTTATGTATGGATGGAAAACAAATTCGCGACTTTATTTATGATTTTAAAACAAATTTGAGTTTATATATGATTTTAAACTATGATATAAAGTTCATATAGCACTCACTTAATTAACCTCCTCTTTTCTCCCATTACATACACACACATACACATATACACACAGTGGCGAATTTGGTATGGGGGCCATGGGGTCAATGGCCTCCACACCCATTTGACAATTTTTTGTTTTTTACCTTTTATTTTTTTATTAAATGGCCCACAATTGACTTTTACACTTTTCTTTTTATTTTCCTAACTCCATTTCCTTCAGTCCTTTGCGTCTCTTACCGTCGAAAAATTGAAGATTAAAAATGGTGGAAGAAATCACAAAATCATCAAATTGAAATCTCACAAAACTAATCTTATCAAGTATGAAAGACTACTCTTTTTTTTAATAAAATAGATAATTATAATTTATTTGTAATTTTACGATGTTTTTTTATATAATACATTAATGTTACGCCGTAACTTTTCTATAGTTTTTTGTTTTTGAAATGAAGATGGGTGGTCAATTGATGAATGATTGTTTGGTTACTTTGTATATTGATACTTGTGATGTGAATTTGCAAATTAAATTTGGTTATTATATTTTACTTGTAGATTGATTAGATTGTCCCAAAAAAAAATATTTCGAGGGCAGTCCAAATTTTTTTTTGGCCCACATGCCTTAAGAATCCTAAATCCGCCACTGTATACATACACATGTATATATAAAGAGAGTTACGACTAAGAGTCGATAACGTCGCGTTTGGTTTGCATTTCGCTTTCCTGTTTTGAAGGTTTGTTTTAAGATTATTGAAAATACACTTGATTTATCAATCTGAAAAACTATTTTCTCAAAACAAAAAACTGAAAAATACTTTTGGTTTAAAATTTTAAGAAATTATTTTATGACAATTTATTTAATGAATTTGATTATTTAGTAAAATATAACAATTTTATGCTAATATATTATTAAGTAATATATACATTTTAATGTTGGTGAATTTTACAATATTTTTTTCCCACTACAAAAATAAAATACAAACAAATAATAAATTGACTTGGTAAAATATATAAGAAATATAAATATAAAACTAATGACTTGGATTGAGAATTTTATTTATTTTCATTTAAATATTTTTTTTAAATAACCAATAAAGAATTGAAATATTTCATTTTTTAGAATTTAATTTTTTTTTTACTTTTTTAGAATTTTCATTTTTTTTAGAGTTTTAGAATTTTTTTAGAATAAACGAATTTTTATTTAAACGTATCAAAATTTTTTTTTGAGTTTTATATTACAAGTTTAACATTTTTTTCAAAAATACGATTTTAAAAATACTAGACCAAATTAGTTTTGGGTATTTTATAAAATTGAAAACTGAAAATGTTATCTTCATTTTCAAGTATTTGTGGATTACCACTATTTTAGTATTTTTATTTTCGAGTACACTCAACTACCTTATGATTACATGTACACTTTATATAAAATATTGTTCTAAAAAGTCCGTCTAAATAGAATATAGGCTCTGCCTAGACATGAAGCGCGGTCTACACGCTTAGCCACGTCTCACGCTTCACCCTTAGAGATGGCAAACGGATTGGACCGACCGTCAATTCGACGGCCCGGTTGATAAAAAGACGAACAGGGGCCGGCCTGGGGCCGTCGTCCCAAACCGGGCCGTAAATTGACACAAGCTCAGCCCGTGAAGCCCACGGACTGGCCCGTGGACTAGTCCGTGGACCACGGACTTGGCCCGTGGTCCGTAGTCCAAATGGGACCAAATTGGTCCCTAAGTTTAAGTTGGGGACCAAAAATTGCTATTAACAATTATATTTTCATATTTCTTTTTTTTTTAACTTTACAAAAAAAAAATTGAATTTCAAGTGGGTCTGCAGCTCGGCCCATGTGTGTGGCGACCTCAAAATTCTGCCTAAACTTTTTTTTTTTTTATTCTGCCCAGTAGGGTACTGGTATCCATATTTGAGGGTATTGATACCCTTTTACACAGAAAGCAGTTATACTTTCTGGTTTGATTAAAAACTGATTTAAAACATGTTTTCTCCATTTTCTTTTGAAGAAAGTAGTTAGAAACTAATCTTAGGGGGGTGTCCCCAAATCAGATTTGAATGAATTTGAAAAATTCACATAAATTTAGGTGTACTCAACTCAAATTTTAATAGAATTCATTAAAATTTAGGTGTCCCCAACTCAGATTTAAATAGATTCTTTAGAAATTTAGGTGTCCTCAATAACTAGTGAATTTCTAAAGATTTCATTAATTAATGGATTTTGACAGATTTCAATAGATTTGGAACTATAATTATAACTATTAAAAATTCTAACAATTCTTGTTTCAAACTTCAAAATTTCAATTGATTTCTCTCTCTCTCTCTCTCTCTCTCTAACATCTCAATTTTCACATACAATTTGCTGAAATTATTTTGTATCAATTGACTTTTTAATTGACTTTTTTTCTTTCTTTCTCTCACAAACCTCTCACATTTCACATAAAATTTTACTAAAACTCTTTTATACCAATTTGTAATTATTCACGTCTTTATTCCGTTTTTCTCAAAATGATGCCCTTATTTCCAACTTCATGAATTTTTTGTTTAAATAATAAAGTTAGGAATTTCTTTTAACGTACGATAATGTTATGAATTTTATTTTTTAATCACAAAGTTATTTTTTTTAGTGATCTAGTCAGACATTATACTATTTTCTTAGCTTTTTTAAAAGAATAATAATAATCTGTTTATGCACAATGAGTGGTTATGGTTAGAAAAATCACAAATATGAACTCTATCAACCTCTATAATTTAGAATTCTTTAAAAGTTAAAACGTTTCGATACTCATTTTTAATATTTAAAATGTAAATTATATGTATCAATATATCATGAATTAGTTGTCCTTTTTTTTTTTTGCTATTAGTCTATTTTAAAAAAAAAAATTGTGCTTTTATGGTGAATTTACTTGTCAACATTAATTTTAGAGCAAGTTTCTTGTCAAGACATAATTTGGTTTTAAAAAAAAAAAAAATAGACTTGAAATGTTATGATGAAATTTTAAAATTTTTTCAAAATTTACAGTTGACACAATTGAGGAGATGAAAATATAATTTTTAATAAAAAGACCACAAATTCAATAAAATCCATGAGAATCTATTAAAATCTATGATATAGAAATCTATTAAAATCTTATCAAATATGTCAAATTCTATTAAATTCTATGAAATTTATAAAAATTTATAAATATTAAGAAATCTATTAAAATCTAAGTTGAGGACACCCCCCTTAGACAGTATTTGGAGACCACCCTTTCTCATTTTGCTTCGAATTTGCTTTATCCTTTGTTAAGTAAAAACATGTATACTTGATGAAATAAAGAACCATAAGGTAGAGTATGAAAACTTAAATATAGCGGAAGTTGAAAACATATAAATACGGTCTTTTAGTTTATTTCACCTTAAATGACATAAGTTAACACAAAATATGGGCCCAAGTAAGTAAAAGAAGTACCTCACATATATTTTTGTTTCAAAACGGTTCATGACAAATCATTACGTCTCATGAACACTCCAAAAGCTTGAGCCCATTAGTAAGTACTACTACATACTTTAAGAAAGAGGTGATATGATAAAGACAAGGTTAATCAAAATATTATATTTCATAATAACGAGTAGTAAGATACTCCATGGTCCAAAAATCATATACGTCCACGCAAAGGTAGGTGGTTTCATGCTTTTGCAATCCGGGTTGAAGAGGATTGGAGGACCATATCTCAATCTTTGTGATCAAATGGTATTCATGTTCATCGAAGGCCACTTCCACCCGTTGCCCCTTGACTTCATAAATGTCTCGATCCATTTCCTACAAGAGTCATAAAACGACTATGAATGGTGACATTCAATGAGTAAAAATATGGTGCTTGTGTGATATTGCATGTAGAGATGTCTTTTATCTTTCTTAGGGCCCCTCCCACAAACAATATTTGTACACCGAGCGCTCTAATAAATATTCTTTGTGCATAAGCACACGGCCAAAACATTCTTATGACACTCAATGTCCTTTTATGGGCTTCTTTTGCCCTTGGCCTTAGTTCACTTGGACCTCAAGTCTGGGCTACTTTTGTCCTTGGCCTTAATTCAATTGGACCTCAAGTCCTCACGTGGGTCACTCTAACCCTTGGCCAAAAGTTGAATCAATTCTTTTCTTGGGACCTTCATCGTCCCTTATGGGCCACTTTTGCCCGTGGTGTACAAATAAGTTTGGGAAAATCTTTATGTGTTCAAACATACTTCATCTTTGATTACATATAATTTTTGCCTTCTCAAGTTGAGCATAAATGGCACAAAATAACTTTCTCATTCTTGTTCTTCATTCTTGTTGTATAAAATAGTCAATAAGCTCAAGATGCTCACAATCATATCATGTAACTCATCTATATAGTTCATCAAAAGCACATGGAATATACACACATATCGATGTATATAATTGTCATATTGCATATAAGTCATATACATAATTTTACTCACAACTTGGCGTTATCCTTGATCCACCTGAAAAGGGAAAGGTTCTAAACATTATGATCTTATGTTAAATGTTATTTAAAATCTAGAAATGGAGAGTATTAGGACAGCGCAGAAACTGGCTTCAAGTATTTCTGGTGTAGAGATTATAGGGTATCGATACCCTATTGTAGAACTGTGGTATAGGGTATCAATACCTTTCGGGGCAGAGATCTGATGAAAGTATTTTATCTAAAAACTAAGTTCTCGGCCCAAGGAAACTAACTTTCTACACCATGAAATCTGAATTTCTTGGTCCCTTTAAACTACTGCCCGAAATGGGGCTTTAGTGCTTGAGTTGGAGATTCATCTATTGAACTAGAGAACCTCCCATCCCTAGCTTTTTTAATATACAAACACTCACCTCTATATCTGGTGTCTTTCTCTTATTTGAGGGTTATTTCCTCCTTGATTATTACTAGAAAAACGTGAGGGAGAGTTGTGGGAGAGTTATAGGGGTTAGAGAAGAGGAAATGGACAAGGGTAACTTGGAATGGAGGGAGTATTTATAGGGAAATTCAACTCCTTCCTCATGATTGCATTCATCCTCATGGTGACACATGTAAAGTTGGGGAGATTTGCTGAAGATACACCAGCTGGAACTCCATAAATGCATTTCCCCGACTACCCACATTTAAGAAGATACTAGGGGTAGCCTATAGGGTAAATAAATGCTAAATTCCTAATTTAGGCAGATTTCTGGACCCATTTTTGAGTTGATTTTTGAAGGTTGAAGCATGCTCATATTTCAACGTTACTTATACCATCTCGAAGATCTCACGGGGATCTTCACAACGAACTTTGAATCGTAGAAAACGGATCATCACAGTGATCACAGCATCGTCCCAAAAATGGCTGCTCGTAACCAAATTTCTGGGAATTCCAGATTTCCAACTTCTTGGAAGGTTTTTGACATAAATATTCGGGGCTGATTTTTGAGTCGAACATAGGTGTATTTGGTACCATTTCGAAGGTCTCATTGTGTACTTCGCAACGCACTTTGGATCAAAGAAAATGGACCAACACAGAGGTTAAAACATCACTCTAAAGATGGCTGCCCGAAAATGGTTTTGCTGGAATTTTTGGCTGATTCCCAGATATCTAACATCTTGGAACGTTTTTGACATAATTTTTCGGGGCTGTTTTCATAGTAAAAAATATGCATATTTGGTACCACTTCGAAGGTCTCGTTGCGTACCTCGCAACACCGTAAGTTTCATGGAATTCCGACCAATACACAATTCATACGATGGCTCCAAAGTTGGCTACTTACTTAAATCAAAAGGCTCAAAACTTGGTTTTCTCACTTTTTGGGTCTCTACTCAACTTTTTCACTTTTAACCAAACAAGCCTTAATAAAAGCCAATAAATCTTAAATAAATTCATCTTAGCCCTTTTATAAAACATTAAATCCGATTTTCTCCTTTTTTATTATTCGGATTTAAATTAAATTCTAAGTGCTACGACTTTTAAAGAAAATTTCGGGAAAACTCAACCAAATTTCTTGCTTCATTCTCATTTTCTTATTTAAATTGAAAATAAGAAATTTTTGGGGCGTTACAGTGTGGCCCACGGACCATGGGCCGGTCCGGACCCGCCTTTTTTACACGGGTCGAGCTCGGCCCGTGACAAGGGCCGAGCCGACCCTATATGGCGCGGGCTGAACCGGTCCGACTCGGTCCATTGCCATCTCTATTCACCCTCGCCTTGCCTTTGTATCGTCCGAAGCCTAGGCCCTAAAAACTTGAAACTTGACCTTCATGCAATTTCACGCTTTTTAGAATATTGTATAAAAATAAACCAATATAGAAAATATTATTTTGGTAAACATTTTAATAATTGCACTTTTAAATACACGTTTATAAAGAAAGTTGTTAACACACAAAATGTTCCTAAAATAAATGCGTAAAACAAAGGCCCAAAAACAGAAGGCCCAAACATAGAGTCTAGACGATAAATCGAAGAGGAGCAGAGTTTGAGCGAATGAAGTGATAACGGCATCACGCAAGGAGTGAAATGGTTTTATGCATGGTCCATGATCCAAATTAACCGTAAGATAATGGAAAAAGCATTATCGGAAGTTATGATAAGTTATAGAAAGTTATGACATTTATAGGAGTTACTCAAGAGAAGTGCTATGAGATAATGGTCAGTTATGGGCGATAATTGGTCAATCATGGGTGAGAATTGTGTAAATGGTGATCAATATATAAACAAGGCAAGGCAATGGAAGGGAAAAAAAAAAAAAAACAAATCTCTCACAAACAAATATGTAAATTTATATTTGAAGTCTTTTACTTTCTATTTACGAATCTTGTAATTTTGTGTGCTTGCTTCAATTGGAGGCAAGTGGCATAATATAATCTTTCAATTCAAATATCCCTTGTTGGGACATTGTCTCAAGAGGTTTTGTTCTTTACACATTGTCTGAATAATCTTTAATTATTAGCACGAATCAAAAACATACGAAACAAAAGTTAATTTTCAATTTTTCATTAATATTGTACAATTTGTTTCCTCTTTAAATTGTTCACATAATTCTCATAAAAATGTGTCTCACTTCATATTTTTATTTCATTTAAAGTTAAGAAATAAAACTTAACTTCATAAACCCGAACCTCCAAAGACTACGCAATAATTTAACAAATATTTGTCGTGCAATTATAAAAAAATAATAATTAAAGATTAAATTGGTTGAAGACGAGCTCAACGCTAAGAAAATAAATTGAAGACATTGGTGTAAATTAACGTTTACAGTGATTATTATACATACACAGTCACAAGAATGTTAAATTTTGATACGTCAATAGCTGTTGCCAAATAAATGGGTGTAGACTGTACTCAACTTGAAAAATGGTTAATTAAACTTTACACTTTGGTGTCAATTATATTAGTGAACTTTAAAATATTTTATTTACCTTTCCAAACTTTAAAACTCTATTAGTCAAACTATCTATGTTTGAATAGAAGATCCGACATGCATTAATGTTCCTTTAGTTCGCCCTGAGATTGAATTACTTACATCAATTGCTACTAAAATTAATACTTAGTATCATTTATATTTACGAAATTTATATCATTTCATTTACATCACTAAACTTTAAACTCTATTTCAATTATACTACTATGATAGTTGGCCGACTATACAAAGACGACACAATATGGAGTTGACCATTTGTTGCATTTTTATATTTTATAGCTTTATATATTTTATTTAATCTTGGTTTGTTGGTTCCATGATTTTTTTAATATAAATATAATCACGTATGTTTATTACTATTTTTTGGTCACTAAAATACTTTAATATAACCACGTGAAATTCGTTAAAATAATTTCATGTACACATTTCTTATTCAGTATAATATTAGGATAAAAATAGTTCGTTTCCTACATTTTAGCGATTAAAAAATGGTAATAAACAAACGTTATTATATTTCAATTAAAAAATAAAACTAATAAATCATGAGTAAATAAAATACATTAAAGCTATAAAGTATAAAACAAATTGTCAAATCCATACTGTGTAGTGGTCTCTCATGATCGGTCAACTAATATGGTAGTATAATTGAGACGGGGTTTAAAGTTTAGTGACGTAAATAGAATAGTATAAAGTGGTACAAGTGATGCTAATAGTGTTTGATTTTGATTAAAATCAATTTTTTTGGTAAAAGTTGTTGAATTGTGTGGTTGAAAAGTTGTGGGACCGTTAAATGTGTGGTTAAAATTAATTGTTGACTTAGATTTTAGTTTTTTAGCAAAATCAAAATTAAAAATAAACAGACCGTAAGTGCAAAGTTCGGTGGCAATTGGTGTAAGTAACTCAGTCTTATGTGACAGGTTACATTAGCGAATTAACGGAATATTAATGCCACTTGGGATTTTCTGTAAAAACATGGATAGTTGAGTAATTAACGCAATAGTATAAACGGTAATGATCTCTTCCTCATATTAGAGAGGAGTTATAAATCCCACATAGAAGAAAAAGTGATTGATATTTTGTCAATCACTTGTCCAATGCCCACATGACATATTATGTTGGGAGGGGAGGGGAGATCATTACCGGTGGTATAAATACCACTAGAAGCAAGTTTTAAAGTTAAGTAGTATAATTGACAGTAAGTGTAAAGTTCAGTGGCAATTAGTGTAATTAACCCACTTGGAAAAGTTTGCAGGCGTTGCAAAATCTGCAATTATACAAAATGCGCCAATAAAATTTGTTCACGTCATCTTCCCAATCCCATCTTTGGAACTTTAAACCAGTTAAATTTCAAACCTCAAAACGAAGAAAAAAAAATTCAATAAACAGTAATGTCGGAGATTCAGAACACGGCAAGGGTGCGAAACCCATGGGCTCTTCATTTCCAGAAAATTGGACTTGAACTCAAATGCGCCATTTGGTATATCCTCCTGCAATTACTATTATTTCTTCATGTTCCATCAACGTATCATTTTTCTTATAAATTTATGGAATTTTCTGTCATTTGTTTTGCATGTTGATGTTATAGTCTGAACTTGCTCAATAAACCCACGTTGCTCCCCTGCAATCACATTTTCTGCAAGTAAGTTCTTTTTACTGTGTTTTTGTGTGTGCTGTTACTTTTTTCTTTCATAATTTTTAGATTCATTTTCGTTTCTTTTGTTGTTTCATGTAGGTTTTGCATTCCCCAATTAGGATCAGAATGCCCTACATGCAATCATTTGTATGTCGATGGAGGTATTAAATTGATGCAATCTTATCACAATCTTAATGTGAAGAATAGGATTATTTTGGTTATTATTTTCATTAATTCGTTCCTTTTCATCATAATTTCGGTGTGTAAGAAATTTGTTAGGAAAAAATAACAGGGCGAATCAAATTTGAGACCTCTATGATCTAATAATCTTAGTGAAGTTGGTTCTTTCCTACTTTTTAATGGCATCCATAGGTAACTAGTTTATAGAATTTTTAGGGGAAATCTTATCATTAGCCCCCAACCTATTGTTCGACTAGCAATTATGTCTCCAAAATTTTCAAAAGAGAAAGATGATCCTCAACCTCTTATTAATAGTTGCACATATAATCCCGATAGATGGAAATTTTCCAAATTTTCTTTAAATTGTAGTGTAGCCCTCATGGAAA
This sequence comes from Forsythia viridissima, assembly GCA_030279155.1. Lineage (NCBI taxonomy): Eukaryota > Viridiplantae > Streptophyta > Magnoliopsida > Lamiales > Oleaceae > Forsythia > Forsythia viridissima. The sequence goes on from CM059034.1 coordinate 17,919,431, forward strand.
ATTGGCCCACTTCAATTTTTTGAGCATCAGCTCAAGTTGAGAAACAAATATAACTTTAGAAATTTCGACACTTGAGGGCACATCACAATTTTAATGGAGATTCGGACGGTTTCTGGTATTGGAGACTAATTGTGCATCTATAATGACATGTTGGGGGCCAACTTGCTACTTGGACAATAGGTTGGGGGCCAATTGTGCAAATTTTCGTAATTTTTATTGTTATCTGATTTAGGCACTCTATACCAATCTAAATTGTTGTTGTAAAATGTTAATATCTGAATAAATCTATGCATATTGCAGAGATGAGATCAGCTCCATTCTTGGAGAATATCATCACCATTTACAAAAGCTTGGATGCTACTATCTTCCCGCATTTGTCTAACGGTAACACCATTAATAACCTTTACACTCAAGCTATCTTTATTTACATATTTTCTATGCCAATTTGATATGGGCAATGTGAATGTTACTTAATATGTATGATTATTTCAGTTTCTAGAAAGCCATTGAACCTGTGCCGGGAATCAGTTACTATTATGGATGACAAAACTAGAAAGAAACTTAATGAAGTAGAGCTTCATGGAAGTGATACAGGCAGCAGAGATCGGGTATGATTCAACCGCTCATAGCATATTAAATCAAAGTACAACATCAATCTGTATCTTTTACGAATCCATAAGTTTGCTGTTCCACTGTTGTGTTGTGTTGGTTTGATTATTATTATTTTAGTAGTTTATAATTCATAGCCAGTGCTCAAATTTAAGTTCTATGCATATTCTTCTGGATAAAGTATAAGCTTTAAAGTCTACACAGCTATTGAAGTGTTCCTCTTCAACACGGGGGACAACAATAATATGTGATGTACCATATTTGATGGTTTATTAGTCAAAGTTTATTTTTCTATGTTTCTTCCTTATCGTAGATGGCTTCTGACAAATGCCCTTTGTTGGTTGATGCTCTTGTGCTCGACTGCCGGTCCATTTTTCCATGATGTCCTATTAGTTGACTGTGAAAGGGCCGGGTAACAAAATTGAGGAAAATACCTAACAAAATGATCAAATCATAACAATCTACAAGTCTGCTATGTATGCTATCTTGGTAAGCTTATCTATATAGCTTTAACCATTAATGGTGCGCTATAACAATTACAGGTTTGATTCGTAAATTCTACCATAGAAGTTTTCATACTGTAGTTTGCTTGAGCTTTCATAAGAAAGCTTGTTAGTTTCTGAACATGCCAAATTGATGTGATACCATATTGTTTATTGTGTATCTTTAAGCTTCTGTGTTTTACAATTGCAGAGTTCTGGAACATATAGAACCAAAAGATCAGTTGAGGGTGATTTTGATACAGCTCCTGGTGAAATAGCTGTTAGAACTATTCATCAAGACCCATTGCACACACGGGATGCCAAAAGACAAAAGAAACTAAATTATGGGTCGTCTGAATCAGTTGGTAAAGGATTAGCTTCTCCTTCTGATAAGATAGCAGTTTCCAACTGTAATGGGGAACTCCATGATGCACCAAACGTGAACAGAACTGTCTGCGCCTTCTGTCATTCTTCTAAGCAGACAGAAGTAAGTTTCAACCTGAATAACGTCTCTTACTTTTCCTTAGGTAACATCGTTATAATTTACAAGTCTTGTGCTATTGACTTTCTGTTGTTGCCATCAAAACATTGTTGATTTTAGGTGAAATATATCTCTTTATGTTTGAATTAGTCTTTGAACTAATCTATTATTTCCTACATATTGTAGTGGACGGGAACACTGCTTTACTATGCCAAGGGAAAGGAAGTGGTGGGAGATGTCACTGCTCTTTCTAAGGCCATTCCAGTCCACTCTAAATGTCTTGAATGGTATAAAATTCATGGGGATACGCTTTATGCTTCGAGATTGGGTCTTGATGTTATACTGATATACTATAGTCTCACAAAGGCAATAAACATAATGGAAATTGGAAAATTTCCTGAAATAAAAGCTTCTTTTCCATCTTCGAAAAGATCTCTTGCTGACTTAAGATTTCTTCATATTTGATATGCTCTTTCAGAAGTCTGGACTAACTTTCTGAACCATATAGAGAGAGAAGGGTTTTTGTTGTGCCCAAGTAGCCTGAATTCGTTAATTTCGTTGCCTTATTTCATGTTCTAAATTGATATATTTGCCCAGTTTTCAAAAAGATCTCTTAAATACGGGCCTATATATCACAATATTCAGTATTATAATTTTTTTTTATTGCAGGACCCCTCGAATTTATTATGTCGGGGAAACAATGAAGAATTTGCAGTCTGAAGTTGCAAGAGCTTCTAAGCTCAAGTGTAGTAGATGTGGGCTGAAGGGAGCAGCACTTGGTTGCTTTGTTAAGTCCTGCCGTAAAAGTTATCACGTGCCTTGTGCTGTCGAAATTCAGGATTGCAGATGGGATTGCGTATAATAACTTTATTATCCATACACGATCTGTTGAAATCATATCCTAAACCTTCTTTCTCTGACCTTTATTTATCATAAAACCAATGTGCAGGACGACTTTCTAATGCTCTGCCCAACTCACAACTCTGTTAAATTCCCAAGGGAGAAATCCAACTCTAGAAAGTTCGGGAGTGAGGAAAAGGAATCCTTGTCCACTAAAAAGTATGGAGATCTTTTTATGATCATCCTTTCGTATGTTGAACTTTTCTCCAGTTGAACTTTTCTCCAGCAATTAGTAAATTAATAATTCTCTTGAACATATATAGTTGATTACGGAAAATAGACTTCTTTCCAAGCTTTTTATTCACTTGTTTACTCAAGTGGTGGGACATGAAAACAGATTTGAGCCGTCTTTGCTCTAATAACCATGATTTGAGATGCTTCTTGTCAAAATTCAATACTGCAAAATTTTGTCACAGATTCTTATTCTGAAGCAACTAAGTCCTTTTTTATTTATTGTCTTTATAAGATAATTTTCATAGTGTAACAACAAAAGGTTTTGAGGTTCATCAACAGGAGAAACTTGTTTGACAAACTACAGAAGATTCTTTTAATTTTGACTGGTTGAAATTGGCAGATCCAGTTGCATTTATTGACCATTTCTAAATTGATGTAAAGTCTTCCATCATGGATGCAGATCCTCTAACATGTCGAAATTTTGGGAAACGTCACCTACTGGACCAAAGGAATGGTTTTTGTGTGGATCTGCTTTGTCTTCAGAAGAGAAGGTTGGTACTGCTGAATATTACTATGATACATTAATTAAGATCACTAGTAAAGTATAAAGATCTGTATTTTTCCATACTATTTGATTCATCTATCCTTCTATTGATTGAAGTGCAAAATGCATAATTAGATCAGGAGAAATGATCAGGCATCTCTCACTCGTAAAATATTCCGCATTTTAGAATTGTACATTAAAGTCATTTTTGCCGCCTTCCTTTTTCCTATTTCCCCCTTTCTGGTAATTGAAGCAGACATTTTTGCATGGGTAAGTGCCCTTTTCACTTCAGATTAGCCATTTCACCATAGAGTTCTTGGCTATATACAGTACTGACTAAAAATGTCTCCTGGTTTTGGGTATGCAGTATTTGCTGGTCAAGTTTGCCACCATGTGTGGGGCAACTGTGTCCAAGTTTTGGAACCCAAAAGTTACTCATGTCATTGCGGCCACAAATTCAAAGGGGGCGTGCAGTAGAACTTCCATAGTTCTCATGGCGATCCTGAGTGGACAATGGATCCTTACAATGGATTGTAAGCCCATATTTCCATTTATGTTCAAGCAGCAAGTTTGTTTTCCCCTTCCCTGTCCATTTTGACTTCCACATTCTTCAAACATGTATAACTTTGGCTATTTGAGGGGAGTCAAATATTTATTCAATGATTGTGCTCCTTTCAGCTGGAGCGTAGTACTGATAAAAGTCAGGAGTTGGTATATTATCAAATGACTCATGTGCCACCTATTGGGCAGAAATTGAAAAGATGCACACTCAGAATGAACAAAGAAAATATTGAACGAGATGATTGGGTAATTCTAACCATTCACGGTACAACCCATTATTTTCAGGGATAAAGGTTTGTATGGAAGCAAATCAGCCGATGAATGAAGAACCTTACGAAGTCAACCTGGACAATCATTGTTGTCGTGATGGCCCCAGAACTGGCAGACTCAGGGTGTCAACTAATGTATGAGATACTAATTTTGCAAAAGAATGGTGTTATGTTTGTTGTTACTTCTGTTGTTATTACATAATATCTACACATCATGTATTAGACACCATAAAAAAAAAAACAAATATAGAGATTGGTTAATTTTTCAGATTGAATGTAAATCTACATTGTTAGTTGTCTCATGAATGGAGAAAAAAGAGACAATTAGGCAATAGTCAAACATTGTTGCGATCCTGAGGTACCTAGAATGCAAAATTTTTGGATATATGTTCAATCACTTTGTCAAGAATCTCAATTTGTTATGTGCTGAACAACTTTTTCATTGTTACACAGGCACCAAAGCTTTTCCATGGTTTGAAGTTCTATTTTAGTGGGGATTTTGTGCCATCTTACAAGAACGAACTGAAAGATTTAGTTACAGTTGGTGGAGGTACTGTCATTGATAGCATGGAAGAGATGATTGCTCAAAGGCACGAGACGCGAACAACTTCTAAGTGTTTTTTTGTTTATAATTTTGGTTCCCCGGAAGGATGCATATCAGAAGCAGCAAGTTCACCATTTATGCAAAGATCAGCAAAATCACAGAATGTAGCCAAAGACCATGATTCTCAGGTCATTCCACACACATGGATTTTGGAATCAATAGCTGCATGTAGGTTGATGACATAATTTCAGTTAGTTTGATTTCGATGTGCCTTGGGAATTGTTATGTAGGAATACTTTTGGATATGTGTATTTTCTTAAACTTAATTCTGGAGTACATTTAATGGGAATGGCTGAAATGTTGACTGTAGACCACTGTTGATCATTAAGGAATTTAAAGAAGTTCAAATTTTGTTCAATGTGATGTAGCATTGTCCAATTCTGTATGTATGTACTAAAACACAATCTTCAAATGTGCTTAATGCCGTGGCTGAAATGTTGTTTATTGTTATGATATGTTTAGTATGATGGACTAAATGAACAAGATTAACAAAGAAAAGAGTTTAAATCTTGTCTAATTTTTTATGCAGCTGCAATAGTTTTGAGCAGTGCATAACAAATTAGCATCTTAATGTAAAATATTGGATAATTTTAAAAACAAAAAAAATGGAGAGACATACTTTCTTACATTGCACAATAATATTGTGAACGTGGCCGATTGAATGTTCTGCAATTGTTTTGATTAGGCAATTTTGTATTTGCAAAACAAATTTCGTTTTCAATTATTTGAAGACATGATAACTTGTACAGGATGAATTGACAGATTTAGTGTATATTTGGTAAAAAAAATTTTTTTATAGATTATAACCAGTATGTCTTACGAAATGTGTAAATAAAAATGATATTTGACCAATTTAAAGATATTTATAAATAATAACAAACATATACTTAGGACATCAACTAATGTAAGAGTTACTAATTTTGAAACAGAAAACATTCTATTAATATCTACGTATCATGTATTAGACACCATGAAAGCTATGGATCTACACATTGGTAATATTTGTATGATATATTTAGGATGTCAGACTAAACAATAGTGGGCACGATTAACAAATGAAAAGTTCAAATATTGTCGAAATATCGTGTGCAATTGCAGGGATGTCATGTATTGAATAATTTTTGAAAACTTGGTATATACTAGTTTTTTAACATGTAAAGATTGAGCGTGTTCTATATTTTTTTATCGAGCACTTTTTTTTTTACACCATATATTATCACGGTTCTTGTTCAATTGTACAAAAACATGCCTCAAACAAAAACAAGTTTTGTGTTTCGTTGTTTATAATTGTTACTTAATTTGCATTTAGATTCTAACAATTTCCATTCAAATTTTAGTAGAAATATGAAAAAGAAATTTGTCCATATTTATTTGTTCAACTTATATAGTACCAAATGGAGGACATATTAAAATTCAAAATAGTAGTAATGATATCTCAAACGTATAATTGATTTTTCTTTTCTTCACATTTTATTTCGAAAGATAGAGTGCAAATTAAGTGAAGTTTTAATAAATTTAGGCTCAATGACTTCTTTTAATTGATTCCTAGATTTGCAAGAATATTTAAAAGCAACTCGATAGTAATTAAAATAGGCTATATTAGTTTTGAACTATTCTTCTTTTTTTATTTATTGTTGCATCAATATCAAATCACTCGAATCTCACAATAATTTAAAAAACCATAAATAAAAACTAACCTAGCAATAGACTAGTGCTTGTTTTGTACAAATTATAATGGGTTTTTGGTTTTCTATTATTTGACTAAAATATCACTTTTTTCTAGTCAAATATTACGACTCCTTTGAAAAACAAATGGTCATTTTAGTCATTTTCTCTCTATGGTAAAATAATGGAAAATCAAAAACCCATTATAATTTGTACCAAATAAGATGGAATGGCAAAATACTCTCTTCTCACATGAATCTTTTTATTTTATATTATATTTTTTAAATTTAAATCACATTAAAAAAGTAAAAAATTTTAAAAAAATAATAATTAAATGAGTCGATGAATAGAGATATTTTAGTTTTCGCTCTCGTTCCTTTCAAAAATCTCAATCCAATTTGAATATGCTAATATACGAAACGTTGTAAAATAATACTTGAAACGGGAAATTCAATTAATCGAATTTCGAAACTGGAATTTCACCTCTACCATTAATAAGTTTAGCCTGGAGATTTATGACGCGATCCAAATAGACCTAATTGGTATCCGCAATTCTACCCTGCCCATTGCGAAGAGTAGATTAATAAAAATAATAAATTTTAAACAAAGTAAGCTAAATTTAAGAATCTAACTCGTGTCTACACGTGTCTTAGATAATTAACGACTATGATGCGTTTAATAAAAACTAGTGTTTAACCCGTGCGATGCACGGGAGTTGTATTCCGTGAGAGTAATTTCGAAAAAACATACATGCACAAAAAAAAAAAGTTATTCAAGAACATATTTTAACTTCTTACTGATTTTAAAAGGAGCAGTAACAATCATTCTACAAAAGAATTATTCAAGTTTTTTATTGATATTTTTATTTCGGCCGATTTGACGATGAAATTGACACATAATCAGATATAAGGTATCGACATTCTTACTATAAGAATTTTTATCATTTTTCTGATTCTACACAGTATTTCTACGTAGACATGATAAAAACACAAAAAAAGAATTATTCAAAAATATATTTTAATTTCTTACTGATTTTAAGATATCGAATGGGTTACTGTATGGTTTTTTTTTTTTATCATTTATTTGGTTCTACACATTCTTTATATGTAGACAGGATCAAAGCACCAAAAATATAATAATAATAAAAAAAATCGACAATATATTTATGACAAATACCTCTTTATCGACGAATACAATCTATTAATGTATTTTGACTTTGGATATTGGAAATGATCTATTTTTTTACAAAACCAAAGTATTAAATAAATGAATTAAAAACAAAAAAAAAATTTAATATGTACAATGGAATCGTAATTAAGTTTTTTACAAAATCGAAACATTTTTTCATTTTGCAATTCAAAATTAAATTAAATAAGCTTATTAATTAATTTTCCTTTTATTTTTTGAGAAGGTTAATTAATAAGCTTATTTAATGTAATTTTACAAAGTCGAAGCATGAAATGAAGTAAAAAAAAATGTAGAATATATATATTAATGTATTTTGACTTTGGATATTGGAAATGATCTATTTTTTTTTTATATAAAATCGAAGCGTTAAATGAATTAATTAAAAATAAAAAAAATAGTTGACTTCACCGTTGATTGCCACTTGGCAAAAATCTATGCAGACTATCCTACTTTTAATAATAATAATACTAATAATAATAATAATAATAATATAAAATATAAATTATTTACTAAAACTCAGAAAAACCTAATAATAAATAAATAATACAGCTTGCATCTATTATGAGCACCACCTCTAACGGTCACTTGCTTTTTCAAATCACCGATAAAACCTTGACCCATCCCACCGAACCCCAACCCCAACCCACCAATACTTGACCGTTTTGTGCTCCCCGTTTCTTTTAGGCTCCTCTCTCTGCCCTTGTTGCAATGAAAAATATGAAGACCCTTTAACCCCTTTCAAATAATCTGAAGCCAAGAAAAATATATTATACTGTTCGACAGGCACTCATTTGATCGATTTCTCTAAATGGGTTGTTTTCTTGGTTGCTTTAGTGGTGCAAATGATCCAAAACGGGGCAAGAAGAGGACTAATCGGGTCATCTCTAAACAACAAGTATGAATCTTCTTCTTGTTTGGTTTTGTGCTTTTGTATAGCTGAAATTAAGAATTTTTAATGTAAACCCAGATGAGTTTTGGTCTTTTAAGGTCCCTAATTGTACACATTGAAAATTCTGACTCTTCATAATGATTTTAGTGACATACAGAGTTGTGTTGGACTGTGTCTTGACCGTGGATGACAAACTTTTTTAGCAGTATACTAGGTATTTGATTAGTGTATTAGGTCAACCTAATATTCTTATTCCGTAAAGGATTTTGAGTGTGACACACGTAAAATTTGTGTATGATTTTCTTGTTTTCTTATTTTATTTGTGTTTATTAATGCTCTCGTGGGTAGGAATTATTTCTTGATCCATAACTATTGTTCATTTACAAGCCTCTTGTTTATTTTTTAAGTTTAAATGATTAAAATCTTGTTACAGAACAAAGTATTTCAGAATGTTCAGCAGCAAAGTATAATATCTGCAGAACAGAGGATCACAGAAATAACCCCCACCAACTTGGTTACAGAGTTGCAGTAAGTCCAACAGATTCTTTTGAACAGTTAAATTATACTTATTTCCTATTCATGTCTCTTAAAATCAGCTTTTGTTATATATTCAACTTAGATTTTATGGCAATTTGTATGTAGAAATAAGCCCGAGGGAGAGGAGCAATTGAGCCCGAATCCTCGAAAAAGAGTTACATTTGATTCAAATGTCACGACATATGAGCATGTTTTGGTCGACGAAAGTACTGATTCTTTACGAGGGGATGATAAGGCTTTTGAGAAAGAAAAGGAGGAGAGTTTGAAAACGCCTAGCCAACTTGATGACTCCCTATCTGAAGAGGACACTTCTGTGATATCCAGTGTAGCTTCTTATCCTCCGAATCATAGGTATCACAACGTTAGAGACAGCAAAGATGAAGCCGAGGAGGAATATGGTGATAGTGATTTGGATGATTTAGATGATTATGATGATGAAGATGATCATGATGATTACGATATTGATGGCCAAGAAGTGTGGGCTGAATCAGTTTTGACATCATCAATGGAGTCTACAACAGAAAATTCTCCGGCTAGACTGATAAACGAGGAAGTAGAGAGTCGTTTGATAAACACCAGCCTACTTGAAAACAAAGTCGAGAGATTATGCCACAAGACAAATGCAAGAGATAGAAGTGTTTATGTTAATTCTGTGCTGAATCCAATAGAGAACATTACTCAGTGGAAAGCTGTGAAGTCTAAAGGGACAAAGCATCCAAAGGAGAATTTCAAGCAAGACTCAGATCAATCCAAGCACCGGAATCAAGACATAGCCGTCAATGCAAGTCTTTCAAATTGGTTGGTTCCATGTGAGGAGGCCTCTTCTGCAAAGAAAATGAGTCATAGTGAACTTGACACTATGTCACAAGGATCAAATTCGGTGATTAGTTATGAAGATAGGCCGATACTAGGTGCATTGACAGTTGACGAGCTGAAACAGATTTCAGCATCTTCGACCCCAAGAAAGTCACCAAATCGAAGCTTTGATGAGATGCCTATAATAGGTACTGTTGGGACCTATTGGTATCACTCGGATTTGGCTAAGTTGCCTGAATCGGTCTCTTCTCGTAAGGGCATACAGAATACATCCAGCAAGTACAAAGAGCTATTTGTGAAGTGATAATTTTGCAGGCACTTTCTGTTTGGTGTAATGTATGATAATTACAATGTGGTATGGTTTGTGAATTTTAATGTAATATGTTTGCATTTGTTTGTTTGTTGTTTGAAATTCTTGTATTTGTGATCATTCATGTGTAATTGCTGATGAAAAACAGATTTATTTGATTGATTCAGTTGATTGTTTATGATTTGCTTATTTTTCTCAAAAACTTTTCTTGGAAATACTACTTCAAGGCTCAAGCCATTTCATGGCAATGTGATAAGGATTCACGTGCAATTCGGCCTCAATGCCCAATTTTTGTACAGCTTCTAGGTTCAAAATATATTTTTGTAATTCTAAACTAGTACAAATGGCTTCGTATGTGTATTATGACGTAGGAAAAAATTTGAAATTCGAAATAAAAATACGTTTCGTGCATTAAACAAGTGAGTTTTAAGCTTAAATGTTATACAATTTTGACAAAAACGGTGGTGATTCGACATTGGACATCCTAATTCATAACAAATTCAAAACTATTATGATACAATTCTCTATCATAAATACATGCAATCAAGATATTCGACAAGAACTAACGCTGTCGAGGTTCTAGGGCTTAGCTGTGGCGGAGATGGGTGGAGCCGCTCAAATTTTTGGAGGTTCCATCGAGGACCGTCTTATAACAAACTATTAAGTGTGGTGATATTGATTGGAATTAAATAAGTTTACTATTAATTATTCTCTAAAATATTAAGTTGTGTTTGGTGCACCGTTTTAGACACTATAATGAATTTAATATAAAATGAGAAATAATTATATTCTTTGACTCTCAATCTTAATAATACAATGCGGATGGTAGAGATGATTTTAGATTGAATAAGATAATAAATAGTATAAATAATCTTTTATTAAATAATATTATTTGCCATAATACAATTCGAAAAATACTACTTGTACACCCAAAACTTACACACTAATATTATTTGCCATAATACAATTCAAAAAATGCTACTTGTACACCCAAAACTTACACACTCACATACACCCTCACATATGTCAAATAATGATTGGGTCACTTTATTTATTTGGCCAAATAAATAATAATTTAAACCAACTAGTATTTGACAAGTGTGATGGCGTAAAAGAGGGTGTGAGGGAATTCACCTACTACTATCTATTCTAATTTTTATATAGTTTAATACAATACACCAAACACAATCTAACGTTCAACTAAGGATATTTCTATTTGATGCCACTCGTGCAAATCCCTCGATTTACAACCCGCCTGGTCAAGAGGCTTCTGACACAGGTGGTGGTTTCGCCTTCGGTACTTTCCCCATCAAAAAGATATTTCTATTTGATTTTATAGGAACTCTTTTCTGCCTAATTATCCTCTCTTGTAAGGAATGTTCCCTTTTTTTTTTTTTTTTTCCATTTCAAGATCTTCTTGAATCTCGCTAATATGCTCTAACTGTATTACATGTTATATTTCTTGTTTTTAACCCACTTCAGGGGAACATCCGAATTTATTTTTATTTTCTCCAAACTAAATCTCAAATTTTTTCAAGTTTTCCCCAACATTACATTCTATATCACAATTATAAGCCACGGACTTCGAAGTCTCGAATTGGAATCTACATACAAGAGCCAAGTTTACAAAAGTCTGATTTCCTTCTTGTGGAGAGAACTTAAACTTGAATGTTTCTTCATTTAATCTCTTCAATTGCAATAACTGGAGAACCAAAGTGAATTGCCAATAATGTCGTCCAATTCTTTTGAAAAATTGCGAGAATCTTGATCATTTAATTGCGTGAATTGTAACGCTCTCTTGAATCTGTCGACACATTTTTTTTTCTATTATCGAGTATCTTGAATAGTTGTTGAATAATTGACTATCTTGTCCATCTTCTCGATCAAGATTCTTATTGAATTATTGTCGTTTTTCAAAAAGAGTCGAACAACATTATTGACAATTCACATGTATTGCAATTGAAGAGTCAAGAAATTTTCAAGATTAATTTCTCTCCTTGAGAATGGAATCAGCAAGGCAGAGATTGATTTTAGAGATAAAAGAAATCCCTCGACTATCTCTTATTAAAATTAATTGATAATATTTCAATTCAAGAAGAAATTATTGTAAGTTATTTCAAACTTGTAATTGTCATTTTAAGATTACTAAACTTGTATATTTTCCACAAAGTGAAGAAAACGTCCACTTATCAATCAAGAACTCAAAAATGGTTAGTTCCCATGTTATTCATTGCAAAATCATTGCCATATATGGATCCTAATACCCACCGAGTATTACTTTTAATCTTGTTTTATTTTTATCTATTTTAAATTATTTACTAATACGTTCCTTTTATTAATATAGTGTGAAAAATTTCTCTAATTTGGTATTCGAAAGAATTAACAATTTGTTGATGTTCTTCAATTCTTCAATTTTTTACGATTTTGCTACATAAATTTGCATAATGTAACCAATTTGTCGATGCACTTCAAATTTTCACGATTTCGCTACATTAGTTTGCATAATGTAGTTGTTGTCGAAGTTCTTCAATTCTTCACGTTCTCGCTACATTAGCTTGCATAATGCAATTGTTATCGAATACCAATTTGTTGACGTTCTTCAAGTTTTCACAATTTCGCTACAATACTTCTGGATGATGTAGTTGTCAACATGCCTTCCCTAATATAAAGCATAACATATTCACACATCCCATATTATTAAATCATGTGGGAAAAAATTGTACAAAGCATAGAGCTTAGAGAAATCATGATACATAATGTAGAGCAAAAGGGTTTGGCTTCATTTTCTCACCAAACTTCCTAATTATGTCCATTGCTTATCTCAAGAACCACAAATCTAAAGACTTCGAGAAACTGAGTCGAAAGTCACAAGTTTGAAAAACACAAGCCGGTGCCCAATAGCAGGCATCTAAAGGAAGGACTAGACGAGTCTAACTTTGTCTTGAGGCCTAATTAAACATCAATCAAATGATAGTCTTACAAGGGATTATAACATTAACCGGCCTATTCATGCAGTTTAGTGCGCTTTGAGGATGGTGACATGCCATCAACATTTGCCTCGGAATTTTCAAGAACTTGAGTCTCCGGTGCTTTAAATTTCTCTCCTATGACTTGAGAATCTTCTCCTGATGCTGTGGATACATTAGACGGGTCACCTACTGTTTTGCTGATACCTGCCTGTACTGCCGGATCATCTTTGGCAGGAGAATTTTGTGCAGCACCTGACAACTCTTTAATGGAGTTCTCTATAGTTGATGAAGTCCCCTTGAGCAAGTCAGGTCCGGACTTGCACTGTTTCTCAAACATCATCTGCAGGTATCGCCCTTGCTCTTCAATTCGAAGTTGTAGGTTTCTTTGAATCTGCAGAATGGAATACGATAAGCTGCAGATTTGATACTTATAACTTATCAAACAAGTGACCGTTTGCTAAGATAGTTTCATTAAATGACTCCATGATAGGGGAGCTATGATCCCACTGCAATAGTCGTAATTGTGAAGATGTATAGAAATGTCACATGGCTACAACTGCATATATTCATGCACGTTCTCACTTTCTACAGTTGCAGGATGAAGGGTAATAAAGCAAGTGTAAGATCCACAAGTAAATGTATGAATATTAGAGATCATGCTTCATGTTACCGCATATATAAAGGTGATTTTACTTGGAACGTGTTTAAAACTTCCCATCTTATGCCTACCGGCAAAAAAAAAAAAAGAAAGAAAAAAGAAGCATTCGACAATGACTCTTCAAATTGAAACAATATTCCATAATGTATAAATTCATACCTCAAGCTGTTCATGCAGACGCTTTTGCACTTCCATCTGCAACCGCAATGCTTCAGTGATCTCTATTCCCCTATTTTCAAGTAACAGATGTACATAATCAGCAGAAATGCATATGGGACAAAACAAACAGAAGAAAGCAACTTAATTAATTAGTTATAACCAATCGAGCACCACTTTTCGAAAAGTTTCACATTTGTCCCCATTCTGGTTGAAACTATAATCAGAGCAGGAATATTTCCTAGTTCCAGGTCGTCCACACATCACAATGAACAATCTTCCAGTAGCCAACATCATATTAAATATCAAGTAATTTAAGAAGGGCAGGCACCAATAGTTGGCCAAGACCCTTACTTTGACCTCTCCTTTCAGAGTAGTAGTTTTGTTCATTCTAATGGCGTGACAAAATGTATTATGTGGAGCAGACAGTCATTATAATATCACTGTGACAAGTGCCTTCCACAAGTCCTCACCATTTCAGATACCATATCTGCAAGCTATTCAAAAAATCAACTTGGTAGAAAATACAGATGACATGTAAGGGTTGTCAAACTTTTCAATCACTGGAGAAACTGTGTAGTAAGGAAAACATACGATACAATAGAGAAAAGAAGCCATAGGTCCATCCTCGAAATTAAAGAAGCTGATTAGAGGAAAGTAGGATCAACATCCTTCATCCAGGAGTGAAAATCAATGGGAGAATGCCGGAAAATCAGAAGAGATGACTGCAATAGAAGGAAGATAACTATAGTTTAAAGTTTTAGGGAACATCGAAAGCGTCAAAAATCTTTCTTTTTCCTTTTGTTTTGGGTTGAGAGGGAGGAGGGAGAGGGTTGGCCTAAGAGTATCCAAAGACAATTACAAGCTCCACCTATTGTACATCTGTGATCATTATGGTCAACACGAGCAACCATATTTCCTTCACTCTCCAAAACTTGCATCTTGGTAACAAATAAAATACAAACCCCTTTCGTAAACAGAATAATGAATGAACTCATAGTCTAGATTCCCTACTTAATAAACACTAGTAGATGCATATTCACACTTTAGAAGTATAGACACAGGTTATTTTTCCACTCTAAATAACACAACTGCCTGGTATGATATGCTCATATTTAAGTAAAATGAAAAAAGAAATCTTAAATTGTGACATATTGTTTACAAGTGGTCGATCAAACTTACGTTTTCAAGTCCAAGGATGACAATTCTTCAATAGAAGTCAGTTTTTTCTCTGAAGATTCTGCGAAAGGAGAAAGGGGTTACTTTCAAAGTGATGACCAAAAATTACTCTCACAAGATTCAGCATATCCAAAAAGCAGTGAATAGTTATTAACCACACACAATTCTGAAGAAAGAATAAAACACCAGAGTTCATGCTTACTATGTAAAACCATAGCTATCCATTTAAACCGGCTGATTGGCACATACCTCTTGTTCAGTCATATATTACCTGATTAGGTGTAAGAAATCATAGTCCAAAAAGGGTCTGCTCAAAAATTGATGTTTTGGCTTCAGATATGATACAGATAGTATAAAGAAGCAATTTTGTTTCTCTGAACCAATTTGAGCAGCTTTACAAGACAGGTATCAAGAGAAAACTCAAGAGTAATAGCAAGCGATTGAAAAGGTCTTATCGACAAAATTTCTCTACCTACTCTAGGTTGGTGGTGAGTACGTAGGGGAATTTCATCAGAGGTTTCTTCCTTGTATAATGGACAGCTTGTTTGGGATATAGGGTCTATGAGTCAAGGTAGATTGTCCCACACTAGAACTTCTGAGCAATAATTCTACAAAAGACAATCCTATTTAGTATTTACATGAGCATAGTTTTACTGTTATTTCATGGAAAAGCTATCTTTTTATCGTCGTGTTGGTAAAAGAAAATACAAATTGTCATGCAAATTTGTACCCGTCAAACCTAGTTAGATAACAACAAATTTGAGAAACTTTCACTCCATAATCCTAGAACTTTCTTGCTGCTTTATCACCTCCAAGAAACAAGTATAGCATGTCAGCCTTATTGTTTACCATTTAACATATTTAAGACTCAAGAGTAGAGTTCAACCTGTTGAGTACACAAGTCTTGGCTTTGTCATGAAAAAAGCTTAACATGTTTAATTAACAAGGATCCTTTCTGTTTTGGCCAGAAAATCAAAAGCCCAGTTGTCTTCACACGGAAAAATAAATCCAATTTGAACTATGATATGCCAACTAGATGAAAGAAAAAGAAAAAAACAACCAGAACTAAATGAAAAGGCAGTTGGTGCAGTTACAGAGAGAATAAATTGGCAAAAATGAAGAATTAAGGACACAGGAAATTTAAGACTTTTTAAAAGTATCAAACTTCGAATCCAAGTAAATTGTTACAAAAAATTTGCTTGATTAATTTGAAAACCCAAGAAACAGAGAGATTCATATGAACTAGTGCTTCCATCTACTACTTTATACTTATACACCAGCCTTCTCCAGTATTTATCTTAAATTTGGACAAAGAACCAAAGAAGTAAGGTAAATCTATAGTAAATTTTGAGTAAAACTGTAGCAAAAGTTGTTGCACACCTTCTGGTGTCTCTGGCTTGTATCTAGCTGTTCGGTACTTCTGAAGTTCAAGAAAAAGATTCCATAAATAAATAGATGGCAGTGAGAGTCATCATTGCAGGTAAAAATTGTTATGACAAAAGAATGCAACAGACCTGCAGGTGGCTTTTTACATGATAAATTGTCAAACCTTCAACTTTCATTAACTTCAGAACACCCTTGGGAGTAGCTCCTGGGGTCAAGAGGAATTATTAATGTGAGTAAATGGCCAATATGTTATGATCAAATGATATTGAAGAAGGAAGGCAAGGAAATTACTTTCACTTCCACCAAGTTTACTGACTGCTTCGACAAAGGCTTCGTGAAGTTCTGGTGTCCAACGCATGCGTTGCTTTATTGGAGCCACATTTGCTGAGGATGATTGAGCAACAGCTGTGTTAGTTTCTCCAGGTGTATCTGGAGGCTGTTGGGGTATTTGGGACGGCTGCATCGAGAAATTTACTGGCTGTTTCGACATCTGCTGTTGCATCTATATTACAAGAACAAAGAAAAAGCACACTATTGATTATCAATTATCCCCAATGAAGAGAAACAAAAATGTGAAATGTAAAAGCAAGAACACTTCAAAAGTCATTCATAGAGAAAAACATCAACCTTCGGCTCAACACTTGCATCAGCAAGAAGCTCATTCCAATCAGAGGTCAAAGGATCAGTATCGGTAATAAGCTGGTCAGCCCATTCCTGCCAATCATTTTTTCTGCTAAGATCCTCAGATGAAATGCCAATGTCACCACTGTTAATACTTTCTAGTTGACTATTCTGGATTGACGTACTAAATGAATAATCTAGAAAATCAGGTAGTGAATCTGGACACCAGGAAGAGCTGTTATTTCCTTTGGTATATTGGCTTGATGCTGTGGATTGAAGAATTCCAGAATCGCAAGAATGCGGTAATGTAACTGATGTCCCACTATTTGCTGATTGAGAAATAAAAGGGGCTTGTCTTAGATGCTTTTCTTGCTTTGGGATGGATGAAAAATGAAGATCACTAGAAAATCCTGAGGACGAAGAAAATATATGGCCAACAACCCCACTGTTGGAAGACAATGGTGAAAGGACAACTGGAGGATGTTGCATGAGTTCCCTCTCTGTGGAAACCTGCTGGGAGTCCCATAACTTGGGATATTTCTCTTCCAAAGGGGTCGGAATAACAGGTAAAGAAGTCCCAGATGCTCCACAGTTACCAAGTTGTCTTGCACCTGGTCTTTGAATGGATAAAGCTGGGCGTGCTTCCATATTTGCCTTGCGAGTAAATGATGGAAACTTCAACTTAGAACTAGCTTAATTTCTCCCCTCACCTAGAACACCTGCACCATAAGAATACCCATCAAGCTCATATCTTGAATAAATTTAACCGACAATACCTTAGTAGTCTACTGAAACAAATGCACAGAACAGAAAACACCTTTGTTAGTCTAGTTCAGAAGTTGTAGAAAGAGATCTTTAGATCTGCTCGGATAAGTCATGATAAAAGATTTAAAAATAATCTGTGATGCCTCATGAGGCATAACTTGTGAATTTAGGTTTGATTCCTGCAAAGCTTGAACGCTCTTTGACATACAGGGACTTGAAGTCTAATATTTTTTGTAGCCAAGTAAACATATAGAAACAAAAGTTTGTTATTTCTTCACATGATCCATGATAAAAATACGTGTGAACGGAGCTTTATGAATGACCATATGCCTAAAAATTCTATGTTCTGTTGTCAGGAAATGGAAACAAATGATATATACTATTCAGAGACTGTGCCCTTATCATGGATTTATGAGCCAACACTTTTGGTCATATTGCCTGGTCCATTTCCACCACAGAGCCATGGTGTTGAAAATCACTCAAACCAACTTAAACCAGTCCGTCTTGACACAACTGAACATCTCATTCAGTACTTAAAATTTGTTATTCAGAGATGGTTTGCGGTGAACTTCTGTTCTGCTTGTCAGGAGCTCACAGCTAACAGTGCTTTCTGACAAATGAAAGGAATCAATGGTAGCTTTCAAAGAGTGTAAGCACTAAACTCTTAAAGCTAATATTGTTTCTCCTAGCTGCATAGTCATCATACGCAGCGATAAGATTTTCTTTTCATGCAATCAAAACTGAGGGGTACGTTGTAATCATGAAGGAAGATTAACAGCACTTGCTTCAGACCACATTTCCACAAATCTCAAATAAGCAGAAGCAAGAAAACTGAATCAAAAACTGGTCTGCTGAGCCTGAAAAGGTATCAGATCATCTGCAGTGATCTCTGGTTTGTAATAAAATTAAGACTTCTATGTTTTCCAAAACTTAGTTGGTTTAGAATGGCCCATTTTTATGATTCCTGTGTCTCTCCTTCTAGAAATTATGACTTAGTAGACTTCCAAAAAGTATGACGCAGATGTGCAAGTGCCTCTATGTGAACTAGGAATCCTTACAGTCATCTGTGGTCTCACCTCAAAAACTCCTCAACAAAGTGCTCAACACATACAGATTCATCTAATCAAATTGAAGAAAAAAACCTTACCAATCAATGTATGTTTGCAGAATGGAGCTTAAGAAAGACTTCAAAGAGGACATTAGGGATTTTCATATGGTCACATCAGCTTAGTAGTATAGCACTAGTGTTAAAGTTAAATCTTGGATAAACATTTTTCCCTCGGTGATTTCAAATAGTAGCTTGTGGAGTAATTTTCATAGATGCCATTCAAAATGACTTCATGGCCTGATAGGACGAGAATTGTATATTCATGCATGCGGGAGATTTCCATTTTTGGGAGTTAATTGACTACTATGATTTTAGCTAACATGAAAGAAATTCCAATCCAGATAGTCAATCGAGAACATAACTGAAGTTTCCATCAGCTCCCATTTTTACTGACAAATCCCAACCTTGTACCAATAATACCTTACTATATTATACTAGTCTAAGAAGAATTAGATAATAGAAATCATACATGGAAATATATCTTAGCAAAGGAAAAATAATCAAATTCATACGAAATTAGAAACAAATTCCCCCGTGTCAATCCCAACACGAAGTCATTAATTTTCAATTGAGGATAATAAGAGGGGGGGGAAAAAAACACACACACACACATACACGCACAAATCAAAAGATTAAAGAACCCCACAAGATTAAATCACTAAACCTTCAAAGAGAAAATGGAAGTGGATCAAAATAAATCCAATAAAAATAATAATTTTTTTGCATAAAGCATGAATTCGGGAGAAAAAAAATTCTTACCTAAAATGGCAAATGAATCACCACTTGTGAATCAAACAGCTCCATAAATGAATAACTATGGTATTAATAGTTCTACGACACACGCAAAGACGACTGTGCATAAATAATTACGTATAAAATATGTATAGAAGCAAGTGCGTGTTTCCCGGGTGTTCCGTCACCGGCGGCGGCGAGTGGGAATTGTACGGTGACGCGTGCGCCTTTCCTGTTGTTTGTTTGGCTATTGGCTTCTATAGTAGTCTATACTCCAGGTCATTGATTGAATCACGCGCATCTTGTGGCGCGTGTTGGGCAACAGGTCCAGTCTGAAAATAGGAATAGTTTCTCATGTACAAAATATAAAATAATTTAGAAAATATTATCTAAATTTTTTTTTTTTAATTTAAAAATATTGTTTTTATTTTTATAACACTTGTTATTATATTTGTTATATCTCTTATAAAAATATGTGTTATATTTGTTATATTTGTTATTTTTGGAATTTAAAATGTAAAAAAGTAATTGTGGAATTTTAATAGAAATTCAAATATGTAGTAAAATTACTACGAAAAAAAAATTTTAATATGATCGTGAGTATATTTGGTAAAGATGTGTAGATTTTAAGTAGTTGATTGTATGAAATGTGTGAATAAAAAAGTGAGTAAAAATTGTGCATCTTACAAAATATATGGATAAAAATAATATTTGAATGACTTATAAATACACACAAATATACTCTATACTAATAAAAATATAATCTAGTTTAATAATTTTAGATATATACTCGACCAATCATGAATCTAACTAAAGATTCGTATGAATGATATATATTCTTTTTATTATTGTTGAGATAAATGTAAATAAATATTTAACTTAATTTAATTTTAATTGAATTGAGTAAACTTATGCATAAATTATTAACTTAATCATTATTGAATTTTGAATAATATATTAAACTTAAAATATCAATTATCTAGGTGGGTCAAAAAAAGTTATATAGTGGCAATTTCTCTCAATTTATATTATGTTTGGTAATTTAAAAAAAAAAAAAAGGATTATAAGTCAAGAATCTTATAGAATGTGTGAATAAAAAGTAGATAAAAGTAGTGAGTTTTATAGAATGCGTTGATAAATAATGTTTGACCAATTTATAAACTTGAAAAAATATTACCAAATATACACTTAATACTTAAAAATGTAAAATGAAGAGGAGGGCTAGGAGCACTCGACTTTTGAGAGATCAACATGTTATATTCTTTCATTATTGTCAAAACTTGAGGAAGAATCAAGATCAAAAAGTTTTAGTGTGCTAGATGTTTGAAGACTGCATAAAACTTAAAAACTTTCATCCCTTTCTCAAAATAGGCTATATCAAGACGGGTCTTGATCTATTGTCCATGGTGGACAATAGATAGAATGCCTACCGGACACTTGTTCGGTGGGCATTGGAGGATGAAATTAAACACTTTTTCATCTTCCAATGCTTACCAGACAAGTGTCCGGTGGGTATTCTAATTATTGCCCACCATGGACAATAGATCACTCCCCATATCAAGACGGCAATTATAACATTCGAGTTCCTACAAGCCAAGTTGCCAACTTTGATACCATACAATACAATTTTTAACTCATGAAGAGAATAATTATTATGAAGAAATATCAGCCCAATACATTAATTATAGAGCAAATAAAAATGTTATTTGCCGTCATGATATTGAAACTTATAAATTTGGCAAGATATGTTAATTACTTGTAAAAAACTTACGTGGAGTGTCAAAATACTAATTTTACAGATATTTGTAGATTATACAAAGACATCACGTTACTTTTTGAAACACTCTTAAGCTTATACAATAATTGTGAAAACGAAATATAAAAAGCAAAGTCTAAGTGCAATTGACATGACAACGAAATTGATTTCGATTAGATGTTATCTTAATCGTACAAATATCATAAAAACGTTTCAATAATTGAAAAGTACCATATGATGTCATTATGATACTTCTTTTTTTAAAAATCATATTCATTATTTTTCAAATTTATCGTATCAGACATATTATTATTAAAAAAAACAAAAATCTAACTGTCAATAAAATTAGTTGTTTGGTCTGAAAGTTGGAGGCAAATATTTGAGATTCAAGAGTACTAATGTACCTTGAATGCTAAAAATGATGCACTCCTTGGTATAATATTGGGCTATTAGTCATTGCATTTTCTTGTTAAATTTGCTAATTGAGAGTGGCCCAAAAGTTATTTCTATCTTATTAGTCAAACCTTTTTAAGTTACCATCTTTATTGAAAATTATAGTACTAACAAGTAAGAAAACGAAGCACTAATTCATTTAAAATCCTTTATATCTCAACTTATACCCCCAAATTAAGCTAAACTTTAACAAATTATGATATAGACAATTACACAATCTTTACTCAATTGTCTTCACAGAAAATTTCTCGTCTCATTCTATATAGGACCAACAAGTCTTTTTTCGACCTCTGGTGTCTCATAGGCAATGTTCAAGACTAGATGGATCCAATTGAAATAGATTCTTTTTCTATTATCTCGCATGGAACTTGCACAAGTAAGTAATATTGTATGGTTCCAAATTTGAATACAACCAAAACCTTCAATAAGTTTGAATGGTACATCTTGAGGGACCTTCTCCTTCATAAATAACAAGTGGGGAAAATGATTCCCCAATGTGTAACATCACAATCAATGTCTATCCTCCAAGGCTTGCATCGGACACAAAGGCCATTCTTTATAGCCATTCCTTTTTATCCTTGTTATTATGGAGTGAGAGATGGTGAAAGGGAGAGGTAACCTTGCATGACTGCAACATCAACACAAACTACCCTACCATCACTAACCTTAAGGGTTCCAAAAGGGTACATAGATAGTTTATATCGAGCATTGACATAATTTTGGAGTACAACGTCTCTATGATTTCGAGGGGCACAAAGCATGGCATTGGCCAATTATTTAGATTCACAACCGTACTTTTCAAGTACCATGCTTTAGGAAGAACCAAAACTTGCCATACATAAAGTTGAAAGTCTACTTGAGGACAATAAGTGAACGATTGTGCCCTCAGATTTATCCTAGAAATTATAAAGTAAAAATTAAATAAGATGGTAACCATAAAAGAAATAATAAACATTTTTATTTTCCATTTCATGAATCACGAATAGAAAGTCGAGAATAATTATATGCATAAGACTACAAATAGATATAAAAAGGATAAGAATCTACAATTAATTATAATATTATAATATTTTGGAAATCAAGAAACATCACTGTAAATCATAGAAATTTTGCAAATTGTGGACATAATTAAAAAAAATACTTTTTACTCTCCTAACTGTAATTTCTTGATTTATCACTAGTAATTGAGTTTAAATTATCCTCTTTATATCGTTCCAAAATCCTAACCCTTATAATTTATCATATGATATAAATATTTTCGAAAAACTTAATGACAATGAATTCATGTTCAAGGATCCAATATCATTCAAAGTTCTTTCTTATTTCTTAAGAGTAATTAACAACGATGTTGAAATAAAACTGAATATGTTTGGGCTACAAATATTGATCATTAGTGACTAGGTGGATTGTACATCACTGGAAGGGTAAAAAATGACATTATATATAACATATTTAAATAGAAACTAAAAAAAATCCTATTTTGGGTTAAAATGAATTACAATTAAGAAATCAAAATAGGATTTTGGGATAAGAAATAAACTAAACAAAACAAAAAAACCATGGATAAATCCAAGCGATCTTTTCGTACGCGTTTGCCCCCGATTCAATCGGGGGATCGAATTGATTATAGAAACATGAGTTTAATTAGTCGATTTATTAGTGAACAAGGAAAAATATTATCTAGACGAGTGAATAGATTGACCTTGAAACAACAACGATTAATTACTATTGCTATAAAACAAGCTAGTATTTTATCTTTGTTACCTTTTCTCAATAATGAGAAACAATTTGAAAGAACCGAGTCGATATACTCTAAGATGAAGAAACTCGTTCTGAATAAAAAAGAATGAAAAGAAATATAACACGGCCTGAATCTACTCAGAGCAAACACAAAATTTGTACAGTGAACTACGGTAATCTTGTAGGAAAGAAGTGCATAACAGGTACACAATACTAACACAATAGGGTGTAGACAATGATCAAACGGAATTGGTACTGCATGTTCTATGGGAACGGCCGACATGGATGATATAGAGGCACCAAATTCTCTCAGCCACCTCACCTGGAAGCATGATCCATGAATAATCAGTTTAAGACACATAAGGGGATGCAGAGAAGAAGAGAGTTATTTCAATGAACTCACATTCTCTGTGCTCCTTCCCATCAGTAGAGCAACTACAGCATCTGTGCAGAAAGAGAAT
The DNA here is from genome assembly GCA_030279155.1 of Forsythia viridissima. Lineage (NCBI taxonomy): Eukaryota > Viridiplantae > Streptophyta > Magnoliopsida > Lamiales > Oleaceae > Forsythia > Forsythia viridissima. Next base: position 17,943,444 of record CM059034.1, read on the forward strand.
TCCAAAGGTTTACAGAAAGAATACGTTCTTATAAGCATCGGCAAAATTCATTAGAAACCCAAAGAGAATGGAGACAATCAGACAAATACAAACACCTGATAGTACAAGAATCTCCTCTGAATTGACTCTGTAGTTTACTTAGATATGATTTGAAGAGCTGTGACCTGCAATCAGACGATCCCATTCCTTTGCTTTACGAAATTAGAGTGAGCTAAATGAAACTAATGATTATTGATTACGGCAAACAAGACGGGCCAATTTTCAAGTTAATGGATGCAAAAACAAAATTTCTCTAGAAACTGAAGCAATATATAGTGCTATACCATTTTCATAGATGTTTCTAAACATGAAGAAATTCATCTGAGATTGAATACACATGTATCATAAAATTTGTACCAGCAAGGAAATGCAACTGCTGCAACAATAGGGGACAGTTTCCACAATTGATTGAGTTGACTGCTCAGGAACACTTCTAAATAGTCCAGAACACTTTTTTCCTGCTTTAAACAAAGACATTCAGGAAAATATTGGTAAAGAAAATCAATGTAGATGGAATAAGTTTAGACAACTTCACGTAATGAAGAGCTTAATGGAAAATAGAAAAGGGAAAAGGAAAAAGACCAACAATGTAATATGCAGTGAATCCTCTCAACCTAGACTGTCATATACATACATCAATGAGTAATGTCTACAACGCCATTTTTAAATATTGAATGCAAATTAATCCTCATTGTGTAAACACATCGAGATCCCTACATCAAAAATATAAAAATGAAGTTAATTTTCTAATTTGTTATACAAGTAGTCTATTTTAGTTACTCATGACACCCTCAGGCCACAAGTGTAAATATTATCACAAAAATATTAATAATAATCTTTTTTTATAACTAAAGTCTATGTAATTAGTTACAGCAGTTAGGGCACATTCGGCTCAAGCAGTGAAGGCCGCGAAGCAAAATAAGGAAAATTAGACTAATCCAGCCTCATACCACATTCATATGCAACTTCGATACAACGTATTATTTGTCTAGCCAGGGAACCTCATTTCTTGAAGTGTGAGAGGTAAAATTGATTAATTATCTGGAGATGAGGAAACAGGATTTTAAGTCGAAGTGATGCTTATATTCCTATGCAATTGAAACACAAAAACTGCACATGCTTCCCAGACCAATGCCCTTGGTCCACATCTACTGCCACCCTTGGTCCGTTTTGTGTCAGTGCAGTGGGGGGAGGCAAACGTTTGATTATTGTATCACATATCCACGGATATATCATCCATAGATGTAGGGCCAAACTCCAAAGCTATACAGAAATTAAGCATACCAATGACAAGCATTAGCCTAATCCTCGACGAAGAAAAGGGTAACAGTCTAATGGTCTAGATAGATGTGTACGGCAACTCAGAGAAAGTGAACACATAACAAAAATGAACTTCAGAGTTCAATAAAATAGATGATATATCTTTGTTAAAAACATATTACACAACCTTGACAAGGTCTGGAAAAAATATATGAAAGACAAATGTGGAAATACGGTTAGTAGGAAACTGCACCCTCATTTTGGCACATATTTCATCCAGACCTTGGAATCCTATGAGTTTCAGAGTCCAAGCATGAGTTAATGGTGTTTTCCCATATTCCAAATAAAATGGAAACTTAAAGATAAACCAGTACAATTTAGGAGGAAGAACAAACGCCCGAATTCATATCAGAAAGGATTTGGACCTCGTCAGTATCCCTTAGTATCTTCAAATAAGAAGTTATCACGTAACCAAAGATTTTTACATCCTACACATCAAAATTATTTCTCCCACTACCCACTTATATCTGAGTGTAATGCCTGTTTATTACCTTTGAGTTCATCAAGCCCACATTACAACAAAGTTCGTGAGATCTTCCAAGTGATAAGTTGTGAACATCATGATACAGCTTGGAAATAGGAAGAGATTCACAAGAACTTGACATTAAATGATCAATTAGAGAACTCCATTTATTAGCGATGCACCCTAGTAACAAGAGTTCCTGCCATAACAAAGGATCAAAGATAAAACGTCATCATGTATCATACAATGGAAGTCAATAGATTGGATAATTCGTGTCACGTAAATAAGCTGTAAATATGGTATAGTAAATTTAGAAACAAAGCTGTCATAATTTTAAAATTTTGTTTGATTAGGTAATAAATTGTACTTGTGCAAGGATATTTACATGGTAGTGTAGCAATTTATGAATATTAGTAGTCATTATAATTGGTTATATAATAAGCTATACACCTGCAAGAGACGTGCATCTTTCTGATCCATTTCAAATGTCGATATAGCAACAGATGACTTTTGAATGGAACAGATAGCTCATCTAGAAGATACATTCCTCTATGAAGACAAAAATTAGAAGAGGACTAACTACCAAAGGTAAGCAGAGTGTCACTAACTTTAAAGGCTACGTGGAAAGTATAATTGGTCCAATTCCACGTTGTTCAAAACTATTACAATTGACCAGGATGTTCTGCTAACTTTGATGCCGATTGAATTACTGACAAGTAGCCAACAACAGGTCTTACTTTTTCAACGAGCCTAATTAGGATAGCGGCTCTGTAAAAAAAATGATTCTTACAAAAATCACTTTTATAGCCCACAAGAGTTCAAAGCTTTCAACTCTTATTAAAATTCTCAGAGCCACTGTATAAATTAGAACTCAATAAATTGATTATATCTTGTGAAGCAATGGTTAAACACCATAAAATTCCTTCAGTAGAATGACTAGTTAACAGTTCCATTCAGATGCATAATGGGATGAACAAGGTAATCTACACTGACACTGGCATATGAAGCCATAACAACTGTTCCAACTCAACCTCATGCATATGTACATGTGATGCAGATGCCTATATGCACACGCACATGCATCTCTGAATAGTTTGTAATAGAAAAGGAGTGATGAACAAAACATATAATTTTCATAGAGAATCAGACATATAAAAGTACATTAGAAAAGTGGACTTACTATTGTTTCGGACAAATTATCATCATTTTCTGCTGAAACATTGAGACGTTCTAGAATTTGAACCCATTGGCCTTTAGGAGCAGAAAAAATCAAACTGGCACCAGAGACCAGCCTCATAGTTCGCTTGTCAAGCATGTATGATAGATTTCTCGATCTCCAGTGATTCCATACAACTGATTCCACTGGTGGTTCTTCTGTACTTTGGGGCAATAGACAACAAATTACGATCAAATCAAGAAATTCAATCCATAACAGAATGACATGCCTGCATCTAGTTAAAATGCATTAGTACAAAGGCCAAAAAATTAGTAGATGTGTACAAAATTTTTCTAAAAGAATCTGTATATGGTAAAACAACAGCAATTAACATCAACTGTCTAGCTTGTACGGTAACTTCTATCACGCCAACCTCAGAAATGGTACGAGTTCAAGTTCATCTTAAACACATTACAGATGAACATGACCTCCAAACACTACCAATCCCACTTTACAAGATCCTCAACCTAGAACCAAAAGTACAGATATATGTTCAAATATTTTCCTCGTTCTGCCTCTCTCCGTGCTTGTTAAGATCACGAGCGAGGTGATGGATGAGGCTTCTATTTTTCTATACCACCTTACTTGCTATGGAAACACCAAAAAATAGAGATAAGAAAAAGTTAACAGAAGAGAGAATTGGTCTGTGAAAAGAAATTGTTAGTGGGATTTTCTAATGAGCTATCTGCAATGGTGGACAGAACCCACTGTTAAGAGGACGTCTTACAAAAGATACTGGATGCATAAGAGAAAATTTAATTCTCTTTTTCTTCTCTGTGAAGCAGATGTAACTGGGGAATGTAACACATAAAGTGAAATTTGAGAGTGGGGGGGGGGGGGGGGGGGGGGGGCACAATTGTCATGCATACCTAAAAATTTTAATGAAGCTTCTAAGACAATGCTTTGCAGTGATGGTAGGAACTTGTGCATAAGAAAATGCAGGAAACTAAATGTCATAAACACTACAAGCCATTCACATAATTTGACAACTAGTTGGGTTATAAAAGCAGGCCAGGTTATTAATAAAATTAAGTGCTTGTTCGAGAGTGCTTAAATTATAAATTCAGTCAAACATATTTTTTATCCACATATTCTATATGACCAACAACTTACAATTCACTTTTTATCTACACATTCACCCACAACTTATAATATAAGCACTTAAAAAATAATTTCAGCACTACTAAACATACGCTAAAATAGGTGGCAGTTTAAAATAGTAAGTTCCTATATTCCATAACATTGTTGACATTTAAACTACAAGGAAATGCCAAAAAAAATATTCATGAGTATACACAGTCGCCATGAGATAAAAGCAACAAGAACCAGAACTACATGTGATCATATAATAAAAATGTTGCCTTTTGCTTTCACTTTCACGAGATGAAAGAACATCAAATCAACAGAGTTGTTTGTGAGTGGTGTGACAATTCATTCATATTCAACTGATTAATAAATGAACCGAATATGATACACCATTTAATGAACATTGTGAAATGGGCAATTCATACAAAGCTCTTTTCTAACTCCCAAAAATGAAAAAATATATCAGTCATTTTCTAAATTTCACTAATATTTTCAGATAATTGTATTATACCTCCAATAATTGATTTTCACTAAATCTAACAAATTTATTAAGATAACATTTACTTCCTTAAAAATTTAGATTCTTCCATAGACATTACGAGCATAAAAGCTATTCATGAACAGCTCTTCCATTCCGTTCACCTGAACGAACAAAACACCAACAAATATTTGAACTCACATGACCACCTGCTATATAAATTGGCTTGCTACAACAGTGAACTTTGAATACCAGTAAATCACTAACACCAGCTCAGCACACTGTAATAGATCTAGCAAGTACATAACTTACATTAGAGATGTCTGGTGATGCATCCGTTCCCCATATGGGATATTGCCAAGCTCATTGCACAGTCTTTGTCCTATGGTCTTTAAGAGAATTTCTAAACCTGTCTGCACTGCAGTTATGCATGACACTGCATGTTGCCTACTTTCAAATTCTTGTAGAGCACGCCTACTAAAACCACCATCAATCCAATTCTCGTGTTTCCCACTTGGAGCAGCTTCTGGAGATGAAAATATTAAGTCATCTAATAAAAAATTTGGCCTACTTGAATTTGAGTTTATGGATGCATCCCGCATCAATCTTTCAAGATATACTTGAAGGCAATTATTGTCTATCCTTTGAAGCTCATCAAAATCCATCTCAATAATGGCCGTTATTATAGCTCTGAGATTTGACTCCCTCAAGGGCAGTGTATGGATCAGACGTTTTAGAATAAGATCCATTGCTCTACTAAGGGTGGTGGATGATAGATGTGCAAGTCCCTGCATAAAATACCAAAAAAATAAAAATATCTTGTGAGTGATAAAAATTATTAGGTGTATTAATACTATAAAAAATTAGGAGGCTAATACAGCATATTCTCCACCTGAGGGAAATGTTGACTAGATGTCAATTCAGATAAAGCTGCATCAACTTCCTTAATGGAGTCCTCGTGATCATCCGAATGTGTCAAGCCCTTAAACACCTAACCATTATAACCAATGGAATAATTATGACAACCACTCTCCTGATACAAGAATCAACTACATTCAGTGCACAACTAAAGTGATATTATTAACTTTTTTTTTTTTTGTTGAATCAGCAGGAATGAAGATGGAATAAGAAATAAATAGGCTATGTTGATCATGTTATTAACGCAAGAAAATAAATGACATTCACCCTTCTTACAAGGTAACAATTATCTGAAGAAAGTAAAAAAAAAAAAACTAAATTTGGTTTATGCTTGTGCTAAAGCATGAATTGGGGCTTCAGAATTGAATAGAAATGTTCCACTCAAAATTTGTAAATACTAGGTCAAAATGCTAATTTCATATAGACGCACAAAACAGAGTTGATTACATACCTATGTTTGGCAGCGCAGAACTAGGGCGGAGTAGATTTCAACTACTCATAGTCTGTAGAAATACTGGTGTATCACTCAGAAGTCAACTCATTAGCATGTAAGGATCAATTCTAAATTCCATCTTGCACGTGGGACACCCTCTTTTTACAACCTAAGTGTGCTTGTAACATAGCACAACCACCTAACTTAATACTGCCCCCAACAGAGTTTTCTCCAAAAAAATGAATACAACGAATGATGATTCCACTCAAATTCAACTAGGTTTTCTAGATATCTCAACCCAGGAAAAAAATTCATTTGAATTATCAAATACGGGAGAAAAACAATAGGAATTTTATACTTACATTCTGAAGAAGGATAGCCCACTGGAAGGCTTTCTTGATATTATGGGAGTCCCAGTGCGCATGGCGGCCGGTTGATTGATATCCAGACGCCAGAATCAACCCGTCGACGAACGCTTTTACAAGTTTCATGAGATCTTCAAGGGATATATCAGGATAAGACCAAACCATTTTCTGATTCTCAAGAGCTCAAGCCTAAATACAACTGATGTGCGTGAGTGACAGAGAGAGGAAGGAAGAGTCGCAGACTCGCAGTTAAGCCTCTGATTTTCGCGCCATTTGCGTGCTTCTAAAAATGAAAAACTTGGGACAGCCTGCGGGCCACGTGCTATTACACCTTTGGCTTAGTATACCACTTTCCAACTTTTGGAGGTGGGATTCGACCGTAAGATTTACGAGAATAGATCACATAGATCTGAGCTCCTTTAGTTTTGATGAAGTTTTGATAGACGGAGATAACGAGTTATGATTGTTATGAATTTAGAATTTAGAATTAAGGCAGTGTAAAGCAAAAAGAAACTCTTTTGAAAGAGAATTTCATTAGTAATAAATAAATAATTAAATTTCAAAATAAAAACTATTTTTATCAACATAATTTAAAAACAAAGAATTTAATTTTTTTGGATGCCAGGTAAAAGTTAATTTTATAATAAGGGTGTGTTTTATTGTAAGCATTTAATTTGAGTAGAAAAAAAAATTTCAGATAATTGAATTGCCAAAAACTTGTTTCAAGAAAAATGATGAAAATTTTTCCTTAGAAAATAAAACATCATCCACCCTTAAGAAAACAAAAATAAAACCACATCCTCCCCTAAGAAAACATTTTCATTGTTTTCAAAGAAAATATTGCATTTTTAAGGTAAGTGGAAAAACGTTTTACCTTGAAAAAAATACAAATCAATCAAACGTATAGTTGAAAAATAGGTGGAAAAATACTTTTTTCATAGAAAAACGTGACTATCAAACGCATTTAATTGAAAAATAGGTGAAAAAAATACTTTTTCCATGAAAAATGTATTACAATCAAACGCACGTTAACTTAATAAGGAGCTTTCGAGACTTGTGTAAACCAAAACATACAAAACCACAAATCCCACACCACACAATTTTTTTCTCTTTTAATTTTTTTTGTTTAATTAAAAATTAGGATATCATAATCTTTTTTATGAAAAAATTAATTTTTTAACCATAGTTATTTTCATTCTTATACTTAGATGAACCAAACAAGATAATAATAAACATGTTATCTGGATAACTATTATCTAGATAATTTTTGTTTAGATAATCAATTTTATCCACAAACCAAACTAGCCTAAGAAAATCTAAAATATTATTATTCATACTATAAAATATTCAAATGCACAATAAACATGCCTTAATTAGAATTTGATTTTATTTTCAAGAGAAAATAGAATATTTGGTCCTCCAACATTTCAAAAATGTAAAAAATATACTATTAACTTTTAAAAATAGCACCAAACATTCTCAATGTTTGAATAAAATAAGCATGGTAGATCATTGATGATGTTCGATACTATTTTTAAAGGGTGAGGTATATCCCTTACGTTTTTGAAAAATTGGTGACAAAATATGATATTTTCCCTATTTTTAATTTAATGTGATTATTTTGACAAATTTAGAAGTTAGAGCTAAAAATCTACAAGGTATGTTCGGTTTTTTTTATAGATGGTGAGCACTTCATTTGAGTTTGAATGTACTGAGAGGTCCAATAAAATGAAGCCTTTATAAAATATAACTTTCAAGAGTAACAAAAAAATCACTTCTTTAAGGAGATTATTAATTTGATAAATGAATAATTTAATAATTTATCGATAATATTCATACTAAGTATGTTGGTGTAGGACAATTTGAGTATTATTTCTAGTATTCAATTCGTATGATTCTATTTTTCTTAGTAGATTATCAAGATTAGGAGATTACTGATGCTAATGTAAGAAGAGGGTTAAGCTTATTTATAAACACAACTCAAATTCAAATATTCAAGTTTTTCAGTTGAAGACCCAAAATCATTGAAAATTCCAAAAATGAACATCGACCTTTTAGATGCATATTTTGAGAAAGACGAGGTTGAATTCAATTTGAGTACTAAGAAAAAGTGAGCAACTTTAGATACATATTTTGAGAAAATACTGAATTAAGAAAAGAGTAATTATATTCACACAACACTTTTTTTTTTTTTTTTTTTACCATATTTTAATTATATTTAATATCCTTAATCTATGAATATTATAGTACTCATGTCCCCAACTTTTTTTATCACATTTTTATCCTCAACTTTTCATTAATTAGCACATATTGTGTTTATAATGGTTTCTGTCTAAAACATTTGTTGGAAATTCATAAAAAGACTTATTTGTCTGTTATATTTTAAAAATTAGATACAAAAGTACGATAAAATATTTTTTCTCATTTCAAAACACGTTAATAAAATATTTCGACAAAAACCATCATTAATGATGAAATGTGCTAATTAATAAAAGTTGAAGATAGGAATTCAATGATAAAAAGTTAAGAACATAATTACAACAATGAATAAAAATTGAAGATGTTAAAGTACTTACAAAAAAATTGTAGTGTGAATATAACCACACAAAAAAATTGAAGTCTTTCAAGTAAAAATTTCTTAACATGTATAAAATCTTACTTATGTAATCAATTATTATATTATATTTTCATCAAACCCTAAGAACTTTGAATAAAATTATTATCATATGCATTTAGCATAATTATAAATTTAGCATGCTGACCAAGACACCAAGTTGGAATCGAATTTTTTTGTTATTCAATTAAAATTATTAATTTATTAAATATTCATTTATCGAACTCTGGACTCGCGTTTTTGGGGATTTTAATTTATTGTAACTTATTTAGTAGAGTGAACTTGACACCTTTTTGGAAATGACCTCCATTCAAATAAGGGCAACCGTTAGTCGGTTCTAAATTAAGAGGTGGAATCTAATGGCTGTAATTGTGTCCACGTCGCTACTTGTGAACACTCCCATGCAAGCCAGGCTTCAAGGGTTTCGTCTGTCAAATGTGGTTGCGATTAAACAAGTAATAGAGAGCCAAAAGAATAGGTTCCAACCATTAAACCTAACAAGAGATGGCTAATAGTTTTCTGGAAAAAGTATAGTACTTGATGTCTTAAAGGAACACAATTGATTAACTCTTGCAAAAATCCCATAACAAATAACAACACTTCCATATTTCTAAACAAAAGCACCAAACTATAAAGACTAAAACCAGGGAGACAAAAACAAGAACTACTGATCACTTCAAACCACTCCTAGACAATAGCATTGGCAGCACTCGCAATCCTAGGCCAAAGATCAGCACACTCTTTTCCAATTGGGCCGGTGATTGCAGAACCTACAAAGATCAAAACAGATCGAAGAATTAGAATCCAAAGGCAAAACCCACTATTTTATAGCACAATCAAGAAGATTGCCAACGAGCACAGATAAAAAAAGGAATTCGCTAAGTATTACCTTTCATTTCACCCTTGGGATTCACAATGACCCCAGCATTATCTGCAGATGAGATTCAAACGACAAATATTAGAAACAAGTTCAAAATTTCAAGAGTGTCCTAGTAAACAAGATAAAACAATAAGAATCCCAAATCCCGTGAACAAAATCAAAACTGTATGGTCAAATTTAATGCAAAGAATCCATAACAAACACGCAACAATAGTACTATAGGAGAAGAAAGAGAAGCATGTAATGCTGATAAAACACAGTACTACTCAAACGTGACGGCATCGCACTACTAGAAACTGGCAACATTTTCTTAATCTATGCCTTCATGGCACAAGCAATGAATTGATAAACTAGACACGATTTTCCAACTTCAAATAAGCAATTAAATTTAAAATAGAACTTCAACAAGACACAAATACTCATTACCATTATGAAACACTAGGAATACCTCAGAAAGATTACACGAGATGCGTGAAACCCTGTTTGGCCCCCATTTTCTATAACTCATTGTTCCCCAAACTCATTTTAACCATGGAACCACAACTTTTGTCAACTTCTAAGCTATACATTTCATTAACTTTTATCAAATTCTCCTAAAAATCTAATTTTGCAAAATGCCATCTGTTACACGACATAATAGTTTGTGCAAGCTTTTTACAAGGAATTGAAAAAAATGCAACTGCAAATTAATCAGACTACAGTTTTTCCAAAACATAATAATTCAACTAAATCGCCAAGAAAATCACAAGTCATAAACAAAAGAAAAAATTGCACAGGACAGCAATTGTACACTTTTATTCACAAATTTATGATCCTGTGCGTTTGTACACAAATGTAAGTGTTAGTGAGGGGAGCGGGAGAGGGAGAGGTGTGAATGTGTATATCCATACCTTCGAAATACATGAAAACACCGTCCTTTCGGCGCCATGGTTTGCGCTGGCGTACAATGACGGCGGGCATGACCTTCTTACGGAGATCTGGCTTCCCCTTCTTAACTGTGGCCATCACCATATCGCCGACGCAGGCCGAGGGCAGCCTGTTGAGCCTCCCCTTGATCCCCTTCACCGAAATGATGTACAGGTTCTTCGCACCAGTGTTGTCGGCGCAGTTCACCGTCGCCGCCACCGGCAGACCCAGTGACATTCTGAACTTGTTACCCGCAGATCCTCCGCGTCCTGCACAAAAATCGATTAAATGAAAAATTAGATTGTAAAAACGAAACGAAAGATTGGGAAACGGAATAGTTTATCGGAAGACCGTACCTCGCTTCGACATTTTGGCTCTCTGTATCTCCCCCCTCTGGAGGCGCTAGGTTTTATTTGGGAGTTTAGGTGGGCTAGGGTTTTGTCGAGTTAAGGGGCTGTTTGGATGTGACAAAAAAGTTAGGCAATCCCAAACATGTTCATACCGTGAAATTGAAAAATTGATCGACCCAAATTGTCATTAACAAATCCAATTGAAAATGGAACCAATCTGCACCGTGCCCACCTCTAGTCTCTAGATATAAACTCGCCAACAAATAGTTGTAGGATCAAGAAAAGAAAATTTACAATTGTGAATTATATTATAGATTGATTTAAAATTTAAATTTAAAATTTTGATTTTTGAATGACTAAACCTCGAACCCGATTCACACATGTTATGCAAAACTTTATTGGCATATGTAATAAAATATATTAGATCATTAGATAGTACCATAGAGTAAATTTAATAAATTATCACCCAATTTTACTCTATATTACCACTTGTTCATCTAATTTTGAAATATTACTCATTGCTCACTTATCTATCTTAAATCATTCTCATCTATATACCGACTCATTTCAGTCAATCTACCTTAATAAAAAATGCCACGTGACGGACGGAATTCTATGTGGCACAAAAATCTGTTAAAATCTACCACATGAGTACAATAATTAAAAAAATAAGTATTCCAAGTTGACAAATTTGAATCTTTTCGGATCGGGTGGACAATCCTATTTTTCATGGTCTCTCTCTCTCTCTCTCTCTCTCTCTCTCTGTGTGTGTGTGTGTTTTGTAGAGGTTTAAAGTTTTGATGTTTGACTAGATTCTAATTGAATGGTGGAGCTAGCCTGCTTCATTTCAAGAACATAATAGAAAGGATTTTTGTGAGATATCGTTTTTGTTTGATATGATTAGCTTTGTAAATTGAACTTTGGGAAATAATGATTGTTGAATTTTTGGTGAGATTATTATTATAGATCGAACGTGGAATTGGAAGGTTGATTGTGATAAATCAATGAAATAGATGAATTCAAATGAGATGGTCGAAATTTGGAGAAGAAGATTGGAGAGAGTTGAGGTTCTTCTGATTTTTTGCGGGATTGAGATCGTCGTTGCAATGTAGAAAATAAAGCATGTCTTATTTCGGTGGCCAAATAGTTGATATTACGTGGCATGCGTTTTTGGTCATGTGACAATTTTAACGAAATTTTTGTGCCATATACGATTTTGTTGGCCACGTATCATTTTGGTAGTAAAAAAACAAATAAGTAAACAAAAATTAATTAAAAATTACAAGTTGACCATAATTAAAAATTACGAGTTGACAATATTGACAAGTTGGTAGTAAAAGAACAAATAAATAAACTAAAAATTAATTAAGAAGCTACCAAGAAAACAGTTGAGAGAATCAAGAGGTAGAATATCAAGAGAAAAGATCTGGACCCGAATCGGGGTCCACATCTAATTCCTGAATGATTGCGTGTAACAAAAAATGGCCCCCCACCTTTTACCGAAAAGGTCCACCCCCTTCTGACAAAAAACAGGACACCCCCACCCCCATCCCCATCCCCATCCCCATCCCATAAATCCACCTATTTATATCCACCAAACATAACACTTCTTACTACTTTCATTTGAAATTTATCCATCAGAATACATCTTGAAATTTGGCCAACCCAGTCACTTTTTTTTTTTATTTTACCCATATTAGCCACCATCTCAATCTCCTTTAATACTTCAGATTTATTTATTTAATCTCAAATGTTTGTAATAAATTATTAATTTATTTTCTATTTTTTTTTATTTGTACATATTTATTTTTTGTAATTTGCAAGATAGTTGTAATATTATTAACATTTTTTTATATTTTTTTTGTTTATTTGCACATATAATTAATGTATTTTATTTCAGTAAATTTTTGTAGGGATGGAATTTGAGAGTGGTGATAATGTATATCTTCCTCAAGTGACTATCAATGTCATTCTCCACGTCGGTCAAGAATTTGAATCATCCAATGTGGCGTACAAATTTTACAATCAATAAGCACGTGAATCGAAGTTTAGTACGCAAATAGAAAATAGTAAGAATAAAAAAGAGATGAATGAATATTTCTGGAAATTATTTGTATGCTATAAGGAAGGTAAAACGAACGAGACTTACCAGATGAGTCGTAAAGATGCTATGGCACGGGCTGGAGAAAGAAACTGTAGACATATACGTTATGGGTGCAATGCTAGATTATCAGTAGTAAAACAACAAACGGGTGAATGATGGGTTGTCAGGAAATTTGTTGAGAAACATAACCATCCCCTTGCTACTCCTAGCAGTGTACACTTGTTAAGGTCACACCGGGGTATCTCGAAAACAAAAAAGGCTCTTGTTCAATAGTTTTCAGAAGCTAATATTCGCACATGTCAGCAAGTTCGACTTTTGGAGATAGATGCGGAAGGTCCATCCTCCCTTGGGTGTGTGGAGAAGGATATCAAGAACTATCAAATGGATGTGCATCAAGAAATGCTGGGTCATGATGCGGAAACACTGATTGAGTTTTTCACCTTCGAGAAAGAGAAAAATACGAACTTTGTCTTTGATTATTAGACTTATGACAAGAATAAATTTGTGCGCTGTTTTTGGACAAACTGTGAATCACAAAGGTCATATGCATATTTTGGTGATATCGTTGTGTTTGATATAACATATAACACGAACAAGTACTCAATGGTCTTTGGTCCATTTGTTGGAGGAATCACCATGGCCAGACTGTTATATTTGGATGTGGACTGCTGAGCGATAAGACGACCGAATCATTTGTTTGGTTGTTCACTAAGTTTATTGAAACCATGCCAAACCATGCGGCTCCGGGGGTGATCATTATAGACCAAGATGCTACAGTTGCAAGATCTATCTCTATGGTATTGCCATCGACGTTGCATCGATTTTGTATGTGGCACATACTAAACAAATTTTCAGAGAATATGAATGTCGTGTTGTATAATGACCAGTATCACAGGCTTGTTCACATTATCAAGCAATCTGAGTCACCAGCGGAATTTGAACAACAATGGATCGAGGTGATGGAAACCACAAAGTTAGGTAACAATGAATGGTTGAGCAGTTTATTTGAAATACGTAGTCGCTGGGTACCAGCATACGTCAAACACATGTTTGCTGCAGGCATCTCTAGTAGCCAAAGATCAGAGAGTGGCCATTCATTCTTGAAAAAATATGTGGATAGGAAAAACTCTTTGACATATTTCGTTGCCCGGTTTAATATGGCGTTAGTTTATCTGAGGCATGAGGAGTTAGCTGCTAACCATATCGGTTTAACTCAAACGCCAAAGGTCACTACAGTCCTTATGATGGAGAATCAGATGGTGCAGATATACACAAAAAAGATTTTTTTGTTGTTCCAGAATGAACTGGTACAGAGTAATTCCTACATCTGCTCCAAAAGGTCAAGCTCCGACAAAGCTAAAGTATACGCGGTCCAGTGTTTTGAGCCAGGCAGAACATCTTATCGAACTCGGCAGGTTAATTATTTTTCATCCACCAACTATATCTCATGTAGTTGACAAATGTTTGATTTTGAGGGTTATCCATGCCGACACATGCTGTGCTACATGGAAAAAAACAAGTGATGATCTTGTTGGAGAAATATATTCTCCATATGTAGACAAAGAATGTTAAGCAAGTCAGAGTGTTCGATCCAACGACTGGTTCATATGTTCATTCATTAATGTCCAGACATAGTATGTTGTCTTATGCATTTTCAGATCTAGTTGACAAGGGGTCTTTAACAGATGCTCGAAGCACTTTTTTATTGAGTGAGTTTCAAAGTTTGCGCGTACGTGTCAAAGATATTGACACTAGCAATGATGTTGGCATGAGCAGAAACAGAAACAAGAGTATAGAAGAGACTCAAGTTGTTTGTGATCCTAACTCTGTTAGAGCAAAAAGATGCGGGAAGCTTCTAAAGTCGGGAAAGGATAAAGCACTTTCTCAATCCAATAGGCAGTGCAGCGCATATGGCACCAGTGGTTACGACAGAAGAACTTGTCCTACGTTGCAAAATAGGTAAGTAAATGTTATATATTTCCTTACTTATTGTTTTATTAGTGTTTGGTCCATTTGTTTTATAATAGGTAATAATTTGATTGTCAGCTTGGATAACACAAATCAACCACAATACTCGCAGGATCCATCAGACCAATAGTATCATGTTTCGGACCCACAGTACGCATATCATGCGTCGGACTCACAGTTCACGTATCATGCTCCGGACTCACAGTACGCATATCATGCTCCAGATCCACAATACTCGATCAAAGGCAGTAACAATGCATCACATTCCGTAGATGGTAGACCCACATGAGTATGATGTACGCTTTAACCCTCGTCACTAATTTATTATTCTAATGTAATATTACTTTCTTCTTTGTATGTGTAAATTATCAATTGGAGTAAATTTATTATGCACGCTTTATTTATTTTTATTTTTTACGTAAAATTTAATTTGTTACTCAAAATATAAACTAATCAATTAGTCTCACCCTAATCTTAATAATAAAATTAACGTTAACTATATTATTTATTATATGATATAAATAATATTTAACTCAATAAATATTATTATATATTATATTTTTAAAAAACAAATATAATGAATATAATAATAAAAAAATTTTATTTTTAATTTAATAAAATTTAATTATGTACATGTAAATTTGATAGTAAATAAATAAGTAAGAAAATGAAGAAAATAGGGGTGGGAGTTAAAGTAGGATTAAATGGGGGGTGGGGTTTGGCAGAGGAGAGGGGATGGGAACACCTTTTTACCCAATCGGAAAAATGATCAGGTCCAGATCTTTTCTCATAATATCAAACCATATTATTTGATGAACTTGTAATAGATCCACCTAAAGCATTGGAAGTATTGAAGCCATACCTATTAAAGAGCTAATCAATGGTGACCTACTTACCTAAGTACACAATTTTGCATTATTTATTTGTTATTCTACTTCGAGAATCATTTGAAATTAGACTTATGACGACATAGTTTATACATCATATTAAACAGCACGATAGATAAAATTTAATTTGTTTTTTTTCTTTTAATGCACTTTCGAAGATATTGTCAGATAGTAAAGATTTCAATTGACACCATAATTTCAACTATAAAATAGAAAAAAAAATTATGGTGTTTATTTTTATCAATGGCCAACATATTTCATTCTTTTTTAGAAACCTTATTTATGTTCCATAGCATATAGACCAGCCCTAATTCTAACTATTGAGTCTAGCATCCCAACTTAGAATGACAAATCATTAAGTGAAGTTACTAAAATCCTCATATATTAATTAATTAATCGATTGGAATTTAGTAACGTGCCTCACAAGCTAAATCCCCCACAAAACTCATTTGAGAGTCGAGACCACCAATTGAAAAATCTAACCACCCGTTTGAGCTTTGAATTCAATTATTCTATTAGATTTTGAAGTTGCTTTATAAAAGGCCAAACACAATCCAAATCCTTGTATATTGATTACCAAATTTATATTTAGCACATATTTGAACATGCTTAAATTATAATTTTAACTGATCAAATTAATCAAACATATTTTTTATCCACACATTTCATAAGACTCACAACTTACAACCCACTTTTTATCTACACATTCAACAACTCATATGATAAACACTTAAAAAATAATTTTAACACTACCAAACATACACTTATACGATGATTTTTCTACACATACTTGAATGAAATTGATCTCCAATGCAGTCTTACATAGAATTTTAGAGAACATTACTTTAGCACCATCAAAATGCCGTCCTAAATTCTCAAAACTATGGATTCCCACAATGGAAAAATCGATATATTTAAAATAGCATGCATTTGCATTTCTTGAGAAGTAAATAATTTGCATTTCCTGAGAGAGGTAAATAATTAATTTAATAGTCCTCAAATCTGTGCTTGAGAGTTCAGCACAACTACTTGTATTCACTCCGAGCATGACAACAAAAATCAATCGTGTGCATAACTAGATAGGAAGCGAGAAGGCAATAAAAAGTGAAACGGAGAATGTTATGTGAAGTGGGTGTGTGGCAATTGGCAAAACAAAAAAAAAAAAACAGTCTTGATCACAACAAATTAAAAATCTGCTACATGAATTCTTTTTTGCCACCCCGTTCAAGTGGGGATGCAAAAACCTTCAATGAAAAGGGTAAATTAATACATAAGTGAGTTGAATCCACAAGTAAATCACCCCATTAGCAGCGTACATACCAGTGGCTAAAGCAGACAACACCGGCCTTGGTCAGCTCTGCTAAGCAGAAAATGTACAAACATCACAGGGTGAAAAGTCCAAAACTAATGCTGATGAGATCACATGTGCCCTAATGGCATTGAACAATTTTAATGGAGAAAAAGAAGTCGATTGTTTTCATTGTACTGCATAGTACCAAGCATGCATTGAAGGGCATGACTGAGACAGCAAGGTCGCATGAAATGAACCTCGAGTCCTGGCTTACGAGTTGTGAAAACTCAACAAATGTCTTCCTAAGCAAAGATTTTGAGTACAAATGCCTCAACTTGTCCCGCAATCAAATTATACAGCATTCCAATAGAGCCAAGAGCCACTAACAAATACTTGAATCAGATGGAAATTCATAAATACCAGACCCAGTCCAGTCAATTATGTCATTCACTGATTTTTCACCAGCGGAAAGCAGAATCAAAAGCCACGTGGTCATCTCCTCAAAGATCTGGATCCTGCCAAACAACGGGTTCTGGTTAGCAGTATTAATGAAAGCCAAGAAAATACACCAAATATTCTTGATAGCAACAAATCTGCGCCCAACTTTATGATTCTGACTTCTGCAATTATCTACAAAAGCATGACGTTTGCAATACGGATAACAAACATGGGTTAACATATTAGTGGCATTTAAAAAATATAAATTAAGAAATTGTTCAAATCTACAGCTGAATCAGGATATGCCATAAAACTGTACAGTTTTCAAAAAATAACTTTACTCAGAAGTAGAGAGATTGAGCTTTTAACCAAAAATAAGAAATTTTACGTTCCAAATATATCAGATCTTTAACAGGCACAGTAATATGCACAAGCCAAAAAAGTAAAATGGTGTAACATAGGGGAGAGGAAAAAACTTGAGCAACCTTACTGTTGGTTACAAGCTATTGCAAACAATTCACTCTCATTCAGAAAAGCAAACAGATCTTCTTCCTACGTCTTGTTAAAAAATAAACAAGGTTAAAATTGAAATTGAACTGGGAGACAAACGAGATAATCTACAAACTCATGACTTTTGCAAGACCCGGTCAAACGAGCCTGGGTATAGATATTGGTGGGAGTTCAAAAATATAGCTGAAGAAGTATGTTCGCACCAAATAGCCATATGAAATTATATAAATTATAGTTTTTCTAAAGTAGCAAGATTGATTTCCTACTAAAGGAAAGACATGGGTTGCACCAAAAAACAAAAAACCAAGCCTTATTACTAACAAACTAAGCCTTATGCAAAATGATTCTTCTATCATTTATGAGGATCCTCCTCCATCTTCTCCGCCTTCATTTCCAATTCCTCATACTATCTTGAGTGTGTACAAGATAAAGATCGAGAACTAAAGGTTTATTTGAGAAGGAACAAGGCACATTTTCCTCAACAGTACCAATCAGCAGAATTGAGCACAGAAATTCTAGAAAACACAAGTCTCTAATCTTCCCATGAATCTTGATCTTGACGTCTCCACTGCTCATAAGGAAAGATATTAGATCTTGCACTTTGCATCCCATTTCTAAATTTGTTTCCTTATCACAAATTGTCTCGTAACTTTAGAGCCTTTACTATGATTTTGTTCCAAGAAGTATACAGGACGCTCTACTTATTTCAAGGTAGAAAGAGGTTATTTATGATGAGAACATGGCATGGAAAAAGAATGGTACATGACAGCTTGTTGATCTTCCACCAACAAAGAAACCAGTCGGTTACAAATTGGTGTTTACAATAAAGCAAGAAGCTGATGGAACAATTGAAAGATTGAAGGCAAGACTTGTTGCAAAAGGGTTTGCACAAACTTATGGGATCGACTACCAGGAAACTTTTGCTCCAGTGGCAAAAATCAACTCAATTTGACTTTTTCTTTCCCTTGTAGCTAAGCTAGATTGGCGTCTTGAATAGCTTGATGTTTAAAATGCCTTCTTTATGGTGATATAGAGGAAGAAGTGTATTACCTAGATTGATGTCTTAAACAGTTGATGTGAAAAATACCTTCGTTTATAGTGATCTAGAGATAAGCAAGGAAGCACCAACACAACATGGACACGCAGTTTTTCAAAAAAGGACCATCACAAGTCATCGGGGACACTTTACATTAAAATAATATTTATTTATTTTTAATTTTTATAGCATGGGAATGCTTAATCCCTAGAACAAACAAAATGATGGATGTGTTTTCTTTAATTTCTAATTAAAGTTAGGGGTTGATAGTAATTTTGACGGTTAAAAGGTCGTCCAGCTTTTCAAAACAAAAAGTATGTTGCTCAAAGGGTTCAACAGTAATTTCGTTGGTAAGAAGAGAAAATCTCATTATTTATGCATTAATTAACCGAGTGTCTTGCCTATTGAAAAGCCAAAGTTGGTGTTTCGAACAGGGCATTTAAAATAAAATAAAAGTTCTCAATCTACTATGGTTTGGATAAGCCGTTCGAACTTCGAACCAGATGCAATGAACATCGTCCATACTTTGACTAGGGTTTAGATGCGAATTTCCATCCAACACCCAACGTCTTGCGATAACAATATCAGAAATGGAGAAGACGATAGACCAGATGAGTTTATCCTTTTTACTTCTTTATTTTTGTGTTTTTGTTTTTCAACTCACAGCATTTGGCGATACATACATGGTTTGTCAGCGACGAGTCCAACCGTACAAAACCAAAAAATAAAATAGACATGCCACTTGGAGTATCCGACGCGTGTCGGTGTCACATAAGTGTTGGACATTGACACGCCAGTGCCGGTGGTATGTCAATGCTTCCCAGGGAAAAAGTCTATATGGAGTTGCCTCCTATATTTGAAGATACCTTTGGTAGAAAGAAAGTGTACAAATTAAGCCCTTGTTTGGAATAACTTAAAAAGTTAATAAAATGATGAAGTCAAAATCAACAATTAATTTTAACCACACAATAAATTGAACCCACAACTTACATCAACCTTCAAACCACGCATTTCATCAACTTTTATCAAAATTTGCTAAACCTTTTATCAAAAACTTAGTCATACAGGCCCTAAAGAAGTCATCGTATGGACTAAAAGACCACCTCAAGCTTATTTTGAAAATTTACTAAAGCAGTTCGTTGGTGTCAATATACTCAAACTAAAGGTGATCATACTATGTTCTTCAAACACACTTGAAATGAGAAAATTGTAGATGATATTATTGTCATTGGAAATGATGTTGAAATAAGAAAACCCAGAAGGATGTTGGCTGAAGACTTTGAGATTAACAATTTGAGAACCTTGAGATGTTTTTTGAGAATCGAAGAGGCAAGATTGGTAAAGGAATATTTCTCTTGAAGAAAGTATATTCTAGACTTCTTAAAGAAACGTGCATGTTCGGCTGGCCTGCAGACCAAGAGATACACTAATTGATCTCAATCACTTTGGGAGCCATTGTCAAGAGCAATGTAGTTCATATAGGTCGATACCAAAGACTAATTGGTAAGTTGATACATTTATCTCGTACTAGACATGAAATTACATTTTCAATTAGCGTAGTAAGTCAATTTATGCATTCTCCTTATGAAGACAAAGGGTCTACATCTGGGTATTACACATTTGTTGGAGGGAACTTGGTTATGTGGAAAAGTAAGAAATAAAATGTGGTGGCAAGATCAAGTACTGAAGCAAAGTTTACAATAATGGCTCAAGGAATACGTGAAATTCTTGTGGTTAAAGATATTGCTAAAAGAACTACGAGTAACTCGAGAGGATACAATGAAGCTCCACTGTGTTAACAAAGCGGTTATCAACTATGCCCACAATCCCATTCAGCATTATAGTGCAAGCGTATTAAAGTTGATAGGCATTTTATCAAAGAAAAGATTGAAAGTAAACATATTTGTATTCCATTTGTTTCTAGCAGCAAAGCCCTCCAAGACCTATTTTCTATTCATGTGTTAGCAAGCTCAGAATGATAGATGAATTTGATCCAACTTGAGGGAGAACGTGGAAAATAACTGTAATTTATTTTCTAGTTGATATCATTAGCACAACTATAGGAATGTTGGGGCATAATTAAAGAAAAAAATTGAAAGTTGTCCAGTTTTCTTTCCTATATATTTGTTGTCGTAGCCTTCAGAATTCATTTATGAAATATATGAAATTTCACAAAATCCATCAGTTCTTTCAAACCTATTCTAATAAAATGCATAACTCTTATAAATGGGAGCCTTTTAAGTCGACAAAAGACATCCCTCAACCACCGCGCCTCCCTTAATTTATCCTCAATTAGTATCACCTCTACTTGTTGACATATGTTCTCATTTCTAACATTTTTATTCGAACACGACCACATATCCATCTTAACATCCTCGTTTCCGCTACATTTATCTTATGACATCTTGTCCTTCAACAACCCAACACCCAGTATCATGAAATATAACATCTAACAGTTGTTATATAAAACAGAACTTTAACCTGAACCTTTTTATCCCACCAAAATTCTTGTTAATCCATCCCATCCAACCCTTAGTAATCCTATGCATTACATCTTCTTCAATTCCACCTTCCTTGTTAGTAATCAAACCTATATATCTAAAACCATCACTTTTCAAGTCAACGTGATTCTCTATAGTAACTTCTATCCTTATCCTTAATATTACTAAAGTGGCGTTGCATGTATTGTGTCTTTATTCTACTTAACGTAAACCTTTAGATTCCAAAGTTCCAACTTATGACTTAACCTCTTCGTAGTCTCGTCAACTAAAACTATATCATGAGGTAACAGCACACAAGGTAACATGCATGTACCGAAAAACAAATTGTAGAACCTAGGAGAGACGAACATAATTGAGCAACCTTACAATTGGCCAGCGCTATTCACTATCATTCAGAAAGAGCAGAAGCAGTCTTCTTTTACAGCATGTTTAAACAGAAGGTCAGAATTGAAGCTGGACAATGAGACAGTGAATCATGCCTACAAGTGAAATACTTACTACTTGGACGCTTTACACTGCGGCAGAACCTGCTGCCACATTGACAGCGAAATGCCTTAACTGGATGATCATGGTCGTCAAAATCAATTCCATAATCCTGCAAGGATAACATTAAAATTTCTTAATAAAGAAAATAATCAAATACACAAATTATGTGGGGCATGGCCATCAATTGTTATTTACTTAAAAAAGCACATGATTGAACATAGACACGGATAAAAGAGAGTAAACAATGCAATTAGCTGCAGTATAACATTTACTTAGAAATCAATATCTTAGATTCAATCTTATGTTGCTAGATTTCTAGACATATAATAATCCTTTAAGTTAGAGATAAGTCTATACTGGGGAACTTTCCTTGTGTATTTCTTCCAGTTGGCCCATTGTTCGTATGTTAAACAAGCAGCTCTAGACACTATTGGACTCTCCCTCACTCCCATCTTGTTTTCTCCTCCTCAATTCCCTTCTCTCACTTTCGTCGCATCATCATGAGATACACAGAATGCCCTACTTGGAACCAGATAGCTATCGAGCCTACTTTGTGAAGGCCTCTTTAATTCAGCCTGATGCAGGTCAACCAATTCTTTGTACTTCTCTACTTACCTATCCGTGCACATTTAAAATATCAATATGCACCGTATGTGTCGCCCTTGGCAACAGTGGTTATGGTAAGGTCCTTCCTTTTCTTATTGAATGAGAGAAAGCGGACCAGTTGAGTGGCCAGTTCACTGGCTAGTTCACTCGAGTTAATAATGACTGGTAGAAACGAAATGAACATCAGACTCAGATGTGCAACAATGAAGTCACCACTAACCCTTTTTTAATTTATATTGCTTGTGCCTATGTTATAATCCTCCTATTTACTAGTTGGAACTTGTACAAATTACGTCCTCTTTCCAGAAATAGTTATTCCCTCCCCAAAAAAGACATTACTAAAGTACATAATGTGACTAACAAGGATTCTTGTTCCTGAGATGTGAGGGTAAAAATGAAAAGTTACATCAAGTATCCACTTTATCAACTAACTTCGTGACATTTCAAATCACCTCAGTGAATTATGGATGAAGGAGTAATATTTAATACGGTAAACAAAAAAAGGTGGGTGCCAAACAAGGATTCTTGTTCCTGAGATGTGAGGGTAAAAATGAAAAGTTACATCAAGTATCCACTTTATCAACTAACTCCGTGACATTTCAAATCACCTCAGTGAATTATGGATGAAGGAGTAATATTTAATACGGTAAACAAAAAAAGGTGGGTGCCAATGGACAATCTAACATGTTTGCAAAACTCATTTCAAAGAACTATTACATACACAATTCAATATATTATGAAAAACAGTCACGCAACCAAGATGTAACCAAATCTAACTACCATGTCCAGACAAGAAAATATATGGTGCAGATATATCCAAAACATATGCTAAACTGCAGCTACCATCCCAAGCGTATAGTGTCATTTGCACTTTTTAGCCTCATCTTTTGTTCTTGGTATTGAGCTCCTCAATCTTTCACTTTTTTTAGCGCAAAATGGTACTCACTGACGGAAACCGTCCAAAATGACCATCAAGTGGACGTAAAAGACAAAAGTACTCTTCAATTAAACAAGTAAAAGTGAAGAAAAAAATTCAAAAATACAAAAACAAAAAATCTTTCATCTTCCTACCTCCACTGCACTCCAACCAAGCCCCACAGCAGCCACCACCCACCATCGGAATCTCCACCCAACACAGCCCCAAGCAATTGCCCAACCACATAAGAAGCCAATATGAGAGTCACAGCCCACACATTCCATGGATAGAACATTCTCTTTCTGAAATCTCCTTTACACAACTATGCCCAAAACGAAAACTTTAGTTTTCCATCACTCAATTTTCTCACCATCTGCCATTACACTTTGCCACATTCTCTAAAGATTCACCTTTTCAATTTTCTTTAGCCATTTTGGGAGCTATTTTTCCTAAACTGGATTTTAATTTTTTTGGATTTTCCGTTAATTTGTGCATGTTAATATCTATTTTTTTCTTTGCAGATTTGTGTAAAAACCCAGTAGATGGAATGAAAGCGAATCTTGACATAAAGACCCAATATCTGAGACTGCCTTCTTCCTGATATAAGGCTAATCTGCACTTGTAGGAGTAACAGAAATTGAAATTTCTCCAATATTTAGATCGGTAAATCATTGTGGGAATGACCTTTGCAAGTAGAGTCAAAATGTTGAGTACTCTTCAAATAATAGATCGATTGTTAGCTGATTTGCGGGATGAACACGATCAGTTTAAATGGAGTGCAAGCATCAGTTCCTGAAAAATATCCCAAAAAAATCTTGGTCGAAGTAGTTCTAGATGCACACACTTGAATAATCAACTACCCTCTAGAATCTTGGACAAGAAAACTCCCATGGATGTTCTATCTAAGTTCTTCCCTCTATACTTCAAAGTCAAAATCAACTTCCTCTTGAGGTAAACAGTTGTTCCACTTTTGTTCATATCCATGCCAATCAGTATAGTAAATTGGATGCCCAAGCTGTTAAATGGTATTTTTCGAGTATTTCCAACAAACAAGGATTCAAGTGTTATCACCAAGGCTAGAAAAGATGTTTGTATCAATGAATGTTACTTTTGCTGAAAATCTATCTTCTTTTCTACACATTATCTTCAAGGGAAGTAAAATGGAAGATGAGGGGAAGTCAAACCTGGATTTTTATCTCCTGGACATCAATAACCGCTCAAAGAACCCTTCACCAAGCAGTCTCGGTCCAATTATTGTTTTATCCCAAGAAACACGACACGGATATGCGAACACGGACGGACACGACACATCACAAACATGCCGAGACATGAATTTTAGATAAAGTAGGAAAAGAACAATTCAGTGGCACCTCGATTTAACTTCTTTAAAATTATACATCTAAGTACTGTATCTTTATTTTTATAATTTTAATGTTTTGATAAAATAAATACTTTTTTAACTTTCAATTTTTGTTGGTGAAATTTTTTAAAATCGGTTAAGTAGCTATTATTTATATTAAAAAAACTGAGTTTACACTCTTTATTACCATGATTTAAAACATCCCAATTGAGGCCTGCCTCAACACATTGTTTGTGAGGCAATTTTTGGAAGCGTACACCTCATAGGCTTGTGAAGAGTGCACTCCTTAATTTTCCATACATGGGCACACAAATAATTAAAAATTCTGATTGGCCCAATTTTCAACAGTCCACCGCCCCACCAAAACATCAAAAAATTGTGTTTCTCGTAGAACCACTTTGGGAATAGTCCACAGCCCAACCAACTAAAGTAATAGTTCTTTTTTGTTACTTTATAGATTTTTCTTTAGTTTGTTTGCAAACTTCAAATTGTTCAATGATGAATTTTGAAGATTTTTTATGATTTATTATGCGCTTACTTTGTATTTTAATAATTTTTTAACTTTTTTTTGGTTTACAATGAGGTTTATGCCTCGTCTCACGAAAGAAAAATGTCTCAATACCCAATTACATATTTTTAATCATTGTATATTACTACTACCACATAAAGAAAAATGCATATCATAGATCTTTAAAAAAAAAATTCTAAATGGAGGTCGTAAAACTTCTCACATTATTGACTCTTTTAGACAAATGTTTTAATAATGAAAAATTTCATTAATTCCAAAATATAAAACATGGGACTTTTCGTGTCCTTGACGTGTCGAGGACATGTTCCTCGCGTTTCTAGAACTAAAAGAATATGAACAATATAGGACAAGTAGCTTGGCACGTAGGACACGCGCCTGAGGGGAGTTCTTAAAGTATCCCCTTTAATATCGAAAATTTAAAATATACATATATAAGACGTACTACGTGACATGCCGAACAGATGTCCTGAAGTCCGACAAGATACATGCACATGTCGAACACGAATACACCACCTTAATAGAAGTGCATGTGCTTCGTAAGATTTATCTAATGGAAATGAAGAACGGGAAGTTTGTGATACACTACCATTGAAAGTCTATTCAGAAATTGGTCACCTCCGCATCCAATGTGGGTTCAAAATTCCGAACCAATAACAATATTGAACTCCACCTTCATCCGACTCCTTTCAAAGGAACAAATAGAAGCCATTCAAATGACCAATATTAGTTAACCACTGCCACCATATGATGATTTTTGGTAGCTCCCAAGGCTCGTAATAAAGGTTACAGGTTCAAATCTGTCTCCGCAACATTTCCTTTATCAAAATGTTTAGATCTAACTCTGTAACTAGTAATTAGAGTAATTTTCCCAATTAGGAAAGGAACAAGGAAGTGTACAACGCACCTTATATTCAACTTTGCTTCATTTGATATATTATCCTTGACACATCATACCTTCTTATCCAACTAAACCCTACTGGAACACCACTAACAGTCTAAGAGGCACTTAAGGATGAGAACTGGAAGAAAGAAGTATATGATAAAATAAAAGCTCTTGAGAAAAATTAAACTTGGAAAATGTTGAGCTTCCAAATGATAACGGGTAGATGGGTGTAAATGGGTGTTGGCAATAAATAAAAAGTTGAGGGGACTTTGGTAAGATACAAAACTCAACTAGTTGCCAGGAAAGATAGTCAAATAATGCAAACCTATGGGTTGATGACTTTATACCATTTCCCGCATAGAAAAATTAAGTACTATTCATATGTTATTAATTTTGGGAAATAAATCTTGATTGTCTTTGCAACAATGATGTTAAAAATGTTTTTTTAATGGCAACCTAGAAAAGCGGGTATTCGTTGAAGCTTAACTAGGATTGATGAGATTTTTAACAATAAAAGTGTGGAGTTCGAAAAAATGCATTATTGAGGCTACAATAATAGCCTCAATAGTCCATAAGGAAGATATGACGGTAATGTTCTCGTAAAGATAGATGAGCTTAGAAGGCAGTTGTCCAAAGAGTTTGAAATAAAAGACTTAGAAGGCTCGAATATTTTCTAGTATTGATGTTGCTTTACTCAAGAAATAGAATCTTCATCTCACAAGCAAAATACATCCTTGATCTCCTCAAGGACAAAAGGATGCTTGGTTCTAGACCATTTGATACTCCTATGGAACTAAACCTGATTTGCTCAGCAATTTTGGTAGTTAGGACGAGACTAAAATTAATCAGGTCTTCCTACCTATTGATAGAAATCTTACCAAATCGATCCCTTTGAGTTTGCACAACTAGAACGACAGAATTATCTGGCATTATGAAAAGAATGGAAAGTATTCTGTTAGGAGTGGTTATCGACTTCTACTCAAAGAACAAATATCTCATATCGGTCCAAGCACAAATGGACTAAACCTATGGTAATAACTTCTATGGAAATGGCGACTGCTACCCAAAATTCGAATTTTCCTTTGGTGTGTATTTCACAATGCCATTCCAACCTACAACAATAAGATGTTTCTGGCATGTGAAATTTGCGAGTATATGGTTAAAGATAATTCTTGAAGATCTCAAAATTCACTGAGAAGAAATTTATGTATATTGTGATAATAATTCAATAATTAGCGGGTGGGATTTGACAGATTCAATATTCAGAAAAGGACATCTTGGTTCTTAATTCTTAGCAAGTCCGTATTCATTTTGCATGAGAAAGCACAAAATCAGAAACAGATTAGGTTACCTTTCTGGCAGCAGGAGTCTTGTATAAAATATAAATAGTGTATGTATTATTATTCAAAATAAGATAAGACCAAAAAAAAAAAAAAAAACTCTCGCACATTCATACATACATACATATAAATATATATATATACACACACACATACATATACACACAAACATATACGTATAACTAAACAAAACAGCAAACTAAGCCTTATTCCTATAAAATCTAGGATCAGCTACACGCATTCTTTTTCGCTACTCCTTCCGGTCCCTCTCTACATCCATTGGAAGATCTAAGGCAATCAGAATGTTTTTAACTACGATAGACCATGTTAATTTTGGTACCACTCTCCCTTTCTAATATGTTCTATTGAGATCTCATTACTCTTGTGAATGGGAGCTTCTTTAAGTGACATCCCCCAACCACCTAAGTCATCCTACCCTTAATTTATGCTCAATGGGTGCCTTAGTCTTTCCCCAAAACCCACCTAAAATAATACTAGGATAGATGGTTTTCAACTAGCAATGATCAGGTTGAAAGTTGCTTAAGCATACACTGCATTTTCATTCTAACGGATTTATGATATTTTCAAGACACCAAAACTCCTTTTTCAATGACATAGTGCTTCCTCAACATGATGCTAATTTCAGTAAAATATGGTCTAGATTAAAAACATCCACCAATATTACTGCCACATTTCCACCGTTCCAAATTGAGCATTTTCTTGCTCCTCGGTTAACAATCATGAAGCAAGTGTTTTTCCCATTAATCATTTCACACCAGTCAAATATACACTACTTATCTAATAGTAGACATCTATACCTCTCTAGAGCAACAAAAAGCAAATTTATACATAAAGCATAATGCAATGAAATAAATCCTACTCACCCAAGTGAGTTCTTCCATGGCTTTTACCTTTCTTGTAGTGAAAAAGGCAAGCTGCATTAAGAGATGCAAAATCCAATAAAACTGTGGACGCAAATAATTAACAGCAGGCAACATGGAAAATGGAAAAGATAAAAAGTGCAGGATAGGATTTTATACATGGTAATAGTGGTGATCAGGTGTCTCCACTTCCACCGGTATCTCCACCATGTTTGAATCGAAACACCTAGCAGGATATAAAATTGATTATTAAGAAATCTGCAATTGAAATCAAAGAAAGGCTCTGAGAAAGAGATGTCTCTTCTACAAAATTTAATGCATTCTACATTCTGGATGCAGGGGGGTGATTGGACACAAAAGAATAGTTTGTCTTTGACAAGGATGCTGACATATTTAAGCAAATGCAATTTTATGGGTATATGTATGTGCTTCTAGGAACCTGTGGGAGGAGGAGAGAGACTCAATTACATAAACATAAGAGTTTTAGGAAGTGAGCATTATTGGATGGGTTGAATAGGATAATCTAATAAATGAAATAAAAAAGTTTGAAATTAATGCTTACCTTCTTCAAGTTTCCCCATCTTATCTTCACATTATCATAAACAATGTGATAAAAAAAATGGCATTTAGATATTTGTACTGAATGACTAGACCCTTAAACAAAGCTCTACTAAGCTCTTTGATGGAGCAACTTTTGATAACACAAAGGAATCATACTAATAATCCTTTGCCTTGGTATGCTCTTCCTCTCTCTTTTGGAAGGGGCTCATTTTTTGGACAAACCAGAATCGTGTTACTAACTTGCAATATCACACAAGAGACTAAGACTAAGATACATGATTACCCACCAGTGAATTTCAGGGGGACAAAAATAAAATGCGTAGCATGCTCAATCAAATGAACTTACCTATGATTAATAAACCTTGCCACGTTACCATAATATGTAGCATCTAAACAAAGAGCTTCTTCATCCTTTAGCACAACTTCGGAACCCCAATCAGCATCAAGAAGCACGGGATATGAATGTTCTTCCCTTTTGGAGCTCCGTGAAACACGATCATATAGCTCCGCATTTGTTAAAACTTCTCCAACATATTCGCAAACAAAGGCACCTTTTGGCAGGTCCTCTAGAGTGCGTAAACCCCACCCTTTTCCACCAGGGGCCATAAACACCTGAAGGAAAAAATTATATGAAGAGAAATTAGTGCAATCATGGATAACTTATTATTAAAGCATCAACAATACCATGGGACTCCATAACCAAGGAAGAAGCACATGGGGTTGGGTCTAGGTCTGAACATAGCCAGGAACTCCAACCTGTAAATTGCGACTTATTCCCCTTTGTACCACTCGATTGCCACATTGTATAGTACACCCACATTTCCACCAACATTCTTTGATGAACTTCCTCACCAAATGACCTTTGCAAGATCCAACAATATCTTCATTTTTTGACCTTTCCAGTGGGCATTCCTTACAAAAGTACTGGCAGTGTTGTTCAGGATCCCGATTCATTGAAATACACTCTTTAAGGAATTCATCCTTAATGAGTCCATCTGTTGTGTATGCAAACTCACCGCCAGTTTCATGTGAACATGCACAAGGCATGGATAATGATAGACAATCACCAGAACAGGTTGAACAACAATTATTATCTCCTATACGAGCTAGAGAAAAATTCACATATGCATTTTGGAAAACAGCATTTTTGGGTATGTAGAAGAAAGATGGCGGAGACTTGTTATTAACTTCATTCACCAGGGTAATTACTACTCTTTCTTGTCCCTTGGCTATATCAACGACGTCATGGAGTGACCTTATCGTTTCAGGTGTCAATTGATGCTCCTGGCTAACTATAACATGCTGGAAGTTTGTGTCTACAAGATCATTCTCTTTATTTTCTTCATTTGTTTCACAGTAATTTTCATTGGCCTTCTTGTTAAGCTGCATGCCGTCATCCACGCCATCACAAGGTGGAGGAAGTTGTGGTTCTTGGGGCAGAACTACCTCCTCATCAAACTGAGAACTGACTGATCCATCCAAAGAATTAAAGTGCGCGCCTTTAGCACCTAAAGCATCTGTTGCAAAAGATTTTTTGAATGAATAAATACTGAGTTTCACATCTATGGTTACTGGCAAATAATTAGAGGATTCAGTTCCTAATTTCAGAAAGCATTCACACATTTCTTTCATAAGTTTCATCGCTGAAAAGTTCGGATCATAAGTTTTATATGATCAGACATTTATCATCCATAGATTTTAGTACTGCATTAAGAGTAGGCGTGTGGAAGCCAGGCCTTCCAATAGCCAAGTTGCAGCTCAGAAAAATTTTCACCTCCCCAAAAGGTGAGGAAGCAATCTCAAGGTTTGAAGAAGATTCACCTGAAACCCTTGCCGGCTCACCAATGTTTCTCGTTTCATTTGAAATGGGATCCCCATCAGCTGTGCCTTTTTCACCCATTGACTGTGATGCTAACGGATCAGGACCATTATTTTCTCTGATTGAACCATTTCCACTTGATGACTCTCCTTTACTTGATGGATCTGAAACGATGAACTCGCAAAAATTCAGCAATATTTCCTACGAAATAGATAAAAGCAAATGCAGGAGATAAACCTAAGTTGAATGTGTCAGACATATGCCAAATATATTGGTAGTTTAAATAAGACACAATCTGGGAACTCAAAGGAATAACCCAGAACTGGGCAGCAAATACTTCTCTCAACAGTCAACGTCCAATATATGAAAATCAATCAAGTATATAAAAAAGTAAGTCATAATCAATATACGTCCACATTGACAAATATAATCGGAGGTCTTGAACTTTTAAAAAACCTAAAAACTTAACAGAAACCAACAAACACCAGGACCAGGTATTTCCGGGAGCCAAATGGGAAGATGGTCCAACGATCCAAGTGAAGTAGAGGGACCAATTATATGGACAAAATTTAGATGGGTAAGTTAATAAATAGAAATGCAGAAGCAAAGCTCACATAAACTAACAAAATAAAAATGTGTCAAAATGATAGTAGCTTTCAGCAGGATGTTTAAGCTATACCTGGCTGGATGACCGTAATAGGAACCTCAAGCTGTGACACGTCATAGGTGACCGGCTCGTCTTTAATTAAAACATGACTGGTAGTGGTCTTCTGTTTGGGCAACACTGCAATGCTGGGCTCAAGCTTTGGCTCTTTAAGGCACCCAGCAAGAGATGACCTCTTCTCCCCAGAAGGAATTTGAGGTGAGAGAGTTCCCTTTCCTCTATCTCTGAGGCGCATTGGATGAGAAACAGAATTGGATTCAGTTCTCAAACGGATTTTTTGCTGACTTATATTGACAGCACTAGGCCGAGAGGGATCACACCTCTCCTGGACCATCATTGATTTGGTAGAAACGGGTAGCTCTTCTTTGTTCTTACCAAGTAATTGGCATGCAGCAGCCTGTGACTCAGACCTCAGTTTTCCAGTATTTGGCTGAGGTGAGTCTGCTATGCCTTGTGACTGATTCTGATTCTGGGGACACGTTTCACGAAGTTCATCCTGTTCTTCTTTAGGTATGACACGTGAAGTTCCAGGCAAGCTAGTATTATTTAAGGAGGGTGAAGCTTCACCTTCTCGGTTTCTTAGTCGCAACCTTTTAAAGGGTCGTTCAGGCTCCTCATTAACCTGAGCTTCTTCCTCCAAATAACCCTCCTTCCATTTAACAGAAGTGGACAGGTTCAGTGTCATAAGATTGACAAAAATAAGAGAAGAAAGAGAATAACAATAAAAATTCACTAGCATTAAAAAATTGTTTCCAGAAAGCACAACCATCAAAAAAATAAAAAATGCTGCTTACTTCATTATTCACAATCTTCTTGGACTGCTCTATTGCCTGAATGATAAGATAAATCAAGAAAAATTTGCACTTCAACAAAAAGTATTCAAAACTTCGAATGATAAGGAGTCTAACAGATGGAATTAACTTAAAGGTAATAACTCAAAAGAGGAAAAAGGGAGAAAGAAAAAAGAACAATTTTTGAGGGGAACACCATACTTCTGCTTCCTCGCTCTCAAATATAGCATCAGCAAGGGCTCTGTAATTTTCCCCTTCAATAAGCTCCCAGTTTTTATCAAACAACTTTAGTAGATTTTTCAATACAGGCTTCACCTTATCTTCGGAGATCCCAATAGCCTTCATAGCACGAAAGGCTTTCGTAACTCTTGGATTCGGCGGCATGCTTATTCCAACAGTTTTTATAAAGCAGCCTCTGAACCTTCCAGGGAACCTGTATTCCTTAATTATGTGAGCTACAGAACAACAGAAAATGCCTAAATCTATAAACTAGTAAAGTAAACAAATTTCAGTGACAGATAGCCACTGACGTATGATACACAGAACCGTCAAAACTAAATATTGGGGTGACCAGGCCAAATAATGATCATTACGTCAAGCAGGTAGCAGAAGCTAGATAGGTTGCTTGTGTCAAAAAAAGGAAACGCGCTCAAAAAGACTCGTATTTGTCTTGTTTCAGACCTTTGGGTTCCACCTACATAAATGGTGGGGATACTAGCCTAAGTTATTGGCCAGCAATGAAGCTCCAACTTTTAGCTGGAAACCAAATGCAGCAAAATATGGAGAAGAGATACCTGCTAGCCCCAGTAGTGTCCACACCAATTAATACTTGACATCCTTAAAGCATACTTTGACCAACTTTCAAATTGAATGTACTAAATAACTACATTAAAGGCAAGTTATAGAAAGCCGTATTCTCTCAGGCTCTTGTACAAACACATAATCCTTACAAGGGCAGCACAAGAAGCAGGCCTCAGCTGGCCTACTAGCAACTACCACAACCAATGCTCTAGATCACTGAAGATTACG
Source organism: Forsythia viridissima (assembly GCA_030279155.1). Lineage (NCBI taxonomy): Eukaryota > Viridiplantae > Streptophyta > Magnoliopsida > Lamiales > Oleaceae > Forsythia > Forsythia viridissima. The sequence continues at coordinate 17,977,112 of CM059034.1, forward strand.
AGCATCATTTTGGATGCGCCCGTAAGGTTGTTAACGATTAAAGCAAGAAGATAAGACTTAACTTAAGACCTAGAGTGATGGGAAATTCTCCAGTTCTACTGTAACTACATCTCAGACTCATGACTGTTCCATCGTACATGTTGTTAATTATATAATCAATCCAATAGAAATTCATTCTCTCTGGCACCCACCATAGCACTTCTGTAGGTACCTATCATGGACTTTTATAAATCAATAAAATCCATGTGCGAAAAAGACGTGAATAAATATTTGCAGGATGATATACAAATGAAAACACGAATCAAACTCAGGTGTTACACTACAAAATAGAAGTGCTTGCTTCCAAAAATGAGATGTTAAAGAAAAAGGCGTTCTAGCAATGGCTCATTCTTACCCAATGTAAAACATAACTCTACATTTCTTTACACATAGTTACTCTAGCATGCAACGAACACATGAATCTCAGTGGAATGTTGTGACCTCACCAAATGGCAATTGCTCATTCTTGCCCAATGCAGAACATACCTCTACATTTCTTTACACAATCACATTAGCATGCAACAAACACATGAATCTTGGAAGATTGTTGAGACCAAATGCAATAATCTGCACAGTTTGTTCTTATTAACGAAGACCTAAAATTGCCATGCCATATAAGAGAAAAATTAGATGACATTACAGCACTGGCATCAGCGTGGTAAGGTTTGACACCATCAAATTTAGGATAAATTCCTACAGGCGTCCCCAACCTTACATAAGTGTGACAGCCATGTCCCCAACTTTCCATTTGCCATTTGTGGCATCCACGTCTCCAACTTTTTAACACTGTGCGCACACCTAACGAAAAACGTATATTTAGACGTTAAATGGCCATGCGATACGCATGTGATATGTGACTGAAAAGGTAAAATTGTCCAAAGAAAGAGCAAGATTTAATGTAATTTGATTTGTCACCGTTCGAATTGAATAAATTAACTCTTTTTTTTTGGACAATTTTACTCTTTCAGTCAAACATCACATGCGTGTCCCTTGAAAATTTTCCATCTAAATAAGCGTTTTTCATATGGTAAAGATACCGCATGCAAAATGTTAAAAGGTTGGGACATAGTTGTTACACTTATGAAAGGTAGGGGACCCCTTATAGGAATTTACCCTTAAATATGACATGTAAACATATCGCTGATATTCCTTCCATCCCAAAGGAATTACTTTTTCACTTTTGGAGATCAACTCAAGGTTTTCAAGGTTATGTTTTCTATCAGTTCAATTAACCTCTTATCAAAAATAAATTTATAGCTGTATCTATGAGAATTTTATGATTCTAAATTTTTTTAGCTGAAACCAAATACAAGAAGCGGCAGCAAAAGATTAGGTCTAGAACCTAATAAATTCTAGGTCGGTCGCATGAGTTTTTTTCGTCACTATGTTGTGTTCATTGCTAGATCTATTCGAAAGTCCAAAGTAACTAGATCTTAAATCTAAATAAATTATTACAAAAATGCACATCGAGATCAAGAGACAAATAACATGCATAGAAGATTACTCAAGAACAAATGCAAGGATACAAAGCAATTCTAAACAAATATATAATCTTTGAGTAATTCAATTCTCCCTAAGTTGGAAAAATATTTTTTCATTTTTCCCACTACACTTCAATTTTAGGAGACTACAATTATACTATAAGAAATCCAAAGAGAGAGCTTTGGCACCTCTACGAAAGGAAGTGATGATTGAGCATAAATGGATGAATTGGCAATTATACATATATCCAAAGGGAAAACTTTGGCACCTCTACGAAAGGAGCTGATGATCGACCATAAATGATGAATCCCTATTACTTGTTGAAAAGAATGTTGTAATGATTTTTCCTCTGTTGTGAAAACTTAAATGCAACTATGCATAGAAGATTTTGATGAGTTGGCATATTAATCAACACCTCACAGCTCACACGTGTAAAGCATGCAAAATGTGGATATATTTTTGAATTATGTCTGTTACAAGTGATACATGGCGTAAATTTACCGCTTAGGGGAGAGATGTCTATTAAAACATAATAACATAATGCAATTTAACTTGACTAAGCAACAAGAAGTTCTTTTTTCCCCAGACATCAAATATTGAAATAGACTACTAGTATAAAATGTGGTGAAAGGCCATTGAAATACATATTACTAGAATAGATGTATACTGTGTTAACAATACAAGTAAAGGTTGAGAACCAACAATGTTAAAACAAAGAACTGAAACACACCATTCCAGATGGATTGAATGAAGTGGATCTGATGGGTGAAAAAAGAAGATTGGGAAAATTTTTAATCATACCACAGTTTGTCTGATTCAACCTGAGGAACTATATTTTTTTACCATGGGCTCAATCTAGAAGTTGGCAAAATGGTAGAGCGACCAAAGGTTAAAGAAAAATAAAAGTTGAATAATGTTGGCTGCTCAGGGCAGCCTCAACTTAAACATGACATTTATTTAAGCTCATTTTATTTAATGTACCAACACCCAACAAATTTAAAATGTTTCAAATTTTTACTCAACTTGATCTCCTAACTTCTAAATAGACAAACCAGCTATTGAGCTCAAATTCAGTTATGCTTGACAAGGCTCATTCGTTTATTGCTTCAAGACTGAATTAATAAGCCTGAATATAGCTTAAAGCCTGTTTACAATTTCAAGCCAATCTCAGGCATGTCCCTGGCTTAAATAAGAAAACTAGTGAAAGATGCATATTCCAGTGTGGAATTATAGCTCTAAAAATTGTGTTTCCCAATGTCAAAGACATCCATCTTGTGCTGCAAATTGCCACTAAACTAAAACATTTTTCAGTTGAAAAAAACACACATAAGATTTCTATCTTTTCGATTATTTGGTACAACTTCTCATGTCAATTTTGATCACTATCAACTAGAAAATTGTAGCTCTTACAGACAGTGGGAATTGCAGAACATTAATTCACTGTTCCAAAGAATCATCTATTGACTTGACCTTTAAAATAGTTGAAATCCTACACTACATTGGTTTTTCTCCTTCTATCTGTTTAATTCCATTCCCACTTTTAGTCACCGTAAACTAGAAAATAAAAGCTAATATATTGAAAAGTATAATTCCCTGTTGGGATGACAAAAATGGAGAAAACACACACAGAAAAAAGATTTAGAACAACACTTGGACTTAATTTGAATAATCTTACATTTTTAAAACTCGCAGCAACCTGCATGCAGCATTTCTATTTTATTTACAAAAATGTAAAAACACCTGTTTTGCGGTAATCAAACAGAGGCGAGCATGAAGGGACTAATTGGACTATTATTTTTTTGTGTAATATATGATCGAACAAAATTCCAGGTGTCCACAAGGCCACTAATTAACCTAAAAAAAATTTAAATTTCAAAAAATGAAAATCGAGTAACATTGGATACCAGAAAAAAAAATATAGCAAAAATAGTTGAGCAGCAGACGAGCAATAGAATGTAGAAATCGAATCGCGCGGAAATCAAAAGCAAAAGAACTTACCAGCATTAATGGCAGTGTGTGTGTGAGAGAGAGAGGGAGAGAGAAATAGGGCAAGAAGGCAGTAAGAAGGGGTATTTTTTTAGTGAGAAAAGGGAGGGAGGGAAAGAGAGTGAGTGCGCGAGTAGTTGTGGCAAATTTAGAAATGGACGAATTTTTAGAAATGTCCGTGGGGGGAAATAATTTAATTTTAGATTATTAATCTGTGAAGTATGATCTCCTCTCTGGAAGTTCAGGCAGTGCGCAATTGGTCAAATAGAAAATATTTAATATTGGTAAATTCGCAAAACAAGTGGTATACTAATTAAATTAAAAGATAATTGTATCAAAGGTATTCAACGTTTTAAAATTGTTGGAGATATGTCCCTAACCTAAAAAAATAACACCACACATCTTCAGTGTATGAAAACATTGGCATGGTAGATCCTTTATGACCAAATTATCCTTCTCTTTAAATAAATAAAAAAACGAGGAAAAAAAATAAGATTGAAAACTAACTAAATGTACCCAAAAAATAAAAAATAAGAAATATATCCCAAAAAAATAAAAAATAAGAAAGAGATCCATCTTCTCCAAAAACTCAAAATTCAACCCAAAATTTCTCCTCTTACAATCCAACACTTGTGTTCATTTGCTGTAATAAACAAACTCAGAAGCCTTTTGGATGAGCCCATCGAATACATTGAAAATACTGTCAAGTTCAACAAAGTGGACAGTCTCTTTCTTCTGCTCATAGCTTTGGAACAAAACCATGTTTTTCTTCACCTGTTGGAGCACAGAAAAGAGCTCGGGGAGAACATCTTGTGGTCGCAGTTGCTTGGAAATTTCCTCCAATCGAAGGCGTTCTTGTAATTCCACTGTGTTGATTACAAATATGGCAGCCTCAATCTCTTTGATGGAGGGTCTCGGAGGCAGTGATCTGTAGATTTTCATGATTTCTTCTACTATTTCCGCATAGGTAGGTGATGGATCTTTGTTGGCAATCATAGCCATAGCTCGAAGTGAAGGTGTACATTCTTTATGGTCAATATTCGGAATTAATTTGTTCATAGGATAATATTATTATTGTATATCTACCAAAAGAATATCATATATCTTGTTATCAATTTGTCTTTGAAATAGCCAAAACAATGTATCATGATAAAGTTTACAAACTCTCCCAGTCATATTGAGGGAGACTAGTTTGGAGTGAACATCTTACAATGGCGATGTGGAAATTGCTGTAGGGGAGACTGGTTGGGCTTCTGCTGGAGAGACTTTTGAGCCAAAATGTTAAATTTTTTTGGGATATGGCGATGTGCAAACAAGTGTTGGATTGTAAGAGGAGGAATTTTAGGTTTTTCGAGAAGATGGACCTCTTTCTTACTTTTTATTTTTTTTGGGGTATATTTCTTACTTTTTATTTTTTGTGGTACATTTGGTTAGTTTTCAATCTTGTTTTTCTTTTTACTTGTTTTTTTGTTTTTTTATTTATTTAAAGAGAAGGGTAATTTGGTCATAAAGGACCTACCACGCTAAGGTTTTTATACATTGAGGATGTGTGGCGCTATTTTTTTAGGTTAGTTGCATATTCCCAACGATTTTGAAACGTTGGAGACCTTTGATGCAATTATCCCTTAAATTAAATTCGTCTAGTGTTTATTTTTTTAAATTCCACTGCAAAAAAATTTGCCAACATTAAATATTTTTTCTTTATGGTCAATTATCCATTACCATGTAGGCAGTAGGCAACATGTCTCCTCCCCACTGTGGGGAGGAGATCACCACTCCCGTAATCCCGTTGAAGAAAATGATTAAATAGGAGATTTTGGAGATGGTCCATTGAATAAGATAATTAAATAAGAGATTTTGGAGGAGATGAATAGTAAATACATAGTGACACAGATAGTACTTTTTTATATAGTATTTTACAAGGTTATAGAATGAAAGTCTTGAGCATATTATTATAATTTATAGAGTATTTTACAAAATTATTTAAATTATAATTCTAAAACAGTTTCTGGTAAAGAAACGACCAATATAATTAAAACAAATTTAATTATATCTAACTAAGCACAACCAAGAGCCACATAGTGGAAAGTTATGAATCTTCCACGATAATGGACTCTTCAAAGGGTCCCATTCCAATGGAAAATCAAGAAGTTGGAGAAATTGTTCAAACTCCAGTAGAGATTTATTTTAATAAAAGTAGACGAATAACTAACTTGAGAATTTCTAAAATTAATTCTGAAATACATTCGGTATAATTCTTTTCTAAACCTCAATCCGTTCAAATATCTACTTCATCCACTTCGCCTGTAGCTAAATTTATAGGTATCCATAATTTTTACATATTCCACATGTTGTCTACCAAAAGAATAAAAAATAGAATCATCTCATAAAAGATCATAATCTCCTACAACTTCATATATGAATTTCTTATATAAAGAGTATGAAAATAAAAAAGTTATTGGAATATTTTTAAAAAAAATTATTTTTTAAATTTAATGATGCTCTTTAAAATGCTAAAAATATTCTTTAAATATACATAAACTGTTGTAGATGCTCTAAGTTTAATAAGATAATACCACCTTCCACTCCTATGACTTGCAAGAAAGATAAACAATTCTTAGAGACTAATGCCTTTGCTAAAATTTATTACAAAGATGCATCATTTCATCATATTTCAATCCTTTGATTATACAAACTTGTTTTTAAAACTATAGGTAAACAATTAGATAAAATTGAAAGGCAGATTAGTGCACAAAATTCCATTGTCCCAAAGTCTTAGATTATAAAAATTTAAAATCCAGCTTTTAAACAAACTTTTGAACAGCTTGATATCAAGTTTAAAGTCCCATAAGACAAATTAGTCAATACTTTGACTTTTCGTATAAAAACATGTGGCCTTAAAGGGAAAGAGCATGTTTGTACTTTATGTGAGGTCTGAGAAACGACTGCCTCATGCTCAAAATATTTTGGGGCCTATAAATCTAAAAAATTGTATTAAATTTTTCTTTCTTTATTTAGTTGAAAAGATTGGCCTATGCAGTCCAAACCTACATCCAATTAAAAGTCTGCATAATTAAAATCTCATCTTCTCTTAATTTGAAAGTTGAAATGTATAATCTCGACTCGTTTGCATAGTTCAAACCACTCATCTCCCTCTCCAATTCTACAAAAACCCACCCCACAGGCCACATTAAGTTGTCATAATTGTTTTACTCCATTTTCTACGAAAGTTAAGCGTTATTTCTTTTTTATTACTATTCTATTTTATTTTAGATAATTTATATATTTCACGATTTAACATATTACTTTTTTTTTTTGTAATTATTGAACCAATTGAATTGGTTAAAATGAACTCGATATTGTCATTTTTTGTTGACATCAGATTTTACATCTCTGAATTTTTTTTCTTGTATATGTCTATGAGTATGCTGATAAACTTCTTGCAAAATGTGTTGTAATAAAATAAAAGATAAAAAAAAATTAGGGACTTTCTTTATTGTTAAATATTATATTTTGGTTGTCATTTTATTACTGGAATTAAGTTTATAGGTTTAGTTTTGGAAAATTTTTAAGAAAAAAAAAATTGAATGCACACTACGATTTGAGGGTTCAGGTTTTTAAATTTGACTCAAGACTAGAAAACATAAAGTCCGGCCCTGAGAAAGAGTAAGACAGAAATGAATAAACTTGATGTTTCGATAATAGTCCACAACAATATGAATTGAATGTTAAAGAAGTAGGAAAACAATTTTACTCTAAAAATTCAGATAATTTTCAAATCCAAACCACTAATATTTGTTATAAGCATTCTAAGCTAATGAAAAACTTAGAAGGGGGTTGCTCCTGTTTGTTAATTTTAAATCTAGATAGCAAACAACTTAGAAGGGAGGTTGAATAGGTTGTTACTGAAATTAATTCGAAACTGTAAATTTTTTTTTTAAACACAATTTCACTTTAATGTTCTGGTGTTGATGAAAATTTGTTGAACGTCAGAACATTAAACTAAACGTTTCGCAGTACGAGACAATTACCATGTAAAACAATTAAAATATTGATTAATACTGGATATAGCATGGTAAACTCCTAAGGTAAACATCCATAGGTAAATAAATACACTATTTTAGAACAGGTTACACGCGTTTCAACCTTTTTGAAATTACAATTTTAGATATAATTCAAAACTTTATCAGCAATTAACAAAGTAAAACTTAGTTAACAAGAACAATAAAACTTTCATATTTTAGGTCTTCTTTAACTAATCAACGAATGCAGTCAAGTACCGCAGTCCATTCCACGAGTGTTCACCGATTGACTCCACAAATCGGAATAAGTGCCCGTTTGACAGAGATTATAAACTGGTTTATTTGACCAATATTGGTTTATTTGAGTTGAAATTGTTGACTTTCATGTTAAAAGTGAGTTGAAAAGTCAAAAATTACGGTTGAAAAAAACCAAAATGGATTTTTAATCCCAATCAAACAAACCCTGAGGACACAGTCCTTATCTTGCTGTCGAAATGCCGTTCTTTCTCACAATTGATTTCTACAATGCTCAATTTCTCAAAGTCGTTCACAAAAATAAAATTTTTAATCGGGTTAGGACTTTTGAATATTTCTTTGGAACTCACAACTCACAAATAATTTCATCTTTAATGCTTGAGTATCTTTGCTTTCAAAGTCTGTGAAAATATTGAAATACCACATGTCTTGTTTATAGCAAAAGAAGTTTATCTAAATTTAATGACTTAGTATTTATCTTATACAGATATAAAACAGAATAAGTCTTTAAGTTTAAAATAAGTTTTAAAAATGATAAGGTGAGATATATTACAAGAATATGAAAATAAATTCAGTTAGATAATTTCATTTAAGTAAATAAATGGAAGGATGATATTTCAATATGTTATATACTTATAAACCTAGTTCATATAGAATGCTTAACATGCAATCAACTCAATCACTTATTTATTTAATAAAGAACAAGAGTTTTAGAATAACTAAAACTGATAAATAGATTAGAATAAATATAGTATTAATGTTTCCATTCCACTGCTAGATAATGATTGACTCTTAGTTGGCTTAAACAATACAATAAAATATAGAAATAATTGCATATTTGGTCCTCAAATATTTAAAAAACGTTGGGGATATACCCATAATCTTTAAAAATAGCACCAGACATCCTCAACATTTAAAAAAATAAGCATAGTATATTATTTTTGACGAAATTGTCATTCCCTTTAAATAAACAAAAAAATAAAAAACAAGAAAAAAAAAATGATTGAAAAATATCCAATTGTATCCCAAAAAAATAAAAAGTAAGAAATGTACCATAAAAAAATAAAAAGTAACAAATATGTCATATTCTTTATCAAACCTCAAAATCCAAAATTCATCGCCATCTCCAAAAAGCAAATGGGCAGATCGAGCATCTCCATTTCATGGAGGTTCATCTTTCTTCTTCTCAAGGCCTTTATCTCAAAGGTAACTCATTTACGAAAATTATGTTGGAAATTGGTTTAAGAATTCGAGAAATTGACAATTAAAGTGATTTCGTGTCAACTTGACCAAAATTTACAGACATAACCCAATTCGTTTAGGCAAAATGGTTTGCCACTTCGTCGCTTCGGAAAAACGGGGTTCGACCTGTATGTGTTGAAGGGTATATTTGGCATCTTGAAACCAATATCGAATGAATGAGAAATTACGAAAAATGACAAAATTGGGTCAAAGTTTGACCATGCGATCGCATGAGTATTTTACACTGCGATTGCAACTTGCCTAAATTTTAAGCAGAATGTTTTTTGGTCCTACCATGCAATTGCAGGGGACAAAGCCATGCGATCGCATGATTAGCTTGGATTAAATCCTGTCTTCAAAAGTGTACATTGTGATCACAGTATTATCACAACATGTTAAAACCATACGATCGCATGAACATAAGTGCGAACACGCATGTCCTTTTGAAATGTTGCACGATTTGGCTCTACACCTCTTCGTTCCCAACACTTTATCAACAATAAAAAGGCTCTTCTGGACGTCCTTTATCATACAGAAAACATATGCAAACATACTAAAATCATATTTCATCATTTGAACCAAAATTCTTGCATTTGTTGCATGAAATTCTGGTTTTTTCATTTCATATTCATTTTTGGACTACAAAAATCATTTCTGATTCGTTGTGCTTGTGTTTTAAAGTGCTACAAATACAAGTAGAAGTCGTTGTATCTTGGGAGTCGATTGCCATAAACCGTAGGCACCATTGGAGGGCAAGTTTGACTTGAGGACAAAGTGTTCAACACTTGCCTCGACTTTGCATTTTATCCATTTTTTCGATTTTCTCGTTTCCAGTCACTTATACAAAGTCCGCCAACAAATTATGATGCGCGTATCAAACTTTTGATTGGAAAATGAAACCAAAGTTGCTTTGTACAGATGTGATCGACCGCTTGAACTTTCTCTGTGGAAAAGGCATGGCCTCTATGTATTCATGGTCTTGTAAGTGATATTCTTCCTGCAAGTAGCTTTTTTTTTTTTTTTTTTTTTTTTTTGTTTTTTGTTTTGGTTATTTCAAAAATATTTGCATGCTTTTGATTTGAAAACTCTGCTTCAGGAGCTATAAGAATGGATTTGTGTGGCAAGATTTAGCCGAGAACGATTTCATCTACCCAGCTAGAGTAGATTTTGGATTTTGAGGCTTGATAAAGAAGATGACCTCTTTGTTACTTTTTATGTTTTTGGAGTACATTTCTTACTTTTTTTTTTTTTGTACATTTTGTTATTTTTCAATCATTTTTTTTCTTATTTTTTATTTTTTTATTTAGAGGAAAGAGCAATTTCGTCAAAAAGGACCTATCATGCTTATTTTTTCAAACGTTGGAGATGTCTTGTGCTATTTTTAAAGATTATGAATATATCCTTAATATTTTTGAAAGGTTAGAGACCATTTTATCTCTAACCTTTGGGAGTCTTTGGTTAGTCAAATTGAATATATCTCTAATATTTTTGAAAAGTTAAAGACCAAATATGTAATTATCCTTAATATATAATTAAGAATGCCAACAAAAATCTAATTCTCTAACACTATTAATTTAAGATATGAAGAAAATGATCAATTTATTCAAGCTTCATATGGAGAAGAAATTTTATATGAATAGAATATTGAATTGTTTATCAAATTATTGATACTTTAAAAAGTATTGAGCTTTGTGCAAACTTATAAATAATGCAAAATGATATCCCCATGACAACCAAAATAATTATTCAAGGATTTTTGGGCCAACTTAAAGGATGGTGGGAAAAGGCGTTAACTATAGAACAACAAAAAAGTATTATTCACACCAAAAGAAGTGTTATTAAAATAGAAGGACAGTTTGAAATTGAAACACACATCGATGCTGGATTGGTGGTTAAGTATTTAATGAGAGATATTATACAATTAAGTAAAGTGAACAAAAGCCAGCTTATGAACTTAAAATATCGTTCTTTAATCCACTTTAGATGGTATAAAGATACTTTTAGCACATAACAAAGTCCCGTATGTTATATGCACTGATGATAATTTTGATTTTTACTTGAAAGAGTCTATAAAATAAATTAGAAAATTCGATTGATTACATGAATCAATATAAACGTGTATTGTCAAGTTAAGATGCGAGATTTAAACTGAATTAATATGTTGAAATCGCATGTCCTAAGACTTTAATCTCATTAAATCTCTCTTAGCCAAGTTTGTTAATTGCTATTTTTTTTTTTCCTTTTTAGTTCAAAACCTAGTTTAAAATCATATAAAACATCAATTATTCACATAAAGTTAAAATTAACAAATTTTGATACTTAATAACACAATACTCGAACAAACACTTTTCAACTCAATGTTTAATTATATTATTTGTTACGGTATCGTGTGCTTGCATTTGAAAATGAAAATGAAAATGCTCGGGCTTCCAAGAAGTGGACTAATTAAATTTCGACAAGCATGGTGGATGAAAGGTTGGTGTCATTTTAGCAACATAAACTACTTTTGATCGTTCTACCTTTTTATAACACGGAATAATTTTTGTATACCTTTTTGTAATCAATGTGTGCGTTGGCTAGATTTCTATCAATTTGATAGTTTAAGACACACTCAGAAGTCCAAATCTATTGTCCCAAAAACATGTCTCATTAGCTGTCTCCTAATGAAAATCTTACACATCATCAAATAAATATATAAAGAGATTAATATAAACAATATTTAATGCATTCACACTTATTTTTATTGATGATGTGTAGAATTTTCATTAAGGAGACAGCTAAAAGGACGTTTTTTGGAATAGCAAATCTAGACTCCACACTCATACAGTTATATGTACATGCCCGCCCAAGTTGATAAGTTCTCAAGCTTTCATGTTTCCCACAGCAACACGTGTGAGAGATCATGTTAAAAAATAAATTTAAAAGAAGCATGAATCATTCAATGGCACGCTGGTATGACAAACGCACTAGCTCTGTATCAATATGGTAGTGCACCGTGCACGTCATCTATCAATTTGTACACACACTAATGTCTAGGACGGTTTATTACATGATATTAAGTGCATGTACATGGTACCGGATAATAAGTATCTATTGCTATTTAAATTTTTTAACAAAACATGCATTAATTGTTTTATATTCCAATCACTTTAGTTATTCTATTTTTATTTTTTGTGTTATTATATAATTTGTTGTTAGTAAAATGCATTATAAACACGTCCACATTTTATATCATTTCGGTCAAAGTTCGTTTCAGATACTTGCTCTTACCTCACTCAACTTTCTTAACTAATTATTAGCCTCTTTTCCTTTTTCATGGTATCCCTACCAATAAAGAAGAACGAAACAAATTAAAAAATAAAGAACAATATGTCAATACCACCCTATGATATCTCGAGTCTTAATCCAAGTGTCACGACTCTCGGACTTAATAAATACAGAATCGTGCTTTGGATAAATTAATAGATACATGCATGTCATTTTAAAAGTATAGGAACTGACAAAAAAACATTAGGATTTTCCATTTAAAATTTCTTATTGGTGCGACAAAAACCTATTCGAACAAAACCAGTTAGGTTTGATTTGATTCGTTTCAACTTTTAGAACTAAAAGAAATTTAAGTTATTAGGTATGTTCATATAATTAGATACCTACTAGTTAAATATTTTATATTTATTTAAAAGATCAAAAAGAAAAAGAAAAGAATCCGTCTAAGCATGAGAAAAAATAAACCGCATTTGGTAAAAACGTTCAACCCTATTTTGACATCCAATTGCGAACCCAGAGGCCAAAAAGGCACCTTTTATTTTTATTATTATTGTTGTTGTCCAATTTTATTAAAGTTAAATAATAATCTTATTAAATAAAATGAATAATTATTAATCTTATTAAAATAATTAAAATAATAGCTTTATTAAGATAATTATTAATAGTCTTAGAACGCTTAAATAGTATTAAAAATAAGAAAATACCTTATTACGCACAGAGCTTCATCTATGCTCGTAAAGTGCTTGATTGACCTTACCGTGTTGTTACAGCTCCCCATTTTTTGAACCTTACTTGAAAGTAACATTAAAGCTACAAACATTTTTAGCTAAATTTAGAAGTTACATTTAAACAAATTTAAAAGCTTAGCCAAACATGTAAAAAAAATCATTCCAAAGATAACATATTTTAGTACCCTATAAATGATGGAGGAGGAAATCCATCATAATATTAATTAACAAAAAAATTAGTATTTTATTATTATATGTCTTATTTAGTATTCCGTACCAAACAAACATATCAGACTTTATAAGGACAGATTGGGGAAGACAAGTTGGATAAAATTGAGAAATTACATACATAAAACAAAACAAAAAATGGAGAGATTCAATCACTTAAACTATAGTCAGTGGATATTTGTTATTGTAATTTAAACGCAAACCAGACAGATTAAACTTTCAGATATTCAAATTCAACTACTTCCTGCTTATATTATTGAAATTTGGATTATTTTATTTACTTCACATAAGTTTAATTAAGAAAATTTAAGCCCACTAGTGTTTAAGACTTCAAACAATTGTCTTCCTAGATTATAGTAGATTTTCGTTTCTATAGAAGCAACGCCTCTGTTCCACAGTAATCAATGAGCATGACCCTTTTTCTTATGACTGATTTTTCCGTGATGTTGCAACCTTTGAATAAAGACTTGAGACTGATACATGAAACGAAATGACAATTCTGGGAGAATAAATTTCTTACATGGAAGATCACGATTTATGTGCCAATCTTAACGGTAGACATGGTTTGGGGCAAGATTAGATGCACCAATTGGAATTTGGCCGATATCATTTGGCTATTTAAAATACGGGGAAAATTTCCAAACACAATTATTATTATAAAGAACATTTTGATTCAACCCAAACCTGATCCTAAGCCTGAGACTGTACTGGTGTGGTACCGAGTTGAGTTAAGTTGAGTTGAGTCAAGTCAAGCAGGCCGACTGATGGTGGCAATACATGCTCGTTTGTTGGTCAAGTCCTCCAATATGTAAGACCTCTCCCTTGCCCAAAAGTTGGGGTATTAACAGTGTCCAAATTCTTTTCTTCTCTATTGTTCTTTCCTTTCTTCCCTTTGTTCAAGTGTCATAGGATGACGACAAATTCTTCTTTCAACTCCTTCCTTTTCCCACAACTCTATGGTCATACTTGTAGAAGTCCACGTAAAATGTATTGGCTTATTGATAATTAAACAGCTAGGCCCCGACCACCAACCATTGTATACTGTAAAAAATATTCTCTTCCCTGACCATGGGCGAGTGTTCTCTTAGCTACTTGTCTATTCAGCCATCACGGCTGTGAGCACGTGAATGAGGGCACTCTCTTCCATATAGGGTTTTAAATATCTCCTTCCCTATTTTCCAAACTTTCTTTACTTTTGCATTTAAAATTTGATCAAGCAGCAGTAGCCTTCCAAATGTATGGAAGATAAATTTTTATCCACCAAAAGATTATGTCAATTGCCAACCATTTTATAAGCTTTCTTCAAACGAGATGGCTGTAGTAGTTTCACTTCTGCCTAGTTTACATGTGTACGAGGATCAAGGATCTACGTATACCTTAGAATTTAATATCAATATTCAACCTAAATCTGTTTCTTATTGACGAGGAACATAGTCTGTATATTTTTCACACATAAAAACCCTCACTTATTATGTAACTATTCACACCTTAAAGAGTGACTATAGCTTCTTATTCAGGCACCTTAAGAGCATGCTGGGCTAAGCTTAAAAAATTGTACAAAGTACTTTTTTTGGATTGCTACAAAAAAAAGGTCAGAGACAAGATTGCTACACCGATTATAAAAGTTAAAAAAAGGTTGTTATCAGGGTAAGAAATTGGATGTAGTTAAGCCCTACCAATTACCATAGGAAAATTATATAATCCAAAATTTCAACAAAAATTTAATATCAAATAACCAGATTCCCATCAATTCATCAGAACAACTAACTCCCGAAGACATAAAGATCAAATTATTAGAAAATTCAAACGTTCAAGATTCCAAAATACCCCAGTACATCAGATAAATTCTTCACGCCACTAACATTTAATTTCATCTGACCTGAAAAGGAAATTTCGATTCGCCAATTCATCTCGCGGCTGCGGATGGAGGGGGAGGGGTGCCGAGCAAGCTGGCCTGCTGCAACTCCAGCTCGTTGAACTGCTGTTCGCGGTCCATCTCGATAATTAACGGTACGACGAGTACGAGAAACGTGGTGCCGAGGATCCAGGCGGCTTTTCCGGTGCTCTTGAGGAGTTTTTTGGCCACAAATGTCGAGTCGGATGCGGCTTTCTTGCCTTTGTACACAATGGGTGACTGGGAAAACCTCGCTAACACTCCACCTTCTTCACTGCTCATTCTCGCCGATTACTTGATGGACTGCGGCGCGGAGAAACAAAGGCGCACGGCTAAAAAGGGCGAGTATATGAAACTTTGGAATGGTTAGGGTTTCAGAGAAGGATAAGAGGGCTTTACGATGGCCTGGATCCACAGGTCCAATGTCTCTAGTGAATTGATTATTTTTTGGGAAATTTGCGTCATTCATCCCCAATTGCGGGTGTAGCTGCAATACCGTCCTTACTCAATTGTTTTCGGGATAATTGCATCAAAGGTCCCCAACGTTTCAAAATTATTAGAAATATGCCCATTACCTAAAACAATAGCACCACACACCCCCAACGTATGAAAAACTTGGCATGGTAAGTCATTTATGACAAAATTGCCCTTTCCTTTAATTTATATAATTTATGTAATTGACAAAATATGACTTGCTTCCGAATACCATAATTTATGTAATTTAATATTAAACAAGTACTATGTTGAACCAGAAGTTCAATGTCCTAAAATTTTATTGATTGGTATTACCGGTTAGACCATCCCGGATCAATATGATGTGAATTATTAATAAGAATATTTAGTGAAAACCAAAAGATTTTTCAATATAATGAATTCTCACGTGATGCTTGTTCTTATGGTATATAAACTAGTAGACATTCACTAGATAAAATTAGGACTGAATTCCCTGTATTTCTGAAAATTATTTAGGGTGATTTATGGGGTCTCATCACCCTCCATGTTGACCATCTATATTTTACTAGATGATTGTATGGTGTTATTATTCGCAACTTAAAGTTTGTGAGATTACTTGCTCAAATTTTAAATTATGAGCATAATTTTCAGATTATATAACCAAGACGGTTATGTGTCTTGTCAATACTAGTAAGTCTAAATCTCAAACTTTTAATAAATATTAGTCGAGATGATATTAAATGGTTTAGTAATATTGCTTTTCAACGCCTCCAATTAAATTCTAAACCATTACTATTAAGAACAAAACGCTTTCCATTTTTGTCTAGGAAATGCTATTTTATATGCAAAAACACTTAAACGCATCATGCCAACATCAAAGTTACCCCCGCTATATTTGGCTTATGGTCAAAGCCTAATATTATTCATCTAATGATTTTTGATAGTGCAATATATGTATAATCGGTCCACCATAGTGCACTGAGATGAGCTTTGAAAAATTTTGAGAATACGTGTTTAGTATGGAATATTATAAAATATCTTAAGTCCTAACGGGTGATATTTTATAATACGATTTTCCGAATGTCATTTTGATAAGACAATTTTCTCAACATTAGGGGAGAGAAATTAAGTAGTTGAAAATAATACATGAAAATACAATATATTATATTTTCTAGATCATTGCACAAGACAATATGAACTAGAAGTTTGACAAATAACTTATTTGTAAGTTATACCAGCTCTAAATACTCTAATTTATATTAGCGTCCTTGAAAGACAGTCCATTAACATTATATCAGGTAAATTAATGACACGCCTGAAGAGTGGTGACATTTGATTCAAAAAAAAAAAATTCTCAAATTAAAAATAGAATTAATTATAAAGATGATCATATTGAAGAGGTATATATTCTTGGAGAGTATATGGACATAACTAATTATAAAAACCCCATAAGAGGTTCAACTAGCTGAAATAATAAAACAAAAAGATTTCGTTAAGTTATGTCGTTATGAGAAAGAAATGGATTAAAAAATAAATGTTGTTGACAACATTGTTGTACATAATGAAGTGCTTCATATTATAAAAGGTAGCGAGGATATTGAAAGAAATTTGTCAAAGAATAAATTGGTCAAATAAAATGATGCAATCCAAGTAAATTGAACTGACTAGAAAAATCTGAAGTTTCCGAACCTATAGTCGGAGCACCTAAAGGTGTATATTTATGCAAAAAGGAAATGGGAAAATGAAGTCGTAACATGTAATGCACGACTTTTAACATTATGAATTTCGCAAAAGCTTATGCAAAATAATCATAAGTTGATATCTTGTTAGTCTGTCAATGCATGACATATATGCATATAATGAATATTGTTATAACCAACTTATCTGGCATGACTAATAAAACAATGTATATAAATATATTGAGGATTTAATATGCTTGAAGCATATAGTTCAACTTTTTGAGAACTTAATCGATCAAAGTACAGACCTAAAGTGATATTATGATGAGGGGAGTAAATACGCGTTGTACTATTTTCCTTGACCAATATTTTGTCCCATTTGATTTTTCTGGCAAGGTTTTTAATGAGACAACTTTAATGACGTACTAAAGAATTATGTACTCTTTTTCCTTCACTAGGATTTTTGCCCACCGAATTTTTTTCTAGTAAGGTTTTAACGAGGCATATTTTTTTTGTAAATAACATACAATTTGAAGTTGTATAAATATTATAGTTATGGATGTCCATAACCTACTAAACATTTTACCCCCATCATAACCCTATAGTTATACTCCCGTGTATTATAAATTGTATATAAGACTCCTGAAGGGAACAACTATAAGATCTATTTTTAATATAATTGCATTAGACCATTATGGTGACTACAATCAACAAGAGATAGTGTAAAAAGATGATATTGCTAGAGGTTATAACATTGAGCACATTTCACCAGAATTGTTTTATACAAGTTTTAAAAAGATGGTGGCATTGAAGACATTGACGTACAAGATATGAATAGCTCGATACAAGTTTTTTCAATTGGTTGAAATCAGGGGGGGTAGCTGTATTCTTTTTCTTTCGCTCAGGTTTTGTCCAACTGGGTTTTTCTGACAAGATTTTAATGAGGCAGCATTTGATTACTCCCAATTTTTATAATTTTTTTTTTCTATTGGTATTTTTGTCCCATTGGATTTTTGCCAAATAACGAACCAGTTATTGTGTAATAAGTCATTCAAGGAAGAGTGTTGTAAAATTATAGATAATGATAAATGACTATTTAATTGTATCTAGATTTCCATATAGTTATCTACTTACTCCAAAATAATGTATTCTAATCTTGTAACTCCTTTTGCAACCTTATGAATAAAAGTCATTATTATAATAAATAAAAACACTTAAATTTTAACTTTCTATATTCTCTTCTCTTTTCTCTCTACTTTTGTATTTTCATTAACTCATTCAACGACTATCAACTAATTAATCAGTGCAATTATCTTTTCGAATTTTCCCCTTTGTTGCGGGACCCGCCTCCCCGCACGCACCGTTGTGAAAATTGACATTGGAAATTCGTCCCAACAAAATTCGTTGCCTAATTTATATTAAATTATTAATAAAATCCAAACCGTAACTGTAAACTAGAAATCTACTACTTGTGCGGTCCAGATCACAATGTTATTGCCATAACATCAAAAAATAGAGTTAGAAAAGATAATAAAATTCTCTCTCTCTCCTACATCAATTGCTAATTTTACTGAATCTTTCCATATCTCCTTCCCCTTCAATCCTTCTTCTACAGGGATACGATTTACTTCAGTAATTATATATATAGATAACCTTTAGAAAGTAAATTCTAACTTATTTCTGAATTGTTTTTGTGACCCCTAGAGGCCTTGATCTAGGGTTTTTCCGATCGATTTAGAAAAAGCGAGAGAGAATGGAGACTGCTCCGGTTGCTCAGGTAATCTAATTCTATTCAACGGAGAACTGTATATGAATGTGTGCATGCATATTGTGTAATCGGTTTATTAATTATTACCGTCTTGAGAATGATTTGTTCCTTTGGATTATTAGGTCGGCTCGTATTTTATTCAGCAGTATCATCAGGTGTTTCATCAGCAAAGGGATATTGTGCATCAGTTTTACACTGATAACAGTTCTATGATTAGAATTGATGGGGATTCAAGTGAATCGGTTTCGGGAAGGGTGGTAAGTTTCTTTTTGAAATACAAATTTTGTTTTTGGATTTTGATTATTTTGTGTTAGATCGGATTAAAGTTATTATCTTGGCTCAGTTATTACTTTTGGGATGACATAGCTAATCTGGGGGCACGTATGCATTAAAATTAATGTGATTTGTTTCTGGTAAAGTTTTATTTTTATGCTTACACTTTTATTTTTTATTTTTTATGTACTTGTAATTCCCATCTTCAAACATTACTGTTAGGCATATTTTTTGGCTACAAAATTTCAAGAATGAAAAAAATTATTATTAAAATAGTTGTAATGAATCATTTAGCATAACAAATTGGGTTTACATAGAAGTCCATGTGTTAACATGTTCAACAAATCTTAGTTACTAGCGAAGTAACCTTTGAACTGATGAATAGTTCCTCGTTATTACCATGCTCTGGTTTGTTTATCATTGATATTTCTTGTTAATTTACTTGCCACATGATACCAAATAAACAAGCAAGTCTTCCTCATTTATGTTTTTCTTTCCCTATTTTGTAGATAATGTTTTCAAGAGATATATATTATGAGTGTCTGGCAACTTTTTATTTGATAAGAATCTCTGTCCTTGCTTTTTTACCATTCCATAATCTCTGTTCTTAGACAAACATTCAGGGGTTATGCAGATGGAAAGTCTCAATCAATTCATGTAATTACTGATTTTAAGGCATAAAATATTATAAGGTCCCCTATCCATTAATGTTGAACTTATAATATGGGACCTTATAATATTTTATATTATGATTTACTTTGCCAATGTTTCAAGATGAAGTGCTCACTTACGTACAATTATTCAAGAGACTTTGTATGCTAAAAGAACCATCACCTCTTTTACTATTTTTTTATAAATATTACCGGTGTGACATGAGGCATCATGCACTGGTGATGTATGAATGAAGTTGCTGCATGGTTTTTGATTCTATATTTATGACATTTACTTTGCGCTTGGGGAATTGTTGTTGGCTGTCGTCTGTTTAAGGAGGAAAAATATTTAACATTTTACCTATATTTTCTTCATCCCAAACAAAAACAAAAGGAAATATTAGTCATTTCGTCAATATTGAGCTTCCTTTCTAAATTTCTCTCCCAAATTCTCCAATTCTTGTTCTATCTCGTTCTCTCTCCCGCTCTACGTCATATTTTCTTTTTCTCTGAAAGTTTTTAAAATTACATCTGTCATTTCTTCATGTTCCTTATGTGAAACTGTTGTACATTGTTGTTTGCTTTGGCCACTATTATCTAACTATTGGCTACATCTTTTGCATGTTAATGTGCGTTGGATTTCTTGATTAAAAATTTGTTGGTTTCTGTTCATAAATCTTACATTTATCTCTCTGCCGTTGTCTGCAGCAAATTCATCAAGTAATCATGTCGCTAAATTTCACTTTAATTGAGATCAAGACAATAAATTCTCTTGAGTCACTGAATGGAGGTGTTCTTGTGGTGGTTTCTGGTTCTGTAAAGTCACGGGATTTTGATGGGTGCAGGAAATTTGTGCAGACATTTTTCCTTGCTCCCCAAGAGAAGGGTTATTTTGTTCTGAATGATGTCTTTCACTTTGTCGACGAGAATGTTCCTCTCCAACCTCCAGCTGCAGCAGCGCAGGATGAGAAAAATGATTACCAACCAACTATTTCTGCTCATCTTCCTGAGCCACCAGGTATAATTGTCTGATTTGGATTTACAGATATTTTTATTTATCATGAACACACTATGTTTTCCAACTAGAGCTCAAGGTAATTCTCCTGGGTATCCGTCTCGTGCAAGAGGTGTTTATGCCTTTATTTTCTTTCCTCAACTGCTTTTGATGGTTACCAATGCAATGGTGTTCATTTGAATCGGCTAACTTGTGATATCTTCATAAAAGACTTTCTGGATTTCATTATTGCTTCTTCATTATGATTATCACACAGACACATGTTTTCTCTTTCAATTTGGACTGGAGCAAGTACTACTTTAGCTACTTCTAGATTTCAAGAATGCAAAGTCTTTTAAGTTCGGTTTCTTTGTGCTTGGAGTTGTTCAGTTTTTGAAACTATAGATCATTCTTTCAGTTGTCTTGTCTCTTGACACCATGGTTCGTATTGTTTGAGAATCGCCAAGGTTTATTGAGAGAGAGATGAACAGGTTCAAGAGGGTTCTTCAGGAGCGAGAGGGTAATTTTATGAAATGGAATCTGAAATGTTTACAACCTGTACAGTCATTTATATACTAGTGATGACTGGGCAAATGTCTCGTACAAAACTATACATCTGGTGCCATTCAGCACAATACATCAGAACAATATATATACAGAAACAGTGATTACATTTTATTTACATTCCACCACTGTTCTATTGATTTTGTATGAGAAATGATATCTTGCATGCTTGTTTATATGCTGTCTTTTGGCTAACATGTTTTGTTTGTAACAGTCTCTGACTATGCCTTAGAGGAGGAGGCCGGGGAATATGTGAACTCAGTTCATATTGAAGGAGAAGAGCCAGTTGAAGAATACAGTTTTCAGGAGCATCAGCAGGAGCATGATCCTGAGGCTGAAAGAGTACAAGAGGATCCTGCTTTGGAAGAATCAAGTGTGTTGATTCAAGATGCAGCTACTACTGTGCAAGAACCTCTGACTGCTGCAGAGGAACCTGTTGGAGAGCTTCCGAAGTTGACTTATGCTTCCATAGTATGTACCATTGCCAGTTATGCAAGTCAAAGTCCTTATGATACTACATCTATATGATTGTTTTGCATCACATTGCCAGTTTCTTGCTTATCTCACATGGACATCATATAAGCTGAAAATATGTTATAGGACTTAGATATGAACGTAGCATGGTAGTCAACATGAACTTTTAGTGGGAGGATAATTAATATTCTGTCAAATACTCATCCAAAACTTTCTTAACATGGTCCCATTTCATTTGTTGGTACTCTTCTATCATAATAAATAAAAATAATTGATACCACAGATTTTCCACATCACCAAGGCACTAGGAATCTATGAGTGCTGAAAATGCTATCATTTATTCAATGCTCTTTTTGATGGGTACTTGAAGTCCTAGAAATATGCTATATGTTGATTGCCCTTCCTCATTTCTTCCTAGATTCTTTGAAAACAGTTATGAACTCATACTGGAGGATAAGGTCCTGGTTATCCTTCTGTAATGCCTTAGTTTTCGGAGGAAGCTGACAACTCGGTAGTGGAACAGTATGTTCTAGGTTAGGGAGTAATTGTCTTGACTTTTGAAGAGTATGTAATTCTAGTGAAATGACCCCTGTGAGTATGTGCAAAATTAGTAAGCTTCCGTGAGATTGTTGTATAAATCTGATGGATGAATTTTTATGGTAAAACAGATACTTTTTTCTCCTCTTTTTTGTCATGCTCATTTTCATTTACGAGTCTTTGATGTGTTCTTTACACTATCTGACTGATTTTGATTTCCCCCTGCTCTTTGTTTTCAATTCTTGGAAAATTAATAGTTGCGGGCTCCTAAAGGAAAATTGGCACCATCAGTCAGTTCTCAGCCATCTTTCACTCACAGCACGCAACCTGCTTCAAATTGGTACCAAGCATCACAGCCTTCAGTTCAGCAGTCAAACCCTGTGGTGTCAGGTGTACCGGATTCTGGTTTGGGTCCGGTAGACAATGGTGTATCACAAGAGGATGGTAAGAACCTTAATCTTCATTTTTCTTTTTTTTGGTAACAAAATATGGTTTAAAGCTATGACATTTTATACGAATTTCATAAAATTAGAAGTATTGCTAAAATTACATTACTCAATCGATATATATGAAGTAGTGGAAATGTTTGGGAAAAATCTTGTTTTAGTATCATTTGTAGGAATGTAATCGATTAGCGGGGTATGGTCGACCTCTTATGTTATTGTATGATACAAATTCTCATTTTCGTGGCAATAATCAAGCCTCTGATATCAATCCATATAAATTTGGGAGAGTTCACTTTAAGAACTATTTAAGGGAAATTGACTTTGAACGAATATCTGTTTCTATTTTTTGGCTCACTCAGCGAAGGCCCATTAATGGATGAGTTTTTTAGACAGTATAATTTTTGCAATTGGCCTTTTTACATACTGCAAACTACTTCTTGTACTTCTATTTCGATCATATCAGCTTGATCAAAGCAACTACTTTTCGTCAGGGGAATCAAAATCTGTCTATGTGAAGAATCTGCCTTCTAGTGTTACCAGTCTAGATATTCTCCAAGAGTTTAAGAACTTCGGGAAAATCAAGCACGATGGAGTTTTCTTAAGAAATCGTCAGGTTCATTTCCTTTCCATTGTCTTTTATTGTGTGCTTTATGGTGTACATTTGTGGGATCTCTGAATTTTCAATTGATTGACAGGACACTGGCGTTTGCTATGCATTTGTTGAGTTTGATGATGTGCAAAGTGTTCGGAATGCTATCAAGGTTTGAACTCTTATTTTACAGAGTCAATGATATGTTGTCTAGGGATCAAGAAGGGAGCTCTTTCATACATATTTTTTTTCTATAAATTTTACTTTTTGTTCCCACTGCTTTCAATTTCTTCACCTCTTCTTTGCATCTATCACAGTGTAATAGTTTGTTAGGTGCCTCCTTCCCTCTCCTCAATCAAATATCAATGGTGTAAAGAAATTTCCATCATGTGCCCGTTACACATCTGCACATCTGGCTAGAATTTCTTCATGGTTTGCCTAATTTCAATTACGTGTGAGAATTTAGGAAAATATTACCTGTTCATTCTATGCATATCATTATATTTGTTACATTACATGGTACAATATTTGAGTACATTAATGGTTTCAGGTAGATGGAACGGTATATAAGATGTATTCAACGTGAATAAATATAAAGCAGAAATTTGATAGAGAGTTTAATGGTTAAAATAAGCCCTAATTCCTTCTTTTTACTTTCTGTTTAATTTTCCCAGCTTGCTCAATGAATGTGCTATTAGCCACCCTTACTTTTCTCAGACTTGCAAGTTCAAAATTTCTTTTAGTTGTGAATTTTTGTTGGGATGTTACAGATGATGTTTTCAACTGTCAATGTACAGTAATTTGTTGTTTTATTTTATTTTTTATTTTCTAGGCATCTCCTGTTCAGTTGGCTGGAAGGCCAGTTTACATTGAGGAGAGAAAATCAAATAACAGCAATGCTTCTCGTGGAGGAAGTAAGTTTCCTTAAACATTCCTTTTTTTGGTAATAGAAACACAAGTGGCTTAATTTTCACTTCTTCTGTTCTGCTAAGGGAAAAGGGCCAAAATCTTGTCCATTGAACTGTCCACTGTCCTCTCACTGTGTACAAAACATGCCCTTACTCATCTCTTGGGTTCCATATGAAGTGCATTTGTCTTATTGTTTTTGCAGTATCCTTCTGGGCAGTCTTCGGAAGGAATTTGTGTTTACCAGTATTTTAGAATGATCTTTGATATTTATTTCAAGCGGAAATTCTAGGACGGACTTGAACAAAGAAATATTGCATAGTGCAATGGCAATAGGTAGATTGAAACATAGGCGGCATAATAGACGAGTTCTCTCTCTCTTTTCTTTTTTCAATGAAGAGATTGAAACGATACTGGGAAATTTCTTATATTGTAAATATGCCTACTTAACTTGTGATATTTAAGCCTCATATAATGTACATGTTTGTTTTCATTGACATATTTTCCTACTCCGAAATTGTCTTGACCAGGCGGAAGAGGAAGGGTAAGGGGAAGAGGCAGAGGAGGTCGTTTTGGCGCAAGGAGTTTTGCTGGGACAACGTACTGAGAAGCAATGGTTTATTGTGGTACTTGATGACATAAAGATCATTTAAACATAGAGGATTAATTATGCAGCCATAATTCTAGGTTTTCGAGAGCAGATTTTTTTATTTTTTATTTTTTATTTTCCGTGTGTGGTAACTTCAATGGATGGATGGATATATTCTTTAATGGTTTTGTTGTTTCACTTTTTCTTTTATATATGGGTATGCTTTTATTTTGATTGTTCTATCTTCCCAATTCAAGAGGGCGTGATTTCATTTTGGAGCTATGTTTGTGGACATTTATGCACCTATTCATTGGTAAAATGAAACCCCGGGGATATACCGTTGTCTATATTATGAGCATTCGAAATGCTGTATGTTTACTCCATTCATGTTATCGAAAACAAAATTTATATCCCAGATTACAATTGTCTCGTGTGCCTCCTTTGAGATGTAAGAGCATGTCTCAGTACCCGTGGCTGCTTTGGCTAAAAGTTCTTGCAAACACGAATCGGAAAAGAATTGAACTTACAGAATTTAAATTGCAAATGTTTCTTTTGTAAAAAGGGCTTAAATACCTTCGTTCATAAAGACTATTAACTATGGTTTGGTAAGAGTTCAAGGCTCACTTTGGCTTTAACGGACAATAGACCAAATCTTAAAAAACTACGTTTTAAAATTAATGAAATGTCAATTTCTTTGCAAAGTAGTAAAATTTGAAATCTTTTCTTCTCCAACATTAGTGTATAAATAACAAAGATGAATTTGAAATCGAAAAAGCGGGGAGGAAAAGACAAATATACATTCTGTAATTTGCTTGTAAAATAAATCAACGTCTATTTAGATAAATTGGTTGAGTCACCCGATCATTTATCGCTATTCCCTCCTGTACCTGTCCTATATTCACGTACCAAACATGTCATAACTGTTTTTGATGAAATAGTATTTGCTAACTCAAGAATTTGGAGATATGGGTATGTGTAGTGTCTATAAGAAATATATGATCCAATAATTACACGGTGTATATTGCGACACCTGAAAGCTGAAAATGCAGCAAACTCTCCTTATCATCCCCTTAAATTAATTTTGATTGTCTGCTCGAAAGAATTGTCTTGCATTTAAACTAAGAAGCCATGACTAGGTTGTGGACGGTCGGCTGCCCAATGTGGGGATCCTCGGATGCTTCGTCTTGATCTTCATCTTCTATTTCCCAGAGGAAACTGGCGTATGCTGCTTGAATGTGGCTGGCAACACAATATTGTAGACGAGTTAGAATGTGAAATTCTGGCATGAAAAACACCTAAAATCTATGACTATTTCATCGATGGTACAAGGTGACACAATACATGAAATGTTGTGTCTATTAACTATTAAGGTGGATTATATATCACGCCACGGTATTAATAAAGAAAAAGAAATTAATTTTTTTTGAAGCGCCATATTCACTACGGTTTTAATATTGTATACCAAATATGTACTAAAAAGGCTGTATTAGGAATTCGATACTAAATAAAACTAGGCGGGATTAAGGATTTTTTTTAAAACTACGAACCTGTCATGAGAAGATAGTTGTACTGCTCGTTCAAAATAGTTTGTGGCTCTATCTTCATCACGGTGTAGTTCCCACAACAATTTAGCATACTGTGAGAGAATTTCACCATCTCCTGGATCAGCCAAAATAGCCCTGGAATAATACTCCTCAGCTCCTTGAAGGTCTCCCTTTGTCTGCCAAAAACAGGCAAATCATTGCTCGTCTTTGATTGTTCTTTAATGCAATAAACTATGGAAGATTTAGATGAACACCTCGTAAAAATGTCTTAAGATTTAATAGCATGTTTGGTATGAATTTATAACAGGATTAAGAAACAGACATATATGAGATGCTTGTCCCTCGTCATGACCTGTCTACCATACCAAAAACACCCCTGGAGCATATTTAATTGGCATTCTAGCAAAGGGACTTACTTGATACAAGAACTGAGCATAGTTTCTCAAAAACAAAGGATTGCCTGGGCTTTCCTCCACCATTCTCTTGTAGTACTCTTCCATTCCAATGCCACCACGGCTGTCGCCACCATCACTATCAAAGGCTACTGGTCTATAGTTCCAGCCGCCGCTACCACCGCTGCCGCCATTTCCTCCTCCAACGGGTCCATCCCCATCGAAATAACTAATATCAGCAGCCCCAAGCCCTGTTGCAAGATACATTTTCCTCTCCCCTTCAAACCTCAAAGTACCATATTCATTTACACTTGCCATCTCTTCTTTCATATGCATGTTATGCACCTTGAATTGGTTTCCATTACTACATTCACTGTTTTCCTCAATACGTTCGACGTTCCCTTCATTTTCTTCCTTGTCCTCGTCGCTGTATTCATCTTCTTGACAAGTTCCCAAGTTGTGCAACGAGCAGTTAGGTTTACGTGCAAATTTCTTGGACACATTGGAGAAACTTAAGTCATCAACATTATATGAGACATTGGCTAATTCTTCCAAGTTTCCATCAGATTGAACTCTTCGAAATCCGTTATGGGAGCGCTGGCTCATGCTCGAGGGAGACGAATGCCATAAAGATTTAGGGTAATGTTGAGATCCACAAGAGAGTTTTTTATGAATGGAAGTTGGAGTGTCTTTCGTTGTGGAATTAGGCACTTCAGATTGGAAGTGATTATTGTTGGGACTTTCTGAAATGGATGAGAGTAGGGATCCAAGAACTGGAGTAGATGAGCTTCTCAGCAACATTTTCTTCTGTTAAATATGGTCTCTAATGAACCTGCTCTGAAAAATATTACGCAAACCGTGATTTCTTCAAAACATAGGAACTAAAGTATAATTACACCTTATGGGCGGGCAGTCTTTTAACTCTATGACTCAAGATCTCAGTAGCTCAAGCACGAATAATGCTCTTTTTGACAAAGTTTTGCCCCACAAGGCTTGATTGGGAGTTTAGTTTTGGAGTTATCATTCTAGGAGTTTACGATGAGTTCGGTTTTGGTAGTTTTAGTAGCGGTTTTTAATACATTCAAAAACATACTTGGAAGATTATTATCTAGTGGTTGTGAAAGTTTTTTAAAAGAATAAAATTACATGTACAACCATATATTAAAAAAATGTATGTATTTGTAAACAATATGAACAATATAAAAATTTAAATGTAAATATATATTGGACTGCAAAAATTTTCAAAAATAATTCAATATCACGTAAAAAAAAATATTGTTTGAAGAGAAAAGGAAGATGAAATATGTATTTTATGTTTATGGTAGATTTAGAAATAGTTATTTTAGTGATGGTAAAATTGGAAGATAATTTGAATTCGACAAAAGACAATAGATTTGAGGGTAGAGAAATGCGCTCCAATTTACACTACTTGGTTGGTCTAGTTTAAAACTAGTTTTTCAACAAATATATCATATATCCTGACAAAATTATGTTCAAATAAACCATTTTGTATCGAAAAATTAGTTTTTAAACGAAACCAAACAAGCTCTACACCGTTTTTAGGTGATTTTTTAATCACAACATTGCCCCCAAAATACTAGCAAACACCGATTTTTTCAACTTTTCATAAACATACCCAAAACACCACCCAAAACCGTAGAACAAAAACTCCCAGTCGAAAATAGAGCAAGTTCGTCTAAGCTTAAAAGATGCTTAAAGCAAAACATGTTATTGCTAAGTGCTAACACTTGTGAAACAAGTATAATTCCAGAAAACTCGGCATATGAAGTGTAATTATAGTTTATATACAAAATGTGTTTGAATTAAATCTCTATAAATGTAAAACACAGTGCAAACTACTACACACTAAACCTTATTTATAACATTAAATCAACAAATTGTGCTGCAAAATGGTACCTTTTCTGAAGGGCCCTTCAAGACTCTTTCAATGGAGAGAGAGAGAGAGAGAGAGAGAGAACAAACTGAAACTGAGAATGGAAATGGCATATAAAATAAAATAAGGGTTTTTATCTTCAATTTTTCCAGGCAAAACATAAATTATTTCATATATTTGTATGGTGGAGAGGGGGCGTAGATGAAAATATCAAGTATATGCTTCGTCGGTATTTTGACAAGTGGGAAGAAAAGGTATTGGGGCATATGTTACTTGGAAGAAAAGTTCGTTTTTTCCTTCCATTAACATGTGTTTCTTGCTCTTCCCTAGTCATTTTCACTACGGTTTCGATTTAAATGAACAATTATTATATAAATATAAATGTACAGTAATTAACAACATACCTCAATTCATCTTTGTATTGTATCATATATTTACTTTCAATTCACTATATTATATAGAAATCTAATTTCTCTCTTTTTCTTCACTTAATTGTTCTGCTTTATTGAAGTATAAAGATGGACAGTTTCCCAAGTTCAATCATAATTATAGAGTTTTCAAATAAAATAACTTCTTCAATAATTATCCAGTTAATTAGTAAAAATTATTCGTAAGAGATATAACTAAATCCAACGTCATATTATGTGGACTACCAGGGGCGGAGATAGGAGGGACGGGACTGGACTGTAGTTCAATCACACTTCAAAAATAAATCATTTTTTGAAGTGCAATTTTTTTTTTTAATTGCAATTTTTATTTTTGAAGTAGTAATTTCACATCAAAAAAAGTATCGCTCCACTCCACTTAACTACATTAAGTTTAAGGGTGGACAAAAGTACTTACTCGAACTGGACCGAATCATAATTGAACCAAACCGATCGGTTCTTCTTAAATTTAAAATAAGTAGTGAGTATTAGAAGTGAAAATCGACTAATTATGGTTACTGGTTCTAGGCCCTGAACCGAAGAACCAATTCAGGAACCGAACTATTCGTGTACGTTTGGTAAATGATTTTTATTAGACAACTTATTTTTGTATTTTTAAATTTGGACTAGACTTGCTATTTTGTATTAAGATGGAACATTGTGATGTATTAAGATGGAACATTGTGTTCAAAAATCTATATGTTGTTCTTTTGCCAATGGATTAAAGTTTGGAAGTTATAATTTGTTAGATTATTATATTGTTTCAAATATTAAGAGAACAAAAATAGTTGTTGAAATTATAAAAATTTAAATATATAACCGAACCGAATCGAATGGTTTAGTTCCATGGGTATTGATCTCCTACCTACTTATGTTGCCCACTTATAATGTCCATGTTGAGGTGTCATCACATGATTGGTAGTTCATAATCCCACACTCATTATTTTTACCAATTATGTAATGCCACCTCAACATGGACATTATAAATAGGCAACATAAGTGGGTAGGAGATCAAGACCCTTAGTTCCATAATTAAAAATGGAACTTATGATTCCACTTTCATTTACAATATATTCATTAGTTATCTATTCAGTTCGGTTCTCTTTGGAATCAGGTCAAATCGAACCGTCTCCCCCCCAAGTTAGATTTAACAATGTAGTCCGTTTCGAAATTAAAACCATTATAAATAATATTCAATAAATTGATCGTATCTTTTATATAATAAATTCTGTTTGCCCCGACTTCAGCTATAAAGATCAAGTCATAATTTCAATTAAATAATATAAAATAATACACTTTTGACATTGATGTTAGGAATTTTCCTCAAAAGGCCAAAAAGAAATAAGGGCGTCATTTTTATTAAAGGAAAGAAATAAGGTGTTCAAATTTCTACCTTTAATTCAATAGTCCTCGTTGTGGAAGAAAAATGTGGAAATTTCGGTAAGAATAGAATGCATGGCAAATTGAATAGAAAAGATTCAATGAATGGAAAGTTTCCAAAGTTTCAATACCTGACTTGGTTCAGCCAAAATTGAAAGGAAAATTATGTCTAATCTTTGAGAATAGTGACTTGAGTTGAATGGTTTAGGGACTGATGTGTCATAATTTAAGTGGACGTTCTTACCACATGTGTATACAAGACCGTCCTACTAATATATTTCTCCAAATCTTTGGTCTACATTAATTATAAATCTTTAGTCACCATATAAGACCTCGAAAGTAAATGTTGATTTTGAAAATTAACAAATTTTAATAATATTTATAAAAATAGCAATTTTTAGATGCAAAAAGTCACGTATGTCTAGAGGTGAAAAACGAGCTGAGCAGCTCGCAAGCTCGTAGACTCGGGCTCGTTTATATACGAGCTCCAAGATTTTTTAAGCTCGACCCGTAAAAAACACGAGCCGACATGTGTTTTTGAATTTTTATTTTTAAAATTTTGAAGTTGTTTAAAAATTTTTGCCTTAAAAAAAAAACAAGCCGACCAATGACCCATGGGCCGAGTTGAGTTGAGTGGTGACTAATGGTGGCACGAGGCAATGTACAGTGGCTCGAGGCATGAGTTGATTTTTTTTTTTTTTTTTTGGTGGAATCTTGTTGTACATCTAATTTTTGTGGAATTAGCTTTTGACAGAATTTTAATATGATATGTTAGTATTTTAGATAGTTGATTGAGTGTATTTTTGTCCAAAATGACCATTTCTCAAATTATTTTCAAAACTTTCCATATTTCAAAATGACCACATGCAAATGGATATTTCCTATAATTTTCTCATTATAAATTAACTTGCTTTTATTCTTTTTTTGTGTACGTGATTTGATGGTTTTTATGCGAAAAAATGTAAACCTAGCATTTTTATTTTTATTCTTCTCTTTGTGGGTTGTTCAGAGAGTAAGAATTCGTTGGCGTGGTAAATCTTAGAATATTTTTTTTTACGATACTTGGAGGATTTGAATAAGTAAAATTCTATATGATTGTAATAATTTTTCATATAGTATAAAATTTTGACAAGTATACAAGTATTTGTATAACTTATTGATTTTTTTTTCTTCGGGTGGAATGTGGACGTGGTAGTAATCCCTTTACAGGGATATTAAGGGAAGGGTTATGTAATTAAAAGGATAAAAATGGATAGGCGGTTTTGTGAAGTGGTGGGTGAGAAGATGCAATGTGTGATATTGAAAGTAAATGTTGATTTTGAAAAATAGCGAATTTCAATAATATTTATAAAAATAGCAATTTTTAGATGTAAAAAGTCATATATGTCTAGGGGTGGAAAATAAGCCGAGCAGCTCGCATGCTCGTAGACTCGGGCTCGTTTAGAGACGAGCTCCAAGATTTTTAAGCTCGGCCCATAAAAGACACGAGCCGACATGTGTTTTGGAATTTTTATTTTTAAAATTTTGAAGTTGTTTAAAAATTTTGCTTAAAAAAAAAAACAAGCCGATCAATTAGCCATGGGCCGAGTTGAGCACCCTCGTGAACCACGAGCAAAGCTCGTGTGGCAATGGTCGGATTGACCCATTGTGACCCCGACATATACCTTTTTAACAATTGCAAATTTTTGTTTTTGTTTTTGGTTTAGGCTAGCTATCTATTTTTTTTCTTCATACAATTGAATTGTCGTTTCAGCAGTTCAATTGTCGTATTTTTTAACTCTTTTTTACACCAACAATTTGTTTTTTTTTTTTTTTTTTACAAATAGTTCAATTGTCATTTTTTCTACAGACATTTGAACGGTCGATCGTTTGGACAGTTCTACTGTCGTCTTCAACGACATTTCTTCTTCTTTCAACTACACATCAACCCAGTTTTCTTCCACAATTTTCCTACAACCATATTGAAGAAATTTTCAGCACGAGTTATTTCTAAAACAAACTCACATTAATCTATCATAAACATTGATTTTTTTGTTCTTTTATAACCTAAATTAATCTATCAAAAAACTAACTTATTTGAGTTGGGTGGTGACTAATTGTGGCACGAGGCAATGTGCGATGGCTCGAGGCGTGAGTTGAATTTTTTTTGGTGGAATCTTGTTGTACATCTAATTTTTGTGGAATTAGCTTTTGACCGAATTTAATAGGATATGTTAGTATTTTAGATAGTTGATAGAGTGTATTTTTGTCCAAAATGACCATTTCTCAAATTATTTTCAAAACTTTCCATATTTCAAAATGACCACATTCAAATGGATATTTCCTATAATTTTCTCATTATAAATTAACTTGCTTTTATTCTTTTTCTGTGTACGTGATTTGATGGTTTTTATGAGAAAAAAATGTAAACTTAGCATTTTTATTTGTATTGTTCTCTTTGTGAGTTGTTCAGATAGTAAGAATTTGTTGGTATGGTAAATCTTAGAATATTATTTTTTCTTACTATACTTGGAAGATTTGAATAAGTGAAATTTTATATGATTGTAACAATTTTTCATATAGTATAAAATTTTGACAGTCTGTAAATTTGTTCTATCTTTTTATAGTTTTTTGTCTCGTTATTTTTTTCTGAATAAGAATCTTATAAAAAATAGAAGAAATTGTCTCAATTTCCAACAATTACATTATAAGAATTTATGGACTCACCCCAAAAATCTTGTTTCCAATATTACTTGGCAATGGATTCCTAAAGATCTAAAAGGTGCAGAGAGTAGTGAGACGGTAAGGTCAAACCTCAAATTTTACGAGACTAAACGTACTTACTTTAAGATATTTTTTTATTTTTAATTTTATTTTAATTATTCTAAAACTATTAATAATTATTTAAAGAACATTAATAATTAAATATTTTATTTATTTAGTTTATTTAATCTTAAAAAATAAAAAAATAAAAAAATAGGCGTGCTTCTTTTGGCGCTAAGGCACACATTAGTTGCACCTTTTGATCTCTAAACTTGTATTATTCGCATCTTTTGGCGCATAGGCTTGCACTAGATGGTAAAATAGTGTTGACCACCTTGTTCACACCTTGTCTATATGAGAACTTTGCCTAGGTCTCGTTTTTTTTTTTTTTTTGATGTTTTAGAATTATTCCATAGCTCAAGCACTTCTATGTATAATGGTATAATGTATTAAATTATTATATATATATACACACACACTAGTCTTTAGCGACGTGCGTTGCACGTAAGTGAAAAATGTAGGAAAAAATTTTAGGTTTTAAATGTAATTGAAATGACCAAAAAAAATATGAAATTAAAATTTTTAAACAAATTTGAAAAATGTAACAAATTTAGAGCGAATTGTGTACAATTTGCTCATACACACCAAAAAAATAAATAATTAACAAATAATAAAGAAATGTTAAAAGCAGTTGGTTATATACAACAAACAGAAAACATAAGCTAATACTTGAAATCCGAGGATACTAATGAATATATTACATAAATATAAAATAAAGAAAGTGAGTTAACATGCTTCAAAGATTAAATTAGCACAAAATATCAGTACGTAGGACCAACATTTCTCTTGCTTCCAACTTCGAGTCTGTATTACCTTTGCATTAATGACAACCATATCAAAATACTGGAAAGTTGAATCTGTAAGTACTTATCAGAAAGTATCTACTGATTATTAAGCTGATTAGATTATTAAACAAAGAATCACATTTTGAAATACCTTTTCAAAGAACCACACAAAAAGCGAAGTATCAAGTATGATAATCAAGTAGGAAAGAAGTGCATATTAGGTACACAAATCTCAATAATTATAGAAAATGATATAAACAATGATCAAACATCACCTCATGTTCCATGAGATCAGCCGATACTGATGATATAGAGGTACCAAATCCTCTCAGAAGTAAAATCCATGAATAAAAAAAGGAAGGAGAGAATAAGAGCGTTATTTCAATGAACTCACATTATTTGTGCTCCTCCTTATCAGTAGTGGAACCACAGCTCATGTGCAGAAATAGAATTATAAAGGTTTATATAAAGAACTCGTTATAATAATCGACACGCAAAAAAAAAAAATGTAGCTCGACACAAAAAAAAAATAAAAATTTATCTGGCCTTTTTGACGAGCTCCTTGACATAACTAATAGAAAAAAATTCCAAAAATGCAACGGTCAAGCAACTTGACAAGGAATATTATTTTTTTTTCTTGTGGTATGTGGCTTGTCGAATAGTTACTTGACAAAGTCCTTGTCGAGTTACTCGACGTAGACTTGTACACCTTAAAATTTTTTGTTTAATTTTTTTATACTTTACTCTAAACATTTAAATTTTTTTTGTTTCTTGTTAAATTTTTTATTTTTTTGCAAACCAGTTTAATTATTACAGTTTGAGTCACTACAAATTTTTTTTTTGTTTTATAGTTTAAATTCTTTAGTTAACAAAAAAAATTGGGACATATAACTCGACATAGACTTTGTCGAGTAACTCCTTGTCAAAGTCCTTGTAGAGCACTAAAAAAATAAATAAATAAATTTTTATTTGTTTTACTTTATTCCAAACATTTATATTTTTTGTTTGTTCTTTTTGACTCTTATTGTAAATTTTGTATTTTTTGTAAACCTGTTTAGTTATTACACTTTGAGTCACTTAAAAAAAATTAGGTAATAATTTGGTCAATTTATGGAGGAAAAATATTAAATATATTTTTTAAAACTTTTGTACAAAGCTCGACAAGTATTTTTCCTGAATTAATTATCAATTAAAGGAAGTGATGAAACTATTCGAACATCATTCGCCAGAAAATTGTTGAAATGATCCAAGTCGAAAATATCAAAAAATTCACTGCAACAATCACAAAAGAAACAGAACAACCCTATCAATTTCCTCCACAAAGTCAAGAATTCAACCATTTTCATGAAAAACATAAATCTTATCAACCTCGGTTACTTCATATATCAAAGGGAATTACTCTAATCACGTCATTGATTAAAAATGCACCAAGATGACTTAGTTTACTGAAAGTGGGAGATTAAAATAACAATATAGGACATGGTGAAATAGAAACAAATAAAGTATTTTGATGGCTGAAAAATCAAGATATGGTCAAAAGAAGGAACATTTCATTACCCCAAATGACATTGACTTGCAAGATGGGAACATCCAGAGCAGCTCCAAGAATTCTTGCAATCACCACAGCATCAACAATTTGATTCCTCCGCTGATTCATCCCACCAGAAACCACGACCATTAATTACTCTGTTCTGTCATTCATAAAAAAAATTAATTAATTTTAAATTTTCAACAATGTATGAGGATGATAGTTGAAATTTGTTATATAAAAAAAAAATGGAGTCAAAATTGGGTAATCCACAATCACCATCCTCTTAACAAATTTAAATTTAATTAGATCAATACTTGGGGTAGGACGACTGCAGAAATTTTCAGTCGAGTTCCTTGAAAACGGTTGTCGAGTATGGTTGTCGAGTTACTGTTGTCGAGTAACTCGACAACCATTACTCAATAGAAGCTTTGGCGAGTAACTTTGTCGAGTTACTCGACATGGATTATTGTAAATGGTGGTTGCCCCTATCTTATTTGCTAATGATTTCACATCTACAAAAATCAACAGCCCTTTTGCGTTGCTATTATCAGTTCTCTGTGCATTACTTTGTCTGCGTATATAATCGGAGAAAGAGTATGTTTCATCCGTGGTCTCTTAACTTTATTACTCAACAGAAGCTTTGTCGAGTAACTTGGTCGAGTTACTCGACATGGATTATTGTAAATGGTGGTTGCCCCTATCTTATTTGCTAATGATTTCACATCTACAAAAATCAACAGCCCTTTTGCGCTGCTATTATCAGTTCTCTGTACGTTACTTTGTCTGCGTATATAATTGGAGAAAGAGTATGTTTCATCCGCGGTCTCTTAACTTTAAGAGAAATCAATGAACTTCTAGCAAAGTTTCATTCATGGAAATTTTTGCTGCTGCTAATACTATGTTAGGCTGAGGATTATTTTCTTTGAGTTGAGTTGGGCTTGGGGGAAGCGGACCCTTATCTTGGCGGGGCGAACCTTGATGGCTTTGCAAGGAGGGAGATTAACGGCGTTCTCTCTTTCTCTTGCATATGTTACTGGGCTTTTTAGTCATGGCGGTGTCTCACTTTCTTTGCTTCTCACACGCATATATTTCTCATCTTTGAACGGCTGACTTTCTCTCTTTCTTTTTCTTACCACATTTTCCTGTTCCTGCAGATCCAGTATATTATAAAGTTCAAACTGTGAGATTATTAATGTTGAATCCCATTTCTTAGCTTGGATTTCTTTGCTTCCTTTTTTTATAATGTTGTCGAGTTACTGTCAAGTAACTCAACAATATTGCTTTTGAATTTATTTTTTATTTTTTAATGTAGTGAGACTTGGGCTTCTTTTTTTTTTTTTTAACAATGCTTTCGAGTTACTCGACAGTAACTCGACAACATTGCTTTCGAGTAACTTGATATCATTGCTTTTGAATTTTTTTTTTTAAATAATGTTGTCAAGTAATTCGACAACATTTTGAATTTGAATTTTTTTTATATTGTTGAGTAACTCGACAACATTTTGATTTTGATTTTTTTTGTTTTATTGTCGAGTTACTCGACAACATAAAAAGATTTATTTAATTTTTCACCAAGCAAATTGTATAGCCCATTTTAACAAGATTTATTTTTTTGTGCTTGTCAAGCACAAACACAAGGAATTTTTTTCTTCTTTTTTTGTGCTTGTCGAGCACAAACATTTTCATTCAATTTTTGACCTATAAATTTTTTTTTTTATGTTATAAACAACTTATACACAATTATTTAATATTTGACTTTTGAGTTTTGAAAATGTTGGAGATTTTGAGTTGAGTCATTAGTACACAATTGTGTTGTTAATTGCCAATTATTAAAGAATTGTGTACAATTTGCTTATAACATCAAATAAAAAATTAAAAATAAGATTAGTAAAAAATTGAATGAAAATCTGTTCACGCAAAAAAAAAAATTTTTTTTTTAAAGGTGAGCTTTTCTATTTCTAATTTTTTTTTCAATGAAAAAAATCAACAATATATATCTTTTTTATAACTTTTAATTATAACATTCTTACTAATAATGCTATAAATTAAAAATTGATTAGAATGTTTGGCAGTGCTCAAATTATTTTTTAAGTTGTTATAAATGTGCTTGACCAGTTTGATCATCTTAAATTATAATTTAAGCTTAGCTAAACAAGCTCTAATATTGGGACTTAACCTGCTTCTCCATAACAAAACTAAATTTTCTTAGATTATAGAGAGCTAAGAAAATTAGGTAACATGAAAACCGATCCTAAAATGCTAAAGCAAGAAAATAATTTGGTAGTCTTAGATACTACTTCCATCTTGTCAGAGTTGACAAAGTCAAAAAAAAAAAAAATTGAATGGACTTTGCTGAGTTACACGGCAAAGTCACAAAAAAAAAAAAAAAAAAAAAAAAATTGAAATGACTTTGCCGAGTTACTCGTCAAAGCCCAAAAAAAGAGAAAAAAATATTGAAGAAACTCGACAAAAATGAAAAAATTACGGCTAAAATGATTAATCTAATTTAAAAAAACAGTGTCAAAAATTGATGTCGAGTAACTCGACCAAATTATTTTTTAATAAATTAATGTTGAATAACTTAACAAACCAAATACATTAATTTTGTTATAAAAAATAAAAAATTTGTCGATTAACTTGCCAAAAACCCAAAAAAAGAAAGGAAAAAAATTTCTTAACTCGAAAAAAAAAACCCCACAAAAAAGAAAAAAAAAATGGTCAAATTGGACTTTCAACCAAATTTAAATGTTAGGGATGGACAATGGCATAAAAATAAAAATTATGGGTAAATTAGTTAAAAATTTAAAAATTGGGACTAAAAGCGCAAATTACAAAAGAAAAAAAATTCCAATTTGAAATTGGGCTTTGTCGAGTAACTCGACAAAGTCCAAAATAGAAAGGAAAAAAAAAATGGAAAAACTCGACAAAACAAAAAATAAAAAAAAAATTTGGAAAAATGAAAAAATTGAGCTTTGTCGATTAACTCGACAAAGCCCAAAAAAGGAATTTTTTTTTTTTTTAAATTTTTTTTTAACCTTTGTCGAGGTACTTGACAAAAAAAAGCAAAAAAAATTAAAAAAATATTTTCCCATTTGTCGAGTTGCTTGACCAAAAAAAGTAAAAAAAAATTTTCTACCAAAAAATTGTTTTTTTTTCCTCTTTATCGAGTAACTCGAAAAAAAAATGTTAAAAAATTGTCAAATTGGACTTTGTTGAGTAACTCGACAAAATGTTATTAAGTATTAATCTTATTAAAAAAAAAAAAAAATTTAGTCGAGTAACGCGACAAAACCCAAAAAAAGAAAAAAAAAATTCAAACATAAAAAGCATATTTCGAAAAAATAAAAAATAATGTTGTCTAGTAAAAATAAAATATTTACAATTTTATTTTATTTTGTTTTTATTATTTTTTATCTTGTTTATTTAAAGAAGAGGACAAAATAAAATTTGCAACAAAATTCAAAGGTTGGGGATGACTAATGCTAAAAAAAAAGTTATGGGTAAATTTTATTTTCTTTTTTCCACTTTTGGTAAAGTGTTTGAATATATATATTTTTTTAATTAGTAATTTGCACTTTTGGTCCACAACCTTTTCATTTTATAACAAATTTAGCCCTAACCTTTTTTTTAATATTGACCATCCCCGACCTTTGAATTTTGTTGCAAATTTTATTTTGTCCTCCTTTTTAAATAAACAAAATAAAAAAACTAATAACAACAAAATAAAATAAAAATGTAAATGAAGTCCTACAACTTTTAAAAAGTAGCCCAATTTAATTTTGACATTTTTTACTCTACACATACGATTAAAAAATTGTAAAATCACATAGAAAAAATACATCCTAAGTTATATATTTACAGTAGAAATTAGAATAAATTTGAAATGCTTACCCAATCTCCAAACCTGTAGCAACCCAACAATATTGTTACCAGTCTATTAAGAGTATTATGCTTACTCTTACCCCGGCGATACACTTTCCTTTTAATGAAATGTTCTCGTAGAGCTAGCATATCTCAAAACGAAGTACTTTATTCATTAGACTTGTGCTACAATACGAGAGTTGAGGTTCCTTTACTGTGATATTTAGGATTAATTGTTAGACATATCTCTATGATATGTTACGTATCAAGTCTCTTTCCAAAATTTAATCAAACCAAATCAATATCAACTATCTCATTACCACATAATTTCCAATAGGTATTCATTGCCTAATAAAGCTCCTTTACTGTGTCAATATAGATAAGAAATTCAAATAATTTTGATGACTATTTTATATTTGGTACTCAAATAATTTGTACAATACTCAACAAATTTCTTTGGTTGATTAAGAATTTTTTCAACATTTTGCTATGGTTTTCTTGGCCTCACTATCAAACAATCACCTATTTGCAAAACCATTGTAGCAGTAACTTGGTCCAGTTAACTATTGTTAACTTATACATGACATCCTCTTTAACTCATCATTCCTTAAGATTAAGCAAACCTAAATACTTAATGCTATAGCTTCGCCTATCTCATTTCTTTTCTCCTCCCTTTTTTTGATGTGTCTTTATGTAGATTTGTGTTAGTAATGAATTTATTAATTTTATGCTAAAATAAGGAACTAGATTGCTAAAAATTGTCGTATCACATTCACACTTAATTGTACTTGTATGATATATTCCTATGTATCTGATCTTGTAAAGTTCAAAAAAGAAAATACTGTGAGTGTCATCTATATTTATCATACCCAAATCTGTATCTGCACTTCATAATGATAAATAGGATCATACTGTAGTTAAGCGTCTGAAATTGTCAATAGCAATTTCATACTTAAATATTAAGGGCAATAAAAATAAATGGAACACTATCTACTTTTTGTACTATTCAAAAATAATTTTGAAGATATACTTCCATCACATGTCATGTTCTGTAAAGCACTGTCCCTAGATGATCCAACTGTAAAGATAGTATTTTCACCAAGTACTTGTCTTGAACTTTGTCTCTCTGTTAGTTGTTTTTTTTTCCCCGTTTCCTTTCCTTTTCTCCTCTTTTTCTTTTCGAAAGGGGGGTTAATTTGATTTAATGGTTTTCCGTGACTTTTACTACTACTATATCAGATTGCACTGGCCTATCAATCAATAATTTGTCTTTCTATTAGTTTTTCCCCCTTTCCTTTCCTTTTCTCTCTTTTTTTTTTTTTTGAACGGGGGTTAATTTGATTTAATGGTTTTCCGTGACTTCTACTACTTCTACTATATCAGATTGCGCTAGCTTACTGATCAATAAGTTTCCATAGTTTAAATCAGAAATGACTACTCCCAAACTGACGCAACGTAGCACGGGCTGGACTACATGTGCACTTGAGACCACCTGAAAGGCAAACGCAGCCTTATGACAGATTGGTATATTCAAGACATGGAAGTTCTTCATCAGGATGAATTATCGTCATTTCCCATATTCCACTAACTAACAGAATAAGTTCATCATCATTCAAAGGCATGTGTCTCAAGTTTTTCAATAAGGCAGCCCCCCTCTTGTTCAATTTAAATAACACATCTTGCCTTTACATAGTTTAGTATGTCCTTAGCAATTGAACAAGAGGTGAAACTTATTATGCTATAGGGCAGATTGGTTATTCAAAAGCTTGGCAAAAACAATTTGGAGGCTCACGTACGCAAGTGCAGATATGTACTTTTCAGCTACTTAATCTAACAACAGATATCATTTCCCGAGAACAGGTTATATGAGAAGCTTAATCATATCCAAGTCGCCACGAGAGGAAAGAAGAACAAAAGAAAAGATCAAATTTTGGATGAAATAAATATTTTCAACAACTACATGAAATTCCTAGCATTATATTCCAAAGATACCAAATGAAGCACCATTCTGATGAAATAATGATCAAATAAGGTCTATATGTATTTCATGCCAAACAGAAAATACTCTAGTCTTAATATGATATATGGGTCCCTATGAAGTAGTTACATATATTTCCAGCTTCATTAGAACAAAAATTCACCACATTTTATTTTCATGAAAAGTGAAAATATTAAGGCTTCCAAAACCACTTGGAAAGCACCTTCATGGGTAAATCAATACCTGCAGTCCATTGATGATTCCCTGAACCACTTCACAAACGAGCGAGAAACATTCCTTTTTGGGTGACAGACCTATACATGCTTCAGTTGAGATTGTTTAGAAAAATATCCTTATTCGATATTAGACATACTTTATGTCAGTATATAGTCAGAAAATGGCTTTTAGTTTCCAAGAGTCATTAACATCATATGCCTGCAAACTGAGAACAGTGACAGCAAAAGGAAGCATTTAAAAAATCAAAACATTTACGCTCTATATCAATAGGACACTGAGTGTCTTACACTCTCTTGTTTATGAACTCTCTGACAAACTTCCTATATCTCATTCAAACAACTAATGCGTTTTTCTAATCCATCAAACAAAAATAGAGAGCACAAATTTGCGAAAGATGAGAAATATTCCACAAGTATGCCAAGCATACAACACTTATTATGAATTCATATTCAACGTAAACAACAGTAAACAAAATAGAAATTCTACAACTCTTCACTTCACTCTTCAGTTCCATCCATGCTTTCAATGAATAAAACAAATAAGTTCTTACTTCATTGGACCTAGGAGGTAGTACTACTTCATTGATCAAGGCTGGACTTGACAATGAAGTTTTGGCGGCTGACAGGGTTCATGACCACAGGGAGACCGGCAGTCCGAGTCCATGCCTGAAACTTCTTGTCTGTCTCTACCCACCATTCCTTTCTTATACATGGTTTGCAGGTAAAATAGGAAAATTAATTGCACTGAGGAGCCATATTTACTCTGGTTTTGGTAGTTGGTGAAGAATTGCGTTTCAAGGCAGGGAAGTTTCATAGGCTTAAGAAGTTAGATCTTGACAAGTTGGAACCTCTAAAACAGGTGATAATCGTGGAGGGAGCAATGGCCAATCTGGAAAAGATAATTATTCAACGGAATGATCAGCGTAATTCCTTGTCGAGTTAACTCGACAACCATGATAGTTGTCGAGCTGCTCGACAACCATCACCTTATACCTTTTCCCCTCCAGCAAATATTAACCCTCCACTCTTAGCCGGAAACAATCCTATCCCTCCACTAGGATCCGCCGGCAACAGTCCCATCCCTCCACCGCCAAATCCTATGTTGCCTTACTATCCCTAGTTTTACCTGAATCTTCTGGGCGTGCCCTGCATACACTGTTCAGCGGCAACAATTATCACGCAATCCACTACCTGGATTTCATGCTGGATGTTGCCAGTTTTGTTCTGGTTTCTCCTTCATTAGATAAAGATTTGGATTACTTAATTTGCATAATTCAATCTATCAGTTCTGTCAAGCTAGGCGTTTAGGTTTTAGTTATTACAATTCATAAAAGTGTCTTTGGATAATTTTGTTCTAATATTTAATATATTATATGTATGTATATATATATTCCAGCCGAGTTGGGAGGTTATCTACAGCTATGCTGGCGACTTGGCGAATCACTGAGGTTTCTTCTTTCAATTCAGAACTGAATTCTTGAAGATCTTTATACTAATTATCGATCAAAGATTCGGATTTAGAGGCTATGGTTCTCAAGAGGGTGGACCCGAATGCCCATGGTTTTGATTTCGTGGGTGGATCGGGATGGGAATTTGGGAGAGATGGGTGGGGTGGTTTGGGAATTAGAGGATGAGTGGTCTGTGAAGACTGATTTGAAGAAATCCATGGCTCGACAACCATTGGTTGCCGATTTAGCTCGACAACCATGTTGGTTACATAGTTGTCAAGTCACTGGACAACCAAGCTGTCGAGTTACTCGGCAACCATCCAGGTTGTCGAGTTAGTTCGACAACCATGTTGGTTGTCCAGTAACTCGACAACCAACATGGTTGTCGAGTCTACGCATGTAATCCTCCATTATTGATGCTAATTAAATTTCAACTACTAAGGTGATTGATTGTCCTCAAACATTGCTCAAGAAATTTAAGCTTCAGACGAATAACAACTTACACACTAATTAACCAACATGGTTGTCGAGTCAGCGCGATTTAATTCTCCATTACTGGAAAAATCATTATACCATTAATGCTAATTCTTGAGTTAACTCGAGAAAGTCA
The DNA here is from genome assembly GCA_030279155.1 of Forsythia viridissima. Taxonomy (NCBI): domain Eukaryota; kingdom Viridiplantae; phylum Streptophyta; class Magnoliopsida; order Lamiales; family Oleaceae; genus Forsythia; species Forsythia viridissima. The sequence continues at coordinate 18,021,063 of CM059034.1, forward strand.
AAAAAAAATTTTTTTTTTTACTCTCTTGAGTTACCCGAGAAAGTAAAAGTTAAATTTTTTTTTTTAAATACTAACTTTGCCGAGTTATGAGGCAAAGTGGAGAAAAAGGGAAAACAAAAATTTCAAAACTTCACTTAGTCATGGATTAACAAAAATTCATTTGACATAGAAAACGATCACCGAAAAATATGAAATTTTCAGGGAACATAGAATACTCATGTAGCTACCATATATCAAAATTTGATAGTCCGACGGCATGTTTCGGCTTACTAAAACGCTAATCGAAACATCCTAGTTAGTTTTTCGGATTCATGCTGTCACAGTTTACGAAATTATCCATAAATTGAGTTATATAACATGAAATTATGTAAAACCAAAGCCAATGGTTAGGTAACCCAAAGGGCTATAGTATCCAACTGGAATTATGTAAAAATACTTAATATATAAGGTGCAGTAAATTGTTTAGTTGGACAACAGAAACTGCATCTTAGAAAAATATGAAGTTTAGCAAAACCTTTCAAGTTCACATCATTAACGTGTAACCAAAACATGGGAATCCACTAAAACTACTACAAAACCAAGGTCCACAAAAGTTTAAGAAGATATTTACACTACTTAAAGTTTTTTGATTGGTTTATAATAGCGATTCCAGCACACCGATGGCATAAATCCGAAAAACAGCATAGGAGGTTTCGCGGTGAGTATTTTAGTATGCCTAAACATACCGTTGGACTACCAATTTTTGATATGTGGTAGCTACCTGAGTATTCTATGTCCCCTGAAAATTTTGTATTGTTCGGTGATCGTTTTCTATGTCAAAGAATTTTTTGTTACTCCATGACCAGGTGAATAAAATTTTCAAAATAAGGGCAGTGTTACTAAAATTTCTTCACCCAGTCATGTAGTAACAAAAATTTGTTTGACATAAAAAACGATAACCGAAAAATATGAAATTTTTAGGGAACATAGAATACTCATTTAGCTACCACATATCAAAATTTGATAGTCCGACGGCATGTTTTGACTTACTAAAATGCTCACCGAAACACCTTAGGCAGTTTCTCGGATTCATGCGGTCGCAGTTTACAAAATTGTCCATAACTTGAGTTATATACCATGAAATTATGTGAAACCAAAGCCAATGGTTAGGTAACCCATAGAGCTATCGTCTCCAACTGGAATTATGTAAAAATACTTAATATATAAGGTGCATCATATTTTTGAGTTGGTCAACAGAAAGTGCAGTTTGGAGAAACAATTCACCCAGTCATGGAGCAAAATAAAATTATTTGACATAGAAAACGATCACCGAACAATATGAAATTTTCACAGAACGTAGAATACCCATGTAGCTACCACATATAAAAATTTGATAATTCGACGGCTTGTTTTGACACACTAAAATGCTCACCGAAACATCCAAGGCAGTTTCTCAGATTCATGCTGTCGCAATTTACAAAATTGGCCATAACTTGAGTTATATAACATGAAATTATGTGAAACCAAAGCCAATGGTTAGGTGACCCATAGGGATATCGTCTCCAACTGGAATTATATAAAAATACTTAATGTATAAGTTGCAGCAAATATTTAAGTTGGACAACAAAAATTACAGTTTAGAGAAAATGAAATTTACCAAAACCTTTAGGAATCGATTGTATTTCGTCCTTTGTTCCCCATAGCAACTGGGGATAAAAAAGCACCAAATTTGATGACTTATTAAGGAAAAATGAATATATATTACTATAATATATAAGAAGTCAATAATTGCGGCTAAAAGACACTAATATATGTATATTAAAATAAATAAAAGAAAAGAAAAAATGAAGAAGTCAAAAATTGCGGCCAAAGATATTAATTTAATATAAAAAGTGTCAAAAGATTAGGACAAAATGGTGAGCTTTGGACGAAATTAGGAATACTAAATTAACAAAACGACGTCGCGTTGATTGAAGGGTGAATAGTAAACAGGTGATAGACACTTATATTATAGTATAGATATATATATAAAACAACAGTAACAAGTATGAAATTTTAGCTACTATTTTAAATTGAGTATATCGTATATATTAAACACCAACGGGATCGAACTAGTCCTATACAGTAAAACTAGTTCGGTCATATCCCCAAGCCATGTATTTATAATCAAGCTAAAACTCGTTTAGTGGGCTAGTTCAACCGGTTTGGTTGACCAGGTATTTTTATTGCACTATTTAAAAAAAATATTTTAAATTAATGAGTTAAATGTTTGAATAATCACTTAATTTTTAGTCTCGTCTTCATTTACTCACTAAACATTAAAATTGTGCTGAATGTTCATTGAATTTTACAACGTTACTCGCTGTTACTCATTTTTGACGACCCATTAACAGCTAGTGAACGGAACAGCACATGTGACAGACGGAATGTCCACGTGGCATACGTTTTTGTCAACCAATGTTGAGTTGTTCGCCATGTCAGCAATGTGTATTTTGAATAATCATTGAACTTTTAATTATGTATTCGTTCACTCACTGAATTTTAAAATATTACTGTATGCTCACTCAACTTTTCAAGTTACACTCCGTTATTCAATCATAACGATTTAATAACATCCCATTGACGGAATCAGTGGCGGATATAGGATTTCAATCAAGGAGGGACACTATATAAATAATAAGTTAAAAAATATTGAGACGAATTATACAATAAAACAACAATTAAAATTGTCTATGACGAGTTTCTATAATCTTAAATCGTTTAACAATATTACATTACAAATATTATTAAAAATATTTTTTTAAATGTATGCAATCATTCATCCATTCATCTTTAATCCGATTACGCAATTGATATTTTATGACATAGATAGCTGAAAACATACTTTCTACCATAGCAGTTACAATTAATAAAAGAAAAACCAATTATTGTTGTCTCAATCAGCTTTTGTGTAAAGCCACTAACCTATAATTCATCTCAAACCCGAAAATTCCACATTGAGGAGCGTACATCTATTTTATAATTATCAAGTTGATCACTAAATAATACAAATTGAATATTAGAAAAGTTGTTTAGATAAAACTTAACAAGTTAAACAACTTTGGACTTATTAAAAACTGAAAATAAATTAGTTAATACAAACATATCAAAAAAATAAGCAATATGTGTAAATTTAATTAATTTTTTTTAAAAATTGAGCAGGGCCTAGGCCCCCTCTTGGGCCCAAGTATATCCACCTGTGAACAGAATACCTACGTGACTGACTAAATGACCCTGCGTTATCTATTTTGTGCCATTAAATCTACCAATTAGAATAGTCGCACGTCATGTCATCAAACGCATTTTCAAAATAAGTTTTTTAAGATGTAAAAAACGGTAAAACTTGTCCAAATTGAAAATGCGTTTTTTTAGATGTAGAAAACGGTGAAACTTGTTCCAATTAAACAAATGATTTCATTATAATTAATCTCAAATTGATTTTAAATTATAATTTAAGCACGATATAGGGCAAAGAATGTAGTGGAGAATTGTTGTCAATATTACAAACCATCCCCACCGGGGTGAATTTTTGAAAAGGGCGTGTCAAACGGTTGGAGTCGGTGAAGAGCCCAACTTATACCAAATAAGTTTTAAAGGCCTCTTTTAAGTAAAATAGACTAAAATACCCTTACTTTATAATATCAGTTAACAAATCATCGGTTAACACACCATCTGTTAACAGGTCGGTTAACAGACCATTTGTTAACAGGTCGGTTAACATATGGTCTGTTAACCGACCATTAACGGACCCCAAGTCTGTTAACAGACTTGCTGGTCTGTTAACAGACCCATGGTCTGTTAACAGGTGTGTTAACAGATTTATAGTCTGTTAACGCAGATTTCTGATTTTTTCAATTAATCCATCCAAATCAACTCAGATTTGCAAGAATTTAAAGTAAAAATCATGATTCATACTCAGGTTTATACATTTTTTCATGATTTATACTACAAAATCCACAATTTTTACCGTGAATTAAAAGAAAAAGATGGAGAATGATGAAACTTCTTACATAAATGAAATGAGTTGGATTTTAACATTGAAATGAGTTGGATTCTAACCTTGAAATCTTCTCTTCTTCACAGACAAATAAATTTGAAATCGTTTGAAATGGTTATAAGCGGGGAAGAATGCAAGAATATATTTGGTAATTTACACACCAAAATTGGTCAACGGCCATTTTGGAAAATTGGTCGGGTCACCCGGCTATTCACCACTATTCCCACATCCGGACCGTCCAAAGCCAAAAGGCGTCTTTCATCTCTCCCTCTCTCTCTCTCTCTCTCTCTCTCTCTCTCTCTCTCTCTCGCGGAGGTATTCACTATTCTCCTCTAATTCATATTATGCAAATGATGGATTCTCTGTAATTTTTTCTTAATTAACATATTTTTTTATGTGGCGAATGTAATGTAACTATCGAACATTATGGGCTATTACACAAAACCTTTTATATTTCAGTATGCTCAATTTAGTTATGTTAATTTCTTTCTTCATCTCGGCGAAGTTTCACTGAATATTTTTATGTTTTAATGTAACATTGGTGTATTTGAATATTTTGTTGGCGGAATTTCTGTGTAAGTGACCCAAAGCAATAAAATCAAGAACCGAAATATGGAAGGGATGAATAAGCCGAGGCAAGAGTTGAACTCTTTGTCCTTAAGTTAATATTGCCCCGCAAGGTGCTTTCGGTCTTTGGCAATTGACTCCCAAGATACAACGGTTTCGCTTGAGTTTTGTAGCACTTTAAAAACTCAAGTACAGCGAACCAAAGATGGCTTTGTACTCCAACGGATGAAATGAAAATGGAAAACCAGATTTTGTGCAACTTAATGCAAGAACTTGGTTCAAAAGATGATGAAATGATTTCTATGTGTTTTCTTATCTTCTTATATCAATTCTATGTCAAAAATGGACGTCCACATGTCCTATTTAACACTGAAGATCGGTTGAAAAACGAAAAGGAATGAACCAAAACGTGCAACCCTTCAAAAGGACATGTCTGTTCGCGCAAACCTATGCGATCGCATGGTTTAACCAAGCTGCGATCGCAAGGTACAAAAATTGGAACAAAACTTCATCCAGATTAACCATGCGATCGCAAGGCTTTTTCTTCAGCGATCGCATGGAAGGACCAAAATACATTCTGCTAAAAAATTAAGCAACTTGCGATCGCAGCGTACATAAACCATGCGATCGCATGGGTCAAACTTTGACCCGAATTTGTCCTTTTTCGTAATTTCTCATTCATTCGATATTGGTTTCGAGATGCCAAATATACCCCGCGACCTGACCGGGCAGGTCGATCTCCATTCCGGGGGCGTTGCCCCCGAAGCGTTGAAGTGGCAAACAATTTTGCTTAAACGGATTGGATCGGGTCTTGTATATTTGTCCAAGTTGACACGAAGTCACTTAGTTAATTTCTCGACATTTTAAACCAATTTCCAACATATTTTTGGGTTGAATTTTCCCCCCAGAATTCCACATTGTTTAAATGATTCTAAGAAAAGGAAGAAAATATATAGGAACACTACGATAATTTTTTTAAAACTAGTAGATATGATGTTTAGAAGGAGAGGCAACGTAGCTTACATAAAAGAAGTGAATTGGGTATTCAAATTAGGTAACATAGAATGTAATAGAATATAAATCTTAATATGCACGTGTGAAAAATAGCATGAACAGGATATGAATAATTGAATGATGTTCCAACAAAAATACTTGTATGCATAAAAAACCCCAGGTTCAGCAGGGTAAATGTATTAAAAATGGACAAATTTTAGCAGTTGGTGGTGCTACGGTTGGTGGTGAACTTGTTTTGGAGAAAAATGTATTAGTAGCTTATATGCCCTGGAAAGGTTACAATTCTGAAGATGCAGTACTCATTAGTGAGCATTCGGGAAGGATGAATCGCTCTTGAAAATCTATTGACTCTCTTCCAATTGGTTGGACTGTAGGTGCGATGATCTACTTCATGGACGAGGTCTCTGATTCAAGTCTAGGATGCCCCATCTGCGCCAGGGAAAAGAGTAGAAGAAGGATCTGACTACTCCATGAATGCTCAATGAAGAGATTTAAAATGAAGAGGTGTTATGGTCGAGAATAAAACTATTCTAATTAGACTTATGTTTGTAGAAGAGTCAATTGGTGTTATTAGCGTATATGCTCTATTAATAGGACTGGATGAGGCGTCAAAGCGATGAATTTAGGAAGACGTGGATTGGTTTATACAGGGATTCCGTGGTTAAGATAAGATTTTTGTTGAGGAGATTGATAAATAAGGTAGAGAAATGTAACATATGATATGAAAGAATACACTGAAATTTTGATGTTTGGAATCGAAACAAGAAAGATAATACCATTTTTTGACTTTAGGATAGCTTATGATTTGGTGTCAATGAATCTACATTTTGGAAAGAGAGGTTCTTGTAACAAAAGTTTAGTCAAATCGATTTCACCTTTACTCTAAAGCTAGATAGGTCATTGTTCTAGGCGAGAACCTAACTATATAAAATAGGTCAATCACGCTACGTGGGCAAAGCCGGCTCAAGCACTAAACGTGCTAGGCAGTCGCCTAAGGCCCCTGATTTATTGATGGCCCCCAATTTTTAAAATTTACATATTTTTGCATTGTTTTTTCTTATGAAAGATTCTGTCTAACATAAAAAAAAAAATTAAAGATTACAAACGGTTTTTTAGTTAGTAATATTACAAATATAAATATTACGACAGATTTAATTTACGGAATAAAATTTTGTAAATAAATAAAAATATAAAAATTTAATACTAACCAAAAATATCATCGGGAACAAAATAAAAGTTAAAAATAACTTATCCGTCGGTAATATTATAAGAAAAAATAAAAAAAATACTTTAAGTTATCTATCATTAATTTATACAAAAAATTTAAAAATATGGAGAGAATAAAATTGTGAGTGACCCCAACGGCTTCCCGTCGGTAACTAAAGTAATGTCGGTGATTCTTGACAATATCACTGACGATATTGCCGTGGTAATAACTGACGAAGATGTGTTGTTGTCGGCAATTCCATCTAAATGACCAACATATATTGTTTTAATTCAGAATCAACAGTAGTCATACTATCGGCGATCGACAACCGAATTTCCTACAATGATAATTTGCTCCATTAATTTTTTATTATTTTTCTCGAGAAGGCTCCTTTGGCGATTTTTCCTAAGGCCTATGTTAACAAATAGAAAAGAAAGATTATAGATGTTTGAGACCATATAACAAGAGGGTGGAACTCCTAGGTGAAATAGAAGTGACTTTTGAGGATAGAATATTTGTAAAAGAAGGTGTGTGTTGTTGTAAATATCTAATCACCAAAACGTTTAGGCTCAAATTTGAAGCTTAAACAACACTAGAAACCTCAATAAAGCTCGACCCAAGAACACCTCTATTTTCCCACGTAGATAAGCTCACAAAGAACTAACTCAATCTAGAGAAAGAAACCAACAACAATGGCAGCCAGTGAAGAAAGGAAGAAGAAGCAGCTCAGCCGTATCACTCTCTCACTCTTACCTCCAGGCACGTTGTTGGAATAATCAAAAGAAAAAGGTCCCAGCACTTGTTATAAGAAATTAGGTCAACTCTTATTGGGCCACAAGCCCAATTATACCAAAGACCATATAAACAATATATTTGGGCTACTTAAATAGAGTGGGCCATTGAGCAACTACAAGTTAAGCCGCTCCAAAATAGCCCGCTAAGTTTTGGGTCGAGCTTTAATTGGATTCACTAAGTGTTGTCGTTTTTTCCCTTAATTTCAATCCTCGGCCAACGCCTATGAAACTAACCTTAAATCATCATCGCCTTTTGAGGTTGTTTGGCAACAAATACCCAACAAACCTGTGTGTGTGTGTGTGTAGTTGCTTGATGTGGGAAGAGGTGACTAACTGGATTTGGAAGTTTTCAAATGTGGTTTTAGTAGAGTTCATGTGGCGGTTAAGGATAAAAGAGAATGCTGTGGAAACTTAGAAAAATTTAAACATACGAGGCTTGTGAGAAGGATTAGTTGATAAAATGGAAAGCTAATAAATCGGTGGGTTGGTAATATTGGAAAAAGTTGTATAGTTGTCTTGAAACCTTGAATGAAAGGAAATTGTTCACCAAATAATTAAGCATAGAGAAACAGAAATTGCGATCTAAACCAAATATATTAAAGATGAAACCCAAAGAGTATTCTCTCATAGTGATGAGATCATAGAAAAATTAAGCAGAATTAAAGCATCAATAGTACTATGAGCACAGCATGTTTTCACTTCTTTGATGCCCATGTTACTGAAATAGGACTCTGGACCCTATGAAAATTATTTCCTCTATTCACCCATGTCAAACGACCTTGAGCGTATCTTGTTGTATCATTTCTTATTCTTTTCCTTAATATAAACCAAACTCTGTAACTCAAAGTTTGATTTGTATGTTTATATATCAGATGTTGTGGTATCACTCGCACATTGACTCCCTCAGGTGCCACCACTTCCACCGAGTAAATGGAATTAGGACTCCCCACATTTGTCAGACGTCTTTTAATAATCTTCCTTGTCTCTCCCGGCCTGAAAATTACAGAAAATGAGGGATAATTGAGGCTGAATCCCCTGTTCTGGTGCACAATGTCATGGCAACTTGTGTTCCTGTGAGTTATGGCGAAAATTTCAGATCTTGTATATCCAAGAGTGCATAGATGAGTTATATAGTCGTTTGGCTGGATATTGTAAATCAGTCCTGGATTGATGGCTCGTTCTGGGTTTACATGTCCTGCTCCAATTGCGAACAGTTCGGCAGGCTTGTCTCCATCCATTATTGGTTTCCCCAGATGATCCATCATATCTGCAGTTGTCATAAGTGCTGATTTGATTGCAGCCGGGGTCCATTTTGGATGAGCTGAGTGAATCAGAGCAGCAATTCCACTGGCATGGGGACAAGCCATAGAAGTCCCTGACATGACAGTGAAGTTCACTCTTCTAGAATCTTCTGGAAGGCCACTCGGGCCAAGATTTTGTGGCCAAGCAGCAATTATGTTAACTCCCGGAGCAATCATATCCGGCTTGAGGATTGCAGGATCAGTAAAACTTGGTCCTCTTGAGGAAAATTGAGCTACTGCAGGTGCTCGGGATTTGCCAATGACGGTTCCTCCAAATATGATTTTAGCTCTTGGTCTCCTTGTGGAGTTCATATAACTTTCCAAGTGAATTGATTCATCAAACCCTATCAATGTTGCTGGGAGGACATGGACATCGACTGAATCTTCCTCCAAATTTATTTCTGTATTCACTAAAATCATTGCAGCACCGCCTGCTTCCTTCACTATCTGACCCTTCTCTGCTCTCCCATTGACACCCCGCTTACACACTACCATTTTACCTCGAACTTTTGCTTTTGGAAGAGACCCTCTCATGCAAAATTCACTACCCTTATTGCCTCCATTTAAATAAACTAGCTCGAGCTCTTTCCCTGCGCTTTGAACTCGATTCCCAGGGTACATGGATTCTCCATATAGGAACTTCCGATTGCCTAGTTGAACTATAGCTGGAAATCTTCGGTCAAGCGTGCTTGCACCAATGGTAGCAATCCAAGGAGCCTCATTGGCAACCGAGTATTGGATTGGACCGTTGTTTCCTGCAGCACATATTACTGAAATGCCATGCTCCATAGCTCGAAAGCTGCCAATGGCAATGGTGTCCTCATAGATGGGTACTGGGAAGCCGCCTAGTGAAAGGGAGAGTACGTCAACTCCATCTCTGATGGCTAAGTCCATTGCTGCAAGGATGTCCGAGCTGTAACAGCCACTGAACCAACAAACTTTATATATGGCAACATGGGCACCCGGGGCCATTCCTCGAGCCTCACCAGCTCCATTTCCGAGGACACTCGCCATTGGCACTGGAGCTCCCGCAGCAGTGGATGCTGTATGTGTACCATGACCATGGGAATCTCGTGGTGATACATATTCCGAGACTATATCTGGTGATGATGACAACGAAGCCACACGATGACCTTTGCTGAAAAACCTGGCACCAATGAGTTTTCGGTTACAATTCGAAGAACTGAATTCTTGTCCTACTTGGCAGGTCCCTCTCCATTTCTGAGGAATTGGAGGCATCCCTTGATCATCAAAGCTTGGACTCTCTGGCCAGACTCCAGTGTCGAGCACGCCAATTATTGCTCCTCGACCAAATCTAGAATTCAACCAAGCACCTCCTCCGGTTGGATTTAGTCCCAGGAACTTGTAAGAGTATGTAGTTTGAATCTCAAGCTTTCTATCTGGTATTATAGAAATTACTTCGTGTGACTTCTGCAAGGTCTCAAGCTCGACTGGTGACAGTTGAGCTGCAAAACCTTCTATTGCAGAGCTGTAAGAGTACAAGAGTCGAGACGAAGAATCCTCATTGTTGGAAATGGTTTTCTCAAGGAATGAGAGGTGCCAATGAAGTCTAGAGCTAAACGAAGATTTCGTTAACCCCTGTGGGTGGAGTTGAACTATATAGGTTTGTAAATTCTGTGCATGGACGCAAAGAATGTAGAGTAAAAGGATAGAAAAAAGGAGTCGAGTTTTTGGTACCATGTTGCTTTACCAAAAGTGTGATTCTTGGATTGTTGTAGTGGTGTAGATTTCCACGAAAGGAATATGGGGGTATTTGAAGGTGTTGAAGAGAATTCAAATATGGGTTTAGGAGCCATGTCTGAACTCCTGAGACAAAGGTAAAGCTCGTGAAATTTAAGAGCTCTTTATCACGAGTATCTTTTGGAGAGAGAGAGAGAGAGAGAGAGAGAGAAACAGGATTTAGTTTCTTGAGGAGCTTAAATGTCTTGACTTTCACGAGATGTTCTGGTCAAATTTAATATACTACAGACCACATAGGTTTTCATAGCCGTTGAAATCATATTCCATCCATGAATCTTTGTCGACAGAATCTGTTATTTTGAACTGGTCATCAGCTCTAAGACACTAACTACATGCTTGTTATGATGTACTGAAAAATACCGAATACGATTAAGAGAAACAAGTTAAAATCTTTATCTCGTTAAGTACTTACTATACATGCTCGGTACGTGGTACATAATCGACAAAATATGATAGTACAATACTGTAAATTACTTTCTGCCCATAAAGATATGCTTAGTTTCTTTATTCACCCAATTATAATCTACTTTCTTCATTGAGAGTATAGTTGATTTCTTAGTTTCTTTATATGTCCTTATCAACAAGTATAAACTACCCTCTCCGTCCCATAAACATATACTTATTTTTATTTCCACACAGATTAAAAAAAACTTAATTATTATAGTTGGAACAATAAATTTTACTTATATTTTTTCTAATATACTTCTACAGTAATATAATGATAGTTCATATTTGTTATAACGAAACACATTAAATAGAGATATATTAGAAAATTAAGAAACTAAATATAAAATCAATAATGTAATTAGACTATAATTTGAGATAGGTGAATAAAAAAGGTAAGGCTATTTTTATGAGATAGGTGGACTGGTGGAGTGCATTAATTAAATCTGATATTAATGTATTAATATATTCGAAAAAACATAAAATTTATTTTTTTAATATATTAATTAAAATTTTAATCTGTGTAAAAATAAAAATAAAAATATACTTATATGATAAGAGTACTTTTTTTTAACCTTACTAAACGATCAAAAAAAAAAAAAAAAAAAAAAACTAGGAAGAAGAAAGTAATTACGGGTAAGGGGCATTTATTTACACGCTCTGGTTTGCCTTTATATGGCTCCTCATACCACATGCTACTTGTGCCTATTGCTACATGGTTTGGTTTTGTTTGGTTCTACGTTACCTTCAAACCAAATGTAAATTTGTCAAATGCTTGAGTAATCATTTGAATAATTCAATTGTAATAATATATTACGTGCAAGAATTTAATTAGTGTTAAATTCTGATCGTATGTTTTCTTGTATCTTTTCACCAACTAGCATCATTTTCTCAACTTAATAATTTGCTCTCTTTATTCACAATTCAAATTCGCATAATAACATACTTTTACATTCAAATAATATTTCGTGTTATCATCACTTTCATCATCCAAATACAAATCCACCACGATGTCACCCACTACCATGATCTTCAACCCCTAGGGTAACTATGAGGTGGTGGCACACCTTGCGTCGCCCTTCATAATCCATTATGTTGCCTTTTGTACCAAAGCTAATACCACTCATCCACCGAACACATCACAATCATCAGCACTGAAAAATAGTTCAAAAATGGAGAACCAACCCCATAAAACAACCTATCCAACCTTATCGTCGCCAGAACTAATTGCGAATGAGTGCTTTCATTGTTAAATTTTTAGATCTAATCGTGAAAGCATTGAAAATACGTTGTCGCTGTTGCGTTCTGGTTCCATCGAGTCGGTGATGGGTTTGTCACCCACCGCTGCTTGCACAAGTGGTTTACTGGCTAAGCCACTACCACTAGGGGTGAACGTGGGTTGCATTAATTGGTTTTTGACGCAACCCAAAACCAAATCGATCAAAACCGGAAAATAGTTCAAAATTGAACTTACCCAAACTAAATAATTTTCGATCGGTTCAAGTTAGGTATTCGGTTTGGATTTGGGCCTAAACTTTTTTTAAAAAAAAAATGTTTGAGCCCAATTCAAGGTAGGGCATTTTCAAATTACAATTAAAATAAAGATTTTTACAAATTCAAGTTGGGTATTCCGTTTGGGCTTGAACTGTTGATTTTGGCCATTTTGAGCTTTTCATTTTAAATTTTTTCTTTTTTGTTTGGGTTGGCTTGGGTTTTACTTTATAGGGTGTCCTAAAATTCGACCAAACTCGATAAGCAATATTTTTACAAAAACCAAAATTGAACCAATGAGCTCAAAAAATCGACCTTTCCAAATGCCCGCCGGCCGCATTGGCTGAAAGGCCGTGTCAAACAAGTCGAATCGGAAAAGCGCCTTACTTAATATTATTTAAATTAAAAATGCATCTTTTACGTAAAAAAAAAATATTTAAATACCTTCATTCAATAAGTACTATTAACAAAGGGGTATTTTCAAAAATAATCAAAATAAATAAAATATTTCTTAAAATACTGTCGTACATTTTTTATTATAAAAATACTATTTTTAATTTTTATAACACTTTTTGTTACATTTGTTATTTTGGTTACAATAAATGTGTTACATTTGTTATTAACAAACATAACAAATGTAACAACAAGTATTACAAAAATAAAAATAAAAAAGTATTTTTAGAATAAAAAAAGTTAAATATTATTTTTTAAATTATTTTATATTTTGTGGTGTATAGTGAACTTATCACATTAACAAACCATCTGTTAACAAAATTAACAAAGCACGGGCCTGTCAAGAACAAAATTAATAGAGCACAGGCCTATAAAGGTATGTTTAACAAATCAGAAGTTTGTTAACAAACTCGTAGTTTCTTAACGGGAATTTATATATTTTTAACTGATTTTCAATTAGTCCACTTCAAATGAACTCAGATTTATATAAATTTAAAGTAAAAAGCACAATTCATACTCAGATGTATAAATATTTTCATGATTTATACTATAAAATTTACAATTTCTACCATGAATTAAAAGAAGAAGATAGAGACAGATGAATTTCTACCTTGAACTGAGATTTCTTACATAGATGAAATGAGTTGGATTTTAATTTAGAAATCTTCTTTTTTTCAAGAGATGAATTTGAAAAGTAATAAGTGGGGAAGAAAAGGCAGTGTTATATACTTATATTTAGTAACTTGCATGAGAAATATGTCAATGGCCATTTAGAAAAATTTATCGGGTCACCCAACCATTTCGCACTATTTCCACAATGCTAGAGGTGTCAAGACTGGCCGGCCGGCCTAACACCCATCGGCCCAGCCGCTTCAACCCGGAACTGCGGGCCGGTTGGTGAACTGGGCGGGCCATTCACGGGCCGATGAGATCGAACCACGCGCCGTTCACAAGTTAAGGAGGCCAAACCGCAGGCCGACCCGTTAACTGGATGGGCTGTTTACGGCCGGGTGGTTCAGCCTTTAACCGCTAGCATGTTTTGATTTTTTTTTTTAAAAAAAGAAAAGACAGAAATTTTGAACTTTTATATTTGAAATGATATTTAAAAAAAATAAAAAAAATAAAAAAAAAACAAATGACAGAGAGCCGTTTAAAGTGAAAGATGTGACAGATGTATGTTGTTTTAGTCTTTAAATATATATAAAAATAATAGAAATTGAATTAAAAAATCAACAAATGTGAATTTATCTTTGTTATTTAGTAATTTAACATATTTTTTTCTATATACGTGAATATATATTTTTTAATTACAATAAATAACTAAATTTTTTTAATAATTTTAAAAAAATTAATTTTTTATTCATATGGGCTGAATCGCAACTCACATGAACTCAACTCGGATGGGTCGATCTAGTGTTCAATTTTTGTGGACCGGGTTAATCCGACCCGCAACCTGCGATAGTGCGAGCTTTTTCTAATACAGACCGTCACCAAACTTCATCAGAGGCGGGCCGGGTCCCAAATTGACACCTCTACACAATGCCCACCCCTAGCCACCAGCAGAAATCCTTGGATATTTGATTGAGGTTTAGTATTTTATGTTTGAGTAATAAATTGTATAAATTTTGATTAGGTTAAATATATTTATAGTAAAGAAAAGTATAGCATTTTTCAAGGAAATAAAAAAAGAAGTCATTTTCAGTTATTAGAAGAAATGAAGGTATTTGTACAATTTCCACTTCTTTTAATTCATATGATAACTGGCCCAAAAAATTTGTCTTAATGTTCTTAATCAAGATCATCCAAGTACTGAACAAGATTTGACATGCTTCTTCGACAGGATGACACTGGATACATATTCAAAGAACAAAAATATACCATATCACTTGGAAAATAAGTGTAGAAAACTCGTTACGAGAATTGTACAGTATAATAGACAACAATTTACCTTTCTCTTTTTTCTTTCTTAATACTAATACTGTCCAACAAAGTCGGGTCCATCTCACCAAATGAAAAGATAACCCTGCAGCAGAGACAGCACCCACTCTGATGGAAAAACATCATACACGAAATTGAGATGAATTTATTTAGAAATGTTTAGGTAAAATATTGGTTAGATTTCTTTTATTTAAAACCTAGAAAGATCAACACTTGTATCTCTTCAAATAAAGATTGCTTAAACAGTGTTCACAACTATAAACATTCATCAAATGAATTATTAGTGTTGATTGCTTATAAGCGTGGCAATGCACAGCCGATGTGCAAAAATGAGCGATGCAGGGCAAAGGCGAAGCGGCAAGGCCAGGCATCAAGCCAGCATTATAGAACACTGATAAAAAGTATCAATTACTACTTACTTAACATTCTGTACTTGCTTGGATGCAAGTTTTACAAATCAAGAGTGTCTCTGGGTCCTGCAAAAGACTAAAAATTCTCTCCAGGCAAACAGATACAGTACAACATCCTTATTACCAAGTTGTAAGAAAATTTTATCAAAAATATCCTCACATGATATTCAGTGATCTCAACTACATATAGTGATGAATAGACAAGATCAGTTGTTTTCTGAAGTGGATCAGAAAACCAAAAAAAAATGAATTATAATAAAAGAGTTTATTTATGATTAATTAATCACTTGATTTCTATTACTGTAAGCAAAAATGGCAAACAAGATGTCAAGAACTTGTGCCTTTCCTTAAAGTGAAACAACATTCAGCAGATGAGAGTATGTTCTCTCAGCTATGTCACAGAATCCGTATACTAAAATCCATTAAAAAAAAATGACAAACCAGTATTTGTGAGAGACATTAAGAAACCTATTTATACTGGAAGCACAATTATGTATCTCTATGTCTTATCTTTAAACAAGATTTTCATTCTTAGACCATATCCTTTAATATTATGTCCTACCAAGCCCAGCATTCATACCTAGACTGTGCACAAAATGCACAACAGGTCACAGGGGTCTCGATTGAAGCTCCAGCCATATCTTACACCATGCATTGCTGGAAATTTGCAAAAATATTTCATCACTATTGTCTTTGCTCATTCTTCCAGGAGTTTTTAGCGATTTCTGCCGAC
Organism: Forsythia viridissima; assembly: GCA_030279155.1. NCBI lineage: Eukaryota > Viridiplantae > Streptophyta > Magnoliopsida > Lamiales > Oleaceae > Forsythia > Forsythia viridissima. The sequence goes on from CM059034.1 coordinate 18,037,191, forward strand.
GAACTGTTGGAATCCGCATTGCCATCTTTAGGTTTTGAGAAGAATGGATCCCATTCATGAGGCCCTACCTCTTGGCCTTCATCTAACAAAGCATACTTCCAACTAAGCTCCTCAATAAAATTATCATCTTTACGCCCCTTGATGATGTCTCTCCTCAACTTTGTAACTTTGTCAATAATGGCCTGAACAGCCACGTCAAAGGCATCATTAAGAGTCTCCAATTTGGAGCGAGGATCTGCATATATAAGCCTCGGGATGAGATTTATAACCGTCTCCCTCATTTCTTGTACCTTCTCTGGAGAAATTTCACTGAGCCTTTGTTCTATGCTGATATTCCTCTTACGAATGTTGTCCTCTGGAATGAAAACGGAGTACTGTGAATAATTTCTTGGCAAATGCCAAGTGTATTGTGTGTAGGCAGAACCTGGATGGAAGAAGACAGGTATACAACCAGCCAACATGGAGTCGAATGCGGATCTTCTCGTGTATGAATCACCCTGAGGCTGTAGGCAGAAAAGAGAGCTCTGAAACATCTGCATTATACTGCTTGGAGAATGACACTTGCTCTCCCCAAAATCACACTCCAATAGTTTGCAAACTTTGGAGTTCTTACATTGATCAATGATCTGCCCCCTGATCGATTTGGGGTTGTCTGGACGCGGTGCACCAGCAAAACAGAAAAGCCATTTCCGATCTAGTTTCCTCATCCTTTCCTGCCAAATAAATACATCGGCATCCTTTGCAGGGTGGAAGTAGGTTGGATATGGGATGCCATAGTCATTTGCATTCCAGGGACTCGATTCTACCACAAGCATGGACATGTTTTTGGCAGCGGGTAAGAACAGAAGCTTGTTACCCCAGTCATTTTCTGTCAATCTCCTGAAGTCCCACGTTATCCTGCCTGCAACAAGAAAGTGATCCTTTCCTCCCATTATCTCCCACTCCGGCCTCTTCACGAGCCAATCAACCAAAGCAAGAGAAGAAGCATCCCTTGTCGATACATTGTGCCCCCAAAGATACCTTGCAATATCAAAACCTGCATAGAAAGGCACAAAAATAGCAGCAGCCAAAGACGAATCATTTGTCAAGCACTCGTATTGCTTCATCCGATTGCTAAAGATCACATCCACCGCAAATTGATTTGTCGCATACCACCCAGTATTTGAGAACACCCCTTCCGCATTCTCCAATGGGGGACCAAGCCCAGCATTAGTAGTGTACTTACACATGTTGGTCCATAGGCTAAGACTCCTACACTCTTTCAACATATCCTCATTGAAACGTGGAGGAAGATCATAAACATAAATGTACCTCCCTCCACATGGATCACTCTTATTCTCTACGGTTCTTAACGCCCTCATAAAAGGATATTTCTCCTTCTCACTATGTGCCTTATCTTTCTTATTCATAGGCAGATGTTTCACACTGCTCGATTTCACAATATTCAGGCTTCCATTTTTTCCTGTAGGACGAGTGGTAGCAATGTGGCGATTAACAGGGATAGGGTTAGGGTTACTCGGGCGGGTATTTATCGATTTAGTGTTTAGGGAAACGGGGTTCAGCTGAGTCACAGTACTGCTACCTCCCAGCACAACAAAATGGAAATATAACAACAAAAACCAAAAGAGAGCTGCTAATGAAGCTAATAAACAGATTCTAGACTGTCGATTTTTTCCTGGCCCTTTCTCCTTCTGGTCATCTAAAGGCAGTGTACTCGCCAGGCGGCGTCTAAGATTCCCAAACATGGCAAAATCACCCGTAAACCAAACCCCAAACTTTCATTCGACTATCAAATACCCATCAAGAAATAACATCTCAAAACCCATAACTTCACACATTCATCATCTCCCGCCCCCACAACTAATCAGAAAATCCAAACCCTAGCATAGAGTTCAGGTTCTGAACGTAAACTAGCCTCGGTAAAACAACAATAATTTTCAGAAGATCTAAAAAAAAGTCCAAAGAAATTGATTAAGTAGGAGGAGAACCAGTTGAACAAAATGAACGAAATTAAGGGCGTGATGTGAAACGATTGAGCAAGCACGCAAGAGGAAAACAAGAAATGGAACAGAATTTGTTCTGATCTAATGCTGATTTTCAGGAACCAAAAATAGACCTATTAATAAAAAATGGAAATACATTTCTTGATTTTTATACGCGTATAAGCAAAAATGAAAATACACCTAATCTAACAGAAAAGTTTTGGGTTCATGTGAGACTCACAGGTGCAGAGAGTAAGAAAGGTTTTATGGGTTCTTGAAGTATGGGAACGAGAATGATGAGAGACGTATTTAAGCTAGGGATGGACGTTCAGGCGTAAGTTAGAACCATGCGCCGAAGGTCGGTCCATGAATTGCCTTTGTCGGTAGTAAATCAGTAGACTGACACGTGGATACCTGATGACATCACTCTCTTGTCGGGTTTTTGTTGCATAGTTGTGGCGTTTGTAAGGTTATGTTTACTTGTCCAATGAGAAGAAAATGGGACCCACATGTTAATCGTGGCAATTTATTATTGGGTACCGAACCTAAATCTAAGAGGTTGTATGGTATTAAGCTATAGCCGTCCGTAGAATGGGACTATATTCGAAATTTCTGGGATTAGGGAGAATTACACGGGATTAGTGTTGTAAGTAAGGGCAGAATAATTTAATTACAGGAGTGGGATATTTTTACCCTTTTGGATTATATTTTATTAAAGAAACTAAAAATAAGATTTAATTAATTGATCCCTTTGACCCACTAAACATAATTAGAAGTGTACTTTCAATTATTATTTATTTGCCAGTTTGAAGGGACAAAGATTTGAATAATTGAAAAGCACACTTCTAATTCTGTTTATTAGGTCAAAGGGGTCATTTAATTTAATATTATTTTTATTTTTATTAATAAAATATATTCCAAAAGGTAAAACATATCCCAATTGAAGAAATATTTTGATAGGAAATAGTTTACAAATGAATCAGAATCCTTCCAATTATTGGGTCACTTGCATGTGCTTTGGTTTTGTATATAAAAAGGATAGGCTCGAAATTAAAATTTTCTTATAGTTGATGAACTAAAAGTTAGAATAGAAAGAATATTATAACTATTCGAGCTCATAGTACGAGTCGACATTTAAAAGTGTCAAGCACTCATTTATGTAAATAGGAGAGAGTTGTTGAAGCACAAATCAAAAAATTGGTTGTGTTCATTCAACTTATTCGTGATTCCTTTATTGGAGAACTAATAAAGGTTAGAAGATTATTTGTTAATACAATCAGATTTTGATGCCACATTCATTTGTGTCCTTTTTAATATTTGTACGTCTAGAGCCAACGACTGTGCATAATACCCAGGGCTGCACTAAAAAATCGTGAAATCGCAAACTGAATCGAAACTGTTGGTTTGGAATAACGTGGACCCGCAAATTTATTTTCCTTAAACCGAAGCAAACCGTTTCAAAATGGTTTGGTTTAGGTTTCATTTTTCAAAAACCACACAAAATCGAACCGAACCGCTTTTAAATTTTTAAATTAAAAAATAATTTTATTAAATTATAAATATTACAGTTTTAAAAAATGTAGTAGACATGTTGCTAGATACTAACTTGCTACTACTTTTTTGCCTTTTTGTTTGTATTTCGAATTTTAGACAAATGTAAATGTAATTTAACGTTTAACATTATTAGTAAACTTATATGTTAACTTGTTTTAAATATATTACTATTATAATATCGATATGTAAACCGCGGATTAAAATCGAACCAAACCGCAAATAATGATTTGGTTTGAAAAATAAATAGTTTAGTTTGGTTTGGAAAAATTCCAAACCGCATGAAATGGTTTGGGTTGCAAATATGGCACAAACCGTCCAAACCAAACCGCGTTCACCCTTACTAGTGCCTTTGTGTGATTACACGTGTATGTTTGGTAAAGTTTTTGTAAATTATAAGCAGTGAGTTATACAGAAAGTGTAGATAAAAGTTGTGGGTCCTACAAAATATTTAGGGGGGGTGTATTCAATTAAGACTTTTAAAAACTTTTATAGACTTTTATAAGTGGGTGACTTTTGTGGAATTTGTGGACTTTTAAGTAACTTTTATAGATTTGTTTGAAATTAATAAAAATCTTCTTTAAACTTCTGTAAACTTTTATTAAAGACTTATGTAAACTTCTATATACTTTTTTTTTTTAAATATTAAGCTAAATTTATATATAATATAATATTATTTTATATGTCCAAATCATTCACAACACATATAATTAAGAACTCAAAATAATAAATTATATTTCTCATTGTTAGCCCGTCATTTTTATTGGCTGTGAAATTAATAAAGTAGGTTAACATATGTTATTGTATATACGGGGCTGATCTCCTGCCCCTAGTGGGCAGGAGTTTTTGGCCCACCTGCTGAGGTGTCAGCAGGTGGGCCGTCCATCATAAAGATTGCTTTATGATGGACGGCCCACCTGCTGACACCTCAGCAGGTGGGCCAAAAACTCCTGCCCACTAGGGGCAGGAGATCAGGGCCGATTGTATATATACATAAGTATTGATCGATTCATTCTTTATTTTCAATTAAAAAAAAAAATCTCTAAAATAAAGAGAAATCATAAAAGATTGTATATTCTAGATTCATTTTTTTGGCACAAAATTATTTTAACAGTGTTTATAATAATATAAATAACAGACAAATAATAACACACCTATTTTGTTGACCTATTAATTCTTGGCTATATTACATTAATAAAATAATCAAAGTAAAACAAAAGATTTTCAGTACAATACCAAATTATTACCATGGAATAATTTTTAATAATTAAGCGAAAAATTTGACTCCCACTAACATTAATCAAAATACTGTAAATTCATCACGTAAAATATCTTCAAGTTTTGACACAAGACTACTGTGATATCAAAGTTTTGATTACTGCAAATTTTAGATACAATTGCATATAAATTATTGATTACAACAAATTCTTACTTGAATGGAAGAGATAAGAAAAAACCCTAGAAGTGAAAAAAAAAATGGATGTTCTTTATTTTGGGGCTCTGAAGTCTTCACAAATCTCACAGTAGATGAGAGACTTTTTTTTAGATTTGCTATATATATTTTTCACTAAAAAGTCTCCAAAAGTCTCTAGAAGTCTGGTAAATAGAGAATCTCTAGAAGTCTTTCTCAATTTGATTACCCCGTAACTTATAGAGACTCATACAAAGTTTTAATTGAATACCCCGTAACTTTTAAAGACTTTTTAAAAGTCTCTAAAAGTCTCAATTGAATACACTAATTCTTTTAGAGATTCTTAAAAAGTCTACATTGAATACATCTAAACTTTTAAATACTAAAAAGTCTTTAAAAGTTTCAATTTGAATACACACCCATTAGATAAAATAATGTTTAATCAACTTATAAATACTTATAAGTACAAGTATTACAATTAAAAAATATAAACAAAAAGAAAATAATGAAATGTAACATATATTATGAACTTACCATACATGTAGCAATGTAGGGCATATTTGTGCATGTATGGAGGTTGAGCATCAAATTTTAAAATGTCTTGTAACAGTAAGACAAAGAGTGGCTAGCCACAAAATTTGTTCATGATCATCAAATAACTTGACCCCATTACTTAAAACTCTATTTTATTAAATCCAATGTCCGGTCCATTGATCACATCCTAAATTAACAATCACATGATCCTGCTCCCCTCCCAAAATTCCCTACCTAATATTGAAAATAATCGAGCTCCTACCTTTTTTATTTAATCCATAATATTCCTTCACAATAAAATTATTTCTACGTTGATATAGTAGTAGAAACCGTATTGTACAAGATTGAGACCCATTTTTTTCCTCGTCCTTTAAAAAATAGATTTTCGTATTCGAAGTTCTAACCCAGAAGTCCTAGTAATGATTAACAACTTGTTGCATGATGTTCCAAAATGATCTATTAATATTAAGAACAATCATGTGATTGTGGTATTCTTTTTGTGTTGTATGTCAGAAATTAGAGATGGTAAAAATATACGTTTCCGCCCTGAATTCTTCGAACCCGTCTGGAATATTTTTATTTTATTTTATTTTTATATTTTAAAATTTAAATCGTATTTAAAAAATAAAAAATAATATTAAAAATTAATTAATTAATTAAACGGACGCGATAAATAGAGATTTTTCAATCCCCGCCCCACCTTGTAGCCATTCCTACCAAACATCCTAGCAATGACCCACAATATTTTGATAAACAACGAACTTCACACAATAGTTGATGATATGTAGTCGAAACATTAATAAGACTATACGAATATATTTGATTTTTAATATTTATTTGAGTAAATTTTCAATACATTAGTCTATATATCTTTACTTGATTGAGATATAAAGTCGAAATCATAGCAAAAAATACACAAAATTACTTCCATTTGAAAATATTCTTGAATTTAGTATATTGATTAATTAAAATACAGCTTCTAATTTGACCTCAAAAATCAAAACGTGTATAATGTTAAAAGATAATTCCTACATCGATTCAATAACAAAATCATTAACAAAGTTGATATTTTAAGATAGAACTTCAACTCTTAATATTATATCATAGTTCATTAAACTTAAACGATACTATAATTCACGAAATATACTAATCATCATAAGTTAATAATGAAATATTGTCAAAACTCTACTTTCCAAAGTCAGTAAAAATAATGCCTATTTTCCAATTCTTGAATTAGGGGTTCGTTCCCTTTCTCTCTAATTCTATTAGTATAAAGTAATAATATCTCTTTTTCAAAGTCGCAATTAGTGCATAATTCTATTTATTTTTTGATTATTTTTCTTGATAGCAATTCCTACAACCCAGTAACTTCTTCTCTTTGTTCATGAAATTGTTATTCTTTTTCAAAAAATGGATTTATTTATTGAATTTTATGTGTTTTGTACTGAGGAAATGGTGAATAATTTAAAATTTTGCGTAAGATTTGAAAATTGAAGTCTATTGTGAGAAAATTCGAACTCTGTAGTACTCGAAATAAGCCATGGCGATGAGGCCACTTTTGATGAGACCAGAGACTGAGAGGGCAGTTGCGACGGCAGTGGTCAGTGGTGGCAAAGAAGATCATGATTTGCTATCAAATCTATTAAATAAGGTGGATAATGGTATGAATGACTTTGATGATGTGGTTTGGTGGATAAGGCGAAGTGGTTGACAACCCCAATAAAGGAAGATTAAATTCTTCTATGAATTGTAAATTATAGTGGTGACCAACGACATAATGTGTTGTTTAACGCAAGACATTGGTTAGGACTAGCAAGTCAGAGGACAGGTGCACGATCGAAGCGTCCCATGCCTCTCTCCCGTCCATGTCATTGAAACTACGAACGAAATCTTTTCTATAATGATGACGATGAGTGTGTGATTTTGGATGGTGTCCCGATAGGTCGGTGGGGGTTGAGAATATTAAGTTGATAACGAGGATTGTGATGATTTGCTTGTTGTGAAAAGGGTTATGCATTGATTTTATTTCTCATATTTCTGCCTTTCTTTGTGGACGAGCTTAACGACTGAGCTCTGTTTTGTAGATTTGCGGTATTGAAAAGAGACCTCGCGCATAGTGCCCGTTTGGTAGTCCATAGTCTTTGGAAGTCCATGGTGTTTCAGAAATTAAAATAATTCTCTTTATTTTAAAACATTTGCAGAAATTAAAATATATTGAACTATCAAATCAGTTTTTGAATAGTTTTTTCAGATTGTTTTATCATTCGCCGAGCTAAACATTGTAATATTTATTGAACACTTTATTACCACCTGATTTTGGTAAGGCATTCACGTCAGCAAAGACCTTCTAAATCTAATAAAAGCCCAAGTCAGGCCATGCGAAGGCCTCATGGGTCCAGCGAATAACTCGTGAGTTAGTAGAAGCCCTCGGAGACCCAACAACTCCTTAACACTCATGAATCAAGTGCAACAAAGCCCATAAAAGGCCTCGGCGATTCATAACCATTCCAGGGCGCTTCGCTGATCTTCGAATCCATCATAGCTCACAGACAAGGTGATATTTCAGAATGACCAGAAATATATTTAAAGAAAGATTACGTTTGGTTGTCACACGGATCATTACAAGGAAATCGAATCTCAATCTCCTAAATATTAGGCAACGTGATAATGGGGATCAACTCAAATAAGGGCTAAAATTTAGAAGATTGTGTTATCATCTAATTACCCTTATCTTATAAGGAATGAGGATCCGATCATATATCTGATTGATTGTTTACCTAAATCAATTAGAACTCTTAAAATATAAATATTACATTTTCGGTTGTTATAAGGTACTTACTATTCTCACCCCTAAACTCTGCTCAATTTTCTACACGCTTATCTCTCCTACACCCAAGTACTCTCCACCGTATATATATTATTTCTATATATCGACAGTTGACTTAATCGTTGGAGTACCAACGATCGCTGGATCTTTTCTCTCCGGGTGATCTTGATACTCAATGGTCGTCCTAGTGTACAGGTAACATATAGACTAGTAGGAGATTGACTGAAAATCTGTTGACACGTGGATAGTACAAATTTCGAAGTCAACACACTTAAACTGAAGTTGTAACGTTTACTACAAAGAAAGATAGAACAGTGTAACATGTACTATGAATTTAATACAAAATATTATAACATCTAAACTACATTTAATCGAAAATTGTAACATTTACTATGCAATGCAATTAATACATAATGTATATTATAATATTTGTTGTGCATTTAGTCACTATGTTATAATAGAATGTTGCAATATTCAAACGTCATATTAGAGTCTCATCATGAGTAAATAAATAACTTTAATAACATTAATTCTTTAAAGAAAACTTCGTATAGGTTTCCAAATTCATTGATCAAATCATCCAAGCATCTACCAACTCTTGCAACAATGAGCAATTAATTTTCGTAATATAATACATTTCAAAATTAAGCAAAACGAAATCAATCTCAATTACAAACTCTATACAATTGTTCAAGTAATACTACATATTTTATGTATCGTTTAAATCTTAAATTTATCTGTCTAGGTATCAAAATTTAAGACCATGAAACTTGTTAGTTTCAAACTTTAGGATCCCATAACATGGATTTTAAATATTAAAACAAAAGGGTTTAGTGGTTTCGAAATTTGCAAATTAGGTTAAGTCATAATCCTAATTAATTATCTCCAACAGTATTCCTTATTTAGCATAAAAAAATTAAAGTAAATATTAGGTCTGGTACGTTTGCCATTTCAAATTTTAATATATACAAGCAGATATTAAATTTTTCCATATTACACTTAAATTTATATAAATATATTTTATTACAATATTTTAAATAATAATTAATTTTCCTAAACTCATCTATTGTAACTGAAATTTTTCATTATCAACAGATTTGTTCGTATATGGAAATCTTCACACAAAAAATCACGTTCATTTCCTCATTATCCATCAATTTGAAACTCTATTATTCTCTAATCGTCATTCCAAAAAAAAAAAAAATCAAAGTCATTTTCATCCGAGTTCTGAAGTTTACAATTTTGAATGTAATCTAAAAAATATTTTTAATTAAGTGAGTACTCATACACATTACATTATATATTTCTTTAATATTTGATTAGGTTTATCTAATTATTTTAGCAAATTGATTTGTATTCATTTGTCGAAGACACGCATCTCTAGTAAATCCAAGTCCAGAAGCAATTCAAGGCGCTCAATCTTAGGGAACATGAAGAACCAGTCTGCTAAGAAAGCCAGAATAAACCAAGATATGTTCTTGTTTGCCATTTCTCTTTTTTATTCTTAGGCATTATTTTGTTTTGTTAGATTATATTTCTAAAATTGTGTTATTCATTATAGCATATTTTGTTATTGTGAAAATATCTTTCACTATTTAAACCATAACGTTATGATTCGACTTGCAAGTGAATTATCTTTAAGAATATATGTCTAACTGAAATTGAAAATTTGTTTTCTTATGATTATCTTTGTTAAGGGAAAAGTATTGAAGGTGAAACTTCCCCACCTGTGTCAAAGGTCCCTTGACCAGGCAGGTTGTAAATCGAGGGATGTGCACGAGTGGTAGAGACCTGAGGGAGAGAGCTAACCTGCCAACCCCCAGGACAGACCCCCACAATATTTCAGTGAAAATCTGCCCCACACAGGAATCGAATCTGCGTTGCCGAAGGATTTCCCCCCACGTCACCTCAAGCCTTACCAACTCGCCTATACCCCTAGGGGCTTCTTATGATTATCTCACATAATGTAAAGTGGATGAAGACAAATGAAGTTAAACTCTATAATACATTTATATTGCCATTAATATTATGATTCGACTTGCATATTTTTTATCTTTCTGAAATTATAGATAATTGAAATTGAAAAATTATATTCTCATGATTAGATGTGGCAAAATTGGTCCGACCTATATAACCCGCCTTTTTAGCTTGGGCTAGCCCTGACCCAAATAAAACCGGGTCAATATGGCCCTGCCCATCTAGTCCGATTTTGATTTTTTTTTTTTTTGCTCCTTAACACTAATCACTCATTTTGTGAATAGCTCCAATACATAATTCAAATAATATCAATCTAAAATAATTTAAGCCCAAATCACCAATAAACATTAGTCTAAAAATTTCAAGATCCAACATAAAATTGTTTAGATTTAATTATAATTTACTTTAATTTAAATTTCAATCCAAAATATATTTGGTGTGACAAGTAAATTATTTATTTTAAATTTACTTATAAGTAAATTTTTTAATTTAAATCAAATATGCTTATATCTCAAAAGCAATAAAACTAGCATGCTTTTAATATTTGTATTTTTTTTATAAAAAAAATGTTTACAAATAGTTTATAATTAATAAAAAAAATTATTATTTTGAAAGAAAATTGACGTTTATCTATTGACTAATACATGAGAGCTTCAGTTTTATAAATTAATTTCTTTAAAAATCTCAAAATATATAATCTAAATTTATCTAAGATTGTATTTGATGTAATGTATTAGATTGTATAAAAAAATTATTTTAAAAAAAAATTAAGACCAAGTTGGGCCAATGGGCTAGATTGAGCTAGTATATTTCTGGCCCCATACAAAATTGGGTTAGGCCAACCCAATCTAGTTTCATGTGTAACCCTGTTCTGGTAGACTGGGCCGGTCCATCCCAGCCCAGCCCAGCCCAGCCCATCCCATTTGCCAGCTCTACTTATGATTATATCACATACTATAACATGAATGAAGATGGATGAAGTTAAAATGTGTTATACTTTTATATTGCTCTTAATATTATGATTCAACTTACATAGTTGTTATCTTTTTGAAATTATTATGGGCAATTGAAATTGAAAATTTATATTCTCATGATTATCTCACACACTATAACATGGATTTCATGAAGTTAGATGAAGTTAAACTGTGTTATAACTTTATTATGATCTTAATATGATTGATGTTAGAACAGAATGTGAAACCGTCGTAATGTTAACTGAAATTATTGCATTAGTTTCGACATATGCAAACAATAATTGTTACATATACTATATTCAGTTAACTCAAGCTATTAACACATAGTTACTTATTACAACACACTGTCAATGTATATTTTCCAAGATATGATAACTTTTTAGTGTTTGTTGACAAATTTTGTTACATCATCAATTCATGTTGATTACCACATTATGATATAAAATCTAGTATAATTGTGCACATTTGAGATTATTTGATATTAACACATACATTCATGCAAACTTGTGTACTCAACTTTTTTTGTTGTGGTCTATTGAACTCCATTTTGAAGTCTCGAATTCAAATGATATTCGCTATTTTGCAACAGTGATTGTGGTATCTTCATCATCAAATATGCCGAATATATTGGCGGGCACAAAATAAAGCAGATGCCGAGGTTTGATACTAAGTTGGCACATTCAAACATAGCCACACAAGTATACAAATATGCGGTGGAAAAGCAGAATACACGTGTATTGTCAATGGCCAAGTAGTGACGTAGGATCTACGATGCCCTTTTTGTATTTTGCCAAATGAAACTTTATGTCCTTTATGTTATCTTTATGTTTAGTTCAGGCTAATGTTTACGGACAGATTGCATATTTTAATTGATAATGTTTTGAAGCTAGGATGACACAGTTGTATACATGTATTCAAGCTCTAGACCAAGCAACTATGTAAGTTGAACATACATGTTAATGTATTATATTGTTTCGTATTACCTTGGTATCATATTTTGAAAATAATGTTCTATTGGTCCTCGATTCTTGCCTTGAAAAATACTTGTCAAGCTAAGAGTAGTAGAAAGCTTATACACGTTAATAGTTTTAACACACACATATTATAAAAATTTATTCTTCAGGAACTAAATATTCACAAATGAAGTTACAAGGGTACAATGGAAAATTATATATGTGGGGATAGAATAGGTTTCAAATGTTCTTGTAAATCTGAAATTCTTAAATATTAAGAACATACAAAGTCATGAAATGAACCACGTGAGCCACCTAATTACATCTAATTGCAACTATGAAAAGCTCCAATTATATAGAAAAGTATGGATAGAGACACACTGTGGATAAATTCCTGTCCACAGTAGAATTCATCAATCATCTAACAACTACACACAAAACTCTAATTTGGCAAGTGAAGCTAATGATGTAAGACCATGTATTCCAACATTTGATGTGCAGTCATAATATGATTCACTTGGATGTCACCAATTTATCAACTATAAATTCTTTAATCCTCATATCTCCTCTAGCCACCACGAATGCAGGTGAATTGGACAAAATATTACCAAATTTGGGTTTCCTTCTTGATTGTCAACATAATACTAATACCAAACAGCTGTATACATGCAAAAGCATATGAACAATAACATGTTACACAGATCTTGAGCCGCTACACATCTACTTTGCTCCAATTTCATCATTCACATGTCAATATAATATGATTACACACAAAATTATTTAAGTTATACTCTCAGTGAATGAATTATATATTGTAAATGTACGCCAAATTCAGGTTACACATGGACATGTTAAGCAACACCGCAAAGATACTAAATTTTGAATTGTCACCGATATACAAAAAATGTCAAACTATATATCCAAACAAGTATCAATCATCCTCTTCAAACTACAACTAAGCACTAATACTTATTCTTCCATCTGATACCAAAACTAAAACAATAAAATTCAATAAACCATTTAAACTAAAAAATCGACAAATGTCAATGAAAATAACAATTATTCTATTACCACTACATCACGTTGATCGTAGCAGTTATTCCTAGAAAATTTAAGCGATTATTGGTCAGATTCTTTAATTTAATATACTATTCATACTATTTATACACATTTACAACAAGTGTTATCAGCACACATTTATGCCCAATAAAAAAATGATATAGTTTGGAAGTAAGAACATTTACAATAAGAATTACCTCCAAGTACTTCATTCTCTTCACTGGTTTTTTCATCAACGGTGCTGGATTTTTGCAATTTCTTATGTTGTGTCTGTATTCCAAACATTGTCCACAGCGCGCACCATTTTTATCTTGCCGCTTGACCGATGTCTTTTTTCCTTTAGTCTTCCAGATCCTCTCTCTGAGGTTGAAGCTAATACTAAAACACTCTTGACATTATCTGGTAATCGGCACTCTATACTGTTACCGAGGGGTATATTGTTCTTTTGTAGGCAGTACGATTCTTTGGTATAGTACCTCGAGCAGTAGTCATATACATGTAAGTACATTTTTCCAATGACTTCTATGACATGTGGACATGGTATCTCATCAATTTTGAAACTTTTTGCGAATGCAACTCTTTTCATCAAATTGGTCACGCCTCTTTCATTTTCTTTCAAATTTAAATAGAAAGATACATAATAATCGTTATTAAGCATGTTCACAGGATACAAACACACCTGTGCATTGAGTATATTAATTTTTCCAACCCTATGCCCATAAATAAACTTGTTAACTAAATAACAACATCAGAAATCGATTTGCTAAAGTCATATGAACTCAATTTATGTTAATGAGGACTATTACCAAGTTTATCCAATCCTGGTGTAATTTAAAATCTAATAAGAGAAAATTTATGTAACCTCAATTCATTTGTTGCCAATTTATTTATTGGTAAATTTGATATGTGTTTGCGAATCTAGGTTATATGACATTGATTTTTTTCAAAAGTTTTGTAAAGTACATACATTGCTATATGGGCGGAGCAACAAATTCCCCAATTAAATGATCAGAAAACTAATGATTTACACCAAATGAAACACACTCGACAATTGATGGCTTTTTTTGTTTAACTATAACAATAATCATTTTTCTTCAAGAATAGTCCACAATATTTTTTAAGCAATAAACTGCCTGCAATTTGTTTGATAAAATGATTGCTGGAGAGTTATAACTGAAAATCTAAATAAATTCCCATAGTTTGATGGCGATATCATAAGTATCACTAACAGTTACAAATTTTTGTTATGGGATGCAGAGAGAAATAAATCAATTCGTGAATCAAATGTGAAGATACCTAAAAGAGTTGTTGAATCCCTCGTTGATCAAACTTTTTTCTGCAACAATATGTTTACATGCAAATATGCCAATGGATTATGAATTAAATTTACACTATAATTATTGTGCCACCGAGTAATATTACATATGACTGTGATTTCCTAAGAAAACGGTAGACATAATCAGTATTGATGAACTCTGTATTTGAAATTTGAAATTTAAAAAGGAGAAATTTATGGGATAAAACATTGTCCGATAATTATATAATTCTGTTATTAATTAAGGTAACAATATAGAATAACATGACTCTTTACATTCCATCAATATTCAATTTATGTTATCATTTAATGATATATTTGAAAAAATTAATACTAATCAATAAATTTCAATTTTCTATTTCAAAGTATGATATATGTATAATTTTCCCAAAATTAAAGTGATTTTCCCTCTTTTATTGCCGGCTGAAAATTAATGCTTAGAGGCCATGTACTGGTTGGATTTAAAGTTAAATTGGACTCGTTGGTCTCGGACTTAAGCATCTATGCTCATTTTAATAGTTGAAAACACAAAAATAGCACAATTTAATTATTTTAGAGAAAATTCAGGGTCGGTCACTGATTATACGCTTATGGACTCTTAAGTCATATTACCTAAACGTAATTCAATTAAAGTCACATTTCAGTACTAAAAGATCAACGTACTCTTGCAATTGCAAAATGCACTAATTCAAACACGATATTGTTTTTTATAATATTGTTTTATTATCATACTATTTTGTGATACTGTATTGTGCGAAACTTTTTTTAATAAGATATTGTTTTGTAATATTGTTTTATTAAGATACTATTTTCTATGATACAATATCAAACAACACAAATAAATATGTGACGGTAACATCACGAAACACATAAAATATTGATGTATGTGAAACAAATGTTGTTTTCTTTTATTTAATCAAAAAATAATTACAAAACAATTGTGTTCCTATATATTAAAAAAATAATATCTCCAACAAAAACAACTTAATTCAAGAAAAATAAGAAAAAATCATTCATAAAAATTGTATACACCTGCAAAATAACATTCAAGAAACAATTGTTTCCAAAATTTTGTAATTATGAACTGTCCAACACTTCTCAGAATCACCATTATTATCTGATAATAATAGCAGATTGTTAAAGATTAAAATTTTATCTTTTACATGATTGGAAAGAAGAAAAATAGAAAAAACGGTGAATTTACTATTATCATTTACAAAACAAACAGTGAGAAAGAATAGGGTGGCTAGCGATGAGGTGCGATAGCTGGTGGAGAGGCGCGGAAGAATATAGTGGCCACGTGCATTGGTGCGCTGAAATTTAAATATGGAATACATGGGTTATTTAGAAATTAATATAAAATATGGTTGAAGAGTATGATTTAATGATAATTTGTAAAAGTGTTTTGATCTAATTTATAACAAATACTGATGACTTATATACAAGTCTAAAATAAAAGTAACAGGTCGCTCAACAAGTTGATTTAACAATTAACACAACGAAATTTTTATCAACTCCCAGACCCCCGTGTATTTCATTTCCTGGAAAGACTCAAAATTGCATTGAACTCCCTGAAACTTCTAGAAAATTGCAAATAAAACCAAATTATTTCTTGTGAATCTTGGGTTACGAAGTCAAAATTACAAAATAGGTCCACAACCTAATAAGAGCTTGTTTGGCATGGATTATAAACCGTTTATAGTTTATTTCAGCCGTTATTTTTGATTTTTCAACCCACTTTTAACATGAAAAGTCAACAATTTCAACTCAAATAAACTAATATTGGTTTATAAACTAGTTTATAATTCATGCCAAGCAATCTCTAAGTTTATGCAAATGAGTCTCCAACCTCTATTTCTTCTCATGTACGTCCCAATCTTTAGACCTCTATTTTATTGAGTTTTGTAGAGTAGTTACAAATAAGGTTCTAAAATGCGTAATGCGCGGTGAGGCGACGAATTCACGTATTGAGCATAGGTGCGTCTAAGTATGGCAATGCGCGACCGATGCACAAAAATGAGCAATTCGAGGTGGTAAGGTCAGAAGTCAAGTTCAAACGTGCCTAGGCGCTTAAGTGAATATTTTAGAACAATGCTTACAAATTGCAACTCAACTCGGTTTGCCACCATTCTTGTCAACTCACGAACGAGTCATGATTCAACCAAACCGTAGCGGACGGCACACACACATACACGCGCTGTCTCCTAAATAGAATCTGAAGACTATACTTTACTTTTCAATTGTCAGTAAAAATAACCCCATTTTCCATTTCTTGAATTAGGGTTTCGTCTCATTTCTCTATAATTTCGTGCCCTTGAAAAATCTTTATCAAATTTAGCCAATCATTCTTTTCGTTATAAAGTAATGATCCTTCTTTTTTTAGGTCGCAATTAGTGCATAATTATACTCATCACAGACCTAATTTTTCTTGTACTTCGTGATGTATCTTTGAATCATTTCTTTTTAGACGATCTTTTCTTGATAGCAATTCCTACAACCTTGTAACTTCTTGTTTTTGTTCCTGAAATTGTTTTTGTTTTTCAAGAAAATGGTTTATTTATTGAATTTGATGTGTTTTGTAGCGGGGAAAGTGATGAATAATTTAAGACTTTTCCGTAATATTTGAAAATTGAAGGGTTCTACTGTGATGGAAAATTCGAATCCAATAATACTCGAAATAAGCTCCGATGATGAGGCCAGTTTTGGCGAGGCCAGAGGGGACGGGGGTTGCAGCGGCGGCAGTGGCGGCAGTGGCGGAGAAGACCATGATTGGCTATCAGAGCTATTAAACGAGGTGAATAGAGGTACGGATGATTCTGATGATGTGGTTTTTGTGGATGAGGTGGTTGTCAACCCCAAGAAAGCAAGATTAAATTCTTCAAATTCTTCTGTGAAAACTGTAAATTATAATGGCGATGATGACGATGAGTGTGTGATTTTGGATGGTGACCCGGATAAGCCGGTGGCGGTCGAGAATAGTAAAGTCGATGATGAGGATTCTGATGATTTGCTTGTTGTCGGTGAAAAGGGTCAGGTATTGATTTCCCCCCCATTGTTTATCATCCTTTAGACAAAAAATTGGGATCTTGATATTGGTATTTGAGTCCCTAATAGGTCAATGTGCTTGATTGATTAATTTATTGCTGTACTTAGTTTTAATGTAACTTAGTTATATCAATTTAGGGATTAGGATTTATGGGTTCAATTTTGAAAAGTCTGTGGAATCGAAATATGAATTAGAATATCATGGTATTCTGCTTCAGTTTTTATGTTTATTGAATTTTTCCCAATCCATTTGTTTGTTTAGTGGGAAGAGAAACTGCGCAAAATTGTAGGCTACCTTTTCTGTTTATGGCATTTAGTTAGTTTGTATTTTCCGCTGTTTCAGATTGCAGCTTTAGAAATAATCAAATAAAGATGGATATCATCTGCTGGACGTTTGCAGGGGACTGGCATGTATCTTTAAACAATGCTTATGTTGTAAAGATTTTACGCTTTTTCGACCGCTGGTAATTCTTGGTTCCGTACAAGTGAATGAATCATATTACAGTTGCAGAAGTCAAGACTTTTTTATGACATCATTACGTGGGCGGTCAAGCATTTGCAGCTTGATTGGCATCACAATTTGGTAATAAATGGAGCCATGGATTATCTTGCTACGGTGTGGAATTTTCAATGATATTTTGTCGGTTTCGATTAGCTTGATTCTCTAATACTCCGGTATCAGAATTGATTGTGAATTTTCAATGATATTCTGTTGGTTTCTATTAGCTTTATTCTATTACATTCTGGTACCAGTATTTATTGTTTTTCAATGTTATTATGTTTTGGTTTCTCTAATAAGAATTATACTGATATCTAGATGCTTTGGAACAACAAAAAAACTAAACTTTGTTTCAGATAAATTTGGGGACAACTACATGATTCATTTTTCGATATTGGATTCAGTCCATCACTAGATCTAGCAAGAGATCCTACTCAACCAGATAATCGTTGACCACTTAGCATACCTCTCGTTCTTGTAACATTTTCTAATGCGGTCCTATTCCTCTTGTGAATAGGAGAATTTTCAAGTTTACGGAAGACATGCCCCAACTTCCTAAGTTGTCCTCCTCTTAATTTATCTTGAATTGGCGTGCCCCGCTTGTTGGTGTTTATTCTTGTTTCTCATCATCTGTTCTAGTTTAGCTACAAATGTTTCTTAAAATCCCCATTTTAATTCTGCTATGTTCGTTTCTGCATATATCATATCTAATTGAGGTAATTGTAAATGACAAATGTTCTTTGTTCTTAAGGCTTCTTTCAGATTTAGATTGTTTTCTAGATGGTTTCCATGTGGTTCAAGTATCTTTTTATCTACTTTACAATATTTATTTTTTGTGGTTTCATGTTTTATAATTTCACCCTGTAAGTTACCCAAGAACCCCACTTTGTTTGCTTCAACATTTTCGTAAGATCCTTTCTGCTCGTTATTTATCCAACATTGGCAGTTACTTTAGCTGCATTCCTTTCCTAGAATAGAAAAAGAAAATAAAAAGAAGATATTTTGTTGGCTTGATTTAATGGAGATCTTGTGTGACATATATTTCTGCTTATCCTTTTTTCTTTCCATTTTAGGTTGCATGCAGAGACTTCCCTCACCCACGGCATCTTTGCGTAAAATTTCCATTTGCTTCTACTGCCCATGATTCTTACTGTGAGCGGGTGATTTTCCAATTTTAGCTTTTCCCTTTGTATATATTACCATTTGTATTTTGTAGTAAATAAACATGTTGCCATTGTAATTTCTAATTTTCTAATTTCAGTGTCATTGTTATGTTTGTGACTCACTTGCTCCATGTGTCCATTGGGGCTCTGGCATTTCCAGTATTGACCATTGTCATGCTACGGATAAAGAGGAGTTTTGGAAAACTCAACGGAAAAGCATGAAGGAAAGTGACAAAACAAAACCAATTCTTAACGTACCCCACGCAAGTCTAGTTCCGCCATTGTCCCCTGTACAGGTGAACTCTTCGGCCCAGAATCAGGATTTCAATCGGGTCACGGTGCACCCTAGGACCCATTTTGGCATTCCAAATATCACGAATCAAGGCAGAAGTCAAACGTCTAGATCTGCTGTTCCTAGATATAAATATCAACCGCATTTGATCCCCCAACAGTTGCGTAGTACACACTATAGGAATGTTTTCTCTAAGGATAGAAGGCACAGTGTAGGAAGCAGAGGCCCTCAGTTCATCCCTCCATGTACAGCGTTTAAAAAGAGTGGACCTGCCCGGGTTGATTCGGTGAATGATAGGCGTGGCTATGGTTTTTCCAAAAACAGTTATGTGTCACAATTTTCTAATAACCCGCCTCTGCCTAGGTGGCATACTTCTCATGGCGAAGTGCATCCCGGCGTAAGTGATTATGCAAATTATGCACCCCCTGAACCTCAAATGTCGTCTCAGACACCTTTGAGCAGCCCGGTTACAAATGCAATACCCTCCCAACCTCAAGTGTCTTCTCAACCACACAGATGTGGCAATTTTCTGAAAGCAGTTTCCTCGCAGCCCCAAAATGCTTCCCAGCCATATGTCAGAAACCCTTTTCAGGATACAACTTTCCCCCAGTGCCCACTGGTGTCCGAGCCTAATAGGGTCAATTCCTTTCATCCCGTACCTTCTCAAACCCATGTGTCCACCCCACCCTACACAGGCAACACTTTTGAACATCCAGTGTCCCTGATGTCCTCGCAGCTCAATATGGATAGCACCTATGGCTGTATTGTCTCTCCTCTACCCCAAGTTTATACTGCCTCTACTTCCTTACCAAATGATGGACAAAATAACTTTCAGCAAGAGAATCAAATGCAAAGTGGTCTTGGTACAAGTTTAAAGGATTTTGGCTTTAGTTGGGATCCCTCTGTCAGCGAAAGAAACCAACAGATCCCTGCAGGTAGTTCCCTACTTCAAAATCCAGTACCAGCGGATAATTTCCCATATCAAAGTTTAGCAAAAGAGGATAATTCCCATTTTCAAAGTGTACCGCCAGAAGATAATTCCCATTTTCAAAGTGTACAGCCAGAAGATAACTCGTATGGTCAGGTAGCAGTACCAGTGGATAATTTTTCCCTCGTAGATGACATAAATTGCCGATTTCCCGGAAGTACAGATCCTGACTCATTGGACTTCCAATTTGACAGTTGGATGTTTGAGAATCAGTCTGTTCCAGGGGCTTTGGAAGTTTCTGTGCCTCCTGGGTTGAATGTATACTCCCCTGAACCTGGTACAATAGATGCAGGTACTCTTTTCGATTTTTAAGTCTTTTACGAATGATGGAAAATGGCGGGCCTAGAATTGATGCTATTTATCTGAAGAAAAAGGGATGGAAATTGATGTTTTTGGTGATATATAGGAATAGTCGTGTTGAGTTTTTATCTTTTAGCACTCTGGTTTGGCCTATGGGGTGCACAGATCACCCGCGTTTGAAGGTTTCTTATACAGAAACTAGTCTTTTGTAAAATCTTTTCTTTTATTTAGTCCCTGTTCTGAAATTTCTCGCAAATGCAGTTGTACAAATATTCAATTCCACGCTAATTTATGGAACTATTCTCTCTGCTTTATTATTGGTGCTTCATCACTGAAGATATTGCTAAGTATAGAAAAATGATCTTTTCAAATGATGAGCTTGGATCGTAAGATGCAGTAAATTCTTTTTTCGAATCATAGTTTCTCCAAAGTTCATTTGAATGAATTGTTCTCACATTTACATTTTCCTTGCTGAATTATATAATTCATAGTGTGGTATGATACAGATGCTGCAGGAAAATTCAGATTGGAAAAAATTTTAGTTATTTGAGGATTTTATTTTCATTAGCTGCTTTTAAGAGGAGTTCATTAGTTTCTATTTAAAAGCTTGTGAATATCTGATTTTTGGGTTATTTCATCCGTATTGATACTAATGTGGCCAGATGAAGACTGTTGCCCACTAAAGATTGTTCTAAACACTCCATTTACTTCATTACTACATCAGAGGCAGATGCAACGGGTCGCTAATATGGTAGGATTTGACAAAGTTTTACTATTGCTGTTCAACTTTATGCTACTCTGCCTTTACAAACGTTGAGGTCTGATTATTAATTAAAGCATTAATTTTAATAGATTTTGTAGGAGATGAAAATCAATATTATTTAGTCAAATAAATATCTAGTTTATGTACAACTCCAAAAAAGAAAAAATGCATTCTTTGACAAGTATGTATCACATATTTGGGTTGGGATGAGTATTTTAACCGGAACCGATCCTCTTGAATTGGAATTAGAATTGGAATTGGAGGATTAGGTCCAAGTCCAAAACATTAAAATTAGAAATTGGAATCGAGAATTGACCGAGTCTGGGCCAGTTTTTAATTCTTGAACTAGAATCGTGGGTACTCGATTGGAATCGAATTTCTTTTTGTACAACTTACTCATCCCAACCTAATGACCCACAGCTCAATACTACGGTTACAAAGACAAGAGTCCAAATGTCGAATATTTAAACTAAAAGTACAAAATTTATGACTCTTAAATTCAAACTCAATCGATCAATTCTAATTACCCAAATCTCAAATTCTCAATCGGCATTTGCTTAAATATTCAATATAAACATTATCGTCTGTCTCGCACTTTCGATCATTTCTCTCTCGCTTAAAACAAAGTGAGATGGCAAAAGTAAAACTTTTGTGTAAATTGAAATGAATTTTTAATTTTGAGAGGTAAATTTTTTTTTCTAATTTTAATTTATGAGTTTGCAATTTTGGTTCTTCTAGTTAGTATTTATGGTAAATAGCACTGGGGGTTCCAAACATTTTAACTTTGTGATGATGAGTCTCGAACCTTTAATTTCTAGCACTCAGGTCCCTAACATATGAAACATTAGGGCCCAATATCATTTTTTCGATAGAAACCGTTAGTTTAACCGTTAATAGTCAAAAATTTGTTAAACGGATTATTTTACCTTTAAATTGAATGATAAAAAAGAATAAGAAAAAAAAAACAAAAATTACAACTAAACCCCAATTAACAAAAAATAAAAAATTGTAACTAATCTCCAATCCAACATCTTCTTCTCCAAATCGCCGCCGGAAAACCATTTTCACCAACAACCGATTTCATCTATTTTCCAATGAACTGGGTTAATCGAAAAACCATTTTTATATGGGCACACTGTTGTCAAATTTATCGATAATAAGAGATTGGCCAGATGTAAGAAAGCTTAAATTTCTTTATTTAAGGGCTCAAGCATCGGTATTTTCCAATGCTGTTTGTTTTCTTATTTGTTTATATGCTATAATGGATTCTTTTTTACTTGATTTTATCCTCTCTACAGTTTCATGAACCGGGAATTACACTACGTAGATAGAGTATATTTGTACTGCAGTAACAAAATAGGTTATTTGTTAAAAAAAAAAATTAAAGATTTATAAATGAGTGGATATATTCACACCACATCTTTGTTAACCACTTTAAAATTTAATTGTAATAAATATCCCAAACTATTATTATTTTTGTATTTATATCATCAATTGTTTTTTTTATCACATTCTTATTATCTACCTATTAATTTTCACATCTTATCTTTGTGTTTAATGATGGTTTCTATCCAAAAAGTTAATTAGAAGAGTGTAAAAAAAATTTTTTTGCCTTTCGTACTTTTTAAATAAGCAAAATAAATAATAAATTCAAAAGTTTGACAAAATATTTGTCTCTCATTTCAATGCACATTACTAAAATATTTGGACAAAAATCTTTATCAGAAACAAGATGTGAAAATTGTTGGAAGTTAATGATAAAAATGTGATAAAAAAAGTTAAAGAAAGTGTCAAAATTTCAAAGATTGGAGGACCTTTATTGCAATTAAAACATGGTGTAGTTAATTAAAATTGTAGTGTAAATATAATTACCCTTTACAAATATGTCATAAATTATTGGACAGACAGGAATATCTTGGTTGCAAGTACATATTTAGTAGTGACGCAATTATTTTTTAAATACTTATATTGCAAGTTGTTAATAAATGTATAAATAAAAAGTAGATAATAAATTGTAGATCTTAGAAAATATGTGGATAAAACGTATGTTTGACCAGCTAAAATTATAATTTAAACATTCCTAAACATGTGCTAAATAACAATTAAAAAATTACCTTATATACATTAAATTATATAGCAATTTATCTTTAATGATTTTATTTCTTCAAAATTTAATTTCTTGAAGCAATGATGTTTCTTTCTCACAATTTATTATATTCATGTTCAAAAAAAATATTATTATAGTCACTTTCTTTGGGTCCACCTTAAATTAAGAAATTAAATTTCATAAGTCTATAAATTATTACAAATATGGGGGTGGGGAGAGGGGGGTCATTTGCTTTTTCACTCAACATTGTAACATGGAAAATGGAAATTATCACTTGTCATATTCTAACCAAAAGATTATGTTCATTATATAAATATTATATTGGTAAAGCACTAGCGACACTGCCATTTATTAAGGCTCGGCAATGATCGAGATGGATACAATCCGAAATCTAAGCAAACCATGAGGAAAATGTCAATCTCCACGAATGGGTAGAAATCCTTCTTAAAGCAACTTGACTGAGTAAACCATTTATCAAAAGATTAAAAACAAACCGTCCAATAAACAGAAATTTTAGTTCCCCATCACATAAAAGGGATACGAGAGGAGAGCAAGGCTCATTGACAAGGCATATATACGATTGAATGCCAGTCAGAATCATATTATGCTTGCATATTAAGCACAACACGGAGGCAAACCCCTTCATGCATCAGATCAAAAGCTTCATTTATCTCTGCAAGAGTCAAATAGTGGGAGATGTACTCGTCAACCTTGATTTCCTGTAAAACGGAGTAGCAGATTGATTTTGGATAAGTAAAAATAAACACAAACCCAGCAAAGGATTAAAAACAATAATGCTCCTGCAGGAAAGTTACTCACTTTCTTCATATACTTATCGACAAGCCAAGGTACTTGTGAACGACTCTTAAACCCACCAAAAGCTGTACCCTTCCAGACACGACCTGTTACCAGCTGAAATGGACGTGTAGATATCTCTTGACCTGATGCTGCAACACCCACAATAACAGAGGTTCCCCACCCCTACAAGTTCATAGAGAAATTCAGCATACCCAACTTCTAATATGGTATTCAAGATTCATGAGATAAATTTTCAAACCAGTTACCTTATGGCAGCATTCCAGAGCAGCCCTCATTACAGAGACATTCCCAATGCACTCGAAGCTATAATCGACACCACCATCTGTTAGATCCACAATAACCTGCTGTATTGGTTTATCATGGTCTTTCGGGTTGATAAATTCAGTCACGCCAAAGTTCTTTGCTGTGTATTGCAACCAAATAAATAAGTGCTCTGCTAATTAATTAATAGATTATCAACTAAATAGACTACAAACAACTACACATCCGTACCCAATAAACTTGTTTTAGTGATCCACATTCTCTAGTGATCTGATCGAATTTATGTTCATGAGAATAACAATGTTACTTCTGAAATCCCAGTACTCAATTAACTCTTATAAATGGAAATGATAATTAAATTGAATTCTTATGTTGGCAAAGTATCTCAGTTGAACTCTAATAATGGCATGAGATGTTTAGTTAATATTCATGCCCAGGTATTTTGAGAATGACATTATTTATTCCTTCACTATAAACAATAACAAAACCAATTAGAATGAGTATGTGATAACTAAATGTTTTTGGATTTGATCTCATTGAGCCTTCAAATTTGGGCATGCTAATTTCCACTTCATATCTAATACCTAATCTAAATAAGGCGACGATAACAATTACTAAGCATGCTTACTCTCATATTATGTAATATATCTCTAAAAAGATGGAATTCTTATCATATCCCAGAATGTTTCAAATATAGGTAAAATCCAGATAGCTCGATCATTTAATACTAAACCAAGACACTCTTAAGTAAGCTCACCATAAGTCTTATGTTAGAAATACTCATAATTAAATGATATAAAATCGATGAACATAAACGGTCATATTTGATGGATAAGTTTGAGAGGGGGAAAGTTGTATGGAATCAAGATTTTATTATAGACTTAAATAAGCAGCCAACTTCATGCTATCCTTTTAACAGCACTAGGACGATGTGTAAACTTAGCAACTGAATTCGACAATGCTTAATGCTTCTGTAGTATTTAAGAGCATATTGACTGTCTAACAAACTTAACATCATAAAGCTAACATCCAGATGCCTTGCAATAGCAATATTACTAAAAATAAAAAGGAAGATGCACAACATATTGATTTTGTAACTTAACCCAATTATTTAACAGAAATTTAACACGGCATGGGAAGTTTAGCAGATCACTGCCTTGTATTACTTTTTGGCTCTCCTGAAGGACCCTTCCTTAACACACACATACCCCAAAACCCCATGCGAGTGGAGAAAAGAATGTACTAAGAAAATCAAGGGTTCCCATTATAAAAACATACGGAACCATATCATTCTTCAAAATCACGACGCACAGAACCATAAAAGTCCCAACAACAACTAATTAGCCAACCAGAAGATATGCAAAAGCAGTAGTGAAATGTAAAAATGAATCTTTTAGGAGAAACTGGAAAAGCGTGGATCACTTGAGGAACTAATTTCGTAGCACTTAAGTTTATACGGGGATGGTGGAGGTGGCGTAATACCTCTATCAAACTTTTTGCCATCAATGTCGATTCCAATGATCCGTGAAGCACCAGCAGCTTTTGCACCCTCTGCTACCTACAATAATAGGCAAAAGTATTGTTCATCATTATCATATGATCAGGACAAGAATCAGATCATCCCACCAAAAACTTACAGCAAGTCCAACAGTGCCAAGGCCAAAAACAGCAACAATGGAACCTGGTTCTACTTTTGCTGTATTCCAAACTGCTCCAAGACCTAAAGGCAGCACAATGTATAGTGTATAAGACATGTCCAACAGACTGACTACTGATTTGTCATCTAAAAAGAAACTCAAAATTATGCACCAAAAAGAGAGAGAAATCTGGAAGGGTAAATAAGTTAAATGGCAGAAGAATACTTGACACAACTGAATGGAAACAGAAAGAAGTATATGGAAGGGTAGATAAGCTACTTGACAGAAGAATTTAAAGCCTATGACCCCAAGTCCCCAAGTAACAGATCATTTGATTGATTATCATACTTCGAAACCATAGGACCCAGGGTAAAGGGCAGAAAAGGAACGATATCCACTGAAGAATGTGATATAGATTCAGACTAATCCTTCTCTTGTTTGATGGATTTATTGAGAAAAAGGAGAAAAGCATTATAGCACTAACTAAAAGAAAAGACAGAGCAAGTTTGGCTAAATTTAAAAGGTACACTTTTGAGTAAATAAGTTTAGTCATAAATTTATTTGTTTTTGTGTCAAAGTTGGAAATAATCTAGTTATTATTTTTATAGTAAGGGAAGAGTTAATTTCAAAAGAACTTATTTTACTTAGAAGTAAGAACAAAATAAGTTATCCAAACATGTTTGGAAACAAAAGAGTAACTTTTTACTTTTTCTAAGCTTAGCCAAACATGCTCATTATATACAGACAATGACATAACCACTTAAAAACAATGGACGGACAGGAATTCATTTATTGAACCGTCATAAGATTAAACTTTCTAAAGTACAAAATTTACAGCAGCACTGAAACTGGGCGTCTAGAATTTGTCAAGAAACCATACATGCTATCTAGTCAATTAACAAATCATACAAAAAGACGATAAATTGCAGTTTTGATTTCCATCATCTAATGAGGGAGCGGGAAGCGACTTGCCTGTTGGAACACCACAACCTAGTAGACATACTTTCTCCAAAGGGGCTTTGGGGTCAATCTTTGCAACACTTACATCGTGGACAACAGTATACTGACTAAATGTTGAAGTTCCCATGAAATGATAAATAGGTTTGTCATTGATCGAAAAACGACTATTGCGATCACTCAGCATAACTCCGGCTCCAGTAGCTACCCTTACTTTCCCACAGAGATTTGTCTTCCCCGATTTGCAGAACTTGCATTCCTTGCACTCTGCCTGGTAGCAAGGAATGACATGGTCTCCTGGCTGAATCTCAGTCACACCTTCTCCAACACTTTCAACCACTCTGCAATTCCAATAAAAAATAGTTACACCGGGTCGATGTTTCTTCATTGGAAAAGAGTGCTATGGACAACAGCACACGACGTATACGTGTGTGTACCGTTAACAGACAACATACCCTGCAGCCTCATGACCAAGAATACATGGGAAGAGACCTTCGGGATCCTTCAAAGATCAAACAATGAATTAGATCACAGTGCAGAAGTACTAAAGTGAACATAAACTGTACTATTTTGAACTTTCTCTTTTTATTTCTCATGTCATTTTCAGTTGTGTTTAATGTGTTGAGAGTATGACATTGCAAAAAGCAATTAAACAGAATGCCAATCAAATCTTGGTGAGTTGGAAATTCAAAAGATCAAATGACCACACAGATATTTTATTGGGTCCATTTCACATCTAGCATATGAATGAAAACCCAATTTATGAACATGTATTCACTTTTGGAGCAAGAAATATGTTATCAAATGAAAAGGTGATGCTACCTTTCTTGGTACTTCTGCCTTGTGCTGACTTCAGATACATCCTATTCGTTTTTTTTTTCTTTTTCTTTTACTTTTTCTTTGGGGTGGGGGGTGGGGTTAATGCTGAAACCATGAGTACAACATCGGAGACATTTACAATTAAAAGAAGACAATTTCCATGATAAAAGATCACAATCTTAAGTGTAACATAATATTTGCATTCTGAAAAAATGGTAGATGGGAAATTATGTTCCAGTTGTTGAAAGTAAATGTAGATAAAAGCAACAGCTAGTAAAGCACTTCTATATCCATCTTCATGCAACTAGCAAACATGCAGTATATCTCACTCCTAAAAAAAGGTAATCCGTATTTACTGTACTTTACCCTTTCTGGCGCTATAAGACAAAATGAGCTGACTGAGGCCGAGCTTAACTAGGACAGGGCTTGTCTTGGACTCATTCAAGACGAGCTCGTCTAATAAACCAATACAGGATTAACGCATTGTTGAGAATTCAACATTTCATCTTAGTATCAAAATGATTGCATATAAATAGTCAAATTGAATTCAGCCTGACAAAAACTGGCTTGTTGTCGCCTCCAATCTCAAAATGTTCCAACCTTGACCTTTTTCAAGGCTCACAATCCGAGTTTTAGCAGCCCTCGGCTTGCTCAAGATCATTTACCCATGTATATAAATCCATTAAAAATTACAATCAAATCTTTAAATCACAAATTCATCACTAGGAAGTGCACAGGACCACAGAAAAGCACAATTCTTCATTCTGAAATACAAAACCTTCTAACTTCAAAAAACCTTTCAAAAATTTCAATATTTTTGAAGACATATCATCACAATCCCAAATCCAATATAATATTTCATTTCACTCAGCATTTACAGACAGTACACACATGTATATCGATATCGTGGTACCTTGCCGCTCCAGGTGTATGCGTCGGTGTGGCAGAGGGCAGTAAAGAGGATCTTGATTCGAACCTCGCCGGCTTGCGGAGGCGACACCTGCACCTCCTCGATCACCAAAGGCTTGTTGGGTTCCCAGGCCACCGCCGCTAATATCACACTAACTCAGCTTAGGGTTCCATTTTAAACTATATACTATATACGCCTATACAAATACGAGTATATATATATATATATATATAGAGAGAGAGAGAGAGAGAGGAGAGAGTGAGCGTACCTTTGCAAGTAATCACTTGACCTTGAGTAGACATGGAGTCGATGAATGGGAAGAGACGCACAGAAACACGGTGACAGGTGAGAGTCGTGTATGTGAGGAGTGAGCTGCCCGAATGTATTTTTTAATTAATGGGGAATGAGTTGAGATAGCAGCCTTTCATAATTCTTTTGTTCAAAAGTCTTTGACCAAAGTAAGAAAAATATAAAATCAAAAACAGAAAAACTTAACCAAAAAACAAAAAGTCTTCTTTACCCTTTACATTTTATCTTACTTTTCTCTTCTTATTATATTCATTCATCATCGTCATCCTCCCAGAAAACTTGGGGTCTTCATTTCAATTTTGCACATTTTGTCCTTCAAATTTTTGTTTTGATCTTTTTAGTCTGTCAACTTTATATTTTCTCTTAAGTAGTCCTCCAACTTTATATTCTATCTTCTTCAGTCCTCTAAATTTCCTTAACCTCCAATTTAGTCCTTTCAAGATCCACTTACTCTTTTTTTTTTTGTCTTTTCATTTAACACGAATGGTCCCTCACCTTTGTCTTTAGTGTAGAATTGGTCCCTAACATTTATTTTTTGACATATAAGTTCCTAATCTATGTGTTTTGGAGCGAAATTAGTCATTATGACAAATATACCTTTAGTTTTATTTAGAAGATATTGTATGTGGATTCCTAATTATTACAAAATGTGCAAATAGGTCCAATACTTTTATTTTTTTATAAAAATTAAAGAAAACTAATGAGTTTTTTTTTTTTTAAATTAACACTTTAGTAATAAATATGTCAAATAAAATTATTATTTTTATTATTAAGTAATTATATTATTTAAAAAGGGAGAAATCATTGTGAGAAATTATTTTTCCCCCACTTTACTTATAAAATTTTTTCTCCCTCTTTATTTTAAAAATTAAGTTAAATAAATAACAAATGACGTATATAATTTTATGACATTGAATTAATCTTATTACATTTTTATTTAACATTAAATACTAATAAAAATTAATTTACACATTATGTGTTTTATTTTTGAACTAAAATAAAACGATAAATTAAAATATGAAGAATATAGTTGGATCTATAATATTTGTAGTTAATAAACATATAACTCAATTAAATAAAAGTATTTGAATATCAAATTTGTGACAAAGTTATTTTTTTTATACAACAATAAAATAAAAATAAAAATTTTAAATAATATAATTACTTAATAATAAGAATAATAATTTTATTTGACATATTTATTATTAAAGTGTTAATTCCAAAAAAAAAATCATTAGTTTTCTTTATTTTTTATAAAAAATAAAAGTATTGGACATATTTGCATATTTTGTAATGATTAGGAATCTACATACAATTTATTCTAATTAAAACTAATGGCATATTTGTTTTTTTTATCCCATAAATCCAAATTTCCACCAAAACACATAGGTTATAGACTTGTTTGTCAAAAAATAAACGTTAGAAACCAATTCCACACTAATAACAAAGATTAGGAACCATTTGCACCAAAATTCCTGAAAGAAAACAATATTTATATCGTTACAATACAAAATATAACATAAAACGACTATAACAACTATAATATCGTTTACATTAGAAGGTAACGATATTAATATCGTTCATATACACAACTTGCACATTTATGGATCATAAATAACAACATTCGAATCGTTCTAGTTCAAGGATAACGATATGAAAGTCGTTACTATACAAAATATAACTATAACGATATATGAGTCATTTCAGTAGTAAAATAACGATATCTATATCGTTCCGTTCAAATATGCTGGATCGATCGTGCACGTACGATGGACATGCTTAGAACACAAGCGGGAGGTCTGAAAAATGGTATCTAGTCACAAACAACTATACGAACAATGAATGAAACACAAATAGAGTTATCTTATTCCTACCGAATTACTTCAAACATTGTCCACAACACTATAATCTTGTATGATAGTCCATATAGGCACGTAATTGGAAAAAATTATTCAGTTCTTAGTTAAAAGTAATGTTTATACCAAGTAATGATGATTTGATTCCACCAGATTGCAAAACGGATGTCGAACCCAAATAACGACATTATATTTGTTCTAGTTGATAGAAAATGATATGAAAGTCGTTATTATATAAAATGTAACTATAACGATATGTGATTCGTTTCAGTTGTAAGATAACGATATCTATATCGGTCCGTTCAAATATGTTGGATTGATCGTCCACATACGATGGGCATGCTTAGAACACACGCAGGAGATCTGAAAATGGTAATTAGTCACAAACGACCATACAAACAATGAATGAAACACAAATAGAGTTACCTTATTCATACCGAATTACTTTAAACGTTGTTCATAACACTATAATCTTGTATAATAGTCTATATAGACACTTAATTGGAAAATATTATTCAGTTCTTAGTTAAAAGTAATGTTTATACCAAGTAATGATGATTCGATTCCATCGGATTGCGAAATGGATGTTGAACCCAAATA
Organism: Forsythia viridissima; assembly: GCA_030279155.1. Lineage (NCBI taxonomy): Eukaryota > Viridiplantae > Streptophyta > Magnoliopsida > Lamiales > Oleaceae > Forsythia > Forsythia viridissima. Next base: position 18,069,099 of record CM059034.1, read on the forward strand.
ACGACATTATATTCATTCTAGTTGATAGAAAATTATATGAAAGTCGTTACCATACAAAATGTAACTATAACGATATGGGAGTCGTTTCAGTTGTAAGATAACGATATCTATATCGTTCCGTTCAAATATGCTGGATTGATCGTCCACGTACGATGGGCATACTTAGAACACACGCGGGAGATCTGAAAAATGGTAACTAGTCACAAACGACCATACGAACATTGAATGAAACACAAATGATGTTATTTTATTCCTACCGAATTACTTCAATGTTGTTCACAACACCAGAATCTTGTAAGGTAGTATATACGGGCACGTCATTGGAAAATATTATTCAGTTTTTAGTTAAAAGTAATGTTTATACCAATTAATGATGATTTGATTCCATCGGATTGCGAAACAGATGTCGAACCCAAATAGCGACATTATATTCGTTATAGTTGATAAAAAACGATATGAAAGCCGTTACTATACAAAATGTAACTATAATGATATGGGAGTCGTTGATAGTTGTAATATAACGATATTTATATCGTTCCGTTACATATAACTTGAACAATGATTAATCCAAAATAACGATATTGTAGTCGTTATAGTTGATAAAAAACGATATTTAAGTCGTTACTATGGTAAATGTAACTACAACGACATGAGAGTCGTTTCAATTGTAAGATAAACTTGAACAATGATTAATCCAAAATAATGATATTGTAATCGTTATAGTTGATAGAAAACTATATTTAAGTCGTTAGTATAGTAAATATAACTATAACGACATAGATATCGTTTCAGTCATAAGGTAACGATATCTATATCGTTCCGTTACATATAATTTGAATAATGATTGATCCAAAATAACGATATTGTAGTCGTTGTAGTTGATAGAAAACGATATTTAAGTCGTTACTATAGTAAATATAACTATAACGATATGAGAGTCGTTTCAGTTTTAAGATAACGATATTTATATCGTTCCGTTATATATAACTTAAATAATGATTGATCCAAAATAACGATATTGTAGTCATTATAGTGGATAAAAAACGATATTATAGTCGTTATAGTTAATGTCTTTTCAACTACAAGAATATTTTAGTCATTTGATATTTCATTTTTCTATTTTTTTTAATGTTTAGGCATTTCATACAAATTACATTAAATGGTGGCTATTTAAATAATACATGTGTTTGACTTGGCTTTTTAAATGAAGACCCCTTTTTTAATTTAGATTTTTTCTTTTTGGTGGATTGTATCAACTGACCCGGCCCATAGTACCGTTCTTCTTAACCGGGTTGAAAACCAGATTTCGGGCAATAACTAATTATTTGATTTTTTCTTTTTTATTGAGCTAAATACTTACATCCATTCATATTGAAGTAGTGTGTTCTAGAGTCCATTCGACGATCAAATCAAAAAGAAAGAAGAACGAATGTTGTATGCATATTGGAACTTATGCATGTTTGGTTAAGCTTAAATAAAGATAAAGTTATTTTTAAGTAAAAGAGCAACTTATATTTGTAGACAAAGTATTCTTACTGGTCTTTAGACTTCTTTTTCGGCCAATATTAGTTTACATATGAGACACAAGCTTGAGATTGGTGAGGGTCCATAGCCCGAGTTGAAGGTGGGGGCGTTGTTGTACTCAAAGTGGATGCGATGACAAAGTTATAGACAAAGAGCTTGGTTCGAATTCAATGATTTTAATGAAAATTAATTTTGAAATTCTAGTATAAAATGAGGGCTTGTGTTTATGTCCGAGGCTTGATGATGTAATATGTAAAAGAGATTTATGCATTTAACCATGATCAGTAATAATGTAACAAAATTTTAAAAAAGTACAAATAAATAAGTGTTAATAAAGGATATAAAGAATTAGAGATTTTAAGTAGGACCCCTAATGTTTGGTTAGAGGTTAAAAATCATCAGTTTCGCAATCAAACACGAATAATTTTCGTTCATTAAAGACTTCATTGTTAAGTACAAATACGAGAGTTTGGGACTCATCTGTTTCAAATATAATATTGAAGACACTAGCGGAACTAGGAGGGTCCCTGGAGTGACCTAGATCCCAACTTTTTGAGATTTTTTTTTATATAGATGCAATTTAACTTTGATCTAATATTAATTTAACGGATGGTAATTGGATCCATTGACCCAATATCAATTTAATGTAAGAGAATTGGACCCATTAGCCTAATAAAATTAATAATACAAAATTACAAATGATTGGCTCATTCCTCAGTGTACGTTCACCAATCTGAAATCTAAATTTCACATTTCTCCTCTCCGTTTTCTACATTAAGGGTGTGTTTGATTTTGATTAAAATCAGATTTTTTAGAAAAATTGATAGAAATATGTGGTTAAAAAGTTGTGAGTCCATAATATGTGTGGTTAAAATTAATTGTTGACTTTGACTTCAAAATTTTAATTAAAAACAAACAGGGCCTAAGTAAAGTAGAAGTTAGATTACGACATTTCAATATTTACAAATTTCTTCCAAATCACTCAACAATCACTCTATATTAATTTAAGGTAAAGAGAATACTAAAAATAAGTCTTTTTTGAGAAATAAAAATTAATAAATGCACTTTGCTTGTAAATGCATATCGTGTTCAATTGATTTTTTTTTCTTTTGAGCTTGAGTGATATTTAATTTCATTTGTGTACCAGGGTCTTCCTATTTTCGAAGAAATATTATAGAAGGTAACGTCAACAATAAGGGCCTGCTTGAGAGTTTTTTTTTTCACCGATTTTGACCGGTTTTGGATGGCACCATTTATAATGGGTTAGGACAACCCGTGCTTGTTAGTTTTTGGAGCATCGGTTTTGAACCACCCACAAACAGTGTAGTGTAATTTTGGGTGTCCTTCTCAACCCTCAAATCGGCAATTTTTTACCGTTCTTCAAAATTTGTTCCAACTTTATCCTCCCTAAACAATTAAAATCTGCAAAAAATAAAGACATTTCCACACGTCTCCCCCATCAATAGACTGGACGCTTCTTCTTCCAAATCCGGCTACTACAGTGAAAATCAACTTGACCAAATTTAACATGTAATCTCCTTTTGTGAAATATCTGTGTGTATCTATACTGTTTGTATCTTCTATGTATCTACAATGTGTATAATATATGTGCTCCATATTTTTGTGCGTATATTTCCACACTTGAAATTTATGTGCTCTATATGTGCTCCTAGCAAGTTTTCCACACTTGAAATTTCTATGCGTATATTTTCACAGATTTTCCATAGATATTTCCACTCTTAGCAAGTTTTCCACATTGGTATAATCATATGTTAATCCATTGAAATTTCTGTGCGTATATTTTTTATTTGTATAATCATTGGTATAATTATATGTTAATGACATCTTCAGGAAGTTTTCCACATTTGTATAATCATATGTTAATCCAGTAAATCTAATAAAAATTGGTATAATTTTGAATAGTTGTATTCAATACTAAATGAAATTCTTTCAATGGATTTTTGTTTAATAACATTTTTGAGATTGTCATCGTATTTTCACTTAATTTATGTTGATCAATTTAAGGAGACACCTTCAAGAACTTGCATAATTTATTTTTAAGTTTTTCATTTAGAATTGTGTTTAGCAGAAGAATTGTGTTTAGCAGCTCTTGTCCAATTTTACAATATATTAGATTTGTTTTCACAATTTTCCATTGGTTTATAAAATAAGAATTGTAGGTATTAGTTAATATATAATAATTTGGTTCTGAATTAAAGATGAAAAAATTTGAAAAGTTGGTGCATGATTACAATGAATTTTATTAACTTGATTCAATAATATAAATTTAATAATATAATTTTGATTATGAGAAATAAAATAAGATAGAAAAAAAGTGGAGAGAAAAATTACACAATAACATACACAGATCTTATTTGCTTTCTATATATATGGGTATATATGTAATTTAATTGTTTTAAAAAAATTTCAAAACCGCTGGATAATAAACTTTCAAACATGAGTTGGACAGTTTCTAAAACTGCCACTAAAAATCGAACCGCTCATAAACACTCAAAATCGATACTTTAAAAAACGCTGATAACCGCTACTCCAAAACTCTCAAACAGGCCCTAAGAGTTTGATAGTTATTTATTATGTAATCTTATTTTAAACATTGCACATTAGTAGTCTAAGTTATATTTAGAAGAAAAACCAACATATTGATGTGAAATCAGGTCAAACAATAGTACGAGTGATTTTATTTATCTGTTTGAGTATAGTATATTGTATAAATAAAATAAGAGATAATTGCATCAAAGGTCCCCAACGTTTCAAAAACGTTAGAAATATGCCCATAACCTAAAAAAATAGCACCAGACATCCCCAACGTTTGAAGAAATAGGAACCGTAGGTCCCTCTTAACATTTTCCATCCATTTTCTCCGTTAAATCGTTATGTTTGCATCGTAGGTCCCTCTTAACATTATTAATCGTTATGTTCGATTATTTACATTTCAATCAACTGGATCTTCTTTTGGCTTGATGTATATTTTAGATTCTTGGTCGGTGTAGTTCCTGTCGGCACATTTTTGTTTTCGTTTCTTAATTTTAATTTTTGCAGTGAATTTGAAGCGGGCTTGTACCTATCAAAATTTGTAGTTGTCAGTTGTTGAAATAAATTAGGTATGGCCGATTGTAGGAAATTATCATGTTTGCTTCCATGAAACGAAACAGATCTTGAAGCTATCAACATATGTGGAGATTGCAAATTTTTGTTTCTTGAGGATTTCGAGGCCACCACACCAGACTCGTACCGAAGGAGAACACTTGGATTGAGGAGGAGAAGGTACAACAGTTCTAAGTCAATTGAGAGTTTGTTCTCCTACCAATTTTCGCAAATAATAACTCTGGCAAGGCAAATCCAGTCCACGGTTTTAGAGCATGATAATCAATCCATAGATGGTGATGGTGCTGCAAGGTTAGTGCAGCTTACGAGTACTCGTACTACTCCAAGTGGATCCAAAAGATGGAGGAGGGTGTTTTCTGGTACTGAAAGTGATGGCTTTGATTCTTTCTATGGGGAGAATGAATCAAATGTCAGCTTCAGGAAGTACAGGCATTTCCCTGGTGAAGACGATACTATTTCTTATACCACTTATGGAAGAGACTTTGATGCCTCCATTGATGGTAACCTGGAAAATGAAAATTTACAATTTTACTCTCATTTTTTTGTAGAAATGAAGCGCGTGCAGTGCAATTCTACGATTTAACGGAGAAAATAGATGAAAAATGTTAAGAGGGACCTACGGTGCATATTTCTTCAAACGTTAGAGATGTTTGGTGCTATTTTTTTAGATTAGGGGTATATCCCTAACGTTTTTAAAACGTTGAGGGACATTTGATGCAATTATCTCATAAAATAAAGTATGAGAACTAGTAAAGAATATTTGTAAAAAAAATAAAAATTTCATCACTATTATATTGTTTCAAATTGTTTGCATGTTAATTTAGGACCTTCAATTCAAAATATCTAACTTCACCACTGATTGGAGGTCTGCTCACTCTAGTTTACAAATGTTGAAGACGGTTCTAATATTTCCTAAAAAGGATTTTCTGTAACTTGTATGATTACAACTATGTAATAGACTTTATGAATGTGTCACTGTTTTAAGCATGTAAATTTTGCACATGCCACAGATTCTCCTCTAATCCACAGTGACGTGCATTTGTTAGAACAAATATCTAAAATATCATATATGAACACGAATACAAAGAGGAAAAAAAAAACCCTAAAAAGTTCATATGTCAGCAATCTTTAAGATCGGAGATGCCCTGGTCAAACAGTCCTACGTGACAACTAATAGTATTTTGCCACGTGTTTTTTGTCAGGTAAGATTATTTTAGTCAACGGTTTGACTAGAGGATTCCTATCCACAAGTTAAATATACACCAATATGAATTGTAGCCTCAAGTTCTATCTATCTAGGGGAGGTTGTTTTTAATTACAATTGCCCCCTCTTATATACTTTTTTTTTATTTGAAGAAAATAATAATTAATAATTAGTCATTTAAAAGTTCTTATTAAATCTTTTACTAAATTCAAAATCATTTCGATGTTCATCATAGAAAAATTCGGCATAATATATAATAGTACTTGAAATTACGTTTGTCAACGTCAATACTTTTTTGTTGATTTTTTTGATCTATAACGTGAGGGTGTTTACCTCGTTGTGACTAGAAAAATTAAGTAATCATCAAGTTGAGTGTGCTTGGAAATTTGAAAAAAATCATCATCTTTGATCCTATATCAATTAATTTTCTAGAAAAGAATATGAGATTTTTGATAATTTCATATAATTTTTTTATTGTTGGATTCCATAGATAGCTCTGCGACCTAAATTTTTTTTTTTTATCTCGGTGATAGTTCTTCTTTTCCTTTTTTATTTTAAAATTTTACTTATTTTCTCTTAGTCGAAAAAATTAGGGTGTGTTTGATTCACAAATTTTCTATGGAAAATGTCACTTCCATGGAAAATCTTGTCAAATCAATGACTTTTATTTTCCCACTTTCTTGTTTGATTGGCACATGGAAAATCTAATACATTTTCTAGGTACAACCATTTAAAGCATAGATTTGCCTTGTTTTTTGGAAAATATTTTCTTGACTAGATAGTGGAATTGATTTTCCCATTTACATGGAAAATATTTTCATTTTCCACCCATTTTCCATGCTACCAATCAAACACTCCCTTAATAGTTCTTTACAATTACTGATTATACCTAAGAATACCACGTGCACCACTCAATCACTCATAATGTTTTAACGAGCATTTTTAAAATAATGAATTACACGAAAACTTAGTCGAGCTCTCCTTAACCTCACCTATTCATTTCGGTGATCTTTCAACCGTAATGCCCTTCTTTCTTCTATTTATAAGAGTTCAAAAATATGCCTGAACTTTAGCAATCTAAACTTCTACTTTCCTAAAGACTAAGTGCTACCAAATTGAAGGTTAAGAAATTGAATTGAAATTCAAGTGCTCGTCCTAATTTGCACTCCGAAATATAATGCAAAATTAATCGTTAGATTTCCAATGAGATGTGTATGTATAGAAGTATAACAAAATCTTTTCAATTTGCTTTATATGTAGTTAGAAAGCAAATTTAAAACATGTTTGGTGGTGTTTAAAAGTATTTATATATTAGTCAAACATTATTTTTATCTACACATTTCATATGAGCCATAATTTTTTATAAGAAAAATAAACTTTACCAAACAAATTGTTAAAGAGTCAAGATGTGCTGTTCCAAATACATTTCTCCTTAATCATCCCTTCAATAAAAACATTACCCATCATCAATAACAGCAAGTGTGAATCCATTAAATATTGTTCATAATGATCTCATCATCTATTTATTCGATTATTTGACGATGTGTAAGATTTTCAATTGAATGAACGATTAATAAGACATGTATTTAAAACAACAGATCTAGACTCATTGTTAAACGTCTCTCAAATATTCCTTGTAGAGATTCGTTCGTTGTCTCACACGTGAATTTCACTAGTAAGGTTTAAAAACTTCACATAAAGAGAGTGAGAGAGAGACACATATACATTCACGAGAGAGAGAGAGAGAGAGAGAGAGCAATATTTGAGGAGAGTTTCTAGACAAAAGCATCATATTTCATGGCTGCAGACTCGAACTCAAACTCTTCAACAAATCTCAGAATCATTGTTCAAAACAACCCTTCAGACTCCCAACTCTCTGAATTGGGTATCAAATCCTGGCCCAAGTAAGTTTCTCTCTCTCTCTCTCTCTCTCTGTATATATTTATGTACACACATATATGTATGTATGTGTGTGTATATGTATATGTCTATGTTCTCTTATATTTATATTAGCTGTGTGTTTTTGGTGAATATTGGGTAGATGGGGTTGCTCGCCGGGGAAGTACCAGCTAAAATTTGATGCTCAAGAAACCTGTTATCTACTCCGAGGGAAAGTTAAAGTATACCCTAAAAACTCATCGGAAGTAGTAGAATTCGGCGCCGGCGATCTTGTGATTATTCCTAAGGGACTCAGTTGCACTTGGGATGTATCTGTTGCCGTCGACAAACACTACAAATTCGATGCTTCTTCTCCTTCATCTTCTTCATCATCATAATCATATAACTTCGAATTTTTAGCATAATTTCTTTGCTGATGCCGTTAATTAATTCTTCCTTTCATAGATAAATTCTTATGGAATGTAACTCAAACCATTATCTTATTCCTGATTAAATTTTATTTTATTTTTCCTTTGCCTTTATTATGAAATAAATAGGGTTTTATTGTGTTTTTATTTGTTTAGTTAATGTTTTATGTTTACAAGGCAGCTAACTATTTAGCAGTCAAAAGAATGGGAAATAATTTGGTCAATTCATGTCCCATTCAATGTTGAAACTTGCCTTTATCTTTAGGAAATCTTTAATATGTCTTTGACCAGTCAATTCTTGATATTTTTATAATTAATTTATTAAAAATGAGTGTCTTGGTAACAAGATAGTTGAATTCACTGTATGTAGATCATCTCCTATATACGCTGCATAGGTGATATACTAATTGAAAAACTTTAGATTTACATAATATTCATATTTAATCACAGATCGTAGAAATGTTTACTCTGCTACAGTGGCAACAAAAAGCACAAAAATATTACTTGCTGTCTGTCACTACGTCTGCAAAAAAAAAAAAAAAATGCTCCCCCTCCGTCCGTCTGCAAAATCTGCTCAATTAATCCCCTCAATCTTTATCCCTCTCGCTCAATCAAAGAGCTCTCTCTCTCTCTCTCTCTCTCTCTCTCTCTCTCTCTTTTACAATCGCGTTCGTTCTCCCTCTTTAGTCTCCAGATTTTTCTCAACCTCCCCAATCCAACCCTCTCTTCATCAATCATCATCCTTCTCAACCCCTGAATCAATTACCGTTGCCATATTTTTATTATTTTTGCTGTGTTTTCCCAAAAATTAATCGTGAAGAGGCGGCTCTGCCTCTCTGATCGGCGGCTCTGCTTCTACGATCGGCAGCTCTGTCGTATTAAAAATCTACTATCTGTCGGAGATATCTTTGATCAGGTCAATGATTTGCACGCCTTTGTTGTTTAATTAAGCGCAATTCATGTCTCTTAATTGCATTATATTCTTTAACTTCTTGGTTATCTCCCTAGGGCTGCTCCCGTCATTTCTATTTGCTCATGATAATATGAATTGCTTGGTTTGGTTTGTCTGATTGAATTATTTGCTAATGATAATAGTAATTGTTTAAGCATTGTTTAAACTAATGGAAGAGACAATTGTTTAAGCATTTTTCTTTTTACCCCTAAATTGCTTTTCCCACCTTCTACCATGTACAAGCCGTCTCCCTCCCCCATTTCTCATTTTCCTTCACTCGGATAGCTGCCAAGTCAAGGGTAAATAGAGCAGCTGGGGTGGGATTATGAATTTTTATTTTGTTATTTGAATGTCAAAAATAATCCAATATCAGCTTGAAGGTGGAAAATTTACAATTTCAAACCTGATTCCGATTCTTATATTTGGCACTCACTCTATGTACAATGTACTCCAAGTCATTTGTTGAATTGTTGGAGGAATTTGTAAAACTTAGGCTAATAATGTAAGAATTCATCTAATTATTAAAGAAAATTATATTCGACAAATTTACTTCCAGAAATCGCTTGCTTCCTTTTGTACTGCATAGAGGATTTTGAAAGTTTACAGCAAGTTTACTTCTTCATTAAGCCTGTATACACTGAGGTTATATGTTAACCAGGTTTTTTCTTTGTATTCTTTATCTTCATGTATATAGTTGACCTTTATTATAAAAAATACTAATTCTTTATTGAGTTGTAAAGCTCATAGAGTTGTTGATTTGACAGGGATGCAACTTGGTTGTCTAGTGAGATAATAAGAGATTGATGTTCTTTGACATGCTAATGCTAGACTGTCTAGGTGAGGATGTTGCATGAAATCCATACACTTGCTTCATTTACTTGCCTTTCAGTTGAACCCGAATGCCTTGCACCATTTGTATGTCCTGTTTATTTGTCATATTTTGATTTGGATCCAAAAATTGATTTTGATTTTGATTTGCCTTCCATAAACTTGCTTCATCCAATGGTGATTGATTTTTATCCAAAAAATAATGAAGATAGAGCAAAGTTGTCAAATTTTGTATTTCATAATAGATCCTACGGTCGGATCCCATCGTGTTGAAGCGGTATACTAGTAAATAGATAATTAAGTTTAAAATTTATCTCTAATAAGTGATATCTACAACTCTATAATGTGGCTTAGGTGTCTTTTGAAGTGTAGTTGAGTATCATCTAAACAACTATTGTTTATCTAGTTATAACTAAAAATTGTGAAGAAAGCAATTTAAAAGTTGTAACAAGTTTTAGGGAGAATTCAAATAGATGAAAACAATAAAAATTTGACTCCATCGTTATAATTCACTTTAATTTTTATTTTTGTGAATTAATCAAGAGTTAATTACACTAATTGTCTCTATTTTTTCAGGTTTGTAACAATATTATTCTCATTAAAATTTTTTAGCAGATATCATTCTCATCCTTCCATTTATTCGCACAGATGATCCCCAAATGACTTTTTTGACAATTTTGCTCATGAATTAAATAAATTAAAATGATAGAAGATAGAAAAAACAATGAAAAAAAATTGCAATTCGAACCCTAACATTTTCAAAAGTACAAATAAATCATAAATATTTTTTTTTTTTTTTTTTACAGATTCTCACTTAAAATAATAGAAAATATTTAATCATGTCCCAAAACCTTTGGACACAAAAAGAAAAAAAAACATCATCCACCCCACTAGATTAGTGTACTCAAAAAGCCCAACAGGTAAGTCTCTGCGGCCTCTTGAAGCGCCGCCATGGTTGTGCTCTGAAATCTCAAATCAGTCTTACAGTCATGCGCAATTTCACAAACCAACCTCTGGAAGGGCAGATTGCAGATCAGGAGCTCAGTAGATTTCTAGTACTTGCGAATTTCACGGAGAGCAACTGTCCCAGGGCGAAAGCGATGGGGTTTTTTGACTTTGTCGGTAGTCGGAGAACATTTGCAGGTGGCCTTGGTGGCGAGCTGCTTCCATGGTACCTTACCACCAGGAGAAGCATAGGAGTAGAGATGGTAATGGGCCAAACCGACCTGGCTCGTCCGGTGGCACAACAGGTCTGGCTCGACCCGTGAATAGACGGGGCGAGTTGAGGCTCGGCCCGTCACAAAAAAAGTGATCCGGACCGGTCCGTGGTCTGCGGGCTAACAAGCCGATCTACGGGCCAGTCCGCGGACCCACGTGAAATAATGTTTTTTTTACTTTTTTTTTTGAAGTTCAAAAAACAATAAGAAATAAGTCAATAAAAAATTTTAAATTCAAACCCTCCTCCTTTTTTCGAGCTTGGGATCGACTACTATTAGCGTAGACAGAGTTAAAATTGTACACGAACAAGTTGTTACGTGTACAATTTTTTGTAAACTTAAATATCAAAACTTACAAGTTAAAATGAATAAAAATAGAATGAATTTATACAAAATAATAAATATACTTACATTTTACGTATTCAGTTCGTCAATCTCTTCGGCCAATATCAGGCTTACTTTATCTTGGATTCAAAGTTCTACGTCCTCCCAATCATTCAAACACATTAAACTCTCTAATATGTCTGATTTAAGTCTTGGCATCAAATCATTAAGAATCCTACCACCTGTAGTAAAAGCAGACTCCGATGCTCCGATGCTACAGTTGATACTGGAGGTGTTAGTAGATTACGTGCTATAATAGAAACAATTGGGTATTGGCGCTCGTTTTGTCTCCACCACCTAAGTATATCAAAATTATTCATCTTGTCTTCATCTAACAAATTAAGCATGCCGTGACCAAAATATCTAACTAACTTTAACGGTATATCTCTAATATTAGTTTCAACATTTGTGGCACGGGAAAGTGAAAAAGAAGAAGAACTATAATTTTGAGTTACCTTATAAATAAGGAAACTCCAATAATCATTAAGATTAGGGTTATTTGAAGAATAAGAAGGGTTTGGTGTATGAGGTCTTCTAACGTTCCTACCGATTTTTTCCGCATAAAATTCGTACATTTCACATAATATTTTTTTTAAAATTACCATAAGTTAATGGATTATCGTAACTCAAATTATTAGAAATTTCGAAAATAGTATGTTTAGTACCTTGTAAATTTACTCTAGGGTCCATAATTGACGCTAACGGGAACAACATAGGCAGGCCTTCCCAATATTTTCTAAACTTCATTTCTATTGTTTCAACAATATCAGAAAAAATTGCATACGTCTTATATCTATTAAAATTATTTACAATAAAATAAAAATGATTTAAAACTAATGGACTAGTAGGGTAGTATACACCACCACATGCATTTTGGCTTCGTAAAATACTTATAAAAATTTTCGAACATGAAATGCAATTTGCCAATTATGTGGTTGCAAATCGTATTATAGACTGTGTGAATGTTGGCCATTATAATAAGCAATTACACAATATTCATAACCTTCACATGATTCAAGGATTAAATAAGTAGAGTTCCACCTATTACGTATGTTTGTACATATAGTTTTAGTTGGAAGAGAATTTTCTATGCATAATTCATCAAATACTTGTTTTCTAGAAGGTAAAGCAGTAATATAGTTTAAGGCATACCTAATTTTTTCTAATTGTGGGCATATATACTTTAAAACATCTTGGACAATTAAATTAAAAATATGACATACACATTTAATATGAAACAAAGTTCAACCGAAATCTAGATATAATTCGTCAATTAATTTTTCTATTACAATATTGTTAGGCGGAGCATTGTCAAACGTGATACTGTGAATTATAGATTCGCAATTGAATTCTTTAATAATTGCCATTAAATAATTAAAAATTTGTATGCCATTATGAAGGTAATCAATTACTTTAAAAGCAATTATTCTTTTATGCATAATCCATAGTTTATCGATATAATATAAATAGCCGCAATATATCATTTATGATTTAGACTAGACCATAAGTCCGAAGTGAATGATACAACACCAGCATATTTACTTAAATCATTTTTTATATTTTGTTTTCTTTTATTATATGCAGCAATAATATCAAAACGAATAGTGTTTCTAGCAAATGGTAAATACCTTGGTTAAAGATACTTTTGTACAAATCGTGTGAAATGAGGGCTTTCCACTATGCTAAGCGGGAACTCACCACTGGCTACCAACTAATACATGCCTTCACGGTGCATAGAGTCTTGTAAATAAACCCAATTGTTAAGATTGGGAGAAGAACTAGTAGATCCACCCGGAGATCCGAATTGTAGTTGTGCTTAGTTGGTATCAACTCTTCCATGCTTTTGCATACACTTCGAAAAATGTCGGTTAAGATGGCTCGTTCCACCACCCTTTTGCCATGCAAAATGTTGTTTACAATATTTACAAACTACTTTGAAAATTGGTTGCCCATCTGCAGATGCACCAGTCTGCACTCTATTGAAATGATCCCAACACCGAGTCTTTTGTTTTGTGGCTCTTCGTTTAGTAGTCGATTGAGTAGTGTTGGTCGTTTATAACTCTTCGTCAATATCATTTAAATCAAAAATTGGACGAGTGTACCCAACTCCAAAATCATCGCCAAATTCTGGAATTGGAATATTATTTAAACCACCAAAATCATCTTGAATTTGGTTTTCGACAAACTCGGCACTTCTTTGAAAATTGTATTGATCCATGAATAATTGTAGATAATAGAAATGTAGAAGTAGAAAAAAAAATGTGGAAATTGGAATGTAGGGATGTAGAAGATAAGAAAAATAAGATTATAAATCTAGAAATTCAACAATAAATTGTACAATATATTTTTTTGGATTGTCGTATGAATATAAGATTGTAAGTTTGAGAATTGAGAGATTTATGAAGAGAATAGAGATAATTTATGGGATATTTATAGGAAAAAAAAAATAGCCATTTGCAAAAAAGAAAAAAAAATTAAATTGGGGACCAAATTGCAAACAGTCTGCAACGGTCATATTTCTGACCGTTGCAATTTGCAACAATTGGACCCCAACTTTTGCTGAGCCATGGCCAAGTTGTGAAGTGCCGGAATAAGGCCTAAAGGGACAAGCACCGTTTTCTTCCTGATTTCTTGTAAACCCTCTTTTGCTTATGACTTCTACATTATTTCAAACTCATCCACAAAAGAAGAAATTTGGCAACAAAACGAACTGAATCAAAGCAAGATCTTAATTCAGATTTACAAAATTCGAATCTGATCTGTGCACAAAGTGCAGCAACTGTAACTGATAGGAAAAAATGCAGATTTTATGAGAGTGACTAGTCCAACACCCGGTCTATGATCGATTCACTCATTTGCAAATTTTATTATTTGTGATTTCTGTCAGTGATTTTGAGCACTTCATTGCAGATCTATTTGTTTGATTTGTAATCGATTTTCTACATATAATGGAATTAATGCATAATGAGGTCTATTGAAAAGAAAAGAAAGAACATGCTCATGATGATGTGTTTAAATTTTGATTAAGTGCATAATTTTTTTTTTGTCGCATACAAATTACTCTTTAATTTCCATTTATATTGGTCAAGTGACGTCTTTTTCTTCATATTGGATCCAAAACTTAAAATATGATGAAAATTATTTTGACTGTTATAAACAAAATGTTGATTTGCATTTAGTTATATATGATTCATATGGGTTGCATGTGCCTTAGTTAACTTTTGGAACAATTAAATTGTAGATTCACTTAGGGACAATCTGAAATTTGGGTTACATATAAAATTTGAGGATCTCGGGTGGGACAATGGTGTTTTGTTATTTAGCTACCTCCGAAGATGGGCTAACAAAGTAGTTGTACATTTATAAATTTCATAGTTGATATATTGATGCTTGTAATCTGTAACTGGAATACTCTTTTGAAATATCTGATGGTTGTAGATGTGTTGATATCGATTTGATCATTATATGTATGTAAACTTCAAAATTGTGATTCGTTAGTTAGTTTTAAAAATTTTCAAGTATTAACAAATCAAAAAATCTATTTTCAAAGTGCATTGTATGGATACCCGATTTTTGCAGTATTGAGCTTCGATGGCGATCTGATGAGGATTTTTTTTTTTCATATTTTTCAGCAAATATATTCCGTGAAGTTAAAAAAAAAAAAAACATAATAGAACAAAAGAGGTATGGCTAAATAATGATTTTGCTGTCTTATGTCCCAAATAGTCCCATTTCGTTGACTTTTAAGTTTTTCCAATGTGTTATAATATTTTATTTATTTTGACGCTTACGAAGGATCACACTTATGATTTTATGAATTAAAAATGCATATGTTGTAAAGAAATTGTGTGTATTTTTTTATGATTAGAAAACTAGAACTAAACAAAAGGAGAAACAAGGACGTCGTAAAAAATGGGGAGACAAGATGTGATAGATACAAAAACAGTCATTGCAAGATTTTATTAATGCTTGTGAATTGAATAGTTCCCTTAAATAATGAGTTTGTAATTTATCTGGAATACGATTGAGGTCAAATATTTGCTTATTACACATATTTAACGATATTAAGTTTTTAGGTTCAAAATAAGTCATTTAATAATTTTGGTTTTGAAACTTATTATAGTTAGCCTCTCGAGTTTAGATAATTGTACATTTATGTCAGATGCAAAATCCTTTGTCTTGTACATTTATATCAATTTGATTGATCATTTAACAATAAATACGCATTTTCTCTTCTTTCAGCACATGTCATGCTGCATTTTCTCTTCTTTGAGCACATTGGCCATTCTACAAGTGATAAAGACACTCTAGAAGAATCCTACTAATGCAAAAACCAAATTGAGAGCAACTTTTGATAATCAAAGCTCTTCTTGTTTCTTTTTGTCTGTCTATAGCACTATGATGTTGCTTATAAAAGTTATATGTATTAGTATTTTTCAACTTTTACTATTTTGCTTAGTAAACAGTTTGAAAATAATTATGCAATCAACCACAAGTTCTTCTAAGTTGTAAATTGTGGTTTGTTCAAATAACTGTTTACTTGTTATATTTATATTTAAGAAGTGTGTCTTTTGATTACCCATCTTATATTTGTTGAGTGCTAATTTTCTTAAACCATTTGCTACAAAAAGATGGTGATTATGCTCATAAGGATTCTGATGCAAGGTAATCTGCTGCGTGTAATATTTGGGCATTCCGCGGATTCAAAAATATTCCCCCATTTCCCATTTGCAGTGATGAAAAGCTTTTTGTGATTGTCCGCAACTTCTGCGTTTTTCCTACTTATACTTGCGGACGCTCTCACTGGAGCACAGTTTTTAGAGGACCAAGACGATATTGAAGCTTTGTGTGTATCTAATATTGCATGCATGCTTCAACATCAAAGCCAGACTGATTCTAATTGTATGAAAGAACAATTTAAAATAATCTTACATTTATACTAGGTATTGAAGTCGGCAGCTCCCCCTCACTCCTCTATCTCATATATGTATGTGTGTACGCTCACATATCTAACTTAGCCATTATTGTACTTCTGTAAGGCGTAATGACATGTTAGATATGTTAGAGTTCAATTGAATACTCAGACTATTTTATATCTTTATAGATTACAAATTAAAATACAATAACGGAAATATCATATAAACCACCTTACATGCATCGCACATCCTACAACTAGTTTACATGTAAAATGCCAACTTGACAAATTTTTTTTAAAAAAAAAAAATAATGTCATACAGGCCAGATGCACAAGTTGTGATACAAAAAACTTTAGCTTCTAAGATAAGCTATCCAAAAATCTTTTTTATTTTTGCCATAGAAGAATATCTGGACTAAACATAAAAAATTTCCTCGTTCCATATATTTGTTGAGCTTCTAACACTTAATTTTTTATTTTTATTTGTGGCTCCATTTCTAGTATTTTTCACCATTGGCATTTGGATGATCGGATCTTTTGCTCAAAAACTTGATATTTTGCCCCCCTGTTTACAATTCAAGCTGTTTAGATGGAGACCATCGTAATAGTTAGACATTCGTAAATATCAAATTGTTGCTCTATGGTATTTAAATTGTCTAGAATTTTATATTCTTAAACTATATTTACAAAAGAAGCAAGAGTTTCTCACCAAATACAAACAAATAACATTTGGGTATTACTTTAATGTTAGAAGTGTCATATTGTTTTAAATAACAAGAAGGAACCCAAATTCCCTAATTAATATTCAAACACAAGTAAACTATTAATACTAAAGAACCTAAGAACTAATAATATTTAAACTTTGTTACAAATATTTCTGGCGCAGAGTTTTGTTTGATTTCAAAATATAACACCAAAAAATAAGAATGTTAAAGAGTTAACATATTCATTTTCTTTCTATCACTAATTTATCTATCTTTGCTAGTTTTTTCAACGTCCTATATATCACTTTTATCTCTATATTTCAAAGTCGGCCAACCATAGAATTAACTGTGGTGCCATCTTCCCTCTTTAGTGTCACTGACGACTTTAATTAAGGATATCAACAGAACGAATCGGGCATTACCATCCCTGCCCCATTGGAGAATTTTGGGAGGCGGGGCGGGAATTGGGGTGGGGCAGGTATAAAAAAATTCTCATTTATTGTTTCGTTTAATTTTTAATATTATTTTTTATTTTTTACATATAATTTAAATTATTTTAAAATATAAAAATAAAATAAAATAAAAAATTTCAGGCGGGATCGAAAAATTTGGAGCTAGGACCATAATTCCTGTCCTGGTCCCCACCCCATCGGGACGGAGCAAGGTAAGGTGGGACAACGGGTCGGAGTTGAGTTATTTTTGTCATCTTTAACTTCAATTAGGTGAATGTGGAGAGCTGATTTATGAGAAAAAGAGGAAAAAGAATTAAAATTGTGAGACTACCGTCGTAAAAAAGAGAGAAAGGAGGCTCGAAGCCAGTCGCATTGGCTTGTGAATGCTTTGCTCTTAACACTTGAAATAAGTCTTGGCCTTCAATTTTGTATATGTTGTTATTTTTATTTATTTAAAAATATGATGGAGAAATAAGTTTTTTTTAATGTTTTTTTTTGATGAATTTTTTGAACGACTATCGTTATCGGAAACCATGTGTTAATTAATAAAAAAATAAAAATAAAATTATGATAAAAAAAAAATTGAGAATATAAACATTATAATAAACAAGATTGAAAGCATATAAAAATGTAATGCAAGAAATTGATACGAATATAATTACCATTTTCATAATATTCGTAAAGGGTGGCCAGTTACGTAATAGGACGAAAGTTGGTAACCATTTGGTGCTATTTCCCAAAAAACGAAAATGTGTTTAGCTTTCTCCATACTGAGCTATTGGTTCGTGTTGAGCACGCATATAAGTGGGTAAGTTTATCAGACAGTCTTCAATTGCCCGAAAACAAGGTGCCGGTGTCTACACCGGCAATAAAGCTCCCCACTACACCCCCCCCCCCACCCCCAACCCCAAACACTCTCTCTTTCTGCTAATCCTTCACTTTTTGTATTTGCTTTCCCAAGATCCGTCCAGCTTTTCACACTCTTTCTCTCAACTGAGCTATTGGTTCGTGTTGAGCACGCATATAAGTGGGTAAGTTTATCAGACAGTCTTCAATTGCCCGAAAACAAGGTGCCGGTGTCTACACCGGCAATAAAGCTCCCCACTACACCCCCCCCCCCACCCCCAACCCCAAACACTCTCTCTTTCTGCTAATCCTTCACTTTTTGTATTTGCTTTCCCAAGATCCGTCCAGCTTTTCACACTCTTTCTCTCAACTGAGCTATTGGTTCGTGTTGAGCACGCATATAAGTGGGTAAGTTTATCAGACAGTCTTCAATTGCCCGAAAACAAGGTGCCGGTGTCTACACCGGCAATAAAGCTCCCCACTACCCCCCCCCCCCCACCCCCAACCCCAAACACTCTCTCTTTCTGCTAATCCTTCACTTTTTGTATTTGCTTTCCCAAGATCCGTCCAGCTTTTCACACTCTTTCTCTCAATCTCTACATCTACTTACATTTTGCTCTACATTACTTTCCATTGATAGATCTCTACTGCATTTCATGGATCTACTGAATGCGCACTGGAAGTCTGAAACCACATGCATTGTTGAATTTTGAGTTAGGGTTTGTTAACTGGTTGGCGCACTTCATTGCCTAGTTAAGCGCGCAAAAAACGAAATGCAGCTTTTGAATTTTCGTGGAGGACGGTTTTGTCGGCGGACGGCGCTTCACCGGAACCCTAGACTACTCTGGCGAGTACTTAGCGGGATTTTGTAACGAGCACAATGTGAATTGGTTTCTGGAAAGAGATATGCTTCTTTTTCTCCTCTCTCTGCTACCTCTGCTTCCAATTAGCTTCGGTAATGTGTTTTCCGTTTTTGGCTGTATGTGTATTTTTGGTTACTGAGTAATTGGAGCCGGAAAAATGGGAAGATAAGGAAAAGAATAAAGATGGTTTATTTTTATTTGAAGTAAATAAGAATACATCCAGATATAAAGAAGAATGTATGATCGGGAATGAAATGTCAGAAATTTCAATAATTGAAGAAACCCTCTTGAGAATCCAGCAGAGTAATTGTTTTTTAAAGCTAAAAACGTGGAATATCTGACAGTTCCTTCTGAACGTATGAAACGAGTCACTATTGTTGCATCATATCCTCCTCCTTCATTGTTTCTTGTTTATTATAATTGTTAGATTTCGGTGACCCTAATTCTATTGGGCCGTGGGCCGAACCCGAAAAATTTTCTGTGCGACATATGTGGTGAAATTAAAATTATGAGAAAAAATGGGGTCACCGTTGGGGGTGCAAGGGGCGGAACCCACGGTATAGACTTGTTTTATCAGGACTAGGATTCTCGCACGAGTATGTATATATATTTTATGAGTTAGTGTATCGGCTCCACTTTGTACCCATTTATGATATAGTGGATTATTTTGTCCTCTTCAGTCCCGTGGGTTTTTCTCTCCGTTCTAGGATTTCCAGGTGTGTTCTTGCTCCTTTTTTTTGTTGCCTATTTTTCTTTCATAATATAACAATAAATAATAAGAATATTTAATTTCCAAAGAGAAAAATGTATACGCATGTTCAGTGTTCTCGAAACTTCGAACCTTGTTTGAGTTTAACGAGCTCAGCATCTTCTTGGAAAAGAAGCATTGGGCAATCTGAGTACATGACTTAAAGTTAAATCTGTTCTGGATTCCTTTGTATATGTACTTGCATTTATGAACTTTACACCTTCGTAAGTTATTTGGGTTCTCAAGCTCATGCAGCTGCCGTGATTTCACAGTAAACTAATCTAGTCATATTCTAATTAAAAAGGTGACATGTGTGACCAGATCAGTTTGCACCGCTGATATACTAATTCAAATTTATTCATGATATGTCAAAGAACGTGGATGCTATTTGTGGTTATCTTGTCCTTCACGTGCAATGTATGGTATACAAGTCCCTTTAGCCTGGTCTCAGAATAATTTTGTAAGAAAATCTTGGTTGATTTAATCATCAAGCATTCACAAGCACACAAACTTTCATAATATCAATAGAAAATCGACTAACAAGAATGGACCAAGGGGTATATATTGGTAATAGATTGACCTAAAGCTTAAGACTTTCTATTTTGGACAGTTTTCTGATGATTTTATTTGAATGAAATTTGTAGTTTTAATTCATAAGTTGGTTTCTCAACTATACTTTGAATTTTGATAAACCAAGTTTTCCACTTGCTCAGGGATCCCCTTACAGCACATCTACTTGTCTCCGTCTCAATTGCCAAGCCTAACATCCTTTGTGAGGAAAATTTCTCTAGAGCATGGTAAATTAACACAACTCTGTAATTTCTTTTCACTAGAATAGCAGCTGTGTTTTCCCTTCCGATGTTATGTTTCCTCACCTGTAATGCATTTATGTTGGTTTTCATTGGACTGGATTGTGATGTAAATGTTTGTCGGAAACCGTATCAACTTATTTGAATAGAAAATTATGATTGCAGAGCTGTGTGCGTGAACTAGTAAAGCTCTACGCTTTCTCTTCTTTGTTTTCTTTTGATTTTTGGTAAATATTACAACCAAGGTCTTATTACTACTGCATGTAGGGATTATTAACACAAAAAAAATTGTGCTACTTTTCCAGTGAGCATAATGTCCATGAATGCATCAATGGATCATTTTAGAGCATTGCATAGACGGCAGGTTAAACCTCCTTTGATATCACTGAATGCACCTTCTCCTTCTCCAGCACCTCAAGGTATCCAAGACGTTTATATTCTCTCCTACTTATTTTATCTTTTAGGTTTTTATTGATATGACACTTGCTATAATAGGTTCAGTTGCAACTCCTATTGGTCGTACTCGATCAAGGCATCACCACCACCACCACCACCATCATCGGGTGAGAACTCGTACGGTTTCTCCAGCTCCATCAGCTGTAGCAGGTAACTATTCAGTGAGCAATCTCTCTCCCCATAATTATAGTTATCATATCGTGGGTAGTTGGGTTGAATCTGTCTGATGGTTCTAGAGTCCCCAAAGAGATACACTGTTGCCATTATCTCTTGGTCAGAGCCACATCTGTAGTTGAAACTACCGAAGCAATTAGTGGAGGAAAAGTAAAAGAAGAGCCTAGTTATTATGATTGATGGAAGAAAACTTCGTATGAAATGTAAATACTTTTCCCAATCCATACTGGAATAATCCACCAATGTTGTGCTGTGATGGAAGTTATTGGTGGTGAAGTGAAATTCCCTCTTGACAATCATGTAAACCTACATTAGATTATCTATGACCTGTTTAGGGAGCTTCTTTCTCCTTTAATGATGGTGTTATGTTGTTCACTGCAAAAAGAAGCTAGCCTCTTCAAATTGCCCTTCACCTATTTCTACTTTGATATGAAGATAGAGGGTAAATAGATGAGTTCTACATTCTATAGTGTTGAATAGAATACCCAAGCTAAACCAGTAGAGCCATGTAGCTAATTAAATTGTATTATGGTGGATTAGCTGGACCATATTATTCAGCTGAAATTGTATGGATTGGGAAAGTAGAAATAGGTGGATTAGCTCGTATCTCCTTGATTTCTTGCACTTCATCTTCTTCACAAAATCCTTCTTATAGAAGGCGACTAAAACAAGTTTTTCTCGATTATCATAGGATGGTGAGGGGATATCATTGAGTAGTAGTAGATATGCTTGAATGCTGGTATATACCTTTTCCAAAAAGAAAATGCATTTAAATTAGCTGAAAAAGCTTTTCATTTGTTGAATAAAGAAATTAATGAAGAATTCCTGAAAAATCTTGTGCCCGTAAAGAGTTAACTCCCACGTGGGGTTCATTCTAAGCACAAGAATTTTACAGTTCATAGCTGAGTGGAAAGTCAACTATTCTTATGGTTGTCTTTATTTAAAAAGAAACAGAGAGAATATTTACGACTGACGCTCGTAACAAGAACTAGAATTGTGGAAGAAGGGGAAAAGGGAAGAGAAGAAGAAGAGAGAGGAAGAGGAAGAGAAGAAGAGGGAAATAAAGGGGAGAGAATAGAGATAGGCGAGAGAGAGAAAATCATTTATTCAATAATCAATAGTCTAACTAATACAATGCATTAACCCAGTTTATATAGGGTTTTACCTAGTCTACTTTTAGTAGAAACCAAGGAAATAAAACCTGAATTGAATCAAAATAGAAAATTACAATAAACTAAAATAAAAGTAATTAAACTTGGCAAGTCTTCAATATCATGATTGGTCTTAATCCTTAATAGATGTTATCATTTATAGTTTTGGCTGAAATATCTTAAATGAGGATCCATGGGCCTGCTATTTGGTAAATATAGCTTTCTGCGTATATTTCTCCCTTAATTTGTCTTCTCTTGGTTATGGCCAACAAAGTACCCGTTCTTTTGTAGTACTATTCATTATGATCTCTGAAGGGTTTTTTGCATATGGGTTTTAGGATATTTTCCCCTCTTGTAAATGCTTGGTCCTATGTGCACAATACACATAACAAATTTTTGCTGCATTGTGTTGCCTATTTAGGTAGCAATGACCTCGTTGTAGTGCATCAATTAGCATGCTCAATGTGAAAGCCTAATTCTGCCTGCCGTGATTTTAACTTGTTAAATGCTGTATTGAAATACGTTTTGTGATTAAATCTGGCAGGTTGTGGTCATACTTGCACAAAGCCTCTCACTTCAACTCCCATCGGTTCAACCTGTGGCTGTGTGCTTCCAATGAAAGTCAGACTTCTTCTAGATGTAGCACTTTATGCTATCTTTCCGGAGGTCAATGAACTAGAAATTGAAATTGCAGCAGGCACCTATCTAAAACAAAGTCAAGTGATCATAATTGGTGCGAATGCAGATAGTCAAAATCCGGGAAGAGCAGTGGTTGATATTAACCTGGTGCCACTGGGGGAAAAATTTGATAACACTACTGCTATCTTAACTTATGATAGATTTTGGCAAAAGAAAGTGCCTCTGAATAGGACCCTTTTTGGTGATTATGAAGTAGTATATATTACTTATCCAGGTACGATCTGAACTCTGATTAGTACATGGTTTAGTGTACATGGTTTTGCTTTAATAGAGCCTGAAAAATTGATTATCAGGACTTCCTTCATCATCATCTGGTACTTTTGGTGATGGTCCAAGTGGAAGTGCCGGAAATCAGCAAGATCCTATCAGCGGAGATTTTGTTGACAAGAATCAGAAAATGAACCCTCAAATGATTTTTGTCATTGCTTTGTCGGCATTTGTACTCTTGGTAGTTTGCTGTGTGGCGGTTGTGATACTCATAAAGTGCAGGAAGTCTAGCAGACCATCCAATGCTGTTGGTCCAGTATTTACACCATCGACAAACAAGAGATCTGGTAAATCTGCAAGTTATTGTTAGCTTTAAATTGTTTAGTGATGAACAAATGTGGGCACAGTTTTTGAACTTGAACATGTAGAGGCTGAAAGTACTGTTATAAAAAATTGTCCTCTGTACATAATGTTGAAGACAATATTTAAATGATATGTCATCTCTAACAACTTAAGTTTTTTAGATCAAGTAGTTCAATGTGGTATCATGTCGTGAGTTTTAGTCTTACTACCACTATTTTTATGAAATTGTGCACGTGTCAGACTTTAATGGGAAAAAAATGAACCTCGATTACACGTGAGACGGCGTGTCAATATCTAAATGATATTCATGTGGTCCTCTCTAACAGATTAAGCTTTTAGGATAAAATGTTATCAAAAGATTTTGTGGATTGCTTGTACGTAGGTTTTCTTTGGGTGATTTTGGGTTGTGCTGACCATTTGTTCCAATATAAAGATGCTTGGCCCAACACGCGATAGGCCCAAGACTTATATCAGAGTAGCACTTTATTTGGGATGATGACATGTGGCAATATTGGACAGTTGGATGGGTATCTTCTGTAGCCTTCCAATAAGAGTGAATGTGGTCTCATTCTTCAGTCAGTTGTGACATACACTATATACATTCTCTCTTTTCTCTCACAGTTCTTTCATCTTTTTCCCCTTCTTCTCTTACGAAACTAGGGTTTTGGTTTACTGTGTGTTAATCTCACTAAGGGAAAGGTTTAGGCTATCATTGATGAACAATTACTTGTATTTTTAGAGATGTTCTGTTGTGAGGAAGAAAGTTTTTGATTTGTGAATGTTTCTGTATATTCGTCTCTCCATTTTGAGTTGTGCTTAGTGCTAGAGCTTTGTTCCTGTGTGAATGCTCAATAGGTTGGTAGGTCTTAGTGGCTGGACATCCGGATCTTCGAGTAAAAAAATCTCCTCTGATGATTTACTTTAGTGCAATATTTTATACTTTCTTCACACACAAGTTCTATTGGGATAATGAACATATTTTGAAAAAAACGAGTCAATTTATATGCTATGTGGTTGTTGTCTGTTGATATTCTTAGTGCTTGTTCGGCCAAGCTTAAATTATAATTTAAGTTGGTCAAATTGGTCAAACATACTTTCTATCAACCTATTTCGTTAGACTCACAACTTACTATCCACTTAGAGTATGTATGGAAGGGCTTTTTTGAAGGCCAAAAGTACTTCTTAAGGAGTAAAAGTGATTTTGATTATATTTACGGTTGTTTGGCTAAAGTTAATAAGTACTTTTGACTGAAAAAATAGCTTTAAAAAGTTATTTTAGAGAAGCTCAAATTTTAAGCTTTTCTAAAAAAAATTTTAATTGAGCTTTTACGAAAAATTGCAATTAACATTTAATAAAACTTAAAGATTAACAAAATTACCATTGATTCATCAAAAAAAGATATTATTTATTTGTCAATTAATTATTTATATCAAATTGTCACTTCACATATTTATATAAAGTGAAAAATATATGTTGGCGTGTAAAATAATATACTACAAATTACCCATAATATGTTAATTTAAATAAATGAATTTTAAGTAATATGATATATACTAAAATAATTGTGTTATCATAATTTAATTAAGATATTAATTTTAATAGTAATTATAATATGTTAAAAATATTATTTATAAAATAAAATAATATGATATATAATAATTAATATTGTTCAGTCAAATAAATATAAAATTTATACAAAACTACTCTATAGTCATGCAGTTAAACATTCAATTTAATATTCACAGTACTTTTTGAATTCACATCCACTAAACAATCTAACAACTTTTTAACAAAAGCTTTACTGCTAAAAGCTCTACTCACAATAGCAGTTGCAAATAGACTCTTATTATCCACATATTTCATAGTACTTACAATTTATAAGCACTTAAAAAATAATTTAAGCACTACCAAACATGCACTTAACATGTCCTTGATTTCTCATCTGACATAGGTGTCAAATCTATTTGTTGAATATCGATGGATTTTGTTGAAATATGTCAACTGCCTCAACGTTTAATGATTTTAAACTCACTTGATATCTTTACCCCGTTTTTACGTTGCAAGGAATTGGATCTATGTTCTCAAGTAGCCCAACCAGCTCAACATCGGCATCTCTCGTTGTAGCCATGCCTTCTTCAATTCTTTCTGTTAAAACATTTACAATTGTAGAGCTCGAGAAAGCCACAGACAAGTTTAGTTCAAATAGAGTTTTGGGTGAGGGGGGGTTTGGACGTGTTTATCATGGGATCATGGGAGATGGAACTGAAGTTGCTGTTAAGTTGCTTACCGGTGACAATCAAAATGGAGATCAAGAATTCATTGCTGAAGTTGAGATGCTAAGCCGATTGCATCACCGCAACCTTGTAAAGTTAATTGGTATATGCGTTGAAGAACGCACACGCTGCTTGGTCTATGAGCTAGTTCCAAATGGCAGTGTTGAGTCCCGGTTACACGGTATGCTTCTCATTTCCTCTCTGAATTTATAAGTTCCAACTTTACAGTTATTGGTGTGATGTCTGAATATACCATCATTAGAGTGAAAATGGCTAAAGGCACGATAAAATGTACTTATAATCCTTCATAATTCTATCTGTGTCTCAGAGTATCATGCTGAAACACCTCTTCTGCAGGCAAGGATGTGCATGCTGATTTTAATCTGAACTTCTGTGAATTAATCGAGTTGCTTATGTTTCAGGTGAAGACAAGAGGAAAGTGCCTCTTGACTGGGATGCACGGTTGAAGATTGCTCTTGGTGCGGCAAGAGGATTGGCTTATCTTCATGAAGATTCTAATCCTCGTGTTATTCATCGAGACTTCAAGGCCAGTAATATTTTGTTAGAAAATGACTTTACCCCCAAGGTTTCAGATTTTGGTTTGGCTAGGGAAGCAACAGAAGGAAGCCATCATATATCAACTAGAGTCATGGGAACTTTTGGGTATGTTTCTTTCCTCCGCAGCAAATTGTATGAAAACTGGTATTCTCATATTACTGCTATAAGCTCGGAGGAAGATGCATATTCTAATTCATGTTAAGAACTTGTTTGGTTTAACCAATCCTAAAATGCTTGGTTATCAGTTTGAAAAAACTATTTTTAATGCACAAACTATTTTACCCAATTAACACTTTAAGACATGCACTATACCTAGAATTTGCATCTTGAGAAATCAAATTGTTGCTTACCCATTAAATTTCTGTCCAATTAAATCAAAATAATCAATTTGGTAAAGCATCGTAGTGTAGTTAGTATGTTCAGTTGACCAAACATGTCACCAAATGTTTTATGTAATTCAATCAGCTAAAATTATGCAAACCAAACAGATTTGATGTTGTAAGGCCATCACGATTAACGATTCTTTCCCTTCCCTCTTTCCTTTTTCATGGTTTGTTCTTCCTTTCTGACCAGTTCCTGAAAATTGTGATATACCATTCAGCTTATGAATTCTGAATCCACGGCATCTTTATCTTCTGCTGAGATTGCCACTTCAACTATAATTCTTAAATATTGGATAAAAGCAGTTAGTGACAGCCATCTAAATTGTGGATTGCAGGTATGTTGCACCTGAATATGCTATGACAGGCCATCTACTTGTCAAAAGTGATGTTTACAGTTACGGAGTTGTTCTATTGGAGCTTCTATCTGGAAGAAAACCTGTGGACATGTCTCAACCTCCTGGACAAGAAAATCTCGTGACTTGGGCACGATCTCTGCTGACTAGTCGAGAAGGCTTGGAGCAATTAGTCGATCCTTCCTTGGCTGGAACTTATGATTTTGACGACATGGCAAAGGTGGCAGCCATTGCTTCTATGTGTGTTCACCCAGAGGTGACAAAGAGGCCTTTCATGGGAGAAGTGGTTCAGGCACTAAAACTCATCTATAACGACGCAGACGAGACTTGTGGGGATGTTTGTAGTCGTAAGGAGTCTTCTGCTCGGGACTCTGACTTCAAATATGAGTTTCCCCGTTCTGACAGCAGTTGGTGGAATGCTGGTGGGATTACCCCACGGTTGACATATGGGCAAGCCTCTTCTTTCATAACAATGGAGTACAGTTCAGGTCCTCTGGAAGAATTCCAAAACAGACCGTTTTCAGCTTCAAGGTTGGTTGAGGGTGGGGTTGCCTTGCCAATTAGGCATGGGAATAGATCAGGTCCTTTGAGGACAGTCCGGAGTAAACTAGCTTTTTATAGATTACAGGGAAGCATGAGTGAACATGGTGGCCTATTGAGACGTGCTTGGAATGATGGCACTGGATACGAAGCTTCCTTTTAAAGAGAGTTCAAAATGTACAGTTCTGAGGACCATTTTTATTCAGAAAGTTCTTTCAGTGCAGCTTTAGGCAGTTGAAATTGGCGCAATTTCCCTACCGTATACTGAGGACAACGAGGGGGTCTATCGTCTATGGCTTCTAATTTTGTTCGTCTTAAGATTCGATTATATACGGACAAGATGTAATTTGGGAACTCAGTGTTGCATAAGCTATGAATTAAATTTTTGTGGTTCAAAATTTGATAGAACTAGCAACTCTTCATTTTGATTCATTCAAATTTGGCAGTAGTCATTACATACCCTACACCAAGGAACAATAGTAGCTATAATACCCAGGGCCCAATATTGGGCCCTGTTTTAATCCTTGAATGCAACACGTGAACTCCCGTCTGTTAGGCGGTGATGGAGGCATTGTCTGCACGTAATTTGTGGGAATAGACGGCCATGATTGGACCGAAAGCACTACCTGATGTTTATACCGTTGATCTGATAACCACCCTTTTGTCGCACGTCCTAAAATGCGTTCATTTTGTGTTCATATATGTAAGAGCATCTCCAATGCAGTGAATGGATTGTGGTTGACGTGAAAATTAAATAGATGGACTTCTAAATTATGTGGAATGAATAGACGGTGAAGTCCAAAAATTCTCTCCAATAAGTTCATTCTACAATTTAATAATATTGATTATGTGGCATTTATTTTTTTAAATTAAAAATAAAAAAACTAATCTACTTAACACAATTTTAAAAAATTAAGTCAAATATTAAATAATTGCTGACTCACCATTCTCACATAGTATCTAGATGTAGAAGGAGTGCTTCACATCTTCTATTTTTTATTGTGCCACGTCAGTTTCACATAGTATTATACATGGTGCATTGAAGAAGTATTTCTATTCCACATTGTCTATTTAGTGATGTGGCACACATTTTCTTCCAATCCATTGAATGCATTGGAGATGCTCTAATACTATAACCCTAAGAAGCTCATGATTGATCGCAAGCGCGTTTTTCACGCTTTTTTGTTTTGTTTTTTTTTTTTTAAAAATCAAACCCTCTAAATTATGTTACTACTAATTTCATCACTTCATCAAATTTGTGAGCTTTAAAAGAATTCAAATTAAAAAAACACTTATGAGTAAAATTTAAACGGTTAATTTTTATTTTCAAATGTGTTTAGATTATTTTTTATAAGTAATTGTTATTTCAACTTTAACAAATAAAAAAATATTTATTTTAAAAAACCTTACTTGTTCACTTGTAAATAAAGTTACTAACAAGTAAACTTTTAACTTTAGCCAAATATATGTTTAGATTATTTTATAGATAATTTTTATTTTATCATAAAACAATAACTTTTTTATTTTTAACTTTAACAAATAAAAAATTATTTTATTTTATAAAACTTCAATATTCACGTATAAATGAAGTTGACTTATTAAGTTTAGTCAAGCATGCTTTCGAGCCTAAATCTTGGTAATGAGAAAGTAAAGAACACGCATAAGCATAAGCGTAGCAGAGCCATCGTTTCCAGATAGTGAAACGTAATTTAATGAACTTTACTGTACACGTGGCTAGATTTTGCGTTCTGAGTTAATATATTAATTGCCACTATTCTCTCTATCTCCTAATTTCAGGAGATATTAATACTTCTGTTAAAGAGAAAGTCTTAAAAGCGAAACCTTCCTACCTATATCAGATGTTTTTTGACTAAGCGGGTTGTAAATCGATGGATGTGCACGAGTGGCAGGGACTTGAGGGAGAGAGCCAACAGACCAACCCCCAGGACAGACCTCCATAATATTTCAGTAAAAATCTGCCCCACACAAAAATCGAACCTGCGTTGCCGGAGGATTTCTTCCCACGTCACCTCAAGTCTTACCAACTCGCCTATACCCCTGGGAGCTACAGGGGATATTAATACTTAATTTTTCTTTAGTTCTATTTAGAACTAATAAATGGGTAATTATATTAACGCCCACATTTTTTTTTACCACATTTTAAATACATTTAACATCCTTAATCATTGAATATTATAGCACTTCTGTCTCCAACTTTTTTTAATTATATTTGTATCCTCAACTTTTCATTAATTAGCACATCTTGTGTTTAATAACAGTGTCCATCTAAAATATTTGTTAAAAATTCGTAAAAAGACTTATTTTTCTGTTATATTTAAAAAAATAAATAAATACAATACTACGACAAAATTCTCGTTTCAAAGTATATAAACAAAATATCTCTACAGAAATTATCATTAAAAATAAAATATACTAATTAATAAAAGTTGAAAATAAAAATTCGACAACAAAAAATTAAGAACATCAAATATTGTACACTTGTAAAAAATTATATACCACTCATAATAAATCTACTTTCACATGCTCGGTGCTCCATTACTGAAAATACCCTTTCTTACATACGAAATAACGTATACACCACTCGTGAACACTAATTTGCCTTGCCATGCCACCTGGAAATTGCTCGGATTTGGGAACAATTCAAAAACGGCCAAAGAATCCAATATAATTGATACGATTTTGACGCGTATTTATTTAAATATTAATATCAACGTGCAAACTACATTCATTTTTATATTTTCAAATAGTTTGTCATTCACAAACTTATTTATAAATAAATATTTATAGTGGCGGACATGATTTTAGTCCGGAAGGCATTATGTAAATAATAAGTTAAAAATATTAAGACTAATTATACATACAAAGCAATAATTAAAAAAATTTCAATACAGTAAAATTGTATATGATCAGTTTTTATATTTTTAAATCGTTTAACAATACTATCATTACAAATATGATTAAAATCATCTTTCTTAATGTATGCAATCATTTATTTATTTATCTCTAATCCGATTAAAATCTTCTATAATATTTGATTGTTATATGTCTTCTTCTCCTCCAAGTGCGACGACAGCAGTGGTGGAGACCTGCAAAAGGTGGTGGGGCTTTGTACCCCGTTTCCACTCCGGCGTGAGAATTAGTATAGTATAGACTCAAATATGCAGGGTAACAATATTAAGTATGTATGTTATATATTTACATGGAGGGATGATCTCCTATTTATAGGAATGACCCGTAGCTGTATCCACAATAGTCATTAATGGCGGGTGCCTTTTCATCTTCTTCATAATTAGGATTTAATATGGGACGTTTCGTCTTCTTTAACTACTGGTGTTTCATATTCCCAATGAATGTGGGTGACTGTTGTTTTATCTACTGTAGGCGGGCATATGAGGACAATGAGGCGGGCAGACCGACGAGACGGGTAGATTACTTAAGACAGGCGTCCACAGGAGAGCAGCAGTCATTTATCAAAGTGTAATCATATTTATCATCAATATTTATAACTGAAAACATATTTTTTACACCAGCAGTTGCAATTGGTACAAAAAGAACTAATTTGATGAGCTAATAAATTAAATGACAAATCTTGTCTTTTTTTGTGTCTCAACCAGTTTTTGTGTAAGATAACTATTAACAACTATTTACTTACCTTGTTCTTTATCTTATTGATATAATTGTATTTGTAGTAGAATACTATGTAAGTAGGATATCATATGTATAATATTCCTATTATAGGTAGAATTTCTTTCCTATTAGGTTTCTATTAATTTTCTATTAGTATATATATCCTTACAATAATATAAGAGACTTAAATTTTTTACTGTTCATTTTTTTGTCCTACACGCCGTCGTTTTACAATTTCTTTTTACAACTTTAATTTGTTTTATTTTCGGCTACTTTTGAGGCTTAGCAGACTTTTATTGACTATTGGAATTAGAATTCAAATTCAGGTTCAGATACTGGAGTTCCGTCCTTTTATAACTTTAATTTTAATTTATTTTATTCTCTATTACTTTTCAAGCTTTGGAGCAGATTTTATTCACCATTAGAATTAGAATTCTAGAATTTAGAGTGGAGCTGAGTTTTGAAAGATTGGATCCTATAGTTAAAGATTTTTAGACACTGTAAGTATTATTACAACAGTTAGAGATTCATTTGCCAACACCAGTATACAAAATGAGTGCGCATTCACGTAGGGAATACTTCATTTGACTACAATTTATCTATTGCTTTTAAAAAGAAAAAAAACTAAAAAAAAAAATTTACCAATTCTCGGCAACCAACTTGGTTGCCGAGTAATATATATATATATATATATATATATATATATATATATATATATATATATATATATATTGTTAGAAGGAAAATCTGAATACCCAAGTCAGAAAATTGCAAGAGATACTGAAAAGTGATCCTCATCTATTCTCATGCAATTTCTCAAAGGGTGAAGAAAAAAATTTGTTTCTATAACATTTTTAATTTTGAATATTTGCAATCAGACTTACTATTTTGAGTGGTACTAACTGGATTCTTTCATTCCTTCATTACATTAATTACTGCTGAATTTATCGCTGTCTTCATGAGGTTTGAAGGTATGGTCTTTTCTCATACAGTTTTGTTTACTACGGAAATAACAGCAATGAATTTTCAGCCAATACCTTCTCTTATCTACTTGGTTGAGTAGCTTTGTTTGTCCAAAACAGCATGTTGTGAAAATTGTCTTTTTTCGAATCTCTTTTCTTTCAGCCAGCTTAATCTTTGTAAATGTACCTGACTTTCAAAATTTATCATAAGATACTAATGGTTTCATGAAATGACAGGCCAAATATGCCATAAATCTCACTTTATGCTTGTTCTCTTAGATTGTCCCCCGCAACATTCAATCAGAGTTCTTATTGCAGGTGACAAAAATATACAATTTCAACCAGCTTGGTC
The DNA here is from genome assembly GCA_030279155.1 of Forsythia viridissima. Lineage (NCBI taxonomy): Eukaryota > Viridiplantae > Streptophyta > Magnoliopsida > Lamiales > Oleaceae > Forsythia > Forsythia viridissima. Next base: position 18,102,097 of record CM059034.1, read on the forward strand.
TTGGTTGCCGATCAATTTGGCAACCATCATTGGTTGTTAACATGGTTGTAAATTGTTGGGATTTGGTAATGCAAATAGTATATAAAAAATAGCCCAAAAAATTGAAAGAAAGTTGGGATGTTTATTGTTAAAAAATGCCATTGAAGAATTTCAGGTAATGTATAAATCCACGCACTGTAAAATCTTGGTAGCAAATTGAGTGTTTTTATTTTTTTTACACATTTTCATTCAATTTTTTTATTAATATTTTTTATTTTATCTTAAGCAAATTGAATGTTTTTATTTTTTATAATGTTGCCGCATTAAAAAAAAAAAAAGCGTGTAACACTAAAATTCTCGGCAATGAATTGTTCATTGTCGAGCAACTCATTTTTATTTTACTGTTCACCAATTTTTTTTGAAACCCATTTTCTTTGACACATTTAAAAAAAAAAAAATTTAACAGTTGCCGAACCATCTCAGCAATGCCAGCAATCAATTGGCATTGATTGCCGAGCCATGGCAATCAATTGATTGGCATGTAAATCCAATTTTTTTTTATTTTTTTATTTTTTTAAATAAGGATTAATTTCACAAAAGGTTCCTATTGTTTTAAATTCGTTGGAATATGCCTACAACCTAAAAAAAAATTCTTTAATTTATTTGTGTTATTTTTTTTCTTTTACACTTAATTTTTATTCAATTTTTTACTAATTTTGTTTTTTTATTTTACCTTTTACAAATTATTCTAAATAAATACTAAAAAATGTCATTCAAGAATTTCAAAATCCGCACTGTAAAATATTGGTGGCAAATTGAGTGTTTTTATTTTTTTTTTACACATTTTCATTCAATTTTTTTATTAACCTTTTTTATTTTATCTTAAGCAAATTGAATGTTTTTATTTTTTATAATGTTGCCACATTAAAAAAAAAAAAAAAAAAGCGTGAACACTAAAATTCTCGGCAATGAATTGTTCATTGCCGAGCAACTCATCTTTATTTTATTGTTCACCAATTTTTTTTGAAGCCCATTTTGTTTGACACATTTAAAAAAAAAAAAAAAATTTAACAGTTGCCGAGCCATCTCAGCAATGCCAATTGATTGCCATGTAAATCCATTTTTTTTTAAAGGAATAATTGCACAAAAGGTTCCTATTGTTTTAAAATCGTTGGAATATGCCCACAACCTAAAAAAATTTTTTTTAATTTATTTGTCTTATTTTTTTTCTTTTACACTTAATTTTCATTCAATTTTTTACTAATTTTGTTTTTTTATTTTACCTTTTACAAATTATTCTAAATAAATGCTAAAAAATATCATTCAAGAATTTCAAAATCCGCAATGTGAAATCTTGGTGGCAAATTGAATGTTTTTATTTTTTTTACATATTTTCATTCAATTTTTTTATTAATCTTTTTTATTTTATCTTAAGCAAATTGAATGTTTTTATTTTTTATAATGTTGCCACATTAAAAAAAAAAAAAAAAAAAAAAAAGCGTGAACAATAAAATTCTCGGCAATGAATTGTTCATTGCCGAGCAACTCATCTTTATTTTACTGTTCACCAATTTTTTTTTTAAAAACCATTTTCTTTGACACAATTAAAAAAAAAAAATTTAACAGTTGCCGAGCCATCTCGGCAATCAATTGATTGCCCAGCCATGGCATGTAAATCCAATTTTTTTTTTAAATAAGGCATAATTGCACAAAAGTCCCTATTGTTTTAAAATCGTTGGGATATGCCCACAATCTATTCTTATTTTTTTCTTTTACACTTAATTTTCATTCAATTTTTTACTAATCTTGTTTATTTATTTTACCTTTTACAAATTATTCTAAATAAATGCTAAAAAATGTCATTCAAGAATTTCAAGTAATGTATAAATCCAAGTGAAATCTAGCAAATTGAATGTTTTTATTTTTTTTACACTTTTTCATTCAATTTTTTTATTAATCTTTTTTATTTTATCTTAAGCAAATTGAATATTTTTATTTTTTATAATGTTGCCACATTAAAAAAAAAAACTTGACCAGTAAAAATCTCGGCATTGAATTGTTCATTGCCGAGCAACTCGGCAATGATCTTTATTTTACTGTTCACCAATTTTTTTTAGCCTATTTTCTTTGACACAATAAAATTTAAAAAAAAAATTAAAAAAAAATTAAAAAACCATGGCTCGGCAATCAAATTTAAAAAATAAAAAAAATAAAATTTTAAAGGTGATTGCCGAGATAATTTATCAGCAAGATGTTGGTCAAAATATGAGGACTCTTTTTAGGTTTTTTGGCTCTTATATGTTATATCTTTCTCTAATTGTGATTATACTCTCATTTCTAGATGACTACCGCTATAGCCATTGAAGACGTAAGAAAGGAGGTGAAAATATTGCGAGCCTTGACGGGATATAACAATCTAATACAATTTTATGATGCATATGAGGACCACGACAACGTCTACATAGTGATGGAGTAAGCTTTGATTGCTTAATTTTAATCCTGGCTTATATTCTTCAATTACTGGTAATTTGTATAGTGCTACACCCATATTGGTAGGTTGGTAAACAAGTCGTTAGATTAGTGGAAATTGGCATGATTTTCATTTAAATTATTTTCTGCTAACATTTTGGAAGTGTCTTTTTGAAAATTTACTGAGTTATAAGCTTTTTATTTAGTTATTCTACTGACATTTCTTCTTGTTTCTAATAAACATTTATTCTTAGGTTATGTGAAGGAGGGGAGCTTTTGGATAGAATACTTTCAAGGCATGTATTTGATTTTAGGGATACCCTTTTTTTTTTTTTTGTAAATTTCTGAACCTTTTGAATTCAGATATTGTTAGTGAAAACATAAATTACATGTTCCAGCAGTCCATAGCAAGTCAAATGTTGTCCATAGCAAGTCAAATGTTGTTTCTTTGCTGCAGGGGTGGGAAATACACAGAAGATTATGCGAAGACTGTGATTATACAGATTCTGAATGTTGTTGCATTCTGCCACCTTCAGGGGGTGGTGCACCAGGATCTTAAACCAGAGGTAGGATTTATTAGGAGATACTTTTAGTGTTATAAAGGCTTATTAATTTTGTACTGGACTCAAAATATAAACCGTTTATCTTGTTTATAATATTAGCCATCCAAAGCATGAACTATTTCATATACAATCTATTGCCGAGCCATCTCGGCAATCCACCTCGGCAATCACAGTGTTAATTTTTTTTTTTAAAGGAATAATTGCACAAAAGGTCCCTATTATTTTAAAATCGTTGGAATATGCCAACATCTTAAAAAAAAAAATCTTTAATTTATTTTTCTTATTTTTTTTTTCTTTTACACTTAATTTTCATTCAATTTTTTACTAATCTTGTTTTTTTTTTTTTTTGACATTTTACAAATTATTCTAAATAAATACTAAAAAATGCCATTCAAGAATTTCAAAATCTCAAATCTTGGTGGCAAATTGAATGATTTTATTTTTTTTACACTTTTTCATTCAATTTTATTATTAATCTTTTTTTTTTATCTTAAGCAAATAAGCAAATTGAATGTTTTTATTTTTTATAATGTTGCCACATTAAAAAAAAAAAAAGAAGTATCAACAGTAAAATTCTCGGCAATGAAGTTCGTTGCTGAGCAACTCGGCAATGATATTTATTTTATTGTTCACCAATTTTTTTTTAAGCCCATTTTCTTTGACACAAGAAAAAAAATGTGAACAGTTTTAGGCAATCAAATTGATTGCCGAGTTGCTCGGCAATCAATTTGATTAACAGTATTTTACTGTTCATGAACACTATTTTACTGTTTTTTTTAAGGAATAATTGCACAAAAGGTTCCTATTGTTTTAAAATCGTTGGGATATGCCTACAACCTAAAAAAAAAATCTTTAATTTTTTTTTCTTTTACACTTAATTTTCATTCAATTTTTTACTAATCTTGTTTTTTTATTTTACCTTTTACAAATTATTCTAAATAAATGCTAAAAAATGCCGTTCAAGAATTTCTCCTATGAAATCTTGGTGGCAAATTGAATGTTTTTATTTTTTTTACACATTTTCATTCAATTTTTTATTATTCTTTTTTATTTTATCTTATGTTTTTATTTTTTATAATGTTGCCACATTAAAAAAAAAAAAACGTGAACAGTAAAATTCTCGGCAATGAACTTTATTTTACCGTTCACCAATTTTTTTAAAACTCATTTTCTTTGACACAATAAAATAAAAAAATAAAAAAAAAAGTGAACAGTGCTCGCAATGAAATTCATTGCCGAGTTACTCAGCAATCAAATTCATTGCTTGGTGAAGCATCTCGACAACCAAAATTTTTTTTTTCTTTTTTTTTTTTGTCAAATAAACATTTTAATTTAAATTTTTTTTATACATATTAAATTACCCATTTTAATTTTTATTTTATTTTAAAAATCACTACATTTTTTTCATACTTGCATTCCAGGTAGCTATAAATATTAAGTAAACACAGGAACCAAAAAAAATTTCCAACCAGATCATATTAATTCTCCACAATCATCATCTTATTCATTTATTTAACACATCAATTTTACAAATTCTCTAACATATTTAAGTGTATATTTATGTTCAGAATTTTGTTATACAACACAACCACGCCTAATCCTTTCACTTATGTAATTGGTTATCGGCATCTCGGCAACCCAATCTTTTTTTTTATTTTTTTGGTCAAATAAATATTTTAATTTCAAATATTTTTTTATACACGTTATATTAACCATTTTCATTTTTTTTTATTTTAAAAATGATTGTATGAATAATTCTAAAACTTTTCCCTGCATTTTGTTACACACATGCATTGCACGTAGCCAAAACTAGTGTGTATATATATATATATATATATATATATATATATATATATATATATATATATATATATATATATATATATATATATATCTATCTTGTAACTTTATTCATAATTCACTTACATCAATACATATAATTATTTATTCATATATATTTTCTCTCATATTTTACAGCAACTAGCTACTGAACCCTCTCAAACTTGAAAATTCTATATTAGAGAAGTTCTTTAAATAAAACTTAACAAGTTGAACCAACTTAGACTATCAAAAGTTGAAAGTAAATCGGTTACATTTAAATATGTCTCTTATAAAAACTTAAAACAGTTAAATCGTTGAATATCCTTTTGTCAAGAATTGAGATCAAATTTTTTATTGCCAATAATATATTTGTTCAGAAAAAAATAACGAGACTAAAAATATTAAAGATCGAGAAAAATTTATGGATTGTCAAAACTTTCACAATATAAACAATCGTTACAATCATGTGAATTTCACTTATCCAAAATTTAAAAATATTTTAAGAAAAATAATATTATAAGTTTTACTACACCCACCAATATATATTCTTTATACAATCCACAAAGAGAACAAGAAAAAAAACTAAGATGCTAGACTTATAATTTTTCTCTTAAAAAACCCTCTTCTCACGTACGCAAAAGAGAAGGAAAACACGTCAATTTATAATTAACGTATGACCTAAATTTTTTTCAAATTTTGACTGTCCAATATTTAAAAACTTGTTTAATTTTAGTTATCAAATATAATATAATATAATATCACATCTTTTCTTTTTCAATAATTAGTGTATCTTTTAATTTTGGCAAATTTTGAAAAATATTCTAACACCTTTTACTATTTTTTTAACTTATCATTTGAAAGGTTTATTTTTGACAATTGCAAATTTTAGGAGTCGTCTTCCCACGAAAGAAAATAGACTACATTTTAAATTAGTATTTATATTTAATTCTTCATTTTTTCCTTGATCTATTTAATATTTTTTAAAGTCCAAAAAAAATTATAGACCTGACTAAGGGAGTGTGTTCAACTTATATTTGAATAGATTTTAAAAATTTACGTAAATTTTGGTATTCTCAACTCATATTTTAATAGATTCAATTGAAATTTAGGTATTCCCAACTGAGATTTAAATAGATTATTTAGAAATTTAGAGCATCTCCAATGCACTCTGTCTATAATTTTTTAGACGTGCCACATAAGCATATATAGACGGAGTTATAAAAAATCATCTCCAATGCATGCTGACAAGGACTCCGTCTATCTGATGTGGCACATTAAATTATAGACTCCGTCTAGAAGTCCGTCTATATTTAGACGGACTTCTAGACGGAGTGAGTTATCAAATTTAATTTTAAACGGAGTGCATTGGAGATGAATTTTTATTTGACCGTCTATTCTATAGATGTAGTGTCACATAGATTAGAAGTCCGTCTATTTTACTTGCCACGTAGACTGCAATAGACGGAGTGCATTGGAGATGCTCTTAAGTGTCCCTAATTAATAATGGATTTCTAAAGATTTCATTAATTAAAAAATTTAAACAAATTTGTATGAATTGTGAGCTCATAAATATGAATACCAAATTTATTAGGAATTCTATTCCCACTCTTAAAAATTTCAATCCAACACTTCTATTACGCATCTCTCTCTCTCTCTCTCTCTCTCTCTCTCTCATCAATTTGTGCCACAAGTTTTTGCAGTAAATTCTTGTTCTTGATTTTCAATTTATATTAGCATGAAAATTTATAGAATTTTAATTTTTCTGTACAATTATCAAACATCGTATTTGAAATTTCATTCTTAATACTTCATGACCATTCATTGAACCAAACAATTGGGTTGAAAAATATAAATAATATATTGGTAGATATTGATTAATTAGATAATTAATTTACCATTTAGAATAAAAACAAGGTAAATTTACTATTTTTAATAAAAAAAATCACAAATCCCTAAAAATTCATAACAATCCATATGAATATATTGAATTTTATAAAATAGAATTCTGTTGAAATATTATAAATTTTGTAGAATTCTATTCAAATTCATGAAATTTATTCGAATTCATAAATATTAACAAATATTTTAAAATGTGAGTTGATGAAATCCTATTAAGTATATATGGTTGGGCATTGCCGCATTTTGCAACTTTCATCACAGATTGGAAATAGAAAATATCCACTTGGCAGACTTTTGAAATGCTCAACTTTAGAATTTATTGTCCAATGAATTCGATAGAGTTTCAATGGTATGAATGTTTGCTTTTGCATTGATTTATACCACTTTCATCTGGGCTTAATGTTATCCATAACAACAACATAAGATTTATTTTTATCAGATTTTTTTGATAGAAATAGTATAGATTAATTAAATGTGTAAATTTATTATAGAAAATAAAATTCAATTTCTTACGCTACAATTCCACTTGGGCTCCACGTGTACGCGGTCAAAGTCAATCGAGGTTATTTATGCTGAGGAGGTTAGACAACCGAGGCTGTTTATGCCGATGAGGTTATATAATCGATGCTATTTATGTCGAGGAGCTTGGATAACTGAGGCTATTTATGTCGAGGAGCTTGAATAATCGAAACTATTAAAGTTCGACTCTGGTTGCATGTTAAGGAAGCCTTCCCTACCAAACCTGCGATTCAATCTTGAAATAACTGATGGGACTGCCTGCCAATGCAGCTTGTCACAATCATAGCCCATTAGTTTGCGGCTGAAAGTAACTTCTTCATTAATGCTAATGTCGTGATACCAAAGATGTGACTTAAGAATCCTTCAGATGGAACCACGTGTCGCACATCGAAGGGGATCATTCTTGTAGAATTTGCCTATAAATACTAAGCTTATTTCTACAAGAAATGAAAGTAGAATTTTATTACTTTCATAAGAAATATCAAATCCTCTATATTAATTATTCTTCAAGTGTGATAACTACCTGAGAAATGGTTAGTTAGAGTTTCTCAAGCTATTACCTCTGCCAAAGTATGTTTCTCTTAATCTCTTGCTACATATCCATCCGATCTCAGGCTTATCTACGTAGTTGAATAAACCACGTGGCAGTTCAAGCCAGAAGGGAAATACACGTAGGAAGAAGAGGCGTAGAATTTTTGTTGGTAGCCATTTTTGGAGGTCTAACACAATTTATTTTTTGTCTTTTAATAAAAATGAACAAATAATTAAGGTGGGTTTTTCTCTTCTAACTCCAAATCTCGGTCAACTTTATTATAAAAGAAAATTAGAACAAGTTGCATAGATGGGGGTGGATATTTGGTTTTTGTTATTGCTAGTGATCCAAACTAAGAAATGTTCAATTTCTCTTTGACCCATTCAGGGATAAGTCGTATTCCGAGACTAATATATCTTAAAACTTAAAAGTCGAGTTTAAGAACTTGATCAATTTGACATGATTGATGCCTCCAAAAAAACAATATTACATGTGATCAAACTTTAACAATCATCTCCTTTTACCTCCAAGTTAAAACTTTTTGTGGGCCACAACATATGTTATTACATTAAAAAGTATGGTTATTGAAGTTTATAGTTTCAATTAATTAAAAAAAAATTATATGTTTTAGAATTCTTTTTTTTTTTTTTTAAAGTTAGGATTGTTCTCCTATAGATAGAGTTAGTTATAATGAGTTATTTATACTATTATTGAATATACGAATCCTTATTATTTAATGTAGTATCGGAGCAAAATTTGGTGAAGTGTCTGGGTTTTTAGTTTTATAGTAAATTTTAAGTAGAAATGGTCCAACGGGCAAAACATACAGCTTTGCTGTGACGTTCGACTTTTTTCTGCCAAATTCCATCATTTATGCTTCCAAAAATATGTATTCTTTTTTACGAATGTAAATTTTAGGGAAAACTCGAATTCTTTTTTGTTCTTCGTATTCCAAATAATGTATCTTCGAAATCTCTTTGTTCCAATATCAATTATCCCAGGCAAAACTGAAACCAAGTTCAAATTGTTCCAACAACTTCGACCCCAGCACTGTAGATTATAGTCCACCAAGATAATTCTACTTTTCTAATCGAGATTACCCTATATGATACTAATTATTTACGTGATAATCTAATTTTATGTTTAAGTTATTGTTCAGCATTTTCCATTACCATATTACTAGTGGTGTGAAATTTTATCAATCATATCCTTTTACCCCAAACTATTTTCCTAAATTTGTAACTTTTTGTCGGCCACATAATATTTTTACATAAAAAAGTTAAAATTTTCTTTTCACTAGAAATAAATAGCCGCGTGAGTTGCAATAAAATAAAAAATAATATTATAACCGCGCTGGAATTTCAAAAGGGTGGGGCGCAGTACAATGATGTCCGCGTACTATCTTTTACATGTCTGAACCCTACAATTGCGAAGTTTGCCACTTATTGCAATAACGCGTATCTAGGAGGGGCATTTATGGAATTCAGTTCATTTAACCAACGTTAACTTGTAACAGCAAAAGACTTGACGAAGAAAATAATAGAAAACATAAAACCTTTGCATTTTTCCCAAGCAAAAGAGGGGTTTTGAATTTTTAATCTCTCTTTCTCTCATTTATTTTCTTTGTTATTAATCCGAAATATTTCTCCGATTTTTTCCACTTTTCAACGAAAATTCGGATCGGTGAAAGTGAAAAAAAAAAAATGATATCAAAGCTGATTCTTCTGTCAGATCTTTTGTTTATTTTTTGGAATATTGCAAGAAAATAAGAACTTGTTTTGAGAACAGGGGAAGTGTAGTTCATTGGAGTTTGTTGTTGAAAATATTGATTTGGAGTGAATATTGGATTGGATTTTATAATTTTTTTGAGTGTTGGATGTGCTTGAACCGTTGGTTCGCTTGATCTGGTATTTTGTTGAATTGGTGTTTTGTTGAGAATTTTGAAGCTGATCGAGACGGCACTGAGGTTCCTGATCTGATTGAAGCCATCCCAATATGGTATTGAATTGTGTTTTTATTTTTTGGCCTTGATTGATTCCAGGAATGTGCTGTTATTTGATATCAGTTTATTGAAAAATTGGGTGTGAAAATTAGTTATTTGCTTAAGCCGATTAATGTTTGTTCCTAAATTTCAGAATATCTTCTAATATTTCTTGAATAATGCCGGTTATATGTTTTGATAATTCGTGCAAGCATTCTTTCACTGCCAATTTGAGTTTACTGGAGTACCTCTTCTCTCCAATCAATTGAATGAGAAATTGAAATATTTGGAATATATGAATCTAGCGAATTGTTGTATTTTCAGTTACTTTTTTGGGGGCTGGGAGGCTGTGCACCGAGAATCTTAGGAATCAATAGTATTTTGTCATATATCAAGAGCAAAAACTTTATTTTGTATCTGCTTATCAACTTTTTTGATCATTTGACTTGAGTTCAACATAATAAGTAATAACTTGCGAAGTTTTTCTCAACATTTTTTGGACCATTGGTCAGACTACATGAATTTTAGAAGTCCAAGGGTCTTTGGTGCAATAGATGCGACAGTTTTGGTTTCTAAAGTTTGCTTTCACTGTCTGAAAATTTGGTTTGCTGGTCAACCAAAATCTATTGCCATTTCAGTACTAGTAATTGACATTCTTTGTCTGTCTTTCTTTCACTTGATCAATCAACAATAACACTAAGTTTGTGGTACCTTATCATTGTTTTCAGAGTTTTCTAGCAACCAGCTTTCTTGTTTCTAAACTCTGCTAGTGAATACTAGAGTGTCTATCACCAGTAGCCCCTTCAGCCATGAATAATCTGTAAAGTAAAGGATATAAGAACTACTTGTTAGAAAGTGACTCAATGGGATCGATTCCGTAAAAGATGAGGTCAGTAAAAGGCAAATGAAATTTCATCCTTCTTGGATCGTCAATGTCTTACCAAGGGCATTTACAGTATACAAAATCAGTATAACTATCCTTCTTCTGACACCCATTCAAATTCATTTGGCACCAGAATGCCTATATTAGGATGCAACTGTAAAGCAAAATTCCCTCATACAAATTGTCCTATCTTGTTTTGATGGCTTGGGTTTCCAATCCATGTGCATTGCGATCCTCGGTTCCAATGTTTTAATTGGAACTGACTCTCTCATATTTTGGATATCGCTTATGAAGTCAGCCTGGGGTTTATCACGTCGTTTTCTGCAATGAGAAAAGAATGGAGTTTCCGGACATTGGTATTAATACTCCATAATCCATGCTTAAAGATTGTTGAATATTTGTAGGTTGCTTCAGTCAGCTTAGGGGTGGGTTCTCTTGTATGGGTGGAGGATCAAGATGAAGCATGGATAGATGGGGAGGTTGTTTCCGTGAATGGTGAAGATATTAAGATCCATTGCACATCAGGAAAAACGGTGTGTATTTCATATATCTTTTTTAGTTATTGGATTAAGTTTTTCTTGCTTTACAAGTAAACTGGACGGCTTACATATTTACTAAATTTAGCCTCCCTGTATTTTTTTTGTCACCTTTTCCTACAGGTTGTTGCTAAATCTTCCAATGTCTATCCCAAAGATGCAGAAGCCCCACCCTGTGGAGTGGATGACATGACAAAGTTGGCATATTTGCATGAGCCTGGGGTTTTACATAATTTAAAAACCAGATATGATATTAATGAGATTTATGTAAGTTACTTACTATTGCATTCTTCATCTGGAAAAGTTCACTCTTTCCTTGATTACTGCCTTCATTGATAAAACTCTGAAAACATTATTGGGACTGTTCTATTCGTGCATTTTCCAGACTTACACAGGAAATATATTAATTGCTGTGAACCCTTTCCAAAAATTGCCCCATCTGTATGATAGCCATATGATGGCACAATATAAAGGAGCAGCCTTTGGCGAGCTGAGTCCGCATCCTTTTGCTGTTGCAGATGCTGCATACAGGCAAGATTCATTTTAGATCGACTCATTCAGTTTGCATGCATTATATTGCTATTAAAGGACCATTTCTTTGAACACAGACTAATGATGAATGAAGGAATAAGTCAGGCAATTTTGGTTAGTGGAGAAAGTGGGGCTGGTAAAACAGAAAGCACGAAATTGCTTATGCGTTATCTTGCATACATGGGGGGACGAGCTGTGGCTGAGGGAAGGACTGTGGAACAACAAGTTCTTCAGGTATATTCAACTGAATATAAGCATAGATGAGAAGTACTGATCATGATGGTGAGTTTCTAGTATTTACACTACATGGCCATTTCAGTTTCTCACACAGTACATTCTGTGTTTCCTATTTGTAGTCAAATCCCGTGTTGGAAGCATTTGGTAATGCCAAGACTGTCAGAAATAATAATTCAAGGTGTGAAAAATAATGCATATATTGTTTGTCTCTGAATGTGTTGCGTACTTTGTTATCTGAATTTTGTGTGGGATCTTTTTGCTATTATCACATAACTAATATGACATGTCCCCTGTTACAGTCGTTTTGGTAAATTTGTGGAGATTCAATTTGATCAAAGGGGAAAGATTTCAGGGGCTGCTATTCGAACTTATTTGCTTGAAAGATCTCGTGTTTGTCAAGTGTCCGATCCTGAGAGAAACTATCACTGTTTCTATATGCTTTGTGCTGCACCGAAGGAGGTAATTGAATTTAATTGAACTTTTTACCTGTATCGTTTTGATAGAACTCTCATTTTTGAGCATCGTATCTTAAAAATGGAACTGCATGTAGATGAAGATTTGGTAGTTTGCTCACCACTCCCAACAGAATGAATCTGGTAGTTTATTAAATTTCAATTTCAATCTTTTTCATCCTAGTGGAAGCCATTTATATTATATATTTTTATTTATATATATAAGGCCTTCCTCAAGTCTTTCTTGAGTAAGTATGTTTGATAGTACTGAAATTATTTTTTAAGTGCTTATAAGTTGTGGGTCCTATGGAATGTGTGGATAAAAAGTGGGTCGGGTTCTACAAAATGTGCGGATAAAAATATGTTTGACCAGGAAATTAGAATTTAAGCATTCCCAAGAAAGCACTTAAACTTGTAAATTTGCTACCTTTTTGATTCTATGTCCAATTGCAGCTCATTCACTCACACCAATTATGCACAATATAGAGAATAGGAGTTTGTTCTGTTCTCTCTGTGGTGCATATGGTTTGAAGTGTTCTATATGCAGACTTCATTCATGTCATTCTATTTTGTTTCTTAGCGCATGTCTGGTGGTGCTGAAATTATTTTTAATTGCTTATAAGTTGCGGGTCCTACAAAATATGTGGATAAAAAAGTATGTTTGACCAGCTTACAGAAACAAGCAATTAGTCATATGTGGATATGATATCTCTTTCCTCAGTTCTGTGCATAACATTCTTTCTTTCTATCGCGTTTTTGGCTTTGTGGAGTGGACTGGGTTTATGCAAAAATACTAACACTAATCTAAAATTGTTGTTCATAATTGAATTTCTATTACTTTTAACTGAGATGGATTGTGGTTTTCTTATTTAAGTTGTAATTTGATAGTGTATAAAATTTAAAGCTGACAAAGTTCTTCAAGTTCAGTTATCACTTTATTTGATTTTATGTTGGACAGTCCCTTATGTATCTTAAATCTCCATCTCGATTTCATATGAATCTGATTTCATTGTTTTCATTTTAGGAGATTCAAAAATATAAATTAGGAGATATGAGAACATTTCATTATTTAAATCAAACAAATTGCTACGAGTTGGACGGGGTTGACGATTGCAAAGAATATATAGCAACAAGGAAGGCAATGGATACTGTTGGCATAAGTTCTGAGGAGCAGGTATGCAGTTATTTGACATGCAAAGGCTTATTGCCTTCAAATACATTTTTTTTGCTAATTCTATTTATTTTTCTTTCTCAGGATGCAATATTTCGAGTTATTGCTGCAATCCTCCATCTTGGAAACATTGAATTTGCAAAGGGAAAGGAAATGGACTCGTCAACGCCCAAAGATGAAAAATCTTGGTTTCATTTAAGAACTGCAGCAGAGCTTTTCATGTAATTCTTTGGTTTTCTCCAGGGCATTCAGTAACTAACAAGAACAGTTCTATTGTTGCTCTTTAATGCTAGTGCCTTAAACTTAAGCATTTTGTAGGTGTGATGTGAAGGCTTTAGAGGATTCCCTGTGCAAGCGTGTAATTGTAACTCGTGATGAAACCATCACCAAATGGTTAGATCCAGAAGCCGCTGTTGCCAGTAGGGATGCTTTGGCCAAAATTGTCTACTCTAGGTTGTTTGACTGGTAAGCTTCACTTTCATGGTTGAAGAAGATGCACATCACTTAAACACTCAGTCATGTCCCAGCTTATATTGTTTTCTTTAGTTGTCTAATTTCATATTGATTTTGTTAAAAAACATGAATATTCTCTTTTACCATTCTTGTGCAGGCTTGTAGATAAGATTAATAATTCAATAGGTCAAGATCCAAACTCAAAATGTTTGATTGGGGTGCTGGATATCTATGGATTTGAGAGTTTCAAGACTAACAGGTGCTTAACTGGTACGCTTTATATTTGTTATTGACAATATCTGGTCTGTTTTGGTGAATCACGCTAAGATTTTTTCATGAGTTGAAGGATATTCACATTTTTCTTACCCCCTTTTTAGCTCTTTTATGGCTAGGCAGTTCCAATCTTCTATGCTACCGGACACACGGTCTGAGATAAGGACATCATTTCATCATATAACTAGATTCATTTGGCTAGTTTTGAATATATTTGGGGTGGGGGCAGGGGGCGGACAATGCACTAAACTCTACTTTACTGTGCCTATTCTGTGAATAAGCTTTCTTTCTGCTTTTGTGGTCATAGCAACTGACTTGCTTTCTCAAGTTCATGTACGCGTGTGTTCATGACCTCATGATCTCTTTTTATCATTGCTCAGTGAAAGAAGAAAGTATTAATTCAAAACTTGAGATCTTGCGTATGAACACCTCTCATACTTGTTACTGCATTTGAAGATTCGGAATTGTCATTATCCTTGTCTTTAGAAACGCAAACTATTGAGAGTAATTAGAGAAAAAATGCTCATGCCATTACTGTCTCCCATTTGGGAGAGAATAATGATGGATCATCCACCCTACAATTTATTGAATGATCCTTCCATTCCCCCAAACTAAAAAATCTGATGCAATCTCCTGGACGACCCACCATTTGAGTGATGTCTAGGGTACTAAAGTCAGAGAAGCGTCCTCATTTTGAATTCTGAATGGTTTAATGTTAGGGCATTATTTGACTTGCTCATTGACATCAGAGGTGATTATTTGCAAAAGTTTTTAGTATACCATTGATTTCATTAACATCGCATATTTCTACAGTTTTGAACAATTTTGCATAAATTTGACCAACGAGAAGCTTCAGCAGCACTTTAATCAGGTTTCTCGTGGATTCCTTATTCTTGATTGCTGAATTTTACTTGCTCCCCATGGTACAATTTTGTGAAGTCTATTCCCTTATTTGACAGCATGTTTTCAAAATGGAGCAAGAGGAGTATACGAAAGAGGAAATTGACTGGAGCTACATCGAGTTCATTGACAATCAAGATGTTCTAGATCTCATTGAAAAGGTTCTGCTGACTGTAATGTCAATCTAAAGTTTTTCTTCCAACTGTTATTCCACCTCTCACTAGTTAAAGTTGAAGAAAATTGGTATCTCGTTCTGTATGCAATGTCTTGGAAATATACTCCCGTTACTGTGAAATTTGGTTTATGCTTTCCAGGTTATTGCCATACCACACTCTTTAGTCACTGATGTTTGTATCTAATTTAACAACAATGCTTGCTTCTTTTTGCAACTTTCAATTACTGGACTCTAGACTGTGAAGTAAATTTGTTTATGATGCCCAGTTTATTCTTGTTTACTTTTCCATTTTTTGGTTCCGGGTATAATGTTATTTTTGATATTTAAAATCCTAATCCGTTCAACTTTCTTTTGGTCCCTTTCGTTTTTCTTGTTCTGGAGGTGGACGAGTGAGGAACTTTTGTTCATATTCTGGCAAATTTGTTGATGTTAATGCCGAGTTATTTTGACTATCATTATAACATGGTCCTCTTTTGATACCTGTATTCTAACATAAATCTTTTTAATTGCTCAGAAACCAGGTGGCATTATAGCTCTTCTTGATGAAGCTTGGTAAGCGTTTTCATTATTTTAAGGGACTTCTATTCACAATGCTTCAGCTTGTTGATTGATCATAATTACTTTACGGAAATTATAAGGCTGTGACTTTGTGGTGTAGCATGTTTCCTCGATCAACTCATGAAACATTTGCACAGAAGCTTTACCAGACTTTTAAAAACCATAAACGCTTCAGCAAGCCCAAATTATCACGTTCTGACTTCACTCTTTCCCATTATGCCGGTGATGTAAGTTTCTTTCTTGTCTTTATTTTCTATATTGAATTATATAGTTTAACTTAAAAAATAAGGAGATTGCAATTGAAAAGCATTGATTACCATTTTTTGTTTCATATGTTAGGTCACTTATCAAACTGAGTTTTTTCTGGACAAAAACAAAGATTATGTTATTGCTGAGCATCAAGCACTCTTGAATGCTTCCAACTGTTCCTTTGTTTCTGGTTTATTTCCAATGTCAAATGAGGAGACCTCTAAACAATCAAAGTTCTCTTCCATTGGCTCAAGGTTCAAGGTCAGTAATTCTCCTCCTGCTTTCTCTTCTCTCTGTGTGTCTGTCTTTCTCTTGGTGTGTATCACAACATTAGCCTTTCTGGCAAGTATGTTGAGGTATTAACTTTTCTGATGATACATTTGCAGCAACAATTGCAAGCTCTACTTGAAACTCTGAGTGCCACTGAACCTCATTACATTCGCTGTGTGAAGCCCAATAATCTTCTTAAGCCAGCTATTTTTGAGAATCATAATGTCTTGCAACAACTGCGTTGTGGGGTAAAAAATAGATTCTTTTCGTTGGTTGCCAATGTTATCTTGAAGTTAGAATAGCTGCTTGAACTATTGTTCTGTTTATACTCATTACATGTATATCAGGGAGTCATGGAAGCAATTAGGATAAGTTGTGCAGGATATCCTACCAAAAGACCCTTTGATGAATTTGTAGACCGTTTTAGCATCCTGGCTCCTGAAGTTTTAGATGGAAGGTATATTGATTGTTACTTTATACTTTTCATGTGACCCATTCTGGATGTTGACTGTCACTCTAATGGAAATTGATAATAGTACGGATGAGGTCACTGCTTGCAAGAGGCTTTTGGAGAAAGTGGGACTTGAAGGCTATCAGGTAGTGCATTATTTTACTGGATAATTAATAAATGATGCATATCTCTACCACTTATTTAGAATTTTATCATTGATGTTTATCCTGTTTAGTCTAAATGATCCTGTCCAACTTGTTTTTGAGGCATGGTGGTGTGATGTTGTGTGAGAATGTATTACTGATAGGTTTCCTTGGTTCTTCAAAGTAAATTTTCTAAATTGTTGATCTCGTCTGAATATTAGTTTGGCATTTTAGCAGTACTAAATTGCTTTTTTCTACCATCTATGAAATTTTTATTTCTTTTGTGTTGCTCCTTTCTCTATGAAACTATAAGTTTTGACGTTATAAGACGTGCCATGTGCTTTCTATGCTAATGCTTACAGTAGGAACACTGGCTGCTAGTATGATGGTTGCTTCTTGTAAACTGGTATCCAAAACTTAAGTAGCTTGGCACTCTGTTACTTAGTTATTTGAGTTCTGGACGAAACTAATTTATTAATTATTATTTGGTGAAAATTTGTTTCATAATTTATGAGTCTGCTTCTACTTTGATAGTGTTTTTTCTTGGTCCCTCAGACTTCAAATCCTTCTTGTTTTTTGATGATGAAAATGCGGTCCGAATCCATCATTGGATGTTCCTTTTTCCTAGTTGCCATTTTGAATCTTTTGTGCACTTCCAGCTAGTTGGTTTAAAGAAACATTGTATGTGATTAAGTGTAATATTAAATATTTTGCTTAGCTTAGGCATCCTTAAAAGGTTCTAATTTACATTCATGTCATCACACAAGACTCATTACTTATTCCTGCACTTCTACATATGACGACCAGGGAATTAGGCTTATTTTTATTCTTAATACAGTCTTTCGGTAGAAGTATGACGACCGCGAAAAATGCCTACATGCCCTGTTGGTTAAATGCTATTAATGAAAATTGTAATTTATTATTCTTACCAATAGGTCCCGAAGACTTTTTGGTTAATCATGCTATTGCACTGGGTTAACATATTACTACATTGATCTTAGTAAAAGGTGCTTTAGATGCACATGGTCCAAGTTAATGCCAGAAGAAACGGATTTTGTTTATATTTTTCCGTGCGATGGCACTTGTGATATTTTGGCACGTGACGCATTTTATTTGCCGGCTTTTTGAATGGTTAATTCTATTGGCTTTTTGATTCTGTGTGCTGTTGCAGATTGGGAAATCAAAGGTGTTTCTAAGGGCTGGTCAGATGGCAGAGCTGGATGCTCGCAGGACTGAGGTGTTGGGAAGATCTGCAAGCATTATCCAGAGGAAAATTCGTTCTTACATAGCTCAAAAAAGTTTTACATTGTTGCGTCGCTCAGCAATCCATATTCAATCAGTGTGCAGAGGTACTTAATTTTGTAAGATTTGCTTTTTATATGTCAATGGAGGCACTGCAAACCTTATATATCAAGCATCCTTAGTGGTTTTCCTCTTTGATGAGTGCAGGAGAACTTACTCGGAAAGTTTATGAGGGCATGCGCAGAGAAGCTTCCTGTCTGAGGATTCAAAGAGATCTGCGGATGCATCTTGCCAGGAAAGCATACAAAGAGTTGTGCTCATCTGCTATTTCAATTCAGACAGGAATGCGTGGGATGGCTGCACGTAATGAACTTCGCTTTAGAAGGCAGACAAGTGCAGCCATTGTCATCCAGGTAAGACACCTCAGAAAGACATAAGTTGCCTTCCTGGTATGTGGCCTGTTGGTCAAGATAAAAGCATTTTCTTGTCTAAAACCTTCCAAGAAGATTTTTCGTCCTAATTGAAAATTTTGATGACTTGATCTTGTTACTACAGAGTCACTGCCGCAAATTCTTAGCCCTTTCAGAGTATAGGAAGCTGAAAAAAGCTGCAATCACCACACAATGTGCATGGAGGGCAAGAGTTGCACGTAGAGAACTTCGGAAGCTGAAGACGGTACCCTCCCCTGCCTTCTTCCCCCTCAATCCCTACCTTTCTCTCTGATTTCTTTCTTCCTTCCCACCAATTTAGTTGAAAATATGTCAATACTACTTATTATTAGTTATGTATACTACTAATCACGATTTTAAAGCATTTTATGCCTATAGAGTGCTCAGCCTTGCTGAAGCAAATGTTTAATGAACCATAATTATATTATTGCTTTATGGATAGTCGATTTCAGAAATCAATGTTTTCTTGTGACCAGAGAGTATGGGAATCCACTAATTAAAATGTTATGGGGCTAAGGCCATTTTCTTGATTCATGCTTTTTTTACCCCATATTTTCTGATTTGTTCTTAAAAAGTAATCAATCACCAATAATCTAACAGCATAGTTACAATGGAAATTCTTCTTCAAAGTTCATAAGGTTTGCCTTAAAACATGTTGAATTCAAAGTTGCTCGAGAATGTGTAGAAGTGTTAATTTTATGATTCAGACAACTATCCATTCATGGGAAGACCTTAAATTCGACGAGATGCTTGGAGAATAAGAGTGAAGGCAATCTTGTATTTTAAGTATTGTTGACCCCTCTTGGGTACATATCTTGCTCTAGTGTTCCTGAACATATGATTTTATGGAGACTTGGAATTAAGATGCTTATAAACTGTACAAATTTATTTTTGCGGTACATATCTTGCTCTAGTGTTCCTGAACATATGGTTTTATGGAAACTTGGAATTAAGAAGCTTATAAACTGTACAAATTTATTTTTGCAAGAGGATGAAGTGGAGAATAACCCAAAACTGGCCCGACATATTGCTTTATGGAAAATATCTTTACATTCTTTTAAAATCTCTCTCTCTCTCTCTCTCTCTCTCTCTCTCTTGCATACTTATCTATATTCATGTTCTTTTATTATTTTTTTTTATCAATTCATATACAGGCTGCAAGAGAAACAGGTGCACTGCAAGCTGCCAAGAATAAATTAGAGAAGCAGGTTGAAGAATTGACTTGGAGATTACAGCTGGAGAAAAGAATGAGGGTGAGTAAATCTTCTGAGCCTCTTTTTATTTTTGTTTAGAAAATGTTTGATTGTTTTTTCAAGGGCCTGCATTTCATTTTTCAAGTTTTAGCATGGGATATTACTGCTGCACTGTTGTGATTGTGCTATTGTGACTACGAAATAAATACGATTCTTAAAGTGGTAAAAACATGGTTGAAAATATTAGGACAATACCAATCAATAATGAACATTCAACATGTAAAATTACCTTTTTATATCTATGCTTCTTCAAAAATTATTTTTGAAGTCATCTTTATTAGGCCTTCTTGTTTACTTTTCTTTTTTTCCTGATCCATGACTGGTCTCCTGTTTCGTAGGCTGACATAGAAGAAGCAAAAACTCAAGAAAACGAAAAATTGCAATCAGCATTGCAAGATCTGCAACTTCAATTCAAGGAAACTAAAGGCATGCTCATGAAGGAGCGTGAAGCTGCAGAAAAGGCAGTAAAGCAAATTCCTATAATCCAGGAGGTCCCTGTCATTGACCATGAATTGATGGATAAGCTTAATGCTGAAAATGAAAAACTCAAGGTAAGGTGGCGAAATTGACTTACTTTATTGGGGACTTCATGTGAAATGTGGTGGAATAGGATATTACTGATTGCTTATTCTTGCTGAAGCATTCATTTATATTATTTATTGCAGTCCTTGGTTAGCTCTCTAGAAAAGAAAATAGATGAAACAGAGAAGAAATATGAAGAGACAAGCAAACTTAGTGAGGAGAGGTTGAAACAGGCTGTGGAGGCAGAGTCGAAGTTCATTAAGTTGAAGTCTGCCATGCAAATGTTGTACATATTCTTTGATCATTAATTGTTTCTAGTCATAACTGATGTTTAAATTCAATAATGCAAATCGATTAGTGTCTTATCTTTGCTGTAAATATAGGCTTGAAGAAAAAATTTCTGACATGGAGTCTGAGAATAAAATTCTTCGGCATCAGACTTTGGTTACTCCTGCTAAAGGAGTGCTAGAACATCCATCTACTTTAGCAACCAATGTATGTATTTTCAGAAAAAACCGCAAATTTTTTGTATTCTTTTTCTTCTCTCAAATCTCATGTCATTCATTTAACTTATATGTAGGTATTGGAAAATGGTCACCATGCAAATGAAGTCAAAAGCAATGTACTACGCTCTTTTCTGAAACACCAATTTAAATTTCATAGAGCATGTTATTGGATTCTACTTTCCACTTTTCGATTATTTGATGAGATTGACTTCTGCAGGAATCACAGAATATTTTTCCACCCAAAAGTTATGAGACCCCCGACGGCAAACCAAGGAGACCTCCAACTGATCGCCAGCATGTGAGTGCTTCTAGGAATTGGGATACACATTATTTCTCATCCTTAAATTCTGGTGTAAATTCTAGTCAACTGAATAAAAAATATTTGTAAAACATGCAGGAGGATGTAGATACACTCATGGATTGTGTAATGAAAGACGTGGGCTTCAGTCAAGGCAAGCCTGTTGCAGCTTTCACCATATACAAATGTCTTCTGTACTGGAAATCTTTCGAAGCTGAAAGAACAAGTGTATTTGATCGGCTCATTAATATGATCGGTTCAGCCATCGAGGTAATTGGCTGACTTCACATGACATCATTATTCCTTGTCATGTGGGATTTACAGGGACATGTTGCACAAATATGGCTTTAGCAGGCATCTTGATGAACTAAATTGCTATAAAAAAAAGTTCAACAAGCACCCTAGCGAGGGAACACAAAAATGAAAATTATCAATTTTCCCAACATGTGGAGAAATAATTTATATCGAATAGCCGTGACTTAGAAGTGTGACCACTTTGCTGGAAAAGCTGGGCCGGTTAAAAGAGCCCTTCTCTAACAGCTCCTTGTAGTTGGAGCTGCAAGCCCCATCTATGACATCCACCACTTGATGAGCCAAGCCTTGCAGTCTGAAGATTCACGACACTATTCGACTTTTCAAGAGCGACTAGCATAGAGTTGGCCTAGTTGAAAGTAATGATCAATATTCCTGATTAAACAGATTCAAAACACTATTTGACTTCTCAAGAGCAACTAGCATAGGTTTGGCCTAGTTGAAAGTAATGATCAATATTCCTGGTTAAACAGAACAAACCTACATCTCTGAAGATGACTGTTCAGTTCTTGACTGTGCATACTCAAGCCCTGCTGTTGTAATTTATTGAAATATCTTAATCATGGTTTATTTAGACACTTGATTGACGTTGTTCTGTTAATTCTGTTGCTTGCACATATGAGACGTGTTCACATTGTGGGTTTCTTTTGGTACTTTACATTTTTTTTTGTTGGGGGGGAAGTGGTTGCTGATGTTATGAGTTCACATACTTCCTTTCCGGAGTTCACATTGTTCTGTGGTAGAAGGCTATCTGGCTTCTTTATAGCTGTTGGGGAAAGAAAAAAGAAAATTAACTTGCAGCTGTAAGCTGTTTTGATATATTGTCAAAGACATGAAAGATAACCCAGTTTTAACTGATTGCAGAATCAAGAAAGCAATGATCATATGGCTTATTGGCTGTCAAACACCTCTACATTACTATTCTTACTCCAACGAAGTTTGAGGCCTGCCGGTTCAACTCCAGTTCGTAAACCACAACCTCCCACATCCCTATTTGAGAGAATGACAATGGTATTTGAATAATTCAACCTTCACTTGTTTCTTTCATGATATTTTTAAATTGGGTATTTTTGTGAAGTTGAATGACAGTACTATTTACCTTGATAATGTATCTATAATTGTACTCAGGGATTTCGGTCATCCCCTTCTACCGTCAACTTTGCTGCCGCAGCAGCAGCTCTCGAAACAGTTCGCCAAGTTGAAGCCAAATACCCAGCTCTGCTTTTCAAGCAGCAGCTTACGGCCTATGTTGAGAAAATTTATGGTATTATTCGAGACAACTCGAAGAAGGAGTTGGGATCATTGCTTGCTTTGTGCATCCAGGTATCTTGAACTGTTGTTTGCACTTTGCAATTCTCCCTAAACTTCCAATGTTGTACTTTGCTTTTGGTAAAACATTTAAGCTCTTTCACGTCTACTCTTGGATTGCTCGTCTCCTTTAACAAGCAATAAATATTTGCAAGCTACAATTGGACATCTGTGAGGCATTTATCCTTGCTTGCACGCACATGCTATTTTTGCTTGTCTATCATTGCGTAACAATCCCCATACAATCTTGTGTGGTAGATGGTAATTCAGATGTTAATCAGGAACACAAGAAAAGTATCTTCATATTAATATTCATTTCATGGGATATGAAAGATATCTCAAGTTCTCAACTAGCATGTTCTACATTATTAAGAAAGGTGTTCTAAAGTGCAAGAAGATTGAAGGAGTCTTTTTACATCTTCTCTTGGATTGATTAGAAGAAAAACAGTCTTAATTTATTGCTATCTGTAGAAATTATTATGTTGCTCTAAGCAATTCTTGTAGATGTAAACCAATAACCCTTTCTACTCGATGCATCAGAAAGCTTCTCCTGTGATGATAATCGTTCTCACGTATTTGAATTTTATGCTTACTATGCTGTACTACCTATAATTGAACTATTTGAGGAGCCTATGGCTTGATGCTTTATTGACACTATTTGTTAGGCACTCCATGTTTTACTCTTTTTGTTATTATATATGGTTATTTTGGCGTGATATCTTTTCGTTCAATGTTACTTAATTTTCAACATTCTGGCAAGATGGTTAATGGCCATTATATGGTAAACTAAAATCCAGGCACCGAGAACCTCTAAAGGAAGTGTGCTGAGATCGGGACGATCCTTTGGTAAAGATTCTTCAACAAATCACTGGCAGGGAATCATTGAGTGCCTCAACTCTCTTCTCAGCACCTTAAAAGAAAATTTTGTATGAATCTCATCCACTTCATGTTTTGTACCTTACATATGCTATTAAATGCTGATGGTAGTTGCATTGCCAGGTTCCTCCAATTCTTGTTCAGAAGATATTTTCTCAAATATTTTCATATATCAACGTACAACTCTTCAACAGGTGATTCAGTTTCTTATAACATGTTTGGAATGAAGGATTAGATATCACTAAACATTACCAAAAAAAAAAAAAAAAGCTAAAATCATATTCATTATTCCATTTCTGTCTAATACTTCAGCAATGCTTGATAGGACTAGACAGTTTAATAAACATGATTTTTTTTGAAATAATAATCAAAATGATTTTACTTTATATTTCTTCCGTAATACTGTCCAATATTATATAACCCTCTCTACCAAACATGCAATTGAAGTCTTGTTCTTCTGTATTTGTTATTGTGAGAGGCTTACTAATTTTGTCAAATGTGTTGACTCTGCAGTCTACTTCTACGTCGTGAGTGTTGTACATTCAGCAATGGGGAGTATGTGAAGGCGGGGTTGGCTGAGCTAGAATTGTGGTGCGCTCAAGCAAAAGAAGAGGTAATTACCTTCCATACACAGAGCTTCGTCTTATCATTATTCTTCTCATTAAATTATGAAGTGTTTTTTCTGCTTTTCTGTACCATTATTTCTCGTGCCTTCTTTAAATTCTTGGATTGCAGTATGCAGGCTCAGCTTGGGATGAACTCAAGCATATACGACAAGCTGTTGGGTTCTTGGTGAGTACTTCACTTTCCCAATGCCCCATTTCTCTCAACTTCAGCAGTATTAGTCATTGGAGATATTAAGGACTGCTAGTTATTAAATAAAATATTCCCCAAGATATCTGTTACCAGAAGTTCAAATCCTAGAAGTCGTCAAATATTTGCATGTTGCTAATTGTTAGATGGAAATTTGTATGATCTTCGTAATTTAGGTACACTAGCATTGTTGGTCACTCGATTTTGTGGTCCTATGTCTCTCTACTCCTTTCCACCATTAAAAATGAAAAATTAGAAGCCAAAATCCTTTACATGCATTGTTATGATAACATGCTACAGTGAGCTAAATTAGTTCCAAAAAGTTAATGCATGCTAATATTTTGTTGCATTATCATTTTTATTTTGCTTTCTCATAGACTGTAGCTCAACTGAATAAAGTTGTATTTCAGTAATTCTTAAATAAAGATTTTATTGTGTGAAACTAGGTTTGCTTGATTATATTTAATAAAATATTTGCAAAATGATTGCCCGTTCAGTTTTTCAAAATATATTCACTGTGTGATCTTGGAAAACCTTCCCAAGAATCTGCCCATTGTACTAGTTGATAATTAGTGATGCTTTTACCCTACAAACTGCTGTTGCACACATACTACTACCGCGTGTTGACTAAGACCATATAATACTATTCAGACTTATGCTTTGAATAATACTACTTACCTGGCTCTTTAATGTTTAGGGTCTGCACCTGTTTTGCACTAACTTTCATCAGTAGAACAACTGCAGACCAGTATTATACATCTTCTTTGAATAATACTACTTACCTCACTTTTTAATGTTAAGGGTACTGAGTTGCCCATTGAGGAAGAGATGGTTCTTTAATTGTTTAAAGTTGGTATCAATTTACTACTTTTTATAAACAACTTATCCATGCTTACTCTTTTGGCTATTTAATGTTCCTCTCCAGTGGTAGGGTAGCAAATGATCAATTATGATATTGCAACTTTTGCTTTCGTTAGTTTTATTTTGTTCTTTTTCCTGCATGCAGGTTATACATCAGAAGTACAGAATATCTTATGACGAGATCACCAATGATTTATGTCCTGTAAGTCAGTCTCCCCCTAATAACTAAGAAGATAAAAAAAAGATAAAAATTGGGTTTATGACTGCACCTTCAGTGCAGAATCCGAATGGGGAAGTTATAAAACTTTAATGGCAACTTAAAATCTTGTCTTTCAATACTGTCGAGTAATATGTACCAAACATGCCCTAATTGTGTGCATAATACATTTTGCAAAAGTGGTTGTCTGTTCAATGCTCTGGAAAAAACTCACTATTAGCATAAAGAGGTTGAGTGCCATATACTATATCTCATTCTCACATTCAAAATCTTGGCTTCCTCAGATTCTTAGTGTCCAGCAGCTGTACAGAATATGTACTTTATACTGGGATGACAACTATAATACTCGAAGTGTATCCCCCGATGTAAGTAGTTTATGGGCCAAGTACTCTTCTCTGCTAGAAGAAAATCTCCGGGTAGAATTATATTTATAATAAATTTTTTTGGAATTTTAATGACAGGTCATATCCAGCATGAGAGTGCTAATGACAGAGGACTCCAACAATGCTGTTAGTAACTCATTTCTGTTGGATGACAATTCGAGGTATGAGGTTTTTCGCACTTCATCACAATTATATTTCTTGATCTGCAAAGATTAGGCAAAACAGTAATCGTGGAAAATTGCTAGAAAAATCATCTTTGGGGTACAAGAACCATAATCTGCAAGGGCAAACTTTTTATTTTTTATTTGAAAATTCACTGAATAGGTTAGTTTTTTTCTATTTTCTCTTGTTTCCTTACCTCCCATACTAGCATTCCTTTTTAACGCCATTGCATCTTAGTCTAAGAAGCACAGACATAGACACAAACACAGATATGGACATGCCGGCGCGTGGTTTTTCAAAAAAGTAGGACACGGAAACGGACACGTCAATTAAAATTCTTTACAATTATATGTTTATATGTACTGTCTTTATGTTTACACCTTTTTAGCTTTGATTTTTATGAATTACATCTTTTTGAACAATAGTGGTGGCTATTTGTTGTATCAAGATAACTTTTAAACTTCTATTACTAATGTCACAGAAAAAAATGGATATAGTAATATAAAAAAAATTGGACACGAAGTTCGTATAACTTCTCACATTATTTTCACTTTCATACCCACAAGTTTTCATAATAAAAATTTCCCTAGTTCTGTAATCTAAATCTTACAAAATGGACTTTCTGCTTCCTTAGAAGTGTCGAGGACATGTTCCTCATTTGTTAGAACCATAAAGTAGTGCCTGAAAAGTGTCCGAAGAAGGTCTCTTGAGTTTTAGAAATTTAAAAAAATATATATAAAATATGGGGCACGCACATGGCTTGTCAAATATGTGTCCTAGAGTGTCAGTGTTGCTACATATAGGACACGATGCCACACCCAAGTACTAGTGTTTGTGCTTCATAGGTCTTACTCAATGTACTAGGATGACTCTCCTAAATCTTACTTAAATATACATATTTGGTTTTTAGGTATGTTTTCTTAATTCCTATTATGCTTGTGCAATTAAATCTCTGCACATCTCAAAGATCTCAGAGGTTTTTGGAATAACCACAAATTTTCTCTGCAATGCGAGTAGAAGAGAAAGGTGCTGCATTTTATGTTGGAGTTCATGTAATGCTAATCCAACTTAAATGGCCCAAATTAATTCTAGTCCATATATTTCACCCTTCGATGAATTGGAAGTTTTACATCTGCCTTTTCTATTATTGTAATGAATTCATAGTTTGTTTAATGAAGATGAAGGAACATAGACTGCATGTTTGCTTGATTAACTGAATGGTGTTTGGTTTTGGCTGATCAAAATAGTCATATAGCCATTAAAGTGCGTATATGTAAATATTGTTTCTTGATTGTTCTTCCTCTTCATTTATTTTTGCGATCTCCTTTACTTTGGATACCAGAAAATGCAAATCTAACACTGTCTAAATGCAGCATTCCATTCTCGATTGACGACCTTTCCGACACCCTCCAAGTGAAAGAATTCTCGGCAGTCAAGCCCGTGACGGAACTTCTCGAGAATCCAGCCTTCCAATTTTTACACGAGTAAGGCTTAGGAACCCTACGAGAACGTACCCTTTTTGGTTTGGGGCATAGTAAAGAAACTTCCCTACATGGATACTTGCGTTGTAAATTCATCGATTTTTTCAATTTTATTATTTCTTTCGAGTTTCTATATATATATATATATATATATTATTCTTCTCTTTTGGTATTTGAAAAAAAAGATTTCTGCACTAGGTGAAGAAAAATTCTTTCAATAGGTCCATTGCCTTTGTTTTGTTCAGTTCCAAATTAGCATTCTTTCTAGGGAATTAGGGGTCAAGAGTGTTGTTATAGTGATTGGAAGTCAAGAAAATGCTACCCAATCTTGTTATGTAATATAATATGTTGAATCTTGAAGAAGAAATTGTATATGACAAATATATGGTGGTTGGTTTTGTACAGTCACAATACAGTTTTTCTTGTATTTTGCTTTTTTCACCTTCATATTTACTTATAAGTCGTGTTTGCAAACGTGGGGGCAATTCGAGGAAATGATGCATGCTTTCAAAAAAGTTAATTTTGTAAATTTATGGCATGTTTGATATGTTGGAGTATATAATGTTTGATGCGAACTCGGGGAGAATTGAATCTTGGAACCCACACAAGATTTGATCTGAACCTCAAGAAAAGCTAAAATTTGGCCGTAAGAATGATCATCAATATTCAATGTTCTTAATTGTTTACAATATGAAATGCTTAAATAGTAAACATTAAATAAATCTTAATCTAATACGAAAATATAATTAAAAACGAATTAAAATAGAGTTCTAAACGAAAAAGGAAATAAAAATACCAAAAATTCAAAATTCTTTTCGAGAATGTCTGGGCGGGCGATCGCTCTTTTAAAAAAGGACTTTGGGCGATCGCTCATGTTATCTTTTTTGCTTTCCTCCTTTGACCTCTAAACTTCGTTTTATACTTGTTTTGGTCCTTCAACCTTCTATTAGTCTCCGATATGTCTTCAATATGGTCATTAGTTTGACTTATTGTATCAAAGTTGGTTCTTCATTTGTTAAACTCATTTTGAAGGTTGGTGTCGCACTTTGGATCACGTTATCCCCTCCTTCCTCAAAAGGATTTGATCTCGAATCATCACTTGTATTAAGGGGAGAAAAAACATCTTCCGTCTTCATATGTATCCCAAATTAATCACCAGGCTCAAAGATGAATTTGCAGCATTTGCTTTAATTTGATGTATTTGAAGCTTATTCGTCTCATCTGGTTTGCTTCTATAAGTTGGTCGTTTTAGAAGAATAGCTCCAGGTACAAAGCGAAGTTGATATACAATGTCTCGAAGAGGTGATAACCTATAGACATTTCCTTTGAAGATACGGCCTTCAATTCCTGCACTAAAGAAATAGTCAAACTGAGCAGGGATTAGTTAGTTTTTTGTAATACAAGGTGGGATTTTTTGTGTACTAGTAAAATCATTTGTTGACTTTTTTTCTCCCTCGTTGTCATTTCTTGTACATCTAAATCAAATTGATGTTCTAAATTCTCTATTTTAATTTGTGCCTAAAGAGCATACGTCACAATTAGAGTTTCATCATCTACAAGGTATTCTACACTATCATCTTTCAACTCAGGCAGCATATCATTATCACACTCATTCTTAGATTCCACAATCCCATTATCACGTGACAACCCCGTTATATTGTTGCTAGTTACCCCATCTCGTCCCTTTGGTAGTTCGGTCGTCTTCTTTGAAACTGTCCTATCACTCACATTATTATTATTTCACTTGAAATAGACTATAGGGTATTCGTTCATTGGCAGAAAGGTATTTTCACTTTTTATATTCCTAAGGTTTTTATCTACTCCATCGTGGCCTCTACAGTCACCTCCTCTAGGTGCCCTTTCACGCCTATATCCTCTCATGTCATTTTTTTTGCTTTCCTCATTTGACCTCTAAACTTCGTTTTATATTTGTTTTGGTCCTTCAACCTTCCATTAGTCTCCGATATGTCTTCAATATGGTCATTAGTTTGACTTATTTGTATCAAAGTTAGTTCTTCATCTGTTAAACTCATTTTATAGGTTGGTGTCGCACTTTGGATCACATTATCCCCTCCTTCCTCAAAAGGATTTGACCTCGAATCATCACCTGCATTAAGGGGAGAAAAAACATCTTCCGTTTTCATATGCATCCCAAATTAATCACCAGGCTCAAAGATGAATTTGCAGCATTTGCTTTAATTTGATGTATTTGAAGCTCATTCGTCTCATCTGGTTTGCTTCTATAAGTTGGTCGTTTTGGAAGAATAGCTCCAGGTACAAAGCGAAGTTGATATACAATGTCTCGAAGAAGTGGTAACCTATTAGACATTTCCTTTGAAGATACGGCCTTCAATTCCTGCAGTAAAGAAATAGCCAAACTGAGCAGGGATTAGTTAGTTTTTTGTAATACAAGGTGGGATTTTTTGTGTACTAGTAAAATCATTTGTTGACTTTTTTTCTCCCTCGTTGTCATTTCTTGTACATCTAAATCAAATTGATGTTCTAAATTCTCTATTTTAATTTGTGCCTAAAGAGCATACGTCACAATTAGAGTTTCATCATCTACAAAGTATTCTACACTATCATCTTTCAACTCAGGCAGCATATCATTATCACACTCATTCTTAGATTCCACAATCCCATTATCACGTGACAACCCCGTTATATTGTTGCTAGTTACCCCATCTCGTCCCTTAGGTGGTTCGGTCGTCTTCTTTGAAACTGCCCTATCACTCACATTATTATTATTTCACTTGAAATAGACTATAGGGTATTCATTCATTGGCAGAAAGGTATTTTCACTTTTTATATTCCTAAGGTTTTTATCTACTCCATCGTGGCCTCTATAGTCACTTCCTCTAGGTGCCCTTTCACGCTTATATTCTCTACACATCATCCTACCCATCTCAACTAAATAATTATAATCATCTTCATCCTCAAATTCAGTCATAGAATTATGACCACGCCTATCATGTCTCCTAATATTATGGACCACGTGATGTTTTTTCTTTAGTAAGTTTGTAAGCACCGTATTATGTATGTCGATCCTACCCATCATCTCTTTATTGTTATCCATCATCTCACCAAACACCTTGTTCATCCTCTCAAATTGTTGTTGCATGGCTCTTAACAGTAATGATTGGTGGTTCTCTCTTCCGGACATTTAGGATAATAAAAAATAGAAATTAGGAAAGAAAATAATATTTGCCTCACGTGTTTGCACTCGTGTTTCACTTTATTTGACTTTTTCTCGATAATTATCTCACAACTTTTGCCTTTTTTCTCTCTTGTTTTTCTTACCAAGTTCTCTAATGAATTATCTAAACTCAATAAAGAATTCGGCTCCCGCGACATTCAAAAACAAGAATTAAGGAGGACACGAGAATAATAGAGATGAAAAAGCAAAACAAGGATAAGAAATAAGTACCATATGACAATTAGACACGAGAATTTCAAAGAAAGGTGTCACTTGATTTTTCTTGCCTAATATAACACAAGAAATTCAAAAGAATACGTTTTTTTGATTTTTCTTGATTTTTCGTTTTTTTTCAATCCAACGCAAGAAACGAAAAAAAAAAAAAAGAATCACAAAACAAGAATTATGAATAATTAATTTTGGTGCCTGAATGGATCGTGCACAAACAATTCTTGAAGACGATGAATAAAGAAAGAGATTTTTTTTTGGATATGATTCAAGATGAATCTGATGAAACAAAAGAAAAAGATAAAACCTGATTTTAGAGCCAAAGTTCTGATACCAACTGATGCGAACCCTCGGAGAATTAAATATTGGAACCCACAAAAGATTTGATCAGAACCCCAAGAAAGCTAAAATCTGACCGCAAGAACTTGACCCGATGATTACTTGAATAAAAAAACCATAGTTATGAAAACGCCACAAATGTTTGTTAAGAATACGGAACAAAAGTGAATAATCACTTTTAATTAATCTCTCAAGATCATCAATATTCAAAGTTCTTAATTGTTTACAATACGAAATGCTTAAATAGTAAACATTAAAGAAATCCTAATATAATACAAAAATATAACTAAAAACTAATTAAAATAGAGTTTTAAACGAAAAAGGAAACTATAATACCAAAAATCCAAAATTCTTCCCGAGAATGCCTGGGCGATCGCCTAGTGTAAGTCTAGGCGATCGTAGCAAAAAGCATTCTGTTTTTAAAAAAGGGGCCTTAGGCAATTGCCCAAGGTTTTGCCTGGGCCATTTTTTTGGCTCTTCTCTTTTGATCTCTAAACTTCGTTTTATGCTTGTTTTGGTCTTTCAACATTTCATTAGCCTCTGATATGTCTTCAATATGGTCCTTAGTTTGACTTATTTGAACCAAAGTTGGTGCTTCATTTGTCAAACTCATTTTGAAGGTTGGTGTCGCACTTTGGATTGCATCAATGTTTGTACATATTAAGGAAAAAAAATTAAAGTTTTCTTTGTTGTATTTTGCAATAATTTGTACTCATTCTGTTTCACAAAGATATGCTCGTTTCTTTTTTCAGACAGATTAAGAAATTCTATTTAATGTAATTGAAATTAAAAAAATTTCACACACTTTTTCTATTATATTCCCATTTAATATTAGTTATTCATGAATCTAATAAATTTAAATGTTCATTAAGTTACAATTGGAATGCAAATGAAATTGAATTGCATTACATTGAAACAATAATGAAATTAATTGTTGATTTTGTTATTGGGGGATCAGTTTTTTTGGACAATGTGGAATTTACTTATTGCCTACTTGAGTAAATGTGTGAATAAATTTATGTATTTTTCATTATAATTGGAATGTTAAGTTTATTTGGATTAATAGCAATGTAAATTAAATAAGGGTATATTAGAAAAATAAAAAATTTAATACACATTCTATAAAATAAGTGGCCTATAAATTAGAACAGATAAATAAAAAAATTGAGTCTATTTTAGTGGAACAGAGAGAGTATTAGATATCTCCTGGGTTTTTGAAACACTGAATTTCATGCTTTTGACTTGTCATAACCTTCTAAATTCGAAAATTAGTGAAAACAAACTCTAGACAATACCTATTGATTGTATCTTGAAGTTGAAAATTTTATTGCCAATTTGAGTAGTGGGAGGTGAAACGCAATACCAAATAAATTATTTAGACGGTCAAGGCATTTTAGGCATGTGGACATAGTCGGAGAAGATATTATTGGACAATTATTCTATTGAAATCTATTTGGCGCGTTTTGTTGTCGTGTTAACAATTTAGAAATTATTCAGATGGTGTGTAAGAAACAAGACATTTTGAGACAATGTCTCAATAATAGGTGTTTGAATTGAAAGATTATATTATGCAACTTGCCTCCAAGGAGTACAAGCACACAAAGTTACAAGATTCGTAATAAAAAGTAAAAGACTTAAACGTAAATTCACATATTTTTTTGTGAGATATTTGTTATGTCCCTTCTTTCAATTGTTTCATCCTATTTATACATTGATCACTATTCGCACCATTCTCATCCATAACTGACCATTATCTCATAACACTTTTTCTAAATAACTTCTCATAATTGTCATGGCCATAATAACTTCCTATAACCTCCCATAATACCTTCTTTATCCGTTGGCAGTTACTTTGGATTATGGATAACGTACAAAACCGCTTCATTACCTGCACGATGCAGTTATCACTTTATTCATCCAAACCTTGCTCTGGTTTGTTCTATCCCTTGCACGTTTTGGACGATTCTTCTCTTGACAATTCGCTTTATGTTTGAGCTTTTCTGTCTGGACCTTTGTTTTAGGCCTTTATTTTGAGAATATTTGTGTGTCAACAAAATCTTTTTAATTTAGCACACTAAATTTATCATTAAAATACAAGCTTATACACAAGATAACCGACAAACACGCATACAAATTACAATATAGAATCTCTTTCTTCCCCCAACTATTTGACTCAATTAATTTGGTGTAATTAAAATAAATAATATCACTTCATAATCATAATCTCGAAATTTCAAAACTTTATATTGTTTGCGTGCACGGTAACAAGGTTTCTTCTTTCTTTTCATTTAATTGACTTCTTAAATATGTACATTTGTCCATTTAGTTTGACTCCTGATTGTGTCAACTAATTTAAAAATCGTAAACAATTTAGTTGTTTATAGATTTAAGATTCAATGTTGACGGACCTTATTAATTCATATATAAATAAATAATTCAAAAACGTTATTGAAGAAACATTTATGACGCTAACATTGGATCCATGCAGCTAATGAATTGATGGACCAGCAGTACACAGGGAATTCACATGAATTCTTGAGAATTTGCCCTAGGGGATTCATAAGTCGTGTTTTGGGACCATAATTCACTGTATATTTATTAAGGACCCATAATGGACCATTTTATCATTTCCACGTATTCCACAGCAAAATTTGCAGATTTATCAAACTTTCTCAAAATCAAATTTATGGGTGGACATGAGTTGTACAACTCATTAAGATAGTCAAATTTTGTATTCTCATGAACATATTTTTCACGCACATTTCTCAAACCTACCTAATAATAATTTTTCCTTTTTTTTTTCAACAAATTAAGGCCCTGCTGGGTTGTACAACTAGTTGAGATAGTCAAGTTTTGAATTTTACGTACCCATCAAATTTAATAATTTTCTTTTTTATTTTATCTAGCGTATGATAGAGCCACACCAACCTACATACATATGATTATAAGCATGTCTACGATTGTTGTTTACATGTTGACGTGAGTTGTACAACTAGATTGTCAAATTTTGAATTTTCGGTGAACAATTTTTTCATGCACGTACCTATCAAATGTAATAAATTTTCTTTCTTTTTTCAATAAAGGGCCTTACTATGTTGAACATTGTATAATAGTCACATCCACTCAACTATATAGAATTATAAGCACGTTCCAGATTGTTGCACTTGGCACAGGCAACACAAAATGTGATCGCGTCATAGGTTCTATGTCTAGCTATTTGAGCATGTCTTAATTAAAGTTTGATAAATTACAATGAAGGACTTATTACTTGTTGGATTGGGACTGCAAAATGCATGAAAAATTGCTCCTTGGAATGCACCAATAGACACAATTCTTATTATCACACTCGTGTGAGGATGGTCTTGATTTCTTGATTTAGGTAAAGATGTGGACCATGTGCATGTAACATATTTTCAATGAAAAAGAGAAGAAGTTTGATTTTATCCATTGGTTTGGGATTCATCAAATGTTGAGTGATGCTAATGCATGTGGACTAGAGATCTAATTTGGGTTATGTCGGCACAAAATGGACCGGGCTTTTTAAACGGTAGTGATCGATAGTCAATTCTTTGATTGTTGATGTACAATTAAGTCTTTGAGTCTTTACTTTTTACTTTATGACAAAAATCATTGGACTTCATGGGTTGGTCCAACTTGTTGGGTGAATCGTCTTTGCTAACTTGACGTTCAATGGCCGTCCAAACTAAGCACATCACTAGCTGTCGAAACGTGAATTCTAACCGTTCGGTGTAACCACTTTACATTCCTGTCATAAATTAAATATCTTACATCTTGTTTTACAAACTCTACTAAATTATATTAATTTTTTCATTCAAATATATCTTTTTTCTAGTCGTAATAATTTAACGAGATAGTTTCACTCTCGTTTTTAACAATTATCATTCAGCATTCTCGAAACGTAATATAAAATCATTTGTAGTATTGATTTTGAACACGACACGAACTTTATACATACATATACGCACATTTATATGTATACTTAGTTTGACTAATTTCTTAATAATGGACTCATATTAAGTCTAAATATTCTTCAAACGGCTAATCCATGTGGTCTCGTGGGTTTCCAAATTTCTCTACCTACCTGCGGATATCCTTAATTGGTCACACACACACACACACACACACACACACACACACACACGTGTGTGTGTGTGTTTATTGTTAATATAGTTATTAGTTATTTAATTAAACTACTGTTAAGAGTGGAAGTTAGGATCAATGTTCTAATCTAAGATAGTTTGACTAACTTAGTTGAGGTCGGGTTTGACAAATTAAACGTGACAAATGATAAATTTTATTGCGTTGAAAATTTTACAAAATGGGTGACAATAAGATAATTGTATAAACTACGGAATGATTTGAATATTATTAATTAAAATAATTAAAAGTATTAATTAAT
This sequence comes from Forsythia viridissima, assembly GCA_030279155.1. NCBI lineage: Eukaryota > Viridiplantae > Streptophyta > Magnoliopsida > Lamiales > Oleaceae > Forsythia > Forsythia viridissima. The sequence continues at coordinate 18,138,008 of CM059034.1, forward strand.
TATAGTAGTTGTTGACCGATAAATAGAATTTTGACATTAAAATTAAAAAGTACTTAAGAAGATAATAAACAATATTATGTAAAATGGAAAGAATAATATATGCTTTGAAGACAGCGCGCTGATGAATTGAATTACTCAAGCATTTTATCATTTCACTAATTGCTATTTGCTAATGGAAGTTCCAATATCAATTTTAACCATATTTTTAAAATGTAACGCATTACTTGAATTTTTTCTTTTTTCTTTTAATTGCCAAATACTAATTCACATGACTTTATTCATGCCTTTGTCTGTATTAGGGAAGACAATTTAACCCATCACCCCACGTCTTGTTCCGTTCCAAATATTCGGGTAATATAGGCGGGTCAATTTTTTTTCCCCTTCAAAAATAATAAAATAGAACTACAAATTACAATTTATGCTAAAAATATGTTGAATGAGATTTGAACTCGGGTTGGTGTTGTAAAATTATAAAACTAAACCACTACACAACAAAAACTACCTTACATTTTTTTTTTTTTGTTTATAAGAAATTCTTATTATTTTAATCATAACATTCTACATTCATAATCCTTCTTATTTCAATTTTTTCACCTGAATTTTTTTAATTGTTTGTTTTAAATTTTACAAAATAAAAAATAAAAAAATATTAACCGGGTCAATAGGGCATCCTGCCCTACAAATTGGCTGGTCTCAAGGCGGGGCCGACTCACCCCCAGGTCCACTCTATTGCCATCTCCAATATATATAACAGTCGGATCGATATACTTTTTAAAAACTTAGACACGAAATCTATTTAGAAATATAATACGATCCTCAATGTTAGACAAATAAAATTAGTCAAGACCGTCCAAAAAAACGAGTTATTGCACTAGCAAACAACACGAGCCACTGAACACAAGATTTTTTATTTTATTTTTTTCAAGAGAAAAACAATTAAAATATGTTGGCTCAGTGCAACCCAAGAATCAAGTTGGATACGATTAGTAGCCTCTCTAAATGAATTTTCCCACCCCATCTAGACCCTAGATGTTTACGTCTTGGTTTGTTAGCGGAAGAATTACATATCGGTTAAATATCAAAATATTAACTAACATATAAAGATTTGTACTAATTCTCTTAACAATGTTGACCTTTTAAGATGGAATCCCATGTATTAATATAATATCAGATTCCATTAAATTCAAACGAGCAATTCAGTCTGTTTAAAAACTCAAACGAACATTCGGATTTCAAAATTAGTATAGCCATCATCTTGAGTGAACATGTTAAGAGATGAATCCTACATCGATTAAATACCGAAATATTAATCACCTTTCATATGTATGCTCTAATGGCAAGATGAATTAAAAAAACTAAAATGACAATGAAAATCGCCAATTTAAGAAATAGTCAATCCCATAATTAACGGGATTGTTATTGGAGTAATCACCTAATTTATGAGATTGGGATGATCCTAAATCTCTAATTAATATAGATACAATACACACACATATAATACTTAAATGATGAAAAAGGAACTAAAGATTGTTCCTTCTAAGTAAATTTCATAAAAGGCATGTTACATTAAACAAATATGTATTAAAGACACTAAATAAATTTAATTGCAATTGAATAAATAGAACTGAGAGAGTAGGAGAGAAATTGTGAAAAAGAAATATAAATATATATAACAAGAGAAATTGTGAAAAAGAAATATAAATATAACAAGAAATATAAATTGTGAAAAAGAAATATAACAAGAGTAGGAGAGAAATTGTGAAAAAGAAATATAAATATATATAACAAGAGCCAACAACTCTTTTCAAATTCTTTTTAAATTCATTTTCGGCTAGGACGGGTCGAATGACATGCCCTCTTGGTCAACCATCGTATCAAGATGGGCGCAAGTTATCTATAGATTCAAAATGTTCCGATCCTTTTTACATCTCTACATTAAAGCGAAACCAATGCCGCAAACCTAAATCGACTACATTTGCAAGAGAGAATATTTTATTCTTCTAAATTTAAAAAAAAAAAAAAAGATAAGAAAAGAAAGAAAGACATTCTTATTGCTGAAAACCTTAACCTCATTCATGGTTATATATTCATCATTAAAGTATTCATATTTTATTAATCGTATATTTAATTACTTATCAAACTTTCTGCGCAGTAAAGTTGGCAAACTAAAGCTTCCAGGAAGACTATAAAGCCACTTAATTATAAGCTAATCAATTATGCCTTTTAATTAACCTTCTAACTTTTTTCTACGCGTGATCGAACTAATTATAGATTTCATCAAACTTTTGCATATTTTAATGTTACCAAATATATTATTACAAGAAGGGTTTGCTTGATATTTGATGATACAGCCGACCCACAGAAAGTTATGTGGGAGAGCCCAAAAAGAATCCCAGCTGCTCATCATGAACTAGTATATAATCTCCCAACGTGGCTGTGGAAACTAGGTATAAAGAATATTACACATGTACCTATCAAATCCTGCATGGGATATATAAATATATATACACGCATGCGCGTGCACACATAAATTAATTAGACGAGACTAATAAAAGAGGCATGTGATAAAATTTTAGTTATGTTGTCGAATCTTGGCTAATTCAGTGTAACGATCATAATATAATTAACTTGTACACTTTGAGAATGGAGCATACTACGTTGAAAAATTTTATCCGCCTGTTGAGTCTTACATGAGAGCTTCGCCTTACCAAATTTAGACTCAGTGTCCATCCGTATAGTGTGTAAATTACTAGGGTATTTCTTGGCCGTCTTGCGCCTTTAAACATTTTTCAACTTTTCCATTTCTCGAGACAGGAACAGATCTCACATGATTCTCAAAAAATTCTTTGATTTCTCGTGTCTTGTGGCTATACCTTGAAACTAAGCATAAAAAAAAAAAATGAAAATTTCCGTCATAGCACATTTTGTATATCTAGTTTATACTAGTTATAAAGACCTAATTTTCTTACGTACAACATACTGAAAATTTTCTCCCACATTTTTTCTTTATTCATGTATCTTATTCAACATAAACTACTATGAGAAAAGTGAAGACAAGTGTAGAGACTATTAATGTAATTTATCCCAATTATTTAACACGGTCGACTCAATACAAATTTTATTTCCAACCCTATTTTAATAGAATCGATCTAGTGAATACAATCAAGCATATATGTATACAATTGTATTCTATGTTTAGCATTGTTTTGGTGACTGAGGGTTGTTTAAAAAATGGGATTGGGAATAGCCAAAGAATATATAGTTGGAAGGATGAAACCAATTTAAAATAATCAAAAACCTTACAAACACCAAGTTTATATCTTTTCATAAAAAGAAGAGAACTCCATGAAAACCAAGGTTCCATTCACATGCTCCCCTCTTCATGTGAACTGATTAACCTATAATTTACATGCCTAAACCCTAGCAAAGTACACTCTAATCATAGTTGTAATTAACAAGTATAAATTAAAATATTGTATAAAGCTTTTCTTCATCACCAAGTTTTGACACGTGTCCAAGTACATGTTAAGAACCCACTGCGTAGCTTTTGTAATATTATTGAGATTTTATGTTTTTGAAATTTATAATAATTATAGTTCAATTTGAGATGCTAAAATTAAATTTTATTTAAATTTATTAAGTAAAAGAATATTTTGATTAGAAAATGAATTCTCTATTTTCTTAATCTTAATTTAAGTGTCATTTAAGGATAATGATCGTTTTAAACAAATCAGCTTAAACTCATGCTATCCTTTTTATGCTTTTTACATCGTCCACGCATGTTATATTTCACATATTTGAATAAGTTGAAGTTCATTGTCACAATCAATTTCTTGAAAAGTAAATTGCATAATTGTTAAATATAATAAACCGATGAGTTGAGTATGTTCTATTAAGAGTGGTGATCTCCTTCATACATTAGGGATGAGTTATAATACTCACTAAACATTTGTCCAGTAGAGATTGAACAAGTATTTGACTTTAAATGTTAAACACTTTTACTTATCTAATTTTCACTGGTCAAGTGTCCAGTGAGTGTTATAACTCCTCTCCACTGTAGAGAGGAGATCACCACTTGTTCTATCAATATCTTCTGACTATGAAAATATTGATTTAATATTGAAATTTTAACTTCATTTGTACATGCAAGACGACTTCCCTTCATGTTTAGAGGCTCAACATATAGTAGAATCAATTTTGAGAATGGATTTAAGAGTCAATGATCAAATACAGTACAATACTTGCTACATTATTTTGATATTAAAAGTTTATAAGTACAACCTATTCGAATCACCAGATTATTCTATCATACGGTAGATATAGACTTTACCATTTTTTATCATGATATTTATAGGTGGCAAAATTGGCCCGGCCCACGGGCCGGCTCATGTAGCCCGCATTTTTTTGGGTTGGGTTGGCCCTAGCCCAATAAAATCGGGCTAAGATGGCCCGGCCCATCTAGCCCGCGGGCTAGTTGGACTGGCCCGATTTTGATTTTGATTTTATTTTTTTGGCTCCTTAACACTAATCACTCATTTTGTGAATAGTCCCAATAAATAATTCAAATAATATCAATCTAAAATTATCTAAGCCAAAGTCACCAATAAACATTAGTCCAAAAATCTTAGGATCCAACATAAAATTGTTTAGATTTAATTAAAATTTAGTTTAATTTAAATTTTAATCCAAAATATATTTGGTGTGACAAATAAATAATTTATTTTAAATTTACTTATAAGTAAAATTTTTAATTTAAGTCAAACATGCTTATATCTCAAAACAATAAGACTAGCATGCTTTTAATATTTGTATTTTTTTTTTTTTAAAAAATGTTTAATAATAGTTTACAATTAACAAAAAAATTATTATTTTGAAAGAAAATTGACGTTTATCTATTAACTAATATATGAGAGCCCCAATTTTATAAATTAATCTCTTTAAAAATCTCAAAATATATAGTCTACATTTATCTAAGATTGTATTTGATGTAATGTATTAGATTGTATAAAAAAATTATTTAAAAAAAAACAAGAAAAAAAAAGAAAATTAAGACAAGTTGGGCCAATGGACTGGACTGGACTGGACTGGACTAGCTTATTTTTGGCTCATACAAAACTGGAAAATGCCAGCCCAACTCAGTTTCATGTGTGGTCCTGTTCTGACGGGTTGGACCAGTCCAACCTATCCCATTTGCCTGAAGATATTAGTGGATATTACACCCACTACTTACAAAAATTAAAATAATTCTAAATCTAACAACTTAACTTATTTATTTCAAAAATACTACATAATTAATATTCTAATGGACCTCTGGGGGTCTATCAGAATCAAAATGAAAATGAAATGACACATCAGTTCCGTTACTCACTCATTCTCCTCCTAATTCTTGTTTGACCATGTTTAGTGTTTTTCAGCAAAGTACAAAACCTTTGGATCAAGCAAATGTTTGATAAATATTTTTATAAATTATAAATAGTAGGCCTTATAAATTATGTAAATAAAAAATTAAATAAAAATTATAAATTCTACGAAATATATTAATAAAAATAATATTTAACCAACTTATAAACAAGAACAAACATGTAGTAAAATACTATCCATATTTGCTTGCCTATAAAGTAAGATTTGATCCATTTGTACTATGACTGACGTAGAGTATGTAATATTTTTAATATTTATTTGTGTTTTCGTTTTCTTTGTTTTCGATTTTTATTTCGCCTAGTTTAATACTGAAAATGAAATCACGAAAATGTTGACCATCAAACATTGTGTCACAATATTCTTAAAAGCCTATACACGATAGATAGTTTATTTGATAAAAAAATTGTCCAAAATATCATGCTCGAAAATAAATTTTTTAGTCAAATAAATTAATTTATAGGCCCCAAAAAGTCTCTAATATGAATTTGACTAATGTTTTGAGTATTATATGTTTAAGATTCTATTTTATACATCTTTCTTATTTCATCGAAAAATCGATTTTGCTAATATAAGTACTTATATAACCACGAATAAAATTCATACATTAATTGATTGAAATGAAATGTTTAAATTTAAGAATTTTAAGAGATCAATAAATTAAGGTTTGTCATTATAGACAATGTTTGATTTTTTATTTTTTATTTTTTGTAATTTTAATTCCAAAAGCTACAAAATCTCATGATTAATCAAACTAACCCCATTTCTTTTTTAAATTATTACTATATAATTATTAATCAACAACCCGATGAAAATTTTTACCCTACTTACACAAAATCAGCATATACGTCTGTCCTCTCCAAAAAAATCACACTCTCTTCAAATATCTCATTCTCAATTTTTCTCTTCACTATTGTTCAAATTTCTTTCACAATCTTCTTCCTCTTCAATATTCTTCAACGAACAAATATCAATGTTCGGATTCCACCGCAATAAAACGGTATATTAATTAATAAAAGATCTTATTATATAATAATGGAAGGTGGACTTAAGCTTATGATTAGAGAATGGCCCATCACATGCAACTCTATTTAAGGCTTCCATATCTTCCTCATCTTTTCAAACCAATTCATCTGTCTTCTCTTAAAGATTTCTCTCAGTTTTATACCAAATACTTTGAATCATCAACTGATAATATACACACATTTGATAGCAGAAAAAAATGTTTAGTTTTTCAAATAATGATTTCTTTGCTCCCCGGTGTGTGTGGGTTAATGGTCCTGTCATCGTCGGCGCCGGCCCCTCGGGCCTGGCGGTAGCGGCTGGCCTGAAAGAACACGGCGTGCCATTTGTCGTCCTCGAAAAAGCAGATTGCATTGCATCTTTGTGGAAAAACCGAACTTATGATCGGTTAAAGCTTCATCTTCCTAAGCATTTCTGTCAGCTGCCGGAGTTTCCATTTCCGGAGAATTATCCCGAGTATCCCACAAAGAAACAGTTCATAGATTATCTTGAATCATATGCAAGGAAGTTTGATATCAACCCACAGTTCAACGAGTGCGTGGAATCGGCTAAGTACGATGAGGCTTGCCGTTTGTGGAGAGTTAAGACTGTGTCTACGAATGGTGGCGCCTACACCGGGTCAGAGGTTGAGTATCTTTGCCAGTGGCTGGTGGTGGCGACTGGTGAAAATGCAGAGCCGGTGGTGCCGGAAATTGAAGGTTTGCGGGAGTTTAAGGGTGAAGTACTGCACGCTTGTGATTACAAGTCTGGTGAAAGTTTCCGGGGCAAGAAAGTTGTTGTTGTGGGATGTGGTAATTCCGGCATGGAAGTTTGTCTTGATCTTTGCAACTATGATGCCAAACCATCAATGGTGGTTCGCAGCTCGGTAAGTCGTCCATAAAGTTTAAGTTCTTAGACGACATAGTTCAACGTGATATCATATATTCTGAATATAACAAAAATCTTGTTAATTTTCTTCAGGTCCATGTATTACCAAGAGAAATATTGGGGAAATCCACGTTTGAACTGGCAATGTTAATGCTGAAATGGCTACCTTTATGGCTTGTTGACAAGATTTTACTGGTTTTGGCATGGATGATTCTTGGAAACATAGAGAAATATGGGCTAAAAAGGCCATCAGTTGGTCCATTGGAGCTCAAAAACACTCAAGGGAATACTCCTGTTCTAGACATTGGTGCAATTGAAAAGATCAGATCCAGGGAAATTCAAGTAGTCCCAGGAATCAAGAAATTCTCATCCTCCTTGGTTGAGCTTGTTAACGGTGAAAAGCTCGAAATCGACTCGGCCATCTTGGCTACTGGATACCGCAGCAACGTCCTCTACTGGTTACAGGTCAGATAACATTCTATCCCTTTTCAACTTGTTTGTTATGCAGTATTGGACCGAACTCGATGATTGAGTGCTGTACAACCCGCCATACCAAACAACCCATGTTTTGTTTCGAATATTTGAAGGAATAGAAACTGTTTAAGAAGCTTCTAGTCAACAGTGCTTACACTTTGTTGATTTGCTTATGTTGATCAGGAAAGTGAATTTTTCACCAAGAATGGCATCCCTAAGGCTCCTTTTCCAAATGGGTGGAAAGGAAAATCTGGATTATATGCTGTTGGGTTCACAAGAAGAGGGCTATCTGGTGCATCTGCAGATGCCATGAAAATTGCAAAAGATATTGGCAAAATCTGGAAAGATGATTTAAGGGAAAAACAAAAAGTAACTACTCACAGAAGATGCATTTCAACATTCTGATTGATTAAATTCACATTCTTTTGTTTGTTTTTTCCTTAAAAAGGTAAAGAAAACATACATTTTTATTGTGTATACTACAGATAGCATATAGAGATCAGTCAGCTCTCTCCATAAAGCCCAAGTTTTTGTATATTGATGAGGCATTTTCCTTTTCATTTTCAGTGTTGAACAAGTTTCATAGAGTTGTACAATTTTCACTTATCAATTACGTGGGAAAAGAAATTATTTCTATGTTCATTCATAACTTTGTCAATCTTCAACTTTGTTGAAGTTTCATGCTCAGGTAATAATGTGGGATAGGTACTTTGTTTGACAATTTTTGTGCCTTAGATTTCTACAAGAAATTTCGCTTTTAACGTTCGTCAAAAAATTTATGTTAAAAATAAAATTTCCTGTAATTAGACCCAAACAAGATTACTGAAGAAAAATAAGTTCAAATTTTTTTTACATTATTTTGTATAGTGTAGTTTAGCATACCATGCATACAATTTTGACCACACGTGTCATGCATCAATGGATAGAACTTATATTAACCACTTTGTCTGAAAGTTGCTTAAGTTCTTAGACGATGTAATTTAATATAGTATCATGTTATAGTTGTGTGATCAAATTTCGTAATTACTCATTTATGATCATTATACTCTGGATTTATAATTACTCATCAAATTTCGTAATTTTTCAAAAATTGTGCATTGGTCAGGTATTTCATGAAAACATGAATTCATACCAAATATGTGATTCTGTGTGCAATGAGGAACTAAAAATCAGAAATGATATGGTATACATATTTTTTAGACTATAATTCAGAATCTAAGAACTGTGATTGGCTGTCAGTGTAAAAAGGAATGTCCCTTTAATCCCAACTGTCTTCAAGTCCCAAGGTCGATTAAATGAATAATGTTTCATATATTATTTTCTTCTCACAAAGCCCAGACTTTTCTAAGAAAAAATGGTCCATATTTGATATCCAACTTGCAAGTTAATATCTATAAGGAGTTGGATGGGGTGGGTGTGCAAATAATAACTTTAGTCCTTACTCTTTGGTGTCATTTTCATTTTAGTCTACCTACCCCTCCACTTGTAAACAATGGAACCCTAAATTTTCAACTAGTTTTTAATTGACTCCACCAACGTGTTAACGTTTTCATTGGATAATAACCACGTCGACCCCGAAAAAATAGTGAGAAAAAACGTGAAAAATTAGGAATAACGTCCGCAGAAAAGAGTTTAATCAAGTTTTCGATCAACTCATCACGATCTTTTCTTTTTATCATTCTTTTATATTGAATAACATCGGCGTATCTTAAAAAGAGATGCTAATGATTAGAGTTGATAGGCTCTTAACATTAATTAAATTCCAATTCTCTTTAATGGTTAATGCGTTTTTTAGAAAAGACACTTGTAATTTACTTTAAATTAGGCCTAGCAAGAGACGTTGAGATCTACTATATTTGTTGATAACAAAATTTAAATAAATAAATTGAACTTCGTACTAATAGTTCTAGGTTCAAATTTCTTTAATACTATCTATTTTGTGACAATTATGTGCCCGTTTGATAGAGATTATAAACTGGTTTATTTGACCAATATTGGTTTTTTGTAGTTGAAATTGTTGACCTTTTATGTTAAAAATGGGTTGAAAAGTCAAAAAATACGGCCGAAAAAACCAAAATGGGTTTATAATCCTAATCAAACAAAGCCTTATGTACGTATTAAATGTTGATAAAAAAAAAAAAAATTCAATATGGACAGTGTATTAAACAAAAATAAAAAATAAAAAAATAGGTGATTGTTAAATAATGTCAATATTATATAATTAGGATACCTTCATTCAAGGTACGTAGCTACACATTATCATAGTATTTGATGCAGTTTTCTTTGAGTTCGACCAGCTTTTAAGAATCAAATGGGATAAGATCTATGTTGTCTAGCACATGCATAAGTAAAAATTATAGTTGTAAAGCATAATGTACACGATCGAGTAAGTGAAAATTAATTACAGTTAAATCTCCTCTGTAAAGCATAATGTACGACACTCATGTACACTTCAGAAAATTGAAAGTCGTGAACGTGAAAAAATAATATTTTCTGCTATATAAGTCATATTAATTTAAGACATATAATGTTTTTTGTTAATATTAATTATATACACAAAAAATAAGATATTTTCAATTTACGTTTATTAATTTTGGAGGTTTTTTCCTTTTTGTTTATTTTGTAATGTCACATCAAATATATTTGTCACGTATGTTATAACTTGTGTTCGATTCACTAACATTAGTACACTATTTTTTCTTCGATCAAACTAATGATTCAAATAAAATTCCTTAATTGTAATAAATTTGAAGTTCAATTAATGAAAGATAAATGTTTAGTAACCAACATGAAATCTTAATCTTATAATAATAATATTATAAAAGAATGATAGTCATTAGTAAAAGTCAACACATTTTTTCTCCCAAAACATTTCCTACATATTAATTGTCCAATATCAAGTAATTAATAATTAGATTTAATGTGCACCCTGGATGAGATTCTCAATTGTTAAGTAATTGTTCAACTTCAGTTAATTAATTATCAGTATTTCAATAAATTGTAAATAGTACCGTCGGTTCAATTTCTCAATGTTTTGAATTTTCTATGATACTTGGTAAAAATGAATAAAATTATAAATTGACATTTCCAATTAAAAAATACACATCTTCCAGAACGAGACAAATTTACTTCAATTATTAGTAATAACAAATTTGAATGCTACATTAATTATCTGATATAAGATTTAGAGTATATAAATATTATTAATTGTCTACAAATAGAAAAACAATAAATTTGCATAATATCATTAACGCAATCATCATCTTTACAATTTAAAAAATCAATTTTCAAATTATAATATACTTGCGCCAAAAATTAATTAATTATCTCATACGCTATGACTATCAATAAGAGTTACGGTCAATCTTTCTCCTGCATAAGATTATATATGAAAAAACCAGTTTTTAGTCACAACTTTATGTTGCATTGTCTAGAGTTACAAATTGTACGGGATTGAAGATATTGACTTGTGATAGGGATGAAATGCCAACCAATTCGACCACAAACATGATTTTCAAAGAGACGTTTGAAAACCTGGATTAACTATGTTATTTTTTTTCAATATCAATGAGTAATCAAATGTTATTTATATGATACTTTTTTTATTTGAATGTAACAAATAAGAAATATGCTCTTAAAATATTTTAAAATTACTATTATGAAAAATAAGTGATGTGCATCGCAGGGGTGGGATGCGTGGGATGCACGGGTGATATACTAATATAACTTATAACAGTAGTAAATATATATGCTTATGCAATATTTTTTCTTCTTTCTTTTTTTATTTGGAAGTGATTTATCATCATTTAGCAAGTAATCGTTCCATCTTCCCTCTTAGAACGACAAGTCTATGTAAAATAATATCAATGAAAAACCTCACATATCATTAAATGCACAAATATATACATAATTTGACTTACATATCTTATACACTTACAATACATATGATTATAACTATATATCTGATGTGTATTTTAGCAAGGTACGTATATCTATATATATCATAAAAAATGACATATAGTATTATCAATAAGAGTAACATTTTAGTTGCTATCTCGATTCAAAAAGACGTAAGTAGTAGATATAGATGATGATCCTAGTTCCTTCGAAAAGCTTCTATAATAACTCGTCAAACAATTTTCCTCCACAAAATGACTTGATCGAGTATGACAAAAACATTTAAAATTAATGTTGTTATCAGCCAAAAGTAACTTCATTATTTAAAAAGAAAACAAAAACTGAAACGTTCACTACAAGAAATATATACTTTTCCTGCAAAATTTCCGCAGACAAATTGAGATTTGTCTACGGAGTTTACTTTTCCCCACAAAAAGGATATTTTGTAGGGTTATGTATTGCTCCAAAATTTTCAAGAATAAGATGATTTGTGCCTACGAATATGTGTATTTTTCTTGACAAAAAATTCGTCACCTAAGATGTATCTTTTGCCGACAAAAAAAATTAAGACGTTTGTAGGCTAATATATAGTGGGAAAATTCTCAAATTTTTCTTGTTTTTTGGTCCCTACAAATCGAGTATTTGAACGTAAAAAAAAAAAAAAAATTATTAGTTTGCGTCAAAGGCTCAAACTTGTGTGCATTAGCATTATTATTATTATTTTCCCGCCTAAAATGTAATGCCTCAAAATCCCGCACTCCCCACCCTTGTAGAAGTGTGAATCTGCTACCTCAAAATATTAACAGCTTGCCTCCGTAGAAGTGTGAAGCCACTGCCGCCTCCGTACAAGTGTGAAGCTGGTGACCAAACCTCTCTCTCTGGCTCTTTGTAGAAGCAATTGCCCAAGCCCTCCTCCAAGAACACTGTAGAAGCGTTAGAAGCACACAAGAGGACAAAGTTAGGTTTGAAATCTCCTTTCTTTTGATTGATTTTTAATTGTTGATGAGCTTTGAATCTCTTGATTCTTATTCCTTTTGGTGGGTATACCTTAATTCTTAATAGGATTTTTCAACCAAGTATTTTGTTTTTCATATAAACGGATTTTGCTTACGATTACGGATTTTGGATTCTGCTGCCACTTTGTAGATTTACGATTCTGCTGCCAAAAATTGGGATTTACGATTGTTGATTTGATGGGGATTCTTATTCCTTTTGATGGGGATTTTCGATTCTGCTACCAATTAGCTTGATGAATTTTTCTGATGTTTGGGATGGGAAGGTAGTTGTTTTTTGGGATTAATAGGTATTAAGAAAACTATTCGAGAAAATTTTATATTTTTTCAGAATCTTGTTTGTTCTTGAGTATTGGATTATTAAGGTAGATTGGACTTCAAGATTTGAAGGTTTAGACCGTGGTTTGGCTGGCTCAAGCAGAGAATGGTGGCTAGTTTGAGTCCCATCCGAGAGAAGTTTATAGTAGTCTTCTGAATTGATATCTAGACTAGTAGTGAATTAAGATATATTATTGATACCCTTAGCAGATACCATTGGCAGATTAATGTTTAACAAAGGCAGAATTCATGATTGTTAAAAATATATATTGCAAGTAGATAGCTCCAGTCCTAACAAGCAAAGCTAATCGAAAGACGGAGAGTCTATGAGTTTCATGAGCATCTCTTACCCAATTGAGTATGGATTACTATATCTACAATAATCAGCCGCTAATCCTTCAAACTTATCAAATTTTAATATCCAATACCTCAACAAGAAAAAGGCTATCCTCTGCATACTTCATGAAACAATTTGTAATACTTCATTTTATCTAACTTCCTCAACTTTTCCTAAAGAGAACGAATTTTTCTTTGGCAAGAGTATTCAACTTAAGTAGCTAAAACTATATTCAAATGAAATTTCATAGCACTGAGTACCAATAACTTAAATCCTAGGTGAACCCTCATATTATATCAAATGAAACATCAAGCCAAGTTTACAATACATATACTCCTGACGAGTGTTGGATATGTATTATTCTTACTACAATGCTGTCAGGCAGAAATGGCAAGAAAATTAAAAATTATCATTTGTTAACCTAAAGTCAGTAAAATTCCCAAGCTTGGGTTGATAATTGATTGTTGCTTAGGACCAAAGGCTATAAAGAAGTCACATGTATCGAACGGGACAAAAGTCACCACTTGTAACATGAATAAAGACTCGGAAGGGAATGATGAAGATCAATTGCTTTTATACTTGAATTTGGTTCACCATTTTGGAGTGTGGATGAATTATCAACATGCAACCACTCTGCCTCAAAAGTTGTAGATGGCCCAGAGTCGGACAAGTTAACAATACATAAGTTTAAGTTATAAGTAAATAGTTAAGTATATAAGTAAACCTAATTTGGAATGCCTTCCCATCTTATTTGTTTGATGTATTATTTAAGTAAACCTAATGTATTCTCATCTTGTAAACTATTAAATTATTTATCCTTTGAAGACAATTTTTTTGTTAACTTTATTATTGCAGCATATTATGTTGTTAATACATGCTTTCTACGGAGGTCTATTCCTCGTTGATGGATATTTGGAAATATAACAGGGTTTTATTATCATGATGATGGCAGGAAATTGCTACACAGACAACATAAGGAGCAAGCACGATTGCTATTACTTGCCATCCTAAACATGTTTAAAGCTCTTTTCCAGGTTCTTGTAAATCCTTTGGTATTTGGTAACTTTCCAATCTTTTGCAACGATCCATGCTGCTATTAATTTTGTATTGATCTACTATTGTATTGTACTTAGTCTAATGTTATCTGGAGTGACGACAACATTCATATTTTCACGTTTGTATTTGATTTTGAGCGCAGACCCAGAGAATGCTAGGAATGGTGCCCGCACAAATAGTTTGTTCTGTTCCATCCATAACGTTCTTTTTTAATTTTTATTTCTATTATCACTTCCGGGCTATGACATTGCTAACTGGTAGATTTGAATGATCTCTGAACTGTGCAGTTGTAGATGCCAAATATTCCACAAAGTGGTCAATAGGCTATAACTCAAACTCTCCCTGGATTGCTCCCACTTCCATCGAACAAGATGCATCTGAAATTTTTGTCCCATGCACAGGAAAGTCAAGTCTCTTCTGCCCATCCTAACCAGTATCCATAACTCCCACAATTTCCTACACAATCTCAGATTCAGCATCCACAGCTAGCCCAAACCCAAGTCGTATACTAAGGCCAAGTCGTACAGCAAGGCCAACTCCCTAGTCCCTGCACAGTCTGGCATTTCTGTTCTGCACAGCAAGGTCATGATCTCCCACTTTTTCAGCACCAATGGGAAGGACTTCATTAACAGCTTCAGATTTTAAATTTTTGGTGCTACAATCATGAACTGAGATTGTTTTTCCATTCAATTCCTTTAGAACTATTCACTTGTTGTTCTCATTCTCTGAATTTTATTATTTCTCTATTGAATAAAAAGTTTTGATTAATTTATTAAATATCTTTTAGGAGCTGTGGAAAGAGTTTTGAGTTTTGATTAAATTATTTAAATTTTCTCTACATATTCTATTATTGTTGAGAAAAATAATATGCTTATTTCACAAATATGCTTTTCCAACGAATAATTATTTGTAGAGAGAAGTAGGTTTTAGACCACAAACGTTTTTTGACACAAAAAATTATTTGTAGGAAAAAGTATGATTTAGTCCACAAAATAATTTTTGCCTTGCGCCTACAAAACTTGTTTCGTGGGGCCAGAGTAACTTTAGCAGATGAATAATTTTGTCAAGAAAGAACTTAGACGACAAATTGTATTCGTCTCTAAAGGATTTGTAGGGAAAGACTTTAGCACACAAATATCCGTCATTTGTCGTCTTATACTTTTCCCCACGATATTTGCCCCACAAACGTCCTTACAAAAAAAATTTGTCGGGAAAGGTTTTTCCCCACAAAAAATAACATTTCCCTACAAATTTATTTTGTATGCATAACATAAATTTCTTGTAGTGGTTATTGCAGCTTTAATTTGTAGTCGTGGTCCAAATGAATTATGTAGAACTGAAGAGAAATTGGGGGAAGAGAGAAGAGAGAAGAAAAAAATTGGAGTGATAAAAATTCAATTTTGCAATAAGTTTAATAATCTATACGTGACGTATGGTCTTTTAAGTCCGACATGATTCGTACGTAACGTCCACGTGAAACAAAATAATAATAATATATAAAATAAGTTTTATCTTATAATAATTGTTTTACACGTGGCCTTTAGTTTAATAAATTTGCTTGCATTCTTATAATAATCTCAATTGAGTAAAATCATCACTAAATTACTCAAGCATTTATTGGTTCATCAGAGTGAAAATCTAATACTATGGTGCATCGCCCCTTAAGGGAAAATTTATGCATGTACACTAGTTTTTTAATAAAAATTGAAATATACGTGTTATGTATAAAATAATAAAAAAAATTACCAATTTATAATTGTATCAATTGAAAAATGAGAAAACTGTCTAAAAGTCACCTGCAAGTGACGTGTTTCAAATTAAGTCAAAACAAATTTCAAAATTGTCAATAAGTTATATTCTTCATCAAATATTCATATTCATCCCAAAATTATCCATGTAATCCATATTTCCCACACACCACCACCACCACCACCACCACCGTCATCGGCGCCAGTGCCGCCGAGTCAATAGAACATTCCAAAATCTTATTTAGATCTGAATGATCTGAATTTATCATATCATAATTTAGCTCGTTAGCCGACAAATACAATTCGGGAGGCATAGACCATTCACAAGTGTGGCATGCCATATAAAGTATTTTGTTGGTAAGAAGAGATAATTGCCTGCAATAACGAGAAGCTATAGCATAAAAGTTCACTGAAGACAATTCCAATTGAATTTTGTGGGCAATATCAGCTGTCATTGATTCCAATTTCTGTGGTGAAACAACATGGATGGGTCTGAACATATGACTGACACTAATAAAACATGCCTTGGAGTGAGATCCAAGCTGTTTCTTAATTTCAACAAAAGCGGCAAAATATGGAAGATTTCCTTCAATAGCACACTTCAAAATATCTGTGGGCAAAATTGCCTCTTTGGTCACGTGACAAACAAGAAAAGAGATGGCTAAAGAATAAGATAATGAGATTGTACTGCTGAGAGATCTATACCATATCATTACTGCACGCTAGCCTAGTAGATTAACTGGTTTTGCACCAGGCTTAGAACCAAGCTCAAATTCATTGTCTTGGTGATAAATGATCTAAATCCATCATATCTTGGTGATAGACTAAATTTGGAGGCTACAAAAATCGTTGGAGACATGAAATTCTTTGAATGTCTTCGTGTATTCGTATTTGGCTAGCTAGTTAGCAGTTTGATTCTTATTATGTGTTGATATGTTCCCATTGTCAACTTCTATGTACCAAGGTGCTATCAACTTCTATGTACCAAAGTGCTGCAATTGCTTTAGTTTTCAATAATTTAACTGTGGATACCTGGTAATGTAGGTTGCTGAGAAAGTTGCGAAATGAGAATTGGATTCTGGTTTTGCTATTGTCCGACCTCCAAGACATCATGCAAAATCTAGTAATAAGATGGAACTTAGTTGATTTCTTGTTAAGTGCAATAATCTGTAGATTAAATGTTGAACTGGACTTGTCTCGGTGCTGGAGTGTCTATATGAATGATTTGTTTGATGAATTTCTATAGGAAATGATAATGTATTATAGTAAATAGTATCATATAGTATAGTATTATTATATTAGTTGTGGCCATGATTTACAGTTTGATATTATATTATAGAAAAGTTTGATACTGTATTATAGAATAGCAACTTGATATTGTATTAAGTTGGTCATTAGATTATTTCTTTGTGTTGTTAATTAGTCATGTGTAATTGTTTGATATTGTATTATACAAAACAGTATCACAACAAAAATGGACATAGAATTTGCATATGTGCTCAGAATTTTCATTAAAATATATTTTCAAAATGGTCTCAACGAGACGGTCAATACCAATAGCTTTGCTACTGCATGCAATTGATTTTACCATTTTGAAGTCGTCTCTTTAGTTTAAAATTGCAATTTTTAATTTTTTTTTGTCAAAACAGTATCATACATCCTCTAAAACATTATCACAGATAACATGCAGAGTTGGTGCATCATAATCGTTGCTCGAAGAAATCTTCTTAGAGTTGTGATGTGCTCTGGTCGCAGGTGGTTGCACATATTGAGGTGGCATCACCATTTTTCCATCTTGCACTATAGACTGCACTCTAATCGGATTGTTCTCCACTTCCATTCACAGTTGTTTTTTCTCCATTGGTTATTAAGCTCTAATAGAACATAAAACAGAATGGGCATTCAATGAAATTTTATACACGTGATTTTAGGTATGGATTAATCAACCAGTTAAGATGACAACAAGATAATTAACATAGTCCTGATGGTTAAATCAGATCAAATACACAAAAATAAGCTGCTTTTAAGCTTAACCAAATATACTCAGAAATGAATTGAAATGAAACAAAATGCATAAATTATAAATGCCACTTACAGCACACTAAAGTACAAAAATTTACAAAGATCCAATAAAAATTCCATGAATCCAACCAGATATAAAGTTTGATATATTAGTATCATAGTTAAAACATTATCTTAATAAAACAGTATCAAAGATAAAAGTATAGTATAAGTTCACCAATGTACATTATATAAATAAAAACAATATTATGGATTAAACAATATCAAAGATAAAATAGTATCATGGATTAAACAGTATCAAAGTATACTAATGCACATTACTTAAATAAAATAGTATCATGAATTAAAACAGTATCATAGACAAAACTAAGAGATTGAAATATTGTCATTATTAAACAGTATCAAAAATAAAACTAAGCGATTGAAACAATATCATAGGTTGAAACTTTGTCATAATATTTCACTATCATTAGAAACAAAGAAAAAATTCGACAAATAGACACAATATCATAGATCGAAAGAGTATCAATCATTTTGTATTATATTCTTAGACAACCTTGTCATAATTAAACAGTGTCAAAAATAAAACTAAGATATTAAAACAGTATCATAGGTTAAAATTTTGTCATAATATTTTAGTATCATTAGAAATAAGGAAAAAAATTCGACAAATAGAAACAGTATCATAGATTGAAAGAGTATCAAACATTTTGCAATCATATATTGAAATATTATCATAATAAATCAATATCAAAGATAAAAGTATGGTGTAAGCGTACTATAGTACATTATTTATATAAAACAGTATCATAAACAAAATAGTATTATAAAAAAACAGTATCACGACAAAATAGTATTACAATTAACATTTTTTTATAATTAAGAGTATGTTGGTCTTTTAGTTCTAAAATGTGACTTTAATTGAATTAAGTTTTAACTATATAATTTTAGAGCCTATAAGTATCAAGACAGTGACCGACCTTAAATTTACCCTTGAAAAATACTTAATATATAAAACTATAAAACCTAATTTTCACAAAGTTAAGGAGACTAGTAGGTAATGGCCCGCGTGTGAGATTTCTTAAAGATAAGTATGGACCTAATTATACCCCTTGGTGACTAGATTTAGTTCAATCCCTAGGATCCAACCAAGAAAAGCCCAGTCTAATCTGGCCCATGTACGTTGATTCATAATTTCTTTAATTGGAGGGTGTCCTTACCTTA
Organism: Forsythia viridissima; assembly: GCA_030279155.1. Taxonomy (NCBI): domain Eukaryota; kingdom Viridiplantae; phylum Streptophyta; class Magnoliopsida; order Lamiales; family Oleaceae; genus Forsythia; species Forsythia viridissima. The sequence continues at coordinate 18,157,405 of CM059034.1, forward strand.
AATTGTAAAAAATTTATTAATATTTATGAATTTAAATGGATTTCATGAATTTGAATAAAATTCCACAAAATTTATAAGATTTCAATAAAATTTTATATTATAAATTTTAATAAATTCTTATGGATTTATATGAATTCGTAGATTTGTAGTATCTTTATTAAAAATAATAATTTTACATTGTTTTTATTCTAAATAGTTCAAGTGACTATCCTACGTAAACAAAAATTTTGAGTAGAATTTTGGAAAGAAAAACTCTTGAAATATAAGTCAAAGAGGTGAATGATGCGATGGATTGAGAGGTATACCAATCCGACAACTGTGTCAGCTAAGTTCTTAGGGAATAAATTAATAAATTGGTCATCCGTTGTCTCTAAACTCGAAGCACAATTAGATCCATTGTTTGGAGATTTACATTACTATTATCAATTTCCTCATTTTTGAATTTAAAAAAAAATGATTAAAGAGCAAGATTTCTTGAAAAATAATTGAAATAAAGTTTAATTTTCACTTTCTTTCTACTTGTCTTTTTTTTAAATAAAATTTTTTCTTTCATATCCAATATTAGATGATAGATACTTATGATTCATTCTCTTCCAAAATCAGTTGTTTAACCATCTTGTATAAAAAGTTCTTTTATGGCTTAAAAAGATCATTTACATGTATCGCAATTGACGAGTAAATCTTTCAAAGTTCAAAAAAGAATTTTTAGTGATATGCTGATTTTACAGTCCAATATCTAATTGCCCTATATGAAGCATTAGGAGTGAAATTTCAAAGACGATGTTTGACAATTGTACAAAAAAATATTAATAAAAATAAAAAAATCAATAAATTTTCATGCTATTAAGAAGAATTTACTACAAAACAAATTGAGAAAAAAGGCGAAAGGAAGAGATGTGTAAGAGAAGAGTTAGATTGAAATTTTGAGGAGTATAAATAGAATTCATAAAGAATTCAGTCTTTATATTCATGAGCTCGAAATTCATGCAAATCTGTTTAAATCTTCTAATTAATAAATATTTAGAAATCCACTAGTAATTGGGAAACTTAAATTTCTAAAAAACCTATTTAAATCTAAGTTGATGACACATAAATTTCAATTGAATCTATTGAAATCTGAGTTATGGACACTAAAATTTACATAGATTTTTAAAATCTATTCAAATTTAAGTTGATAACACCTCCTTTCTATACAATGAAGTCAAATGGCATTCTAATTTTCTTCACTCGTATTTCTCTCAAGATATTTTTAGTTAGGATTTTATCGAAGGATCAAATGGCTCACTTTGATCCGGTCTCCCTCAATATGTTATGTAACTTGGATTATTAGAAGTTATAAGTATTTTCTGCTCCTACCCACAAAATCATGTTTCAGTTATATTTATATAACTATTTTTTTTAAGTGAGAAAACAATATTAAACAATTGGTGTACTTATACTTGTGCAAGTCTAAAAATAATTATGCCATTTCATAATTTTTATTTCTTTTATTTTCAAAATAATCACATAATGATATGCATTATTCAAATAGACAAAACGTAAAATTTAGGGTAAAGTAATTTAAAAAATCTTCTAAAAATATATTTTTAAGTCATCATTTTGACGTATATTTCACGTTTGATCAATTTAAACTTATCGAGTATAACTTGTGTGGAAAAAATATATATTTTAACGATAACTCTTAAAATTATAATTATTTATAATATAGTATTTTCTTCTAAACATTAATAAGCTAGCAATTAAACTAAACTAAAGAACTCAATATATATCATTAAATTTGTTACCACCCAATTTTAATAAGACATCTACGTCATCAAAGGACCCTAGGCCCATTGAAGACCAAAGTTCAGCCTCGCAAAAGTCTCATAAGCCCAACGAGGACATCTTGAATTCGTAAAAGCTTCGAAAGCTCAGTAGCATATCAGCGCTCTTGAACGAGAGTGCAGCAAAGCCTATAAAAGGTGTTCAACTCTCATGGCTGATCCTGTGAGCTTCGACGGGCTTCAAATCCATAGTAATTCGCGGGCAGCGTAATATTTCAAATACGTTTGATTGGCACATGAATTCTCACATGGAAAACAAAATATCAATCTCCTAAAGATCAGACAACACAATAAGGAAAACCAAATCAAATAAAGGGCTAAAATCTAGGAGATTGTATTGACAAACCAATTATCCTTGTCCCATAAGGAATGAAGATCCAATCAGATATCTAATTGATTATTTTTCTAAATCAATTAAAACTCTGAGGTTATAAATACTACATCTCCGGTTGTTCTAAAGTACGCATTATTCTTACCCTTAAACTATACTCAAATTTTGGTCTGTTTGTCTCTCCCACATCCAAATGCACACCACTTTCCCGTATATTATTCTATATACTCGTCGAAGTACCAACAATCGCCGACCTCTTTTTTTCCGGTAATCTTGGTGTCTAACGGTCGTCTTAGTGTACAGGTAACATACATGCTGGCAGAGGATTGACTGGATATCTATTGACATGTGGATAATGCAGATTCCGACTTCAACAAAATTCTTATTATTATAACTAAACTTTAAATTGCAAGTATTAAAGAGATAGTGGTGATATAGCTCCCACAGTGTGCACTAATTATGGTAACCACTGTCCACGTGGTATCACTACATTGTTCACTTTTTAAAAAGTGGACAATGCGGTGATGCCATGTAGCAGTTGACACTATAATTAGTATTCACTGTGGGTGCTATATCACCACTCATTAAATAGAATGCAATAATAATAAGATGATAGATAAAATTTTAATTTTTCACTAATATTGGGGATTTAAGGATTTTGGTGTAAATGGTTCCTAACGTATGTCCTTATTGTGATTTTGGTCCCTAACATTTTATTTTTTGCTAGAAAGTCCCTAACCTATACCACTATGTACGAAATTGATCATATGGACTGATTCCATCCAAATTTGCCGTCAGTTGGGTGCATGGTCTCTTTTAATTTGTCTTTATTTGTATGGTTAAATTGGTCAACTCACCTTTTTTTTTTCTTTTGTTCATTCCCGCCTATATAACCTAAACCATACTCGCCAAGTATATGTTGTTGGTGAAAACTGCTAAAGCTTGAAGTATGGTGTTTGATTGGAATTGGAAAAAGTAAATAGAATCTAATATTTGTCAGTGTGGGCTACCATTGGAGAAGAAGACTTCATGAATAGATTTGAACATTGGTAGACATTTTCTTGCTTGTCAGAGAAGACGAGTGAGCCATTATTGGATGAATGAATGAAAATAAGATCAAATCTCTTTGTTTAACACTGTCTTTTGTTTCATTATGTTGAATGTGTAGAGATAATGCATAGATAATCTCTAATTTTTTCAGTATAGGTGCATGAATAGTCCCTAACCTTTTCAGTAGAGGTGCACAACTGGTTCCCAATGTGTGTAAAATGGTGCACTATTAGTTCTCAACCTATTGAAAAAGTTGCACGAATATTCCTCTCTAACCAATGATCCCTACCAATGATACATTGAACATTCAACCATCATCTCTCAACCATGCCAACAATCTCCAAACTCAACCTATCCATGCACATATCCAGATTCAAAAAATGCACCAACATGTTAAATTCGAACATCACACATATGACCACCAACAATGACATTTACTACAACATATCATGTATCAACCATTCAAAAATTCAGATAAATTCAAAAATCCACTAATTTTTTGCTGTTTTTATTATTTGGAAAACTAGTCCTCAAATTTGAGTGGTGGGAGTTTTTTTTTTTTTCAAAATTCCCATACTATTGTTGGGTAATGTGAAGAGACGCAAAGTAAAAATAAATATGAGTTGACCAATTCAACCTTGCAGGTAAATGCAAATTAAAAGAGATTTGAGACCACGCACTCGACTAATGGTGAATTTGGATGGAATCCGTTCATAGTGACCATTTTTGCACCCAATGGCATAGATTAAAGACCTCTTAGCCAAAAATAAAAAGTTAAGAACCAAAAACACACTAATGACATACGTAAGAGACTATTTATAACAAAATTCCTTAATATCGTCTAATCACCGAAGGGAGGTTTTCTCCACCAGAGACAAAAAAAGTAGTATATATGTCATTACATCTTCATCTCTCTCAAATAAAAACACATATCTCTCTCTCAATTTCTCTATGTTCTTCAAAATCAAACCCCCCCTAAAATAAAACGCTTCCTCTCTCAATCAACAGATTCTTTTCAACCCATCGATCTATTAAAATTCTCTACTACAGTCGAATTCCACTGCAAAGAAAAATAGTATACTAATATTATGGGAGAAAAAATCTTAGTTGCGCGGAGTTGAAAAAATCCTTTTTAAGTATTGGGTCGAAAATTATAGGGCCGTTGCCCAGGATCCGGCCCACATTTTTTGCTTTTTCTAGTAGAAATATGATTGGTGGGCTGATTCCGGCAAGGCTCTACCGGAATACAAAACCCATTGGAAAGATCGAAATACTAGCGATTGATGAAAGGAAGCTGAAAAGGTGGAGAATGGCGTCAATGGGTCTCACTGTTCGAGCCTTTAACTCTCTTTCACTCTCTACAACTTCTTCCCTTCATAGGAACCAAATTCCTACTCTCTCTCACCTCCCCATTTATAGCTCAAATCCACCCTTGTATAACAAAAATAGCTTCAAATTTAACGGAAATGCAATATCAAGAACAAGAAATGTGGGAGTCACCAAGATTCGGGCGATGTCGTCCGATTCATTCGAATCTGCGCTGGAAGACACTGTGAAAAAGACTGTTAGTGAAAACCCCGTTGTGGTTTACTCCAAAACTTGGTGTTCGTAAGTAGTGCAAGCAGTGAATATTTTTATTTCCCATTTTTTCTTGTGTACTCTTATAGCCTCTTTTAGAGTTTTCCTGCCTTTTCCTTTTTTATTGTGAGTTTTAATTGTTTCTTGAAGAAAATTGAAATTGGATTTCTTGAATTTTGTGCTAAAGGTACTCTTCTGAGGTCAAATATTTATTCAAGAGCCTTGGTGTGGAGCCACGTGTTATTGAATTGGACGAATTAGGTATGTTTTGATCGTTATACAAACTTTTTTTGTGGTTGTGTTCGTGCAACCGATTGAGTGCTTGTGGAAGATTACTGCATATGTTTAATGGAATGCGGTTATTTTGTGAAGTTGATAGATACGTCGACTGAGAAAATTGGGATTTATATTAATAGGTTGTGAGTTTCAAATGTGACTGTCATTGAGATTAATGCAGGAGAAAGCAACTAAAATTGCTGCTTGTTGCTAGGACTAATACGGTTTATTTCGAATTTTGTCTTCTTGTACTGAAAAGAGGTTTTGATTACGAGCCTTTAACCAATCTCTCTAAGTATCACCCTGTGGTTAAAAGGAATTTGGCTAGGGTGTCCATTTTTAATAGGCGTGATTAGACAATTTAATGAACCGTGTTACTGGATATGAAGAGAAACACTTTTGTTTCATTACAAATGTGACTAGCATGTTGTTTTTGCATTGATTGTTGATGGTCTTTGGAAAGCTTGAACTGCATCTCTATTGACATAGTTGATGCAAGTTTTTTTTCCAGTGACGGCTAAACTTGTCAAACTTCGATTTGCCTCAGGTTCTGACTGATGTCTAAATTATGTATTTTCTTGAGAAAATAGAAAACATCCATTGAAGTCTGTTTTTGATCAAGAAAACTTTTTTTAAACAATGGTCGTAGACGGTGGCGGCGTCTAGAATCAAATCTAATGAGATGATAAATGTGACGACCCGAATCCTTAACGATCCAAGTGTCACTAAATCGTAAATTAAAACTACTTTGAAGGGACTTAAAAGTAGAAATAGAATTATTAACACAATAAACTAATAATAAAAGTATTTATCATAACAGACTAAACTTTCAAATAGTATAATTAATTTAATAAAATTTAACTTAAATATCTTTAATACTTAAATCTAAAAAAAATAACATTGACTCCATAAATATAATTTATTAAAAACTCCTGCAACCATAAGTCATCTCCATACCAACCATCTCGAACTGCTAATTTTCTAAAAAACATGAAATAAACATAACGTGAGATAAAATCTCAATAAGTGTACGTGAGTAATATTCTTTTATTGTATATGTATTTCAACGAAAAAATCATATTTGCATAAGAAGACACGAAAATTAGACCAAACTTAGATAGTACCAGTTTTTGTGCGTAGCGCTAATGGACTCCAATCCATTCTTACATAACATGGACCCATAATATAAACATAGCCGTGAAATAACATATAAAAAGAATTACTCTTAGTCAACATAACAGCATACTTACCTTATGCTTGAAACTTGAAATAAAGTAAAATCACTTCAAGAACTTGAAATTCTTTTCTCTTTTTTCTCTAATTCTAATGATAAAAAAAGATTGTGTGTTTGTGTATTTTTGGTTTACACAAAGGGTGAGTATTTATAGGAGAAGTTGAGGTTTGCCATGCATAGAAACTTTAAATTTCATTAATTACTTTCCTATATTACATGTATGTATTATAGTTTCTTACCTTAAATTTTATGCATGATTAGATGCTAATTTAAGCTAATTATATAATCATATATAATTATATATATATGATTGCATGCATGATCAGAGACTAATTTAAGCTAATCACATAATCATATGCAATCATATATATATATATATATATATATATATATATAATTACATGCATGATCAGAGACTAATTTAAGCTAATCACATAATCATATGCAATCATATATATATTAGTATCTAATCACTATTTTATCTACTATATATATAAAAGAGAGCATTAAATATATATATTAATACCTTATATTATAGAGTAATGCTATTTGCAGTCGCTCACTACCGGTAGTCATCCTATTTATCATTACTCAATTGGATGAATTATTCATAATTAATGGCTATAAATACATTACTTAATTAGAGTAAATAATTCATCCAATTGAGTAATTCCACGTAGGATGACTAACGATAGTGAGCGATTGCAAATAGCATTATTCTAAATTATATACATGATTTAAACTAATAACATATATATATATATATATATATATATATATATATATATATATATATAATCAACTAATTTATCTACCATATATATGCAATATGACATTAAATATATCTATTTTTAGAAAATTATTAGCAAGCAAGATTACTGTTCACAACACTATCCATAGGATAAAAATATGCATAAATCTAATAATTACAGTTAGGTCCTCAATTATGAGCAAACCTGTAATTTGGTCCCTAGATTTTCGTATTTGTACAATTAAGTCTTAAATTCTAATTTTAATGGCTAGTGATGAAATTTTAGGATGTTACAATAAATGCTGAAGCTCTCTCCACTATTGAAATTACTATGCAAAGCCAAGAAGGGTTCCATATTTTGGTTGAATTTCTTATTGTTATTTTTTTAATTGAATCAGCTTAATCTGGCTATAGCTCCTGAGTGTCTCCTTTCATAGAGGCGTTCTCTTATATATAAGATGAAAATAGGTTTACATGTCAGCAAGAATACAAGGATATGAAGATGAATATATTAATTACAGCTTAAAAGAGCTTACAACCAATTAGTGTATATATACAACTAGGTAAGGAAGAGAGATGACAAAACTAACAAAACAAGGAAGGTTATAGATTGCTATACACCTAGGCCCTAGCATTAGAGACGGATCAAGGGCCGTGAATAAAGAAAATGTTTCTGATTCATTTACTCTAACATAACAAATTTTGAAAGTGAGAAAAAATGGTTACAACAGAAGGTACTGACTCCAGCTTGTCATGTGCAGGGTCGGAACCACCTAGGGCCCCACAACCATTCAGTGCTCAAAAATTTTGGTCCAATTTTTTTCTTTTAAATCAACCTACTTACTTATGAAATGAGCCTAAATAGAAAACAGGCCAAATTTAACATACATTATCTACCTTAATCTAGTCTTTAAATTGTAGACCATGCAATTTTCCATTTAAACCTTATTTTAGAAATATTTATCTTGAATCAAAACGATTTTTTAAATTGTTAGGAATGGAGCAATAAATAAAAAGATGAAAAATAAAGAAAACAAGAATTTATACATGTTTGTTTCAATGTGAGACTACGTCATATTTTCAGCCGCTACAGTATTTTCACTATAATGAATAATGATCTTTGTTTACAAAAAATTATTCCTATATAGAATAACATAATGAAAGTTCACTAATTATAATAAAACTCTAAGTCAACCTAATGAAGATTCTCTAGTTTAATGAAATATTAGGACAACTTAATTGCGAAGACAGAATCTCGAAAAACACTCTTACTTAAGCTAATAAAAATACCGCAGACCTTTCTCGGGAGATGGGCTGCCTGCCCCCTCTTCCAACCCCCAAAGTCGATCCACTCTCAGCTTTATGTAGCACAACAAATTAGGCTCTACAGCTTAACACAAATTCCAATTATTTTCATTCAGTGAAGAAGAAGAAAAAGGTACCATTTTTTGGCTTGTAAGTCTGTCAAAAATTTATATTTTAAAACATCTCACTTTATTAAAAGCCCCATTTAAATTTTCGTCTAAAGCCCCCAAAATCTCAGGGCTGGTCCTGGTCATGTGCATGTGGTTTTCTTCACAATGTCATATTGACAATGATAAGGATCATTTGATGGTAGATCGTGATCCCTCTAATTGGATAAAAGTTGGGAAGGAAAGAGAAAATGAAGTAAAGCATCCTATTCCCCTGTTCATAAGGCGGCGAAGGAAAAGTTCAGCGGCATCCCACCTTATGGGCCACATTTTGAATCCATCTGAATCTGAGGGGTTAGAGGAGGTAACTATAATAACGTTGATCATAATTTAAGATAACTAATATCAAACTAAATGTATGCAAAAAGAACAAGTCTCTCCTCTCTTATTCCCTCTTCCTTCTAACTTTTGCTTCTTTCCCTTCCCTCTCTCTTTCTTGTACCAAACAGCATAAAAGTGAGGAAGTGGACTTCCCATTGAGAATGTCCTCCATCTTCCTTCCCTTTATTGAACCAAATGCGAGCTATGTTCTCTCGTACTGAACCGATTTCTCTATCACAATTAAAAATGTCAGGCACCCAATTCCTTGTACATCATGATCCAGGTTGGTGGAGAGTTGTTCCAACCATAGGAAACTATCTGGCTCCCTATTTGGAGCCATCCAATCAACTCGTCTGTTGTTGTGTCTTGAGATGTCCTGAACTTTCATGTCCAACGCATGCCACCAATCTTTCCACATCTTCTGTGATATGTTTATCGTGATGTCAACTAGAATCCATATCCTCACCACTAGTTCAAAATCACTTTTAACCTCCAAGAGTGGGATTCTCATTTCCATGGCTTGTTTTTGACCCAATCCTTTAGCCAAAGAGAAACATGTTTAATAGCCGACTGCTGTGAAGCGCAAACAAGCCAATGAGGTTGGAGTTTCGGTGTTTGACACTATTGGACACCTACACGCACAGGACACGTTCAGATGGAACTCACAATGAACACAATGCTGACAAGTTTCCTAAAAGGAGGAAAGTGAAAGCATAACATTAGGGCAAAGAAAATCTTCCAAACGGAATATGAACAATTTGAAATTTTTAGGAAATCAAATTAGAACAAACCATGCCGGATCCAACGACTAGTCATGGTCGTGAATCTCTTCTTTGTTGGTGATGTTGGAAAGGAATAATGATGTATGAAAGGGGGAGGAAGATAGGAGATAAATCTGGGCCAGGAGAGGGAGACTACATGGGGGCAGAGGGAGAGGGACATAGGCTGCACTGGAGAAGAGGGGACGGGGTGGACTGGTAAATAGGGAAAAGAGTGAGAGACAGGAGATGGGGAGGGAGCTTTTGGAGAATGTGGACACTTGAAGTAGGTGGAGATTGGAGAAGGGAAATTTTACATAAGCAATCATGATGTGTATAAATAAGAATGTGTAGCAGAAATTTGTTGATTGTTGATAAGTTCAGAGGTATGAGAATGGCAAAGGGGGGGAAAGTTTGTTCTCACTAGTATTATATTAGTTGACCTATTCAGGTTAAAAGCCAGCGAGCTCTACTTTTGTTGAGCAGTATCTTAAAAGACCAATTTTTCAGGCCAACTGATCGGCCACCATCCATTTTCAATTTTTCAAACTAAGTAAACAATGAAAATTTAGTATGAAAAATAGGTTAGGGTTCTTTTTGTAGACCAAAAAGAGATTCATTGGGCTTAAATGAAAAATAAGAAAAGGCTAAACAAAATTTTATGATACCTCAACTGTCATAACTGCTATTCTTAAATCTGATTTTACTCTAATTTTTTATTTTTTTTTTATTTTTAACATAACATTGTAGGGTTTTAACTTCGGTGTAAATAGATTTGAAAATACTGCTCCAGGTAGGGATACCTGTTTTATGGGTACGGGTATCTAAAAGTTGGTATCCCAACTATGCAGGATGGGTAGGCATACGTAAAAATAAGGGTTGACCTACCCTTTTTAAACAGAGTGAGCACTTTAACATAAAACCTTATTTTGCACATTAAAGAAAAGATTTGCGGAAACTTAGGTCAATGGTCGGTATGCTACAAACGTACTTCCATATTATACAAAAGACTTTGCCCCAACACTTTCCCTATCCATACTAGGGTTACAAAAGAGGCAACTACATTCTTTAACATTCTCTTCCCTTCTTCTCATGAGCAAAAGAGTGGCTGCAACTACTTCATACTAATGTGTAGAGTTCAACTTCTCTGGGGTATAATGACCAAATATCAACCAACATGATCCAATGAAATCCCTTCCATCACATGTCGCCCGCTCAACTATCCTTGCGATATTCAATGTAATCCTGAGGCATTATGATCTGGAAAGTGGGATATTAAGAGGGGTGAGTACATCATCATACTCGATGAGTGAAACATGATGCGAGTGTGCATCACTTTGCATGTAATGACATGAACGTTTCTATTTTTTTGTTCCCTAGTGCGCCGCACAAGTGGTTTAGGGCTGGGGAGTAACAAGTGACACTATTGGTCGTCAGATAAAGAACAATCATAGGTTTTCTACGAGTATTCATGTGAACAGCTCGGATTGGCTTTATAGAGAGAGAGAGAGATTGGTCGTAAGATAAAGAACAATAAGAGGTTTTCTACTAGTATTCACGTGAACAACTCAGATTGGTTTGAGAGGGGGAGGGGGAGGGGGAGAGTTGAGAGGAAATGAAAAGGAAGACCGAGAAGACGAATGAATCCAAACCAGGGTCCTGGAAAGCACAACCCTCTCTAGAGATAAATTTTTTTCTCCATTGCACTTTATTTTACAAAGAAAAAAAAAAGCAAATGCTGCATGTGAACAGCTCGGATTGGCTTGAGAGAGGGGGGAGGGGGGAGGGGGGAGGAGTTGAGAGTTGAGAGGAAATGAAAAGGTTTGGTTTAGGGCAAGTCTTTGGATAACCAGAAAAGACAAGAAGAGCAATGATGAGAACATTGACAGAAGTAAGGGGGGTATATTGGTGATAATATTTTCAGTGGCCTGCTTGCTTAGATGAAAATTTTGCTTGCATTCTTATAATAATCTCAATTGAGTAAGATCATCACTAAATTACTGAAGCATTTATTGCTTCATCAGAATGAAAATCTAATACTATGGTGCATCGCCATGTGTTCTTGAACATCTGTTGTACCAAGTACTGTATTTTATATGTTGCGTTATCCTACAATTTGAACAAGAAATATTTTTAAAGATTTTTGAGGAAACAAATATGTAAGTTTAGATTTTTTTTTTTTTTTTTTTTTTTTTTTTTAAAATACATGTTTAGTTCCCATTGTGAAGTTAAAGTCACGGTGACCATAATATGCATTACTTTTTCTTCCTTAATTGATTGGACTTATCTCGGAAGGAGTTTTCTCATTTTCAGGTTCTGAAGGATTGCAACTGCAGAAGACACTTGAAAAGCTTACTGGTCAACATACTGTTCCCAATGTGTTTATAGGTAACAAGTGTTGGAAATGCTGTATAATCCTCCTAAATTTATTAACATATTTTAGTTGGAATAGAAGGAGAACTCACATTAGTTTATTTTAATGCTTATCATAAAGTTATATTGTTATGCATGACTCATCTTGTAAATATAGGAAAAGAATGCATTGAACCTGAAATGAATCATGAGAGTGATTGTAGCGCTCTGTTTTATTGATAATGGGATATAAATGATCCAGCTGCTGATTAAAACTAGAAAAATGCACTTTTGGTCCCTATCCTATTACTTGAGTGGTAAAATGGTCTCAAACCTTTAAAAATAGGCAAGTTGGTCATCAACCTTTCATTATAGTTTCACAATCGAAGTCCCAATGACGGAAAACCTCCAAATCTCCCTAGATCATTGTGTCGTCACATGTTCAAGTTTACAAAATTGGGTCTTTTTCTCACTTGCACTAGTATCCAAAAATTTGAAGTGAGGCATATTTCCATGAGAGCCATGTAGCACTTTAACGGAGATTTGGACGGCTTCAGTCATTGAGGACTAATTGTGCAATTGTAATGAAGGGTTGATGATCAACTTCTTCCTTTTTATAGATTGGGTATCAAACGCTACTTGGGCAATAGGTTGGGGGACCAATGGTGTAATTCTCTGGATTAAAATATTCTCATATTGTCGGTTCAAAATATGTTTCCAATTTAAAATTTGCATAGTTTTATTTTTTATTTAATATTCTACCCTTATTTTTGTTTTCTTCATGGTCCAGGGGGGAGGCACATTGGTGGTTGTACAGGTACTTCCTTTTAACAACCTTTCTGATATCGTGACAAAACAGTTTAGCCCGGCTCTTAAACAAAGAATGGAATTTTAAAGTGGTGCTCAACATTCGTGGAACTACACCACAATGTAAATAATTTAGCGCCAAACTGGTAGATAATATTTATATTATCCCACTGACTGATAGAAAGTAATAGTGGTTTTATGATACTTCACAAATGCCCTCTGCGTGTCACATAAACTAGTTCAACGACAAATACTGATGTCACGAATTGTTACTTCCATTTTCATGTCAATTAGTTCTGTGAGTTATTCTTTCATTTCTATTCCTGTTTGCCTTTTGGATTTGTGCAACATTTTTGTCAATGACATGTTTTTGTTCATTGGGCACGAGTACAGTTTCATTAATTAGTCACCGATAAGTTTTCACAGCCTACAAAATTATATAAAAGAACTAATGCATCAGCCACAAAATAATGTTGGCCTTAGCAAAGAGATTCTTATTTTTATTTCTTGTTTTGAGATGTAGATACTGTTAAACTACACCAGGAAGGAGAACTCGAACCTTTGCTGTCCGAAGCTGGTGCCAGAAAGACACAGAGTTAGGCCGAGCTGAATATCTTCGGAGGGATTCCCGGTTCTCACTCTAATGATTCCTATGACACGAGACTGTCATAGATTTGTGTGTTCGATTACGCTATCTACTACTATATCTTGTCGAAAAGGTATCTGGATACATTTTTACTTGTATTACGACGAGATTTATCTTTTCAATCAATGCATTATCTAAGTACTCCAGGGTTGTATAATTTGACATTACAACAAATAAGATTTGAACTTATTTTAATTACTCATCTTTATTTCAGTTGTTATTTAATTTTTTGGGTTTTTTTTCCCCCTGGTATGAAGATTAGTTATATAATTCAGCTGAATTATATAAAGACAGAATTAAAGGACAGAAGCATATTCATACACAAGCAAGCTGTTGTATTAAAATAGATACCAAATATTCAACAGGACAGTGTCACAGGGGGATTGCTACATTAATAACAACATGGTGCATGCTCATTCGACTTCCTGGATTTCATCCAATGCATAGTTGTTTGTAGATACATTTGCATAATTCACTTTGTTAAACCGCACAACGACTGGGTATCGAGTCTTGGGGTCCTGCATATATATCAAAGTCCGTCCAACTATGTTAGTATTGACATGAATGTTGCCGTATGGAAAAATAACATGAATGTTGATATGACATAAATAAATTTGATTCGTTGCCCTTGCACAAATCCTTGATGGTCATGTCAATATTTCTGTTTGTTACTTGAATGGTGTGATTTAATTAAAATAAAATAAAAAATTGCCAATGATGATGTGTGTATGTGTACAGAAACATATATTCACCTGGTCAACTGCTACAACTGAGCCAACCCCCTTGAACCAGTAGGACTCCTTCCTGAGAATTCTCACCTGAGATGCCAACAATATCAACCACTTGTTTGTCTAAGCTTAAATTACAATTTAAACTAGTCAAATTTAATTTTTATCCATTCATTTCGTAAAACTCATAATTTATAAATACTTAAAAAATAATTTCAGCACCGTCAAACAAAATTTAACTAGTGGTGTGTCGACCATGCAATTCCCTTAGATAAATTTGATCTTGATCGGTAAATTGGATCGAACTAATTAGAGAGTATAACTGACAAATTTGTTTATGTATTTTTTTTCTTCAATCTTGTCTAATGATATCTAGTCAAGTTTATCAAATATACATAGTAAATACCGAGGAAGCCGTCACTCACCTTTGCGCCCCTCTTGGGTCCAATCGGAGGTGGCTTGGCCGCTTTTGCAGGCGGGGCTTCTCCTTCAGCAGCAGGTGGAGCAGTGGTGGCTGCCGCCTCTTCGGTAGACTTCACAACCAGCCTTGAATTGCTGTTGTTCTTGGAAGAAAAGAATAGCATACCACTCTTGGGTGCACTTATTGTATTGGCTGTGAAATTTGGTGCCACCACAAATCCAGATGCCATGCTGCTTGTTGCCATATTTTCTTTACTCTCACAATTCTATGCTGCAAAAAGTGAACAAATTTTGAGTTTATTAATGAATAATGCAATATTTCAAAGGTTTTAAATTAATGGGATATCTTTTTACTGGACAATGATCAATCTAAGAAAACCGTGTTATCTCTCCAACCACTAGGATGCTGCCATATGGCACCATATCCCACTGATTTGGATAATGTCATCTACTTATTTATTTTTTTCCTTTTTTTCTTTTTTTTTTCTTTTCTTTTTTAGAAGGTTATCCCTACATGTGTCATTTCTCCATTTTTTGTAATACTTGATAAATAATTTTTTATTTATTTAAACTTGCTTGAAATTAAAATAATTTCATTTGAATTAAAACTTGATTTTTACTATGCCCTTTTGGTTTAGTTTATTATTATTATTATTTTTTTTTTTTACATATGATTCACTGCAAATTTGTCTATATGACTAAAACATTGATATGAGTGTATAAAATAGGAAATTCAAATTAGGTTTAATTCGTCCATAGTTCTCAACTTATATTTCATTTACACTTTTAACTCTAATATTTGTTTCATGACGATCTTGGTAGGAGTTGGGGTTCGAGGACATGAGAGAAGATAAAATGTTTTTTTATTTATTTTGAAATGTTATATTATCACCACAATTTTTTCTTATTGTACGAGTTTTTAATTGCATTAAAGATTCTTAATACATATATATTGTTGCATTTATGTCTCGTCTTTTTATACGCATTTTTATCCTCAATTTCTATTAATTAGTACATTTGGTCCCTGATAAAAGATTATGTCCAAATATTTTGTTAGCATATTTTGAAATGAGTAACAAATATTTTTTCGTACTTTTATATTTTTTTACTTATTTAAAAATATAAGGAGCAAATAAGTCTTTGTATGCCCTTCTAACGGGCTTTTTTGAATAGAAACTTTCATGAGACAAAATATGCTAATTAATAGAAGATTGAAGATAAAAATGTGAAGAAAAAATTTAGAGAGATAAGTATGACAATGAGCAAATATTGAAAACTTCTAGTGCAATTAAAAAGTTGTAGGGAAAAAGAAAACGTACGGTGAAAATATAAAAACTTGTTTATTTTTCCTCTCTAGGTATTTTTTTTCTTTACTTGCTTGTTTATTTCAAAGTTGATGGCAAATTCGTTTTTCTATGTCTATTAATGACAATTTTGGATAGAAATTGTCATGAGAGACGACGACTTTTAAATTACAAAAAGTTGAAGATAGTGGAGTCTAAATATAGAGGTACAAGTGTAAAACAAGTATGTGTTAGGAACCATTGCTACAACTTAAGAAAGAAATTATAATGATTGGAACAATATATACTATATAATGTCATTTAGGTTTTCCATTCTTATCTTTTGGCATGTTGGACTTTAAATTTTTAACTTTGTAACACTCGAATTCCTGTTACTTTTGGTCAATTTGGCTATTTAAAAGTCAAAATTTGTAAATTTCTATTCTAAAATTTACAACTATTTTATTTGCACTCTCCTCTAAGATAAAGAGGAAAGGAAGTATCTCATCGGGTATATTATTTTTTTAGACAATATCAGAGATATTTTTGTATTTTCAAAATCACAAAAACCTCCATTAAAGTTTATTTATTTTAGTGTTCTAAAAAGCGCGTCTATGCACCGTAACTTTTATGTATCGCTTAGGTCTTAAGCACACGTTTTTGTGGTTAATTATATTTTTAACTAAAAAGCTTGTGCATAGGCACGCTTAGTTAAAAAAAAATTAGTTGAAATTTTTTTTCCTTTTTTTTTTAAATATTTAAAATAATATTAAAAAATAAGAAAACATTTTTTCACGCATCGCTCTTGCCTAAACCTTGAAAACTTGAAACTTGGCCTCTACGCCTAGCCACGCTTTACGTTTTTTAGAACCTTGTTTTTTTTAACAAATTCTATATTTTTAAGACATTTTTAAACTATATTTCTTTTTCTTTTTCGTTTTCTCATTTCTTAAAAGAAAGATTGTAAATGTTTTCTTGTTGAAAAAAAAAAACAGTTACCATTGAGTAAGGTCCAAAAATTGAGTCTTCTTCACAAACAATTTCCTTATCTAAAATAAAAATAAGAAAAAGTAAAATTAATTATAAAAAAAAAAAAGATTGTTCTAAATCTAATATAACGAACAAGAGTAAAATAAGAAAGTTATATTTATTTTTGCTTAGAAATAAGATTTTTGTAATTTTTGAAAACACAATGAGTGTCTCTAATATTGTCAGTTAATTTTAGATGAATTTTGTTATTTGTTCAATCTAACTTTCTATACCATCTCTCAAACGATCTCTCTTTATCTACTTCTTATACACTCTAATTTTGTCTCTCTTTGTGAGAATTAAAGTGATGTCTAGTTTGTGAATTCTTGTTGTTCCAGTAATGTTGACTTCGTACTGGTAGAAAGGAGAATGATCTCCTGCTCTTTTGAGTAGTTACATGTTCCAGTATGTTGGGTGTGTGGTATGAAGAGTTTCTAGTGGATTAACTTGCATATTGGCGAATATGTCATTATTATGGATTAATTATATAATATACCACTAAATTTTATATTATATTTTATTTATATCACCATATTTTAATTCATTTTATTTATACTACATAATTTTAAAATTAATTTCAGTTAAATTACTTCGTTAACCAGAAGTTCATTGTTTTCTTATATAACACTACCAAATCATTAATTGACTGATGTATCTCGTCATTTGTAAAAGTGGTGTCCGTATGTATGATGTTTAAAATAAAAATACGTTTTTGACATCAATTAAACGACTTTAGGTCCAATGGTTGTCGAAATGGTTCATACAAAAACGTATTTTCAAACATAACTTTGATATCAAAAGCATAATTTTATTTTGAACTTCATACACATGGATAATACTTTCACACATGACGATATACATTAACAATTAACGTCCTGTTAATGTCACGTCAGAATTTTCGTTAAATAATGAACAGAACGATTTAACTGAAAATAATTTTAAAATTTAATAGTATGAATGAAACAAATTGTGGAGTATAAGCCTAGCCTACGGGTAAAACAAATTGTGTGTTCATTGTGTTATTTACTGATTTTTGTGGTTAATTTGTTTGATATGTGAATTGTGAAGTTAATCTGAAATTTGGGCAAAAGTCATAAAAAGTAGAAAATGACGAAGGCCATTAAAAATCTAATATAAATAGGCTTTCTAAAGAATCCTCAAATTGTAGTATTTATTCAACACCCACAAATCTTTTATAAAATTAGTTATTAACTAAAAATTAAAAAAGACAAAAACGAAAAAACAAACACTGGGCACCCTTCGATTTTGGGTCATATTTGCACAAATTTTTTTAGAGTCAACTTAAGTAATTACAATTTTTTTAAAAAAAATAAAAATAAAAATGGGCCCATTCAATTTTGGGCCCGAGACAATTACCTCACTCGTCTCGACCCAAAACCGACCCTGTAAATAGATATATATAAAAAAAAAAAAAAAAAGCAAGAAAATAAAATCTTTACACTTTTTCTATCTAAAAAACCCAATTAATTCAAATTTGTCTTATAAATCAAGAAACCTACATTTTACTACCATAAATCCAAAGTGTTTAACAAAGTTAAGAATTAACTATTCATTTTATGAGTAAACTTTTAGAAGGTGTTTGATATGTCTTCATTTGAAAATGGTATAGGTCGTCCATACTGATTAATTTGAATACAATCTTTATAAATGAATTTGTAGAAGTAAATCTCTTAAATCCACTTCTCTTAACTTCTCTTGACACATAAAAAAGTGATCGTGGTTGAAAATAAGATAGAAAATTCGAACATAAAATTGCACCAAAATCCCGACTTGAAGATAAAAAGCAAATTAATTCAAAATATCTAAAGAATATTTTATGTATTTTCTAATCTTATTCTTATTATATCTATTGTGCTAAACAAGCTTTAAAATCTATATGAACGCTAGATAGTTGGTGGCTTCAATAAAACGGTCGAGTTTCGAATTTGGAGACAAACTTGTCTTGTCGGCATAAAAGGCTGTAAACTACACACTGTGTCCTAATTTAGTTAAAATCGCACTTGTAAGATTGATTCGCCATATAATAAAAGACTTTTGCCTCTTTATATCTTTTTTCGTCATACATAATTAGAGAGAAGCTTTTAAAAGACACAATAAATCAATATTTCAATAATCTATTATTGAACATGTCCAATCAATTTTTTTTTTTTTTTAAAAGAGTATTAGATGGAATTTATAATCATTGGTTTGGAATTCTAATGTCCATGCCAATACCAATCGTGCGTATATGTGTCAATATGAGTAATGCTATTTGCAGTATTCACTATCGGTAGTCATCATACATGTCATTACTCAATTAGATGAATTATTCATAATTAATGGCTATAAATACATTACTTAATTAGAGTAAATAATTCAACCAATTGAATAATGCCACGTATGATGACTACCGATAGCGAAGACTGCAAATAGCATTATTCGTGTCTCAATATAATCTTATTTTTTCTTCTATCATTAATAATTTTTTAATTGAGTGGTGGGTGGATTGAGGTGGGGTATGGGGTGTTGAAAGTGGATCGAGTGGTAGCTCGTTTATCTAAATTTAAATTATAATATAACTTGGTTAATTAGTAAAATATATTTTTTATTCACACATTTTTTAAAATTTAAAATTTACTACATATACTTATTATTCACACATTTCATATGATCTACAATTTATAAATACTTAAAAAATAATTTCAACATTAGTAAACATGAAATAAGGCATACACTGAAAGGACATTTTAAAAAAATTAAAAAAAAAATTAATAAAAACTAATCTTATTTCTTTAAAATCTCATAATACCTTTATGCTCACGTTTTTTCTTCAACTTTTGTCTTCTTAATTTCCTTTATTCTCGACTAGTACATTTCTTCTACAACAATTTTTAACTCCAACCCATTTCCTGCTCTTTGTCGCTCTCTCGAGTCCTTGTCCCATCTCCCTACTACTTGCGAGCCCTCTCACCCTCAATTCTCCGTGTAGCCCTGTACTACACAAACCATGCAATTTCCACCCTACTATATATGTTGAGGATGAATATTGTTACGCACCAATCCCACCTGGCAGTCCACAGTGCCACGGTGGGCAGTCCACAGTGCCACGTAGGCATTAGCAGGGGCATTCGGTCCGACCCTAACTTTGTTCCGAGGCATCCGACCGATCCTAACCTTGTTCCGAGGCGTCAAAATTCGAGTGAAGCATATTCCCGAGTCTCCAGGCGCCGAGCAGATTGGTTAGCCGACCCCAGTTGCGTGCTGAGAAAGCCTCCTTGCCAAACTGGCAAATCAACATCGAGAAGATTGATGGGACAGCCTGCCATTACGGCTTGTCACGATCATAGCCCTTTAGTTTGCGGCCGAAAGTGACTTTCCCATTAATGCGAATGACGTAACGTCAAAGATGTGACTTAAGAACCCCTCAGATGGAACCACGTGTCGCACATCGAGGGGGATCGCTTTCACAAAATTGGCCTATAAATACCAAACTCATTTCACAGAGAAGAGGATGTTGAAAATATTACTCTTAAGGATACATATAACAAGTCCTTGATTCTAACTATTCTCAAGTATTCTAACCACCTGGGAATCCGTTAGTCCGAGGCCCTCAGGCTTTTACCTTTGCTTTAAGAGTGTTTTTAACCTTTTATATTCCTTTTAATCTTCCTTCCATCTGGACGGGAGGTTATCTGCGTGGTTGAATAAACTACGTGGCAGTCTTAGTGAAAGAAAAACACACGTAGGCATAGGTTGCGTGGGGATCCTGTTGGCAACCATTTTTGGGGGTCAACAGATTGGTTTTGCCTCTCCCAAACTTGGGAATCGGCCTCTTTTTCCTATTCGCCTCTCCTAAACTTAGGACTCGGCCCATACCCTACAGCACGCCAAACCACAACGACACCAGTTGCAAGGCCCGCCACCCACATAAATGAGCGTCCCCGGCCTTGTGGGACTTAAATCCCTACCTCAAACTTCAAAAACAAACATCCAAGTCCAGCATCCCACATAAATGATAGATTCTGAACTTGGGGGACTATTGTTACGCACCAATCCCACCTGGCAGTCCACAGTGCCACGGTGGGCAGTCCACAGTGCCACGTAGGCATTAGCAGGGGCATTCGGTCCGACCCTAACTTTGTTCCGAGGCATCCGACCGATCCTAACCTTGTTCCGAGGCGTCAAAATTCGAGTGAAGCATATTCCCGAGTCTCCAGGCGCCGAGCAGATTGGTTAGCCGACCCCAGTTGCGTGCTGAGAAAGCCTCCTTGCCAAACTGGCAAATCAACATCGAGAAGATTGATGGGACAGCCTGCCATTACGGCTTGTCACGATCATAGCCCTTTAGTTTGCGGCCGAAAGTGACTTTCCCATTAATGCGAATGACGTAACGTCAAAGATGTGACTTAAGAACCCCTCAGATGGAACCACGTGTCGCACATCGAGGGGGATCGCTTTCACAAAATTGGCCTATAAATACCAAACTCATTTCACAGAGAAGAGGATGTTGAAAATATTACTCTTAAGGATACATATAACAAGTCCTTGATTCTAACTATTCTCAAGTATTCTAACCACCTGGGAATCCGTTAGTCCGAGGCCCTCAGGCTTTTACCTTTGCTTTAAGAGTGTTTTTAACCTTTTATATTCCTTTTAATCTTCCTTCCATCTGGACGGGAGGTTATCTGCGTGGTTGAATAAACTACGTGGCAGTCTTAGTGAAAGAAAAACACACGTAGGCATAGGTTGCGTGGGGATCCTGTTGGCAACCATTTTTGGGGGTCAACAGATTGGTTTTGCCTCTCCCAAACTTGGGAATCGGCCCCTTTTTCCTATTCGCCTCTCCTAAACTTAGGACTCGGCCCATACCCTACAGCACGCCAAACCACAACGACACCAGTTGCAAGGCCCGCCACCCACATAAATGAGCGTCCCCGGCCTTGTGGGACTTAAATCCCTACCTCAAACTTCAAAAACAAACATCCAAGTCCAGCATCCCACATAAATGATAGATTCTAAACTTGGGGGACTATTGTTACGCACCAATCCCACCTGGCAGTCCACAGTGCCACGGTGGGCAGTCCACAGTGCCACGTAGGCATTAGCAGGGGCATTCGGTCCGACCCTAACTTTGTTCCGAGGCATCCGACCGATCCTAACCTTGTTCCGAGGCGTCAAAATTCGAGTGAAGCATATTCCCGAGTCTCCAGGCGCCGAGCAGATTGGTTAGCCGACCCCAGTTGCGTGCTGAGAAAGCCTCCTTGCCAAACTGGCAAATCAACATCGAGAAGATTGATGGGACAGCCTGCCATTACGGCTTGTCACGATCATAGCCCTTTAGTTTGCGGCCGAAAGTGACTTTCCCATTAATGCGAATGACGTAACGTCAAAGATGTGACTTAAGAACCCCTCAGATGGAACCACGTGTCGCACATCGAGGGGGATCGCTTTCACAAAATTGGCCTATAAATACCAAACTCATTTCACAGAGAAGAGGATGTTGAAAATATTACTCTTAAGGATACATATAACAAGTCCTTGATTCTAACTATTCTCAAGTATTCTAACCACCTGGGAATCCGTTAGTCCGAGGCCCTCAGGCTTTTACCTTTGCTTTAAGAGTGTTTTTAACCTTTTATATTCCTTTTAATCTTCCTTCCATCTGGACGGGAGGTTATCTGCGTGGTTGAATAAACTACGTGGCAGTCTTAGTGAAAGAAAAACACACGTAGGCATAGGTTGCGTGGGGATCCTGTTGGCAACCATTTTTGGGGGTCAACAAATATAAAATCGAATGTCGATTTTAATTTTTTTATTTTGACCGTTTAAAGAAGAAGAATGTCTTTTACAATAAAAATATTTAAAGAATTTCACATAAAAACATGTTCTTTTAAACTAAAAATTAGAAAATAAAGCTATTTTTACTATGGCCATTTGAACAATTCATCCTTCAAAAAGTTGGAGTAAAATGAAAGAGAAATATTGATATACATACTAAAATAATAAAATTAAATATCTAATTGAAACCATATTTATATTTATGTAAAATATCTCTAATTTTATCTTTACACTTTATATCTACATTTCGATGAGTTCGATAAAATAAATTTCTATTAAATCGATGATACAAATAACGTAAAATTACTTCTTTTTTACTAATCAAACGTGTAATACAAAATCGAGACAATATTAATTATATGTAACAATTTATTATTTCCTACATATTTACTCTCATATTATTGACATTTATTTGTTATTACCTCTTCAGATATTGCCTTATGGGGGATTAGCATTACCAAATTAAGTTAGCAAGGAGTTAATGTGTCCATAAACTTCACATTTATAAATAACAACTTTAGGGCACATTTAATACATTATAATAAATAACACCTTGCAACATAATAAATAGTATTTAATTTTATTTATGTAACAATCATCGATATTATATGCTTTAACGAGTATTAAACATGTCATAAATTGTCCACCTAACGTATTAAACATTTTATAAACTTTTAATTTAATGTGCTCAACATATTTCTCATTTTTGGGTTATTTTTGTCAACTTGATATCCAACTGTTGAGATTTAGTGGGCCCAAATTCAATATAAATGGTTGTTAATGCGTGTATGGAAAAACAAGTGTCATTTTTGTATTAAGCTCGGTTGTTATTATCTCTAATTAAGACTTAAGTATTCCAGCAGTTAATACTGCGTTGTCGAGTGTCCACGTAGGACCAAACTAGGAAAGTGAACAAAAACCTTATTATTAAGCTAATTATAAGAAAATCACTGGAATTAATTATTATTTTAGTTTTTTATTACATAGTTGGAAATATGATCTATTACCCACCGATCATCAAGTGTCCACATGCTGTCACATCAATATGTGGGCACTTCATCTTGCCCACATGGTGGGCAATAGATCGTCACTCTACATAGTTGAGTGCTTATATATAAGAACCATTAATGTATTATATATGAATATTAATGTGCATGCATGAAATTTAAAACTTGTAGAGAATATGTAACTTGGTAGTTGATTCTAAAACTTAACTACTTATTTATTTGATAAAAATAAAATAAAATACTGTAGCATTTTAATAAAAACTGAAGATACACTACTCTGAATTAACAGACACGAACGGTTGAATAAAGTCTAGATGTCATGTCATGTCTGTGAGTTCTTTTATGCATTTTGTACCGTGACAGTCTCGACAGACTTTCTTGTCGAACTAAATAGTCGTGTCTTATTGAGTTTGTAGTTGTGAGTGAATGCTTCACATTTGACCAAGTACTTGGTGAATAAGTATTGATAACAGGTGTCATGTGTAAGTTGCACATTGTCGTACAAATTTGCTTTGTCAAATTGAGCGCAACATATTTTACTATTTTGCGTAGATATATTTAATACACAATACTACGAATAATGTTTTGTGTAATAGGTTAGCAATATAGTGGCATTAAGAGATAGGTATAATTAAATAAAAAAAAAAATAAGATCTATTGAATTAAACCTATTATTTAATGTCACTACATTCACTACATAAAAATTTTCTTTTAACAATGAAATTTTTTGTCGTAGAAAGTCATTTTTAAGTTGTTTTGTCGAAAAACGGTCGTCGAAAGACTTTACAAGACCAAAATTTTCGTTGTTAAAAGTAAAATTTCTTGTAGTGATTGTTAAGTAAATTAGTGGTAAACACTAGTAGTGGGAACCTCGATGATTATCAAATATTGTCAAACATCAGGGCCCATTTGAGTTACACAAAAGCGTAAGGATCATTTAGCAAAAAAAGAGAGAATCTTATCTACTGTATTTAATTATGCAATTAAAGCTTCCGTTACTTGGGAAAAGTTACACCAAAAGTTCTCCACCTATTTGTATATGTAGAATTAAGTGCATATTCGTTGTCTTTGACAAAATTGGTATCAAATTTTTAATTATTTAACAAGTAGGTCCCAAATTTATGGATTTTGTCTAATTTTGTGTCTAAACCATCAATTGAGTTGATTGTGATCATGACCTTTTTTTGTTTGAAAAGACATCATACTACTCTCCATTTAATTCAAAAAAAAAATATTGAAAATTAAAAATACAATAATTGCCTTTTTAAAAGTAGTCTTTTGAGATCCAAGTCTTCATATAATTATGAATGAATAATGATCAATCAGTACTCTAACTAAACACAAAATTGTTAGGAGGCAAATTGAACAATGAAGAAAGGCATAAAGAAATGCTAAAATGGATTACAACGAGGAGAGACATGATGTGGACTATAGTGGAGAGGGAAGGAAATGGGCTTGGATGAAATGGAGTATGAGAGGAACAATGATCTAGACTACAATGATAACTATTTAAATTATCACATTCACTTTAAAATAATACCTTACATGCACGTCTAAAACAATTTTAAAAGTAGAGCATTTTTATATGCGACCCTAGGAAGGATTTAACAATATCAAACAAAAAAAAGTTAAAATCTTGTTTATCCAATATTCTTAATGTGTGCTAAATATGTCTTTAATCTATTTTCGAGGGCTCACTCGCTATATTAATTGAACAATGGGACTTATTTGCTGTAAAAATAATAATGATGACTTGGCTGCAAATTTACCTATAAAAAGTTGAAACCGGTGAGTACGTTTTTCTTTATTGTTTATCAGGCACTCTATCCATCTATGGCATATCAGACACCCTCTGTTTCTCTCTCCTCAATGCCATAAGCGTAATCGAAACTGATGAATAAATCAGAATAAAGAAAAGCCAGTGGAGTCCGATACAAAGTAGGTGGAAAAAAAGCCAAATTGTACAGCTGCAAAACAAAACACTCCGACACCTCCGTCTCTTCTCAATGCCTGAAATTCCGTCGAATCTCCGGCCGCATTCTCATCGGGAACTTTAGATTCCGGCAATTCCTCCCTCTAAACTTCAATATCTTAAATCTCTAACATAAACTTCTGTTTCTGAGAAAACAACCAGTTAGAAAATTTCTGCGTGATTGCTTGTTAAAGTTTCTGCGTCGATATTTTATTTAGTGCCTCTACAGTGCATTATTTACGACTCTTCCTTTTGGTACTCTCATCCGATCTGGAAGGTAAACAATTGCTAGATCGACTCGGATTCTTCTTTTTTATATATAGATTTTTCACTTGAGCCATATAGGTTTATTGTTATTATCGAAACTCTGATTTCATGTATTTACTTTTCGATTTTTGCTTATTTTGCTGACACTTGCAATGTTTTAGCATCCAGTTTGCGTTGCTTTTGAACTTTTAACAGTTCGTTTGGTTGGAAATATGCTCATTTTAGCTTATAGTTAGTAATTTTGGTTACAATTATAGGCGATTGCTGGGGAAAGTAAAGCAATTAATTCTGATTCTGTTTCCTTGCGATGTTTTCAGTTGAATCGATTTGTGTAGTGTAACTTGATTGGTTGCTGAAAACAACTTATTGCTCTCATTTTTCCCCTCACTATCTTTCCTCTCTACATTGATCTCCTTTCTAGGTAGCTTCGGATCGTTGAAACAGCTTAATGTATTAATTTAATTCTTTTCTCCAACAGGACCTTGCACATGCACAATTTTCATAAAATGAGTGACATGCGAGACTTGAACCTAGGTCTTTTGCCTGCTAAGCTACCATGTTGAGGGGCTACATAATTCATTTACATCTTGTCTTCTGAATTCAACCGTTCCTATTCTTTTTTCTAATTGGTTCTTCTTTCCTCAGGGTTTTTTTTTTTTTTTTTGGGGGTTGGGGGGGGGGGGGGGGGGGGGGGGGGTTGGTATGAATTATGAAGATTTTGCAAATGCAAATGTTTTCAACCCTCAAGCTGAAACTCTTCCATTTATTTAACAATCAATGAGAGCAAATTTCTTGTGTGCTTCTAGCTATATTTTCGTTCTCATTTAATTAATATTGCAATTTTTGGTGTATTATTGCAGTTTGATGTGTCATGCAGGGTACTGGGATGAATGGAATTTCACCAATATGGCAAGAATGATAATTTTGAAAAAACATTTCCAGGATGCTTGGGAAGAATGGTGAACCTTTTTGACTTGAATGCAGGGCTGGCAGGAAATAGGCTGCTTACTGATAAACCGCATCGAGATGGTGCTTACCCTTTTCGATATTCCTTTCTACCATGTCTTATATTAGCATGCAGTAAATTAGAGTGAGAATGTTAATGTTGATGTTTTATACTGTAAGAATATCATCTAGTGTTGGTTGTTTGTTTTCACAATATGTTTCACATTGTCACATTGACTGTGATGAAATTGAGATGACATTGTTGGGTAATAGTTGTGCATTTACCCTTTCAAAACATATATTTGGAAATTATCTCATTGATTGCTTTGTTATCTAATACCCATCCCAGATCTTTTTCAAATTGGGTTCTGTGACAAAATAATGGCTGGTATAGATAGCAAAAAATACAGATATTGCCATTGGTGACCAGATATGATTTTTGATTCATGAACTTGTTTCTACATCATAGGTTCTTTTCTTTTTCCTCTTTTTTGCCCCTTCTACTTTTTTCTGAGGTCAGGGTTGGACAGTTTCTGTCCTCTTAACTGTGCATTTTCGGACAATAATGTCATGGCCCAAGGGTGCAATTTAACACATAATAACTGCTGCACAGGTTTGCCTCTCTCAAGTAGCCAATCAGATGTAGCAAGGATGGGTCCATCTTCTGACCAAGTAGAGGACCAAGTGGTACATTTTCTATTTGATACTAAATGAGAATGTGCTTTATGGAAGCATATTCTGCCAAATATTTTACAGAATCTACTTCTGATACCGATTATGTATTATTTTTGTGAGGCATCAGATGGTGTCTGAGATGAGGAGAAATTGTTCGAACGGGAAATCAAATGGCACACCCATGAAGATGCTCATAGCCCAAGAAATGTCCAAGGAAGTAGACTCTAAGCGCAGTCCACATAATGTGGTAGCCAAGTTGATGGGCCTGGAAGCTCTTCCACAGCAGCAACCTAATTCAGCTACACAAAGAAGCTATTACAGAGGTTACTCTCGAAGTCATTCAGATATACCGATGGGTTGCCGGGAGCAACAGAATGAGTTCTTTCAATATGCAGAGCCAAATGAATACAAAGATGTTTATGAAATACGACAAGAGTCTCAGAAAGCAAACTGTGTGAGAGATAAATCACCACTTCAGGGCAGATATGATGAAACTATGAATGACAGAAAGATAGCTGCTGTTCGTCAGAAATTCATTGAAGCCAAAAGCTTGTCTACAGATGAAAAACTTCGCCAGTCTAAGCAATTCCAAGATGCATTAGAATTTTTAAATTCCAATAAAGATTTATTCCTCAGGTGTGTGCAAGAAACAAATCCAGTGTTTTCTCCACAGTGCAACCATCTGCAGTCCATTCCTCCAGCAGAGACAAAGAGAATTACCATCCTTAGACCTTCTAAGATGGTGAACAATAATAATTTTGCTGGAGAAGGGAATATAAATGGAAAAAAAATGAAGAAGGGTGCCTGTGTGGGGCAGTTCAATGGGTTAGAGAAACGCCATTCGGGATCTTCCCCTCCAGCAAATTGGAACATTGATCAACATCCTACCCAACCAACGCGAATAATAGTTCTGAAACCATGCCCTGTGAAACTGCACAACGTAAAGGCCACGGAACTGTCACTTTCTGAAACACCAAGGATGTTAAGTGAAGACTTTTTAGGGGACGTAGAAGATGACAAGAATCAAGAATCAAGAGAAATTGCAAAGGCAATAACCCAGCAGATGCGCGAAAAACTAGGCAAGCATCGTAGGGATGAAACTTTGCTTTCTTCTGTGTGCTCCAATGGCTATGTTGGCGATGAAAGTTCTTGTAATAAATCAGAAATTGAATATGCAGCCGGTGATCTCAGTGATTCAGAAGTTATGTCACCCGTATTTCGGCACTCTTGGGATTATGCTAATAGGTATTCTAGCCCTTACTACTCCTCTTCATTTAGCCGTGCATCTTATTCTCCAGACTCATCAGTTTGCAGAGAAGCAAAGAAACGTTTATCTGAACGATGGGCCCTGATGGCATCTAATGGGAGTTGTCTAGGACAAAAACATATGCAGAGAAGTTCTAGCACTTTGGGTGAAATGCTTGCTCTTTCTGAGACAAAGAAGGCAGGAAGGCCTGAGGAAGAATGTAGTTTTAAGGAAGAACGTAGGGATTCAAATTCTCACTTCATTAATGATCAGAGAAAGGATGAGAATGTGCATAATTCACCTAGGAATCTCTTGAGGTCAAAATCTGTTCCTGTATCTCTTACTGAGTTTGGCACCAGGCTCAATGTAGTCACCCCAGATCCAGATAGCAGTGACAACCCAGAGGTTCGTGAGGAGGCCAATAAGACAAGGAGTGTAAAATCATCATTGAAAGGGACGGTTGCAAGTTTGTTTTTCTCTAAGAACAAAAAAACTAGTAAAGATAAATCTAGCTCATCTGTATCCCACGAGGAATGTTGCTCTTCTGGAATGCTTTCTGGACAAATTGTCAAAGGTAAAAATGGAAGTCTTAGCCATAAAATGTCCGACTGCTTGTCACCTCATCTGAAGGAGCCATCGAGTATTGCATCTTCCCCAAATCAAGTTGGCAAGCAGGGCATAATATCACCAGAGGTAATTTCACTGTATTAGTGAGTGTTTTTGTTCACTCTTGTATCTGTTAATTAATGCCTGTCTGTCTAGCTTTGAACGTTATTCTGGTGAAATTAGTGACAAAGGTGGCCTTTTCTGATGATTGATTAATTCTGTTTGAAACAATTGGTCTAAGAAAGCACTTTGTGGCTCAATTATATCTTATCTGGGCAGTGGTCTGACTTCGATATATATTTGATGGTTATAAAAAGTTGCAATGAATTTATCAGCTGGAAGATAGAAATAGGTCTACAGTAATTGATGATGAAGAAGTTTACAGAATTATTCTCAATATGGTTTTTATAATGCATATTGGGCTTTGATTAAGGTTGGTCCTGACTTTGCCTATATTTGCATACTTTCTTGTGAACGTCATTTAGCGGCAATGCTCTCTTTTGTAACTTGGAAGTGTTACTGAGTTAGTAACCAGCATTAATGCATAATGCTATCTTTTGTACCTTGAAATGTTAATAATTGACATTAATGCATATTCATATTATTCCAAAAACTGGTGACCACCATTGCTAACATTTATCTACTTTTGTAGGCTGGATTGTCCGTAACAAGATCTACTGCACCTGGAAACCTTAGTGAGAACCAAGAACAACCAAGTCCAATATCAGTTTTAGATCCATTCTTTGAAGAGGAAGAACATACAACACCAGACTCTACTCGTCATATCAAGCCAGACCAACACAGTAAAATTCCTCAGCTTTCAAATATTCTTCTTTATGTGTTCGTTTCTATTGTAATCTCTAATTGATTTCCTTGTATCCCCATCCCTCTCATCCAAATAAACAGGTCTCGAGTTTCCAGTTCATCATATTAAATCAAACTTGATTGACAAATCACCACCCATAGGATCTATTGCTCGTACTCTGTCATGGGATGATTTGTATGTGGATACAGCGTCTTCATATCATTCAAAACCGTCCTTGCTCACACAAGCAGCTGAGGAAGAAGAACGAGAATGGTTTTTCTTTGTTCAGACATTATTAACAGCAGCTGGTCTCATTGGTGAGGTACAATCAGACTCAATTTTGGCTACATGGCATTCATCTGAAAGCCCACTTGACCCATCATTAAGGGACAACTACACTGATTTTCAAGGCAAGGAGACACTGCATGAAGCCAAGCGAAGGCAAAAGAGATCAACTCAAAAACTCGTGTTTGATTGTGTCAATGCAGCGTTAGTGGACATTGCAGGATATGGGTTGGACTCGTGGCAAAGAGCCAATGCATCATTAAGAATGGTGGATCAGGTGTGGGCCCGCATTAATACGTGGATTTCTGGTGATTTTATGGGCGATTGTGGGGACGATTACTGCCTGCTGGTGGAGAGAATGGTGAGAAAGGAGGTGTTGGGGAAGGGGTGGGTGGATTGTTTGAGATTGGAGATGGATAATTTAGGGAAGGAAATTGAAGGGAAGTTGCTAGAAGATCTTGTGCAGGAGGCTGTGGAGGAAATGACAGATAGGATATGATGAGGTATTTATCCTTTTTCGTAGCTTATATTCTTTCTTTATTACATCTCAATTATTTGTGTATTATTATATTTTCATTATAATGGTCACAGCCAATCTCTAATTTAGTGGTGCAAATCTGCATCCAATTTATGCGTGTAATTTTATACATTTATTTCAATTTTTCTCCAACACGAGTTGGCTTGTTTGGTGAATTAGAGAGGTAGACAATGTCAAAGAAGAAAAAGTAAGGGTGTTCGCTCGGCCCATTGACACCAGTGCCCTGTGCAGCCTGTGATTAGGCTAGATATCTACATTTCTCCATAAAACTGAAAAATACTTCTATTTTTTTGTATTTCTTTGAGTTTTACTTACATCTAATTAACACTTATCAAAAAATGCTTATTGTCCAACTTACCATTCTAAACACAAACCACAAACCACACAACACCAAACCCTAGCAAGGTACACCCCACCACCTCACCCAATGCCGTCGCCTGCCGCCACTGAGACTCCAGCCCGCTAATGCCGCGACCAGCACCATCAGAAAATTTTGAATCTATATTTTTAGGAAATCAAATTGTTTAGAGATGCAAAAGTTCAGATGTCATTCATCAATATGTGTGGAGCGGGACTAAAATTGTTTAGTATTTGTTTGAAATCTGTATTTTCTAATTGTTTTTTCCAGTGGGCTTGTGCGGGTCTAAAATTCTGTGAGGCCTTTTCTCCCATAGGTGGTGGATGAATGGTGTTGGAGCGGGGATATCTGAAGTTTTTATCCTGAATTTTAGTTACTGTAAAAATGAGATTATTGGAAGGAATGAATAATCAGTATAAGTGTGACTCATTACTATTCATCACTTTATTGCACGTGAACGTTGCTCCTGTGTTCAGCCACTGGAGTTTCTGAAGGATTCATTTCCTTCCCCCCATCTCTGCCTCACCATCAATAAGTAGTGTTTTCGATCTGAAAATTTCAGATCGATCTAGATCTAGAATTTCAAGTGGATTCATGGGTTTGGGTGTTGAAATAGGATTTTTATGGTGATGAACAGTGGCGTTGAGAGTAGTTGGAGGTGGTGGAAGGCCATTGATCTCCTTTCCACCTGCTTGACTAAGGTGTCAAGCAGGTGGGCAATCAATTTTACTTGATTGTTTTATTTGGTATGTCCACCCGTTGACACTTCAGCAGGTGGGTAAGATATCCTGCCCTCTTGGGGGCAGGATATGGGGTAATGGTAGTTTATAATGGACAAAATAGTGGTCGTCGAATGTAATTTAGTTCGACACGATTGGCGGTGGCGGCGGGAAGCGGTAGCATGGTGATAATTAGTGTCCGATGGGATGGTGTTGAAGTTTGGGATGAGACAATAACACATTTACCCTACAAATCAATGCATTCACCTTATCTTTCTTTGGAGAGTCTCGGAGCACGATGAGGACCCGTTGCAAATGAAACAACCACCTTAAGTTTTCACCTGCTTTTGGGGGTGAATCACATTCTTTAGATTTTGAAGGTTGATCTCGCCTGTCAGTTTTCGACCCATCGTTTGAAGTTGTCTCCTGCTTTTGCCATTATAATGCTTCCTCATGGACAATAAATCGTGCCCAATCTTGGTTCCACCAAACCACCAGCTACAACATTTGCCGAATGTAAGTCTTTCCTCCTTGCATTCGCAATTCGGCCTCTGCCCAATGTCTGCAGCTCAACATAAGGTTAACAAGTTTGTTCTCCTCAGACATGTTCTTGATATCAAGCATCAACGAACAAAATTCCTTCACATATCTTTGAACTGTGACCTTTTGCCTCAGATTTCTCAACGATTCCCTCGCAATTTACACAGTATTGCAAGGTAA
Organism: Forsythia viridissima; assembly: GCA_030279155.1. NCBI lineage: Eukaryota > Viridiplantae > Streptophyta > Magnoliopsida > Lamiales > Oleaceae > Forsythia > Forsythia viridissima. The sequence goes on from CM059034.1 coordinate 18,190,245, forward strand.
AAACTGGTGATTCCCAAAGAAAATTCTCCAACTCTGACTTTCCGAGTCCATCAAAGGGTTTTGTCTCGGGCACCCTGATTTTCGAGGTTGCAACTGCATCTAGGACTCCACATTGTCCTTTTCATAAACAAAACATCAGCTTCCAGCATCCCTAGACGGGTAGTCACGTTGTGTGTGAGGGTCATCGCATCCCCCAACATGGACGTGAGTTTCTCGTTTGTTTCATCAACAAGGGCCTCGAAGGCTTGATTCATATCAGTTGTTACAGGGTTCAACACTTAAATTGAATATGTTGCGTGGCACCGAGGATTCACGCCTCAGTCAGCCTAAAAACGCATAATGTTTGCACAAAATCAAATGGAACAAACATCATAAACTTTAAAGGAACATAAATGAAGAGCAGATCCAAAACACAGCGTTCATGAACTATTTCCAAACGTTATTACTCAAAAATAAATGAAACCCTATAATGTGTGAAGGGCCAACACAAACTCTTATTTGTTGCATCAACGCTTAGCCCATTTTATACAAAATTCTTATGCAGTTGGGGTGTCAACTGTGAACGGACAGTTACACACAGTTTCAGCCTTCTAATGAACCAAACTACTCTATAATTCAAGCACTCAGCAACTTGCCTTAACTGTCGGATCATGTGCCATCCTTGTGCTCGACTTTGCCAACTAAAATGTGGACCAATTTGACTTCGAATTTGTGGACTAAAATCGACTAGGCAGCAAGTTGGAATCCATCCATGCCTTGCTGCCTAATTCTAGCCTGTATACAAATACCCGCAACTGATGCTCGCAGCATTCATGCACTACCGTGCAACATTTTACCTGAACTGAAGTTTGCCGCCTTATGTTCCAGTCACGGGGACAATTTCCGCCCATGCTATCAAGAAATCCTGAGCATGCCATCGGCAACTCCGCCCATGCTGTCAAGAAATCTCGCATATATCATTCGCCAACTCTGGCCATGCAGTGCAGTGCTCTCATCAAGTAAATCTCGCAGGCACGGCATGGCTTCCATACCTGCCGAATGTGCGCACTCGCACATTTGCGCAATTTATGCGCACCCATTGGCCACATTCGCAATTACAGCGCACCCATATCAGCATTCTGCTTTGTGCCAATGCATCAACATGAAGCAAGGCCGAAGCAAACTACAACAAACACGGGGCTAACACTTAGCGAGTCGTGCTGTTTCACATAAATGTAATTTGTCCCTCTTTGAATCAAGAAAAAAAATAAGAAAAAGAAAAGTAATTTGTGATTTCGCCTGCTCAATAATAAGTAGTGTTCTAAAATGCTCACATAGGCGTACGCCAAGGCACGCCTAGATTTGATGCTTGGCCTTGCCGCCTCGCCCCGCATCGCTCATTTTTACGCATCGGTCGCGCATTGCCACGCTTAGATGCGCCTAGGCTCAATGCTCGACCTCGCCGTCTCGTCGCGCATTACGCATTTTAGAACGTTGATAATAAGTAATAAAGCAGCCCGTTTTCCAATTGGGTCTAAAATGAACTCTAAAATTTGAGGCCGAGGTATGATAATGGGTTTGAGATTGGGCCCAGTTCCAGACTCGAATTCAGCCCTGGAGTTGTTCAAAAACGGGTTTAATTTGAATATATCATTATTTATACTAAATTAATGGAATAACACTCCCACTTATTACATCAAAAAAAGAAAAAAAAAATTATTGAAGGGATATCTCATGTGACCGATTTGCTCATTTAGAGTTAAAAAAATATCATATGGAGAAAAATTAGATAAAATAATATATTATAGTTCAAAAATACTTGTCGTTCAACCAAAGAAATCAAATTGAATATTAATTTATGTAAAGGAAATTTCAAAGTGTAAATATACAAAGTAAAAATTCTTGTTATCATATTCAATTAATAAGTACTCAATTTTTTAATTAATTAATAAATTTAAATTTAGAATGTGTACTATATTACACATAATTAAAGAAAATGAAAATTTGCAGTGGAAGTTCCCAGTTTATGAATTGTAGTAAATTGGTTTTCACCTTTTTTTTCCTCGACAAATTGACCACAACTTTTTAAATTTGTAACACTTTAATGTTGATGGACGGTTTTTTTTTTTTTCGTTAAAGTATGAAAAAGGCACATGCAATGTACATTGCATTGCATTTTTGAGGAGTAAAATATGTAAAAATAAATAATTTAATGAGAATAAGGATAATTGGACATTTACTTATCTTATTTGACCTAGAACAGAACGTTAATAATCATTGTTCTGAAAAGTTCGCATAAGCTTCGCTTGGGCTTGAAGCTTGACCTCCACGTCTAGTCACGCTTCACGTATCGCACTCGCTTTACCTTTATCTCACTCTTGTCTAAGCTTCGCCTAGGTCCGAAAAACTTGAAACTCGGTCTCAACGCGTAGTCACGCTTTACGCTTTTTAGAACCTTGTTAATAACAATAAAAATTTCTTATTCGTAACACACGAATGGGTGTTGATCAAATTTTACTCGAACGGACGTGAGAAAGATTGGAATCCACCAATTAATGGGAAAACGAAAATATTATTAATCTCTGAAAAAAGAAAGGTGCCGCCTCTCCAAAACCTAGACAAGTATTTAAAGTATTAAAAAAAAAAACCTTAATTTGCTAGACAATTTGGAATAAAACTGAAAGACTGAATAAATGACGAAAATACTCTTCAATTGAATTAAAACAAAAAATTGCTAAAACGGACTCCTAAACGATGGAATTTGGCCTTGAAAGTTTGACAAAATTTGTCACCCAACAAAATTGTGCAGAATTGAAAGACGCTTTCAAAATATACTCACTTATCTAAATTTGACACCCGAGTTGAAAGTTATGCATCCTTCTTTTTCTCAAGCTGTTTTATGATCTTCTCTTCTAACTGTTCTGCATCATTATTATTTCCAAATTTTAATTTGTATATATAATGTAGCATTAATTAGTAGTAAACGGTAAAAACTTTTTAACTGTATTCTAGTTCGTAGATAGGGTGGATAAGTATTAGATTAAATTATATAATATAATAAAGAAAATTTGAACCTATACTATTCATTCTGTATATCCAATAATGAGATGAGGTGAAAGAATTTAAATCTGAGTCTATTCATAATTCCATTTTCTGCACCAAAACTGGTACTGAATGAATACAAGTTATCCTGACTCACTGACATGAAAACTTGAAATATTGCCAAATTAAATGGCCGAAAATTGAGGTGTTACTTAAATGGACTTCTGAGTTCTGACACCCAATACAAGCTACTGCATCTGTATTTTGACTATTACTATTTTTGACTAATTCTTCACTTGTTATTCAACTCTCTTGAAGAGTTCTGGTTCTAATTATGTTTAAGAAATATTTGGATAATTAGTACAAAACGTTTTCACCTTCTAAAATTACTGTACAAATCGACCCTATTGTTGAAAAATTGAGGAATACCCAAGAACATGGTCATTGTTAACTTAGCATCAACTAATTCAATAACACTCGTACATCACAAAAAAAGAGAAAGTGTACACTTCTTCCACTTCGTAGTAATTAGGACCATTAAGTCATCCTTGCATATTCCAATTAAAGACTTTCCATTTCAAGATTATTCTCTTAATTTTATTATTAAATTAAGTGCATATTTGGTAGTGATCAAATTATTTTTTAAGTATTGAAATTATAAGTTGTTGGTGAATGTGCAGATAAAAAATGGATTGTAAATTGTAGATCCTACAAAACGCATGAATAAAATATATGTTTAACCATCTGAAATTACATCCAACATGTGCTAATACTCTCTTCTTAATTGAGGAATTCCTGGAAATATCTTCGGCCAGTACTGTAGGCTCAAAATACATCAATAGCCATGAATTCACTGAACTTGTACAGTGTACACCATCACACTGTATGTACAGAGTCCTTTGAGCAGACATTGTCTTGAATGGCCCATCAATAAGTAGGTCATACGGCTATGCAAAATTACGGTGTGTTGCTTATTTTATACACTAGAAAGTCATATAATTTTGGATGGATAATGTGTTTTGTGAAAATAATAAGAAAAATCATCAAGTATTTTAGTGGTTGAAAGAGGGATGTGAAATGTAAATGTTCAACTGCCAATTATTTAAGAGCCTAAAACAGTCTCTGCACCATATTTGCTTTCTCACAAACAAGCGAGCGTGTAAATTTATATATTTTTTTCTTATGCATTTATTATCGATGTTATGAATGTTATTCTATTCGAGATGAGCATGACCACTTGATGCAATTGAAATAGGATAAATTCAGGGTCGGTCACTGTTTGGGCACTTATGGGCTCTAAAGTCATATGCTCAAAACTTAATTCAATTAAAGTCATATTTTAGAGTTAAAAGACCAACATACCCTTAATTGTAAAAAACGCGGATTTTGAGTGGTGATACTGTTTTGCGGTGATACTATTTTGTTGTGATACTGTTAAACCTATGATTTTGTACTACTAATGAGACATTTTAAGAACAATAGTATTCTCTTGTTTATTCTCTACTGATTAATTCTTCTACCTACCATTAAACACTTTATAAATTTATACTTATCTATCCAATGAGAATCTATGTCCTAATTGAATCTCAAACGTCTTCAAATTCAAGGAAAAAATTAGAAACATTGTTTATAGTTTTAGATGAGAACTCTTTGCATGACTTCCCATTAATTTGAGAATGATTATGAGTTCTTCTTTTTTCATTTTAGCATTGCTCTGAAGTATGTGTTTGCTTTTAAAAGACTCAGATACTTTGGAAGAACTTTAATTTGCAACAAAAGGATGCACATTTATCCCTGATACTGTTTTAAAGAATTTGTGATACTGTTTTGAAAAAAAAATTAAAGATTGTCATTTTAAGCTAAAGAGACGACTTCAAATGGGTAAAATCCATCATAGGCAGCGGCAAAGCCGCTAGTCTTGACCGTCTCGTCGAGACCATTCCGAAAACATATTATAATAAAAATTCTGAGCACGTGTGCAAATTCTATGATCATTTCTATTGTGATACTGTTTTGCATAATACAGTATCAAACAACACACATGACTATGATAACATGCTTTAATCTTTAATACTGTTTAATTAGTCATATGTTTTGTTTGATACTGTATTATACAAAACAGTATCATAGATTAAAACATGGATTGGAATAATATCAATTTATATTAATGCACATTACCTAAACAAAACATTATCATAGATTAAAACTAAGACATTCAAACAGTATCACTTATTCAAACATTGCCATAATTAAACAATATCAAAGATCACATAGATTCAAACAGTATCAAACCTTGCTATAATTAAACAGTATCAAAGATCACATATATTTAAACAGTATCACAGGATTAAAACATGTTTCAAATGATAGTGAAATATTATAACAAAGTTTCAATCTATTAAACTTTGTCATAATTAAACAGTATCATAGATTAAAACTAAGACATTAAAACAGTATCATGGATTAAAACTAAGACATTGAAACATTAGATGATGGAACATTCAAGCTCCTATTTACAACAATTCTATGTCCATTTATATTGTAATACTGTTTTGTATAATACAGTATTAAATAGCATATCATGACTAAACATTAGATGATGGAACATTCAAGCTCCTATTTATAGGAATTAGATGGTGGAGCATTCAAGCTCCTATTTACATAAGATAGTGGAGTATTCAAGTTCATATTTACAGCATTCAAACTCATATTTACAGCATTCTATGCCCATTTCTGTTGTGATACTGTTTTGTATAATACAATATCAAACAACTTTCACAACTAATTAACAACACAAAGAAATAATCTAATGACCAACTTAATACAATAACAAGTTGCTATTCTATAATACAGTATCAACAATAGATATTATCTCATTGTTTACATAACTTGGAAAATGTTCATTGTTTACATAACTGCTAAAATCAATCCAGGTTAATCATATTGGTCAGCCTCTCTTGCAGCACGGATATATCAATGCTAGCTGTTAGATCATTAGCCTGAAAAAATAATCAAATACAAGAATTAAAATTAAAACATAGAAATTAATAACAATATTCCCAACTGGAAATTGATCCAAAATCTTCACCAAAAAATTGCCTAAAAAGTGACACTGCGCCGTAGAAGCACTCGCCGGAGGTTGCCGGAGGTGGAAGCAGTTATCGCCGGAGGTTGCTGGAGGTGGAGGCAGTGATCGCCGGAGGTCGCTGGAGGTCGAGGCGGTGGTCGTCGGAGGTGGAGGAGGTTTGTGGAGTTGAAAGATTGTGTCAATGAAAAATATGGTTAAAAGGGGTTGTTTTGGAATTAATATAAAATATTGATGTGAAGTATGACTTAATTACAATTTAAAAAAAAAGTTTTGACCTAATTTGAAACAAGTCATGTGGAGATGACTTATTGACAATTTTTCCATTGAAATATACGGAAAATGAATAATATATTCAAACGCTCATCACTTTAACTGAATATTGAAAATTCGACACGAAATATGAAGAAAAGTTTTAATAAGAAAACAAATCTAACAACAAATAAACCCTACTCATGACTTAATAAAAGTCCTACAAAAGAACTTTAAAGAAATTGCAACTACGTGCTCGTTTGGTGAGTTTAAACACACAATAGTCCTCACTTGGAATAAAATAAACGTATTAATTAAATAAAAATGGAAATATTGCCCAGAAGCCTTGCCTTTGTGTGCATGTCAATTTTCAATCTCTCGAAAGTAAAATAAGCCATAATTATTACACATGTAATTGTAGAACAAATGAAATCAATAGCAATTGTTCAAAACTGTAATAATGTTTTATTGTCAAAAGCATAAATTCCAATTTAAATATACTACAACTTTCATTGTAAATCCTAGCACAAGAATAAGCTTAGCGACTCATGATAAAAACACAAAAGTAAGCATAAAAATTGTAATTTATCACCTCGAAAGTTAATGGAATCAAATGGGTATTCTTCGTTCTTGAATCTTGATCTTCAATATGGATGAACTTGAAGAAGTAGCTTGATCTTGATCTTTTTGCTCTAAGAAGTAGCTTGATCTTTTTGATCTAAGAATTGATATTGTCCCCAAATATCCCCCTCTTAAGTATGTGAAATTCTCTATTTATAGACGCTTCATAGTCCTAGAAAAGTCTCTAAAATCGTCTGAAATTACGTGAATATTAGTTTCTAATTGTAGCAGAATTCTGAAAATGACGTGAACCATGCGATCACCCAGTGTAAACTTGGGCGATCGCTTGGTTATACACTTGAAGATTATGTTAATGTCACTCCTTTATTAGGCAATTACTTGGTTGTATAGTGGGCGATCACCATTTAGATTTTTCCAGCTTTTCACTTTGGTCCTCCAAAAATTTACACAAGTTGTCCTTGATCATTCAGATAAATTCACTTCAAGCCTCAAACTTTGATTTTTTGCTTTCTTAATTATTTTCATTATCAATTCTTTAGCTTCTTGTATTGTGCAGATAAATCTCAATAGTTTCCAATTCTCCACCAGATTAATCACATAATTTTCGTTTATCTTCCAATTGCTCCAAATCGAGTTTATAACTAAATCAAAAACAATAGAAGACCAATTAAAGATATACTTGACGAAATAAACAGATAAAAGTCCAAAAATTTGTGCAAAATAAGTGCACATATTGCACTTATCACTTAACATTGAACATATTGGGAGCATGAATGTCGCTTAGAAGTTTCAAGCAATATCTAGATTGATTTTCTCCACAACTTCCAACCTACCAATGTTTCGTGATACTACTCAAGTCACATCAGAGAAATACCTATGTCGACAAGTAACCAACGCAATCGCACTATCTCAATGGTAGTAAATGCTATAGCACGATACTCTGCTTCAATAGAAGAACAGAAAACAACAGTCTGCTTCTTACTCTTCAAAAAGATAAGAGAATCACCAAAAATAGACAAAAACTAGTAGTGGACTTACGATCGGTGGGTTACTGTCCAATCAGCATCGAAGTGTGCTCGAAGCTCTAAGGAGGAGGTTGATGGGAACAAAAGACTATGAAAGCAAATACCACGAAGATATCACATAATACGAATAACAACTCCCTAGTAAACTGTAGTTGGAGCAGAGACAAACTAACTAACAATGTGAACAACATAAGCAATATCGGGATGAGTGATGGTGAGATAAACGAGATTTCCAACAATAGTGTGATACAAAGTAAGGTTAGTCAAAGGAATACCATCAAAAGGTGAATATCGAGCATTGGCTCCAAGAAGAGTATCAGCAGTTTTAGAATCAATGAAACGATCACGATCAATGACATCAGTAGTATACTTAGACTAAGAGAGAAAATAACCTCAAAAAAGCAACCTCGATTCCTAAAAAATAAGATAATGGACCTAAGTCCTTCATTTCAAAACGACGAGTCAAGTTAGATTTTAAGGCAGCAATCCCATCAACGTCATCACCAGTGATAATCATGTCGTCAACATATAACAGAAACAGAATATGACCGCCCGAGGTGCATCTAAAGAACAATATAGAATCATGATGGCTGGGTGTAAAGCCAAAAGAAGAAGAATAGTAGAAAATTGCTTAAATCAAGGCAAGGTGCCTGTTTGAGACCATAAAGTGCTTTATTGAGTTTGCAAGGCATATCTAGAATGACGAGAAACACCAGGATGATGAACCATATAGACGTTCTCTTGAAGAGTCCCATTTAAGAAGGCATTTTTAACATCTAACTAAGAGAGATTCCACCTACGAACAGATGCAACTGCAATAAGTGTACGAGCAATAGTCATCTTTGCAATTGAAGCAAAGGTCTTCTTATAATCCAAACCATATTGTTGATTAAAATGCTTCGCAACCTAGCCTTCTAACGCTCAATCAAACTATCAAATTTGGTTTTAATCTTATAGACCCAACGAAAACCAATAATATGTTTACCTGGAAGTAATGAAACTAAATTTCAAGTGTCTATCTTATGTAAATAAGAGAGCCTGTCAGTCATAGCTAATTACCAAAGAGAATCTAGAATAACTTCCTTATAGGAAGAATGTTCAGAAAGTTTGTAATTAGGCGTTAAGAAACAACATAAAGATTATGAATAATAAAAATAAGCAAAATCAGGTAACTAAGTGAACTTGCAAATACATGGAGATATCGAAGAGAATGAAGAGGATCGACAATTTCAAACGGTGCTTGGGAGGTTGTAGGAAGAGTTAGGACATCATAAGTCAACGCATGTATACATGTAGTGCATGAAGGTCAACAACAAGAATGTATGGAAAGGTGGGTTGTCGGTATCATCAGAAAAATGATCATTACGAATGAGATCAGTCTTAGTTACGTCATAAGTATTATTAATAATATAAAATAAGGGAATATGCTCAAGAAACACAACATGACGAAAAACATACAATCTTTTATTAATATGATCAAAACAGCGATAACATTTATGTCCCTCCTCATATCCTATAAAAACACAAATAGTAGTGTGAAGTCAACTTACTATGTTATACTTTAGGACGACGAAAGATAAAGCAAGTGCACTCAAAAACTCTTAGAATAGAATAATTAGGAGGATTACCAAACAACGTTTCAAATGGTGAGTGTAAAACTCCATAATACCTATAATATTTTGTTGTAAAGCTCGTATATCAATCTCCAATTGATATCGTTTTGCAAAGTTAGACTTAGTGTATAACTTCTACAAATAATTACAGACTTCTTCTGCTGTTTAATATTTTGTCAATTGTGCACCAATGAAATGGTCAACATAATTGTGAATTCAAGTAAGAATTTTCGTATTGTTTGATTCCCAAGCATCTTCCTCTATTGCATAATTATTACTGGTACTCTTAGGTATACAACAGTTCTACTAACATATTATCACAATTTTTTACCCTTAAGAAAATTCTTCATAAAAGTATTTCAATACGAATAATTATTACCAATTAATCTTATATTAATAGATTGAAGTGAATCGTCTATTTCAATTACCATTATGGAGTCAAGCAATACAACTATGAATCAAAGAAAATCAAGAGTATACAATTCCAGAAAATCAACAACACAAGAAGAAACCAAACAAATTGTCCTTATACACGTACATCTACCAAAAAACCAAACCAACGTTACCAAACGATCACAAATTACCTTATGAAGAAACTGTCTCAAAAGATCATGCCAAACAGAGCCTCAACGTTTCCTCACGCCTCTTCTCTCTGCATGTGGGCTTCACGCACCACTGCCGTCACCGCGCATAAACCATCACGCATTGGATATTCTGGACCACCTCGTCATCGGGAATCCAAAGCTAGTCACCAACTTCCAATCCGACGTCGCGTTGAACAGAAACCGTTAAATTCAAGTTGCAGCTCAAACGAAAATTGGAGTTTTTTAATGCACAAAAACATTGAGGAAAGCAAAAAGAATAATGTTGAACCAAAAATCAATATATAAATTGGACTCTAATACCATATGAAAGTTATAACAATATAAATCAAACTAAAAAGAGAAGAACAAATATTATTAAGAAAAATGGCATAGATAAAAAACTAGTTACAACTAGTTTATATAATAAGACAAACTATAATCAAGATTAAATAAACAATATATTCTAATATTACTCTAACAATCTTTACCTAAATCAGTCATTTGGTCAAACACCGGCACTCATTCATTTCCTCATCCAAACCAGCTCCTATTTTTCTTCTTACGATTGAAAGGAGAGAAATGATCATCATCACTGTCGAAATCCACTACTTCGCTGATGTCGTGCCTCCGTATATTTCAAGCTACTAATCGTTTATCTACTATTTATTTAGTTATTCCATAGCTACGTCCAAAAGTATACTTGTTGCCATAGTTGTGCGTCCTCGTCACATCACATCCCTTATGTAATCGAGACCGTAAGAATCCGAAAGTCACAACAATGAAATCTACATCTTTGTTTTTAAAGAAAACAAGAAACCATAATCTACATAAAGGAAAAAACATATAAATATCCCTAACTAAAAATAATAACTAAAGTGCATAACAATAACATTAAAATTCAAACAAAGCTACAAGGCCTTGTGTACAATTGCATCAGTCCTACTCCAAAATTGCTTTCTTAAGGTAGACCTTTGCTTAGTTGGCCCCAGTTTCTATTCAATCTCATACTTTTTGGACACTGTCATTTATTAGGGTTTCAACCAACTATCAGTATAAATCCATTCTTATATTTCTCATATGGACTTCAATGACATATACATACAAACACACACACACACACACACACACACACAGAGAGAGAGAGGAAGAAAGAGAGAAATAGGAGTAAGAGAGAGAATTTCATTCTAAGAAGTTTAAACATGTCTGCTTCAAAGTCTTTCACCATCTTGGCAGTCTGTCTAGCAATGATCATCATGATCAGCATAGTTGCACCACCCGTTGAGGGTGCCCGCACTTTCTTCGTGTTTGGGGACTCACTCGTCGATAATGGCAATAACAACTACTTAGTAACCTATGCGCGAGCCGATTCTCCGCCTTATGGCATTGACTATCCATCCCATCGTCCTACAGGCCGTTTTTCAAACGGCTATAACATTCCTGATATCATCAGTAAGTTTTTAAAACATAGTATCAGAGTAAACAAATATCACGTTCAACACTCACTACTAACCATTTAATTATGTTATTACGTTTTGACATATAATGTTTATTGATAGGCCAACATTTAGGAGCCGAGTCGACATTGCCCTACTTGAGCCCCCAGTTAAGAGGGGAAAAACTTCTGGTTGGAGCAAATTTCGCCTCTGCTGGAATCGGAATTCTAAATGACACCGGGATTCAGTTTGTAAGTACAGCCTACTTTCATGTACAAAATTTCATCTACAGTCTATATTTGCTCAGAAAATTAAAAAAAAAAAAAGAAAGAAAATGAAAAGGAGGGCACATATTTGTGTCGAAAAAACCGTCTCAATTTAAAATTTATATTGTTATTTAAGAAATATCGTCTCTAAAAGTTTAGATTGTTAAGGAAAGCAGAATTTAATTTATATTTATAAATTGAACACTATTGTCCTTCAAATCAACCCTTCTCTTCTCTGTCTCTCCCTCCAAAACTTGTATGCATTTAAAATTTGAAGAGTGTGTACAAAATTGTGCAACATTTCCTCTAATGACAAGGACAGTTTTCTAACCATATATTTCCAGGTGTTTTGATGTTCAATAAGATGACATTAATTTATTTCCTAATTGGGTCTTGTCGTATCTGTTGAATCATGTCGTCTAAAAGTTTGAATTGTTAAAGATATTTAGTCTTCAAATTAAAACGACTCATCACGTGCAACCAAATTCATCTTTTCATCAAATGTTTAACACGTGCACAATTTTCATATGTAGCTAGCAACAAGACTTGACGTCAAAACTTTCTTTTCTCATATATATCATGTTAAACCATTTATCTAAGCATGTTTGGTTAAGCTTAAAAGCTCTTTAAAAGTGGCTTCTACTTCATAATGCCAAAAAAAAAAAAAATCCCTTTTTAGGGACTTTCAAGCTCAATCAAACGAGCTCTAAACATATTTTGGTATTTTGATTTGTCTAAATTAAATTTTGGCCTGCAGGCAAACATAATAAGAATCTTCAAGCAACTGGAGTTGTTTCAAATCTACCAGCAGCGAGTTAGTGCACTCGTTGGAGCAGAAGAGACTCAGCAGCTTGTAAACGGGGCCCTTGTTCTTATAACACTTGGTGGCAATGATTTTGTCAACAATTACTTTTTTACCCCCATTTCCGCTCGAAGGCTTCAATTTAATCTCCAGGATTTCTCACGTTATCTCATTTCTGAATACAAGAAGATTTTAACAGTAATTATTATTTTTATTTTTATATGCTGATTTCCTAGTACTACAAGAAGAATCTAGAAGTATTTTTTTTTTTTTTTTTACCTTAATTTATACTGCATTTTATTATTTTTCACCACTACATGCACTAGAAAGAGGGAAATTACCGAATTAGACAATAGCTGTGATTTCTATGAAATATATATACATAGTTAAAATTAATTGTTAATTTTATATTCACTGCAGAGGCTTTATGAATTGGGAGCCCGAAGAGTTCTGGTCACAGGAACTGGACCATTAGGTTGTGTTCCGGCAGAACTGGCCACAAGGAGCCCTAATGGCCAATGTGCAGTCGAGCCGCAACTTGCAGCCGCAATATTCAACCCCCTTCTTGTTCAAATGATTCGAGATCTCAATCAGGAGATTGGCTCAGACGTGTTTGTTGCTGTTAACACAATGCAAATGCAGAATGACTTCATCAACAATCCTCAAGCCTACGGTCAGCACGTCCCGATCCATCCTTTTAATTTTATCGAACTTTTAAAACAATTTCCTCTTTCTATTTTCCATTCATAGTTGTAGAGTTCACGCTTAGTCGACTATAAATTTATTATGAACAGGTTTTATCACGTCGAAAATAGCATGTTGCGGACAAGGACCCTATAACGGACTAGGAATTTGCACACCTGCATCAAATTTATGCCCCAATAGAGATTTGTATGCATTTTGGGATCCATTCCATCCAACAGAAAAGGCAAACAGGATTATTGTCCAAACAATACTAAGTGGTTCTCAGAACTATATGTTTCCTATGAACCTAAGCACCATCATGGCCATGGATTCCATGACCTAATTAGTAATTTATTATAAGATTTTGAAAATAATTTGATCTAAATATATGTATGTAATCTAGTACACTCCTTCCATGCACCTCAATGCAGCTGATCAGTGTGAGGTTAAAGGGGTTGGGTCCCAGGTGTGAAAGTTTTTTAAAGTGATATTGTGTCATGTAAAAGTGAGAGCAATTATTGTGCGAGGATGAGTTTCTTTGTTATGGTTGTTTATTATGTACTTTTAAACATTTATTGTTGTTGTTCAACTAGTATTAACGATAAAATATAAATAAATAAATTTCAGTCCTTTATGTCTTTTTAATTTTTTAAATGTGACGATTGATCGTAATATCAAAATAGATAAACGACTTAAGTTCAAATTTTATCGTCACGAATTAATGAAATTACACATATTGCATAGTCAAATTACACTTTTGCATAAAAAAGTTGAATTATTGGATTATTGTTAAAAAAACTAGTTGTATTAAGTTGGAATTGGTCGATTTAGTTCCATTCCAATAAAACTCAATCCTTCGTGTTTTCATAAAAATGCGATTGTACTCGTCTCAAAATATGTTTTTTTCTATACTTTTTATTGTCTTTCCTTTTTCGTTTTTAAGTTAATTTATTATATTAATTATACACACGGATAATTAAATGTGTTTTTGTTTTTAAATAAATAAAATTTTCTTGTACTAACGAAGTTGGCTTAAATTTTTTTATACAAGCTCCCTATAGTTGATTGTGGCTCCGCCTTGGTCAAATTAAAATAACTAGTTACATTTTGTGTAGCCTCTTAAGAATCGAATGATATGTTTAGTTGTAGGCAACATTTAAAAATGTAGAAAAATATATGTTTGAGCTAAAAAAATAAAACAAATACAATAGTAAAATTGAAAAGAGAATTGATTATTATTGAAGAACCTAAAAGATTGTCACACCTCATTGGTAAAAAAAAAAATGTTATTAATCCAAAATAAATTTGCAAAAATATATGTTTATATACTATAGCCCAGACCAGATTAAAATATAGCCCAGCTCAATCTTAGTCCGCCCAGCCCAATTGCACATAATCCCCTTTCTCCCCACGTGTATATACAATTGAATTATGTAAGTACAAATAATTTTGAATTCGGTTTATATAAATAAATTTGAACTCTGAGAAATATTGTTTCAATTTCACTTAATGGAGAAGCAAGTTATTACAGATTTGAAAGAAAAAAAAAAAAAAAAAAAGATAAAGAGTAGAAGAGAAATGGGAGGCGGCAGATTGTTGGGTAGAAGAAAAGCAACATAAAGTGATTCGAAGAAGACGATCATTTTTACAAAAATTAACAATGGCAAAGCTGACTTTTTTAATCACTAAAGTAGGCATTCTTTTTAAGGGTTGGTTTTGTGTATGGACAGAGGTAGAGATAATAGATAAATTTTGTTTTATTTCGTTTGAATGGAAATGATATTTGGATAACAATTTAAATAAAAAATGATGATAAATTTTGTCATTAAAAAGACGAGAACAAATTTTTTTATCCGAATAATAGTTCACTTATTTTTTTTAAAAGACAAACATAGCCTTTATAATATAAAAAAAAATGTATTTTCAAACATTCATAATCTAGAATAATCGCTGACATCCGTCGATCACCTATGGATGGCAAAATACTCTAACCATGCCCCGTTAGTAATTGAGGCAGGGACGGGAATCATGGTCCCTACTCCAAATTTCATGAACCCATTCTGAATTTCCATTTATTTTTATTTTAAAATTTAAATCGTATTTAAAAAATAAAAAATAATTAATTAATTAAATGACTGTAAATGTGGATTTTGTAATCTCCACTCTGTCCCACCCAGCATTCCAAAAATCTTCGATGGTGAGGAGATGGTAATAGCCCCAACCCCACCCCCACCCCACACCCCCACCCCCCGCTGCCAATGTCCTCCGGCCATCCCACTTTGCCACATCCACCACAACTCTCTGCTACTCCACCTATATTTTTCTATTTTTTTTATTTACTTGTTTTGGTTTAATTAAGAATAATTTTATAATTGTCTTTTTTTTTTAAATCAAAAATTGACTTTTTTCATTTTTATACTTACCTTAACCAAACAATATAATAATAATAAATATGTTATCCTGATAACTCTTATCTATATAACTTTTATCCACAAATCAAACGAGCTCTGAGGCTAATATTTGCACTACATTTTTTTGTTAATCATACAACATTTTAATTACAATGAAGGTCTCTAACTCTTGCTCAGTTTCACATTTATCTCTCCAATTATTTTTTGTTACATTTTTATCATTAACTTATTAATTGGCACATCTTATCTTTGTGTTTGATAATAGTTACTGTTCAACAAGTTAATTAGAAATGCAAAAAAAGATTTATTACTTTTCATATTTTTAATAAATAAAATAAATAACAAATACAAAAATTTGACAAAATATTTTCCCTTGATTTCAATACATATTAGCAGAATATTTGAACTAAAAATCGTTATCAAAGATAACATATGAAAATTAATTGAAAGTTAATGATAAAAATACGACAAAAAAAAGTTAGAGATATAAATGTCAAAATGTTAAAGATTGGGGACTTTATTACAATTAAAACATGGTGTAAGTAGTGTGAATATAAAAGCATGCGGCACAAATGTTTAAAGACTTTTAATCTATGTAGCATTGATGTCTATTAATGAATACACTCTTAAATTTAAATTTAGTCTTCAATGCATTATATAGATAGTTATCTAGACGTATTTTAATTTATTAAAATAAAAACTAAATTACATTTAAATATATATAGGGAATATATTTCTACATATGAAATTTAAATTTTGTTGAGTGTTATGTTTAACTGAGCTTCTGAATTTTGACGGAGTACTAGACATTGTCTATTTTTTTCTTGCCACGTCAGTTTGACAGATTCCTTTGACAGCTTGTATTGAAGAGAAATTTTTTTAGACATTGTTTACTTTGCTTATAGGACAAATTTTTTTTAAAAATTAATCCACAGTTGTATTGTAGATGACGTAAAATACTTATTTTTCATTTGTCTATAAATGATACATTGATATTAAAAAATTTATTAAGAAAACGAAAAAATACTTATTTGCTCCTTATATTTCTAAAAAAACAAAAAAATAATAATAATAACAAATACAAAAGAGCAACATAAACTTTGTGTTTGATTTTGATTAAAATCAGATGTTTTGTAAAAATTGATAAAATATGTAATTGAAAAGTTGTAAAAAGTTGTGAATTCACAAAATGAGTGGTTAAAATTAATTGTTGAGTTTTACTTCAACTTTTTAACAGAATTTTAAGTGAAATCAAACAAACTTTAAGTTTCTCGTCTCTTATAAAATAATAAACAAGTTGTAACTAATAAAATAAATAATACGTAATAAAAATAAAGCACTACAAACCAGAAATAAGGGCACATCTTGAGTTGCATCAGTACCAGATCAAAATCACTGGCATTAAACACTTCTAAAAGTGACGTATTTTCAGTTGAGACAGTTACGTTAGTCAAAAGAGATTTAATTAGATTTCTGGAATTTCATGAAGATTTAATTGGTATAAATGAACAAACATTAATTCGAGGTTAGAATGGTAATTACATATCAAAATAGAAAAATATATATTCCATGCAGTCATGCAGACTGGTAAATTATAAAGGCAGTGTACAATATTAATATTTCCAGAAAATTCTATCAGCAATAGAGGATTCAATAAAATAAAGACTTTAATGGTGGTGAAACGTTTTGCATGGGATATAAGGAAGCTTCAGTTTATAAGAGTGACGTGATTTCACTAGATGTGTTAGAAATATGAATCGACCTGATCTAGGAATGAAAATTTGGTCGTGTATATGAAAAAGAATATATTTAATAATATTGATAATAAAGTTATTATACAATATATTTAAAGTTTGAAAAATCTATAGGAAACAAATGTAGTGTATCGAAAAATATAATAATTTTAATATCACCATGTTATTACCTTCAAAAAAATTATTCTAATTAGTTACATACGGCCCCATTAGATCAAATTCATACTATTGATTTGTGTTTATATATTTAATCGATGTGAAATTTTATCATTAACATGCTTCAGATTTAAAGATCGTTAAGAAGTTGGTCTGAAATTGACTTGAGTTCTCGTCCATCGATTCTAATGTTGGAAGCAATCCATGGAATGAAGGAATAATATCGGTCTTCAAATCTAATAGCTGGTATGAGTTTCTAGACGAATCGAATGACTCGCTTTGAGCATTATAGGCTCTGATACCATATCGAGATCTACTTGACATTTTATCTTAAAATGTCAACATTGTTTAGAAAAAACTTATATATTGATTAATTAGTATTTTTATTCTAGAGCTTATTTGACATGGTTTATAAACTATTTTTGGTTTATTTCAGCCGTCATTTTTTACTTTTCAACCCACTTTTAACCTGAAAATTGAACAATTTCAACTCAAATAAACTATTTTTTGTTTATAAACTAGTTTATAATCTCTGTCAAACGGACCCCTAATTGATGTGAAATTTTATTCATAACAAATATAAGAATAATTCAAACCAAAAGAAGAGAAATCGTATACATATCCAATCTCAAATTTGTTACCAAAAACAAAATATATTTTATTGTTGTTTAATTATATCTATTCATCAAGTTTGTAACGCCTCCTACTTAAATTTATAAAACCACCTTCTCACACAGTTGCTGGTTCAAAATCATCTCTTAATTAAGCGCTATTATATTTGTTGCTTAGTGGTCAGTTTTTGAGCACTCTCATGCAATTGACGCTTTTTTATATTATAGACAATTGATTTTACGAAATGTGTGTATATAAAAATTGAATAAAAATGATATTTGAATAATTTATAAGTGATTAATTATAAGCACTGCCAAACACGAGTTGGCCATTTATTAGGGTTTCAACAAACCACCAACACTTTTCACTACCCTCATCTCACACACAGGGACATATAAATAAACACACATACATGATACATCTCTATATGCAGATCAGAGAGAGACTCTCACTCTTGTATTTGCAACTATGTCCATTCCAGCTTCTTATGCCATCTTGGCTGCAGTTTCCTTGGCAGTGATCATCATGGCCAAGGCTGTGCCACCAGTCAAGGGAGACCGTACTTTCTTTGTCTTTGGCGACTCATTAGTCGACACTGGCAACAACAACTACTTAGCAACCGTGGCAAGAGCCGACTCTCCGCCTTATGGCATTGACTTCCCGACTCACCGTCCCACTGGCCGGTTTTCTAACGGATACACCATTTCTGATATCATCAGTAAGTAATTCCCAGCTATTTTGCGTCACTTGTCAACAATTTTTCCTCCATAATTTCCAGTACTAAATTTAAATAAATAAATATGTCTCATCTGTAGTCAATACGTTCTAATTCTATATATATATATATTGATAGGTGAAAAGCTTGGTGCCGAATTGACACTGCCATACTTGAGTCCCGAGTTGAAAGGGAAAAAATTGCTGGTTGGTGCAAACTTCGCCTCTGCCGGAATTGGAATTCTTGATGACACAGGGATTCAGTTTGTAAGTTTTTCTAAGCTTAAAAGCATCTCTAGATAAGTCACTATTTGTTACTTTAAAAAAAAAAAGTTACTTTTTTGTGTGCAGGTAAACATAATAAGAATCCACAAACAATTTAAGTTGTTCGAGGAATACCAGCGAAGGGTTAGTGCTCTAATTGGAGAAGAAAAGACACAGAAACTTGTGAACAAGGCTCTTGTTTTGATCACACTTGGTGGGAATGATTTTGTTAACAACTACTTCTTGACCCCAATTACTGCCAGAAGTCTTCAATTTAATCTCCAGGATTTCTCCACCTATCTCATTTCTGAATACAAGAGTATTTTACTGGTACACACACATATATCTTTCTTTTACATGCATGTATGCATGCATGCCACGTGCTTGTTATGATCAACTGTTAGATCTACTCGAACATTTAAAGCACATGTCAGCATGTTATGTTAGTTTTGGTCTAAGTACGTCCTTGACGTGTGATGCCGAGATTAGATTATTGTCTCAACTACCTAATTTATTTGATGTTGCAGAGTCTATATCAGTTGGGACTCCGACAAATTCTAGTCACCGGAATCGGGCCGTTAGGTTGTGCTCCGGCTATGCTTGCCACTAGGAGCATAAATGGACAATGTGCAGAAGACCCTCAACTTGCTATGACAATATTCAATCCCCTTCTCAACCAAATGATTAAAGATCTCAATCACGAGCTTGGCTCAGTCGTGTTTATCGCAATTAACTCACTGCAAATGCAAAGCGACGTCATTTACAATCCTAGTGCCCATGGTTTGTCATCATCCATCCTTATCGCAATTAAAATCTTGTATGAGTATCAGACATATTCTGAAAAATTAGCTTAAGAGATATGTGGAACAGGTTTTATCACGTCGAAGGTAGCATGTTGCGGACAGGGACCCTACAATGGGTTAGGACTTTGCACGGCTGCATCCAATATATGCCCGAACAGAGATCTTTACGTGTTTTGGGATCCGTTCCATCCAACAGAGAGGGCAAACAGGATAATTGTCGAAGCAATGTTCAATGGTTCTGAGAATTACATGTCCCCAATGAATCTAAGCACATTACTCATGGCCATGGATTCCATAGCCTAGATAACATGAGAACTTAATGGCATGTTTGATAAGGTAGACTATTAAATAATATGAAGGAAAATAAATAAACTAAATTGTTCTATATAGTGCCTTTCCAAAATTGCGTACCAAACATACCTTGGGATCTATCAAAATTAAAGTTTATGTAGTTAGGTTCTCAAGTTTTCTAAATTCGGGTTGCCTTGTGTGTTTGTTCTATTAGGTGAAAAACTGTTGGGGAAAAATTACGATCACACGCAACAAATGCAACAAAAAGGGGAAAACACAAATTTACGGGAAAGGGGAAATCATTTCACTGATCAAAACTTCAAGTAAAAACTTTAGAAATTGTGCAAAACGAACTAAAGCGCAGTGTCTTTTTTTGTAAGATTTATATATATTTCCTTTCCCCGAAAAATCTGTTGATTACTGAACATTTCTCAAACCACTTTAAAAGGTGTTATGCCTTCAGGATCGCGTGGAGGCCTCATGTATGTCTCCTAGGCTGCCACATGGAGGCTTTGCTCAGTCTCCATGAGCCTTGTCTAACAATGACGCTACAACATGTTTCTTCAATATTGCAACAATGACAATGTCACCCTGTACACCCCATGAGGTCTTTGCGTAGAGATGAACTAGGGACCCGACACCGTCTAGGCAGCCCTATTTTTAAGGAAATAAGATCAGAATTATGACGAAGACTTATCCAATGGTTGAACAACACATGTTACATTAAGTCACTATCATCTCTAACCTAATTTAACCAAAATTCAGCTATGAATACCCGTGCATGATTCAAGAAAAAGGTACATAAACTAAACCCTACCAAAACTCTACCTATTTGTCTCTTCCACGCCCAATTTTTGCTATTTCTTGACTATCGGAGTACAAATGGTTGACAGAATCCCCTTCAATACGGCAAACTTTGCTCACTAACAATATCCAAGCGTGCAGGTACAACTGTACAAGTAGACAGGGGGGTCACAAATGTTCTAGCAGAAGAAGATATTTTTCTTTTAATTTTTTTTAATTATTTGAAATAATTAAATGTGAACACATTATTTTGTCATTGTAAAATTGGTCAAATTTAGGTTATGTGCTTGATTTTTGGTTAATTAACAGACATTTGGACGAAATTCATCCAAACTCCAAGGTCCTTTTGATGCACATATACTGATAGAAGTGTCATAACTAGAAGGTTTGAGACCTGACGTTTAGTTTTTATTATTTTAAGTGAAGATTTGTACTTTTGAAAAGATTAGGGACTCCAACAACAAATTTTTCATTCTATTTTCTCATTTTTGCTATTATAGTTTATTTAAGTTATGGACAAAATTAGGATTATAAATTGCTAAAAGATTGGGGATGATAAATGTGAATAATATTGCATAGGGATGAAATTACTACAAACTTAAAAAGATGGAGACCATAAGTGTAATTAATCCAAAAAGAGTTTAAACAACCAAACATGCTCTCAGCATGTATAGGTGTACAACCAATTCTTAAATTCACGTTCTTATTCACAATTCATTTAAAAATAACTAATGTGTAGTATCGATGTGAATTAAAATTCAAAAGGACATTATTGAAATAACTGAAATATAAGTTAGATAAAATCGTCTATAAAATAAAAACATGTGACATTAGTATAGGGTGGCTATATTGACACTAGAATTTTTTAGTAAGTGCACCGTATTTTAATTGCACTTAAAATCTTCAACATTTGTTCGTTGTAGTATGTTCTTAACTTTTTTTCGTTGAATTTTTATCTTCAATTTTTATTAATTAACACATCACATCATTAATGATAGTTTTTGTCAAGATATTCTATTTGCGTGCTTTGAAATGAAGAAAAAATATTTTGTCGCATTTTGTATTTATTTATTTTTTAAATATGATGGGCAAACAAATCGTTTTACCTACTCCCTACAAATTTTTTGGACGAAAATCGTTATCAGACACAAGATATGCCAATTAATGAAAAGTTGAGAATAAGAATGAGATAAAAAAAAATTAGGGACATAAGTACTACAATGAGCAAAGATTGAGAACGTTAAGTACAATTAAAATATAATGTAACAAATAAAACTAGTATATTATAGATATTAAGTCATACAATAAAAATAAAAAATAAAACTTAAATTATAGCACAGTATAATATACCAACTTACATGTACAACGGAAAAATTGTTTGTTTTAAAGGGAAGTTTATTCTTTTGGGGAGTTAAAAATTTTGAACGCTTTGTATCCCATATATATTAGAGGACCAATTTGTCTCTGTCTTAATTGGTTAGGGACTGTGTTAAGGGTTCCAGAATTGGTGTCCTCTTCATCCCTTAAAAAAAAATTAACATATGTTATAAGAGAAATTTGCAATAAAATCGTTAACCTTTTTAAAAGTATAAATAAGTTTGAACCTTTATTTTTTAGCACTGCTATCCCAAATCTTGTAGTGCATATTTCATCAAACTTGTGGGGATGACGGTCCAAAAATAAAATATTTGTGGTATAATTTCAATTTTTGAAAAGATTAGGAATTTTGTTGCAATTTTTACTATAATATATCCGATTAGTCCACATTGATTGTTGTTGTTAGCTTTAACGGACAACTAAATGTGTATTTAGAAGGGTTTTTTTGAAGTCTAAAAGTAAAAGTGATTTTGTTTATATTTTTTATTGTTTGGCTAAAGTCAATAAGTTCTTTTTTGATTGAAAAAAATCGTTTAAAAAAATTGTTTTATTGACTTATATAAAAAACTATAATTGAACTTTTATATGGAAATTTGCAATTTACAAATAATAAAAGTTAAAAATTAATAAAATTATCATTAAATACACTAAAAGTTATATTGCTACAAGCTTTACTTGTATCAGCTCTGCCAAATAAATATTAAATACATTTTATCATATAGTCTAATTCTACTTACAACAGCTGTGCCAAATAGAAGCTAAGTACATTTTATCATGTAGTCTCATATGTTCATACAGAATGTTTTGATAGCAATTAAATTAAGTTTAGTGATCTAATTGTTGTATATTGAAATTCAGTGATTTGATTGCAGTTGGGGTGATTGTTGGATGACGTCCTGTGCAATTAACACTCAAGTCGCCTATATAATCTTTCCAGCTCTCCACCCAAACATTTAGTCCACAGTAAATATTGGGAAGAGTGAGACTGGTTTGCGTTCTCAATTTGTCGGATTTTGCGCGGCTGGTAAGGAACTCTATGAAATAATCAGACTCCCGATATTCTTCATAATTGACTAAGTTTGTATTAAAGCATTTTTTATTGAAATTGTTTATTAGGGATTCAAAATAGAGCATATCCCCTGAGAGTTGTGCATATCAAGGATGAACGAAGTCCCGACACTAATTCAATTATGCGCTGCAGCCATCAGGGACGAACTTCTCCATGGTAATTGATTGGGTTATTATAAAATCTGTTGTTACTTATTATAGTAAAATAAAACAGCTGCTGTTGAATGGGGTTGTATATTTTCGATTTCTTGTTTTTACAGGGGATAGCCATGATGAAATTCTACCGGGTGTATATGAACTTCCGCCAGAGTTGTTTGATGTTTTGTTGCCGCAATTGCCGCCACTGGCTTTGCAGAAATTACATGAGAACTTGTGAGTTCAATATGCATGAATTAATGTAGATCGTTGGGTGCTTATTAGTATTGGCTGGTTTATCATATTCGAAACTGAGGAAATAGCTTATGTGTTGGGTAAACAGTTGAATTTTAAGCGGCACGTGTTGAATTAGATATGGAAACCCACATTGTTATGTTGGTTTGTAGATAAAAGTTGTATGGATTGGTCTTTGATGATGTATGTGCATGTGTTTAATATGAAGGATTGGCTGGGGTTTTTGACCTTTAAGATCACATTTTAATGAGTTGCTAGCATGGTGATGCCATAATGTTCAGAGTTGTCTGATATTTGATTTACCTACCTGATTTTTGGATTAGTGGTGTCAGTTCGTATGTAGGATTAAATCTATAAGAAACTTGGCAGGATCCTCTATTTGCATGTTAACAGAAAACTTTTGTAAATTTCATCCAGAAGCAATTTTGCCAGTATTTCCATGATTTCCCTCACACTTTAAGTGCAAGGATAATAATATGCACACTAGTCAATAAATGACAGGTGCAATTCTTCAGAATACTGTGCTAGGTATATGCATAACAGATCACAAAACGCCACTCATGTGAGTAACCCAAAGTAGCATTTATGTGTTCACCTATTAGATTAGTATGATCTCCTTATTTTGTTGATTTTTATTTTTGGTTTTGATTCCTGTCCTCTTGGGATGTTGGAGGATTATAAATTTCCTAGTCTATTTGATGTTTACCATTCATCTTGTGGTTGGAGTTGATATTTTGCTCCTCATTGAGTTGTTTCTCTATAGGCATGCCTGGACTTGTACAGAGTAGTAATCCTCTTTTTTGGGTAATGAAATATTCATTTACCCAAAAAAAAAAAGTTGAGCTGTCAATGCTTGCAAACCCCTGGAATTTTAAATGGTGTCAATCATGGCATCAAGACTGAGATATTCGTGAAGGTTGTATAATTCAGTGGAATACAATGAAATTTTAAGAAATTTAGCAACTAGGAAACTTGTTTGATTTATGAATGATTTGGACAAGCTCATTGTTTTTCTATCCCAATCATCATAGCTTAGTCATTAATGACAACTTTGTGAAATAGTTTGTTGAAATAATATTTAACCTGTGATTTATCTCGATGCAGGCCCTTTGAATTCAGGGATGACTATGAACTTGCTAATGGTTACTGTGAACACCATAGAAAACGTGGAAGGTCGAGAAGAAAGGAGTGTTTGATCTCAAATAGTATTTTTTATATGCTTTGGAAAAATGCAACTTGAGGCAATTCTTAGTGCATGGCTACTGTTTCTACAGATGTGGGATTGTAGATTCGGCATGGAGGGCACTATACAAGTTGCGCTGGCCTGGTCTTGGGCAGAAGAGTGGGGTGATGGTTTGGCTGGATAAACATGAAGAAGAAAAGTACAGTTCAGTTGTTGATTGGCAGCAAATATATTGGGAGACCCATTTGCAAAAGTATGCCGATGTGATTAAAGTAATAGAGTACTATTACCTTGTCATTGTCTAAATTTATTACATGAAGCTTTACTATCCTTTTCCAACCAGTTGCGTGGATGCTATAACAGAGACAGCTTTGCTCCCATCTTATGGTGGTTGTATTGGTGAAATACAAATTCCAGGTTAGATAATTCTTGCTTTTGTTGGTCATCCCTGTCTGCTAACCCCAAGTGACCACCTCCAGGTGGAAAATTGAAATAGAATAAAAATTCAGACTGAATTTGTATGCTGGCTTAATTGATCTTCAAACCAAAAGAACTTAATCAATCTCCTAGCTGACATCATGCCTCGTCTCTTACATATATTTCTGAATTCAAAAGAAGAGAAGTGTAACGATTTAGGTTGTGCAATTAACTATACAATCCCAAAATCCCATTACATATTCAGGGAAATTTCCTCGTGCAATTTCAATAAGAATGTGAAGTTCGGTATGTAATATAGTTTACTGGGACACACTCAACGAGTGCGAGGAAAAAAGAAAAATTGAATCAATTTAGATTTTCTCTGTATATTATTAATTGACAATAAATGTTGAAAACTTAACCAACGGTTTGAATCTTTTGAACAAATGAAAAAGATAATGGTGATGGAAGTAAATTTTTGAACTGTGCAGGGAATTATTTTTGTAAGAAATGTGTAGATCCATACCTTGTCATTTGCATTCTTCCTAAAGTTAGATGAGATGATACCGCTGATAATTTTGGTCCACTTCAATGAATCATCACAAACTCATCTATTTGAGATGTATATGTAGAAGATCTCAATCTCTGCCTTTCAAAATGAACACTCTCTTACATCAATAAATCCATATAGTCACATTCCACAAAAGGATATAAAGTTTACAACAAAAGTGGTATTTAAGATTTACAAGCAATGATGAGTTTGAGGAAGAACAGAGGATATAACTGCTACTATGAAATGATATGATGGTTGGAAGTTGATGTTGAAGAACATTATGCATGTGTATATTTCGAAGTCACGAGGATTTTTGAAACACATATATTTGGCAATTGCATAATATAAAGCCAGTTGATGTGTACGTACTCTGTGCAGATTCAATACTGCAATATATTGGTTGCAAGGGACACCTGAGTGTGTCAACGAATGACTATTTGAAATTCTCTTATCACTGCCAACAATTTGGAATCTATGTCAGGTAATCTGGCACTCCAATTTCTAAACCGAATCCGTGAATTTCTAAAGTTTACTTAAGAATGGCCTTAAACAGCATAAAACAACATCGTAATTCGTAAGCCATATTCCTGTTAACCTGCCTTTTCATTTTTAAGTAATGCACTTGTTCTTTCTAAAATATTAGGGAAACTTTTTTTTGCAAGTTCTCTTGCTAAAAGTTGATTTGGGATCCATCGGTTAATGAGCATTTACTTTTCAGATTCTCATGTCATTTATATATACATTTGCTGATAAAGATTCTATATCTCTCACCTTTTTTGACGTGACACCCTGAGATGTTTTTGTTGAGATATCTTTGTTTCTGTTGCAGATGTTTGAGGCTTCCAAATGTGCTTTGCGTTATGGAAACATGTGTAAGTTACAAGTAATTGAGTTATAAACATCTAGGTCAAGTAGAGCATGTGCATGTCAGATGGAACTAGTAAAGTAGTGCCAACAGATCGGCTATCAGTAAAAGGAACTTCCAACTGTAATACAACCAGCAAGAATAGGTAGCTGTTCAGTTGATACTCATTTGTTGCAACTCAGATATGCTCTAAATCATTCTACTTGTTACAGAGGATGTAGGCATACCTTAAATTTGTTTAGGCACAACGCGTTCTCTGTCTTGTTGTGAATGTCTCTGGTTTATGTTGGTTTCACCTTCCATATCCTTCTTGTCTATTTGGGAGTTTAGCCACAAGAAAATCTTAGAGTATGGCCATTGCTTATGCTGCTCTGGGGAAGTAAGCTCTCAACCTTTGTTTGCCCCCCCTTGTCTGTCACCAAATGTAATACAATCAGCGAAAAATAATTAGCTATTCATTTGTTGTAATTCTGATATGCATATGCTCTAAATGATTCTACTTGTTACACGGATGTAGGCATACCTCAAATTCGGTTGGGAACAATATGTTCTGTCTTGCCGTGAATGTCTCTGGTTTATGTTGGTTTCACCTTCCATATGTTTCTTGTCTATTTGGGAGTTTTAGCCAAATCTTAGAGTATGGCCATTGCTTATGCTGCTCTGGGGAAGTAAGCTCTCTACCTTTGTTTGACCCCTTGTCTGTCACCAAATGTAATACAATCAGCAAAAAATAGGTAGCTATTCATTTGTTGTAATTCTGACGTGCTCTAAATGATTCTACTTGTTACATGGGATAAGGCATCAGTTGGGCACAATATGTTCTCTGTCTTGTCGTGAATGTCTCTGGTTTATGTTGGTTTCACCTTCTATATGCTTCTTGTCTATTTGGGAGTTTTAGCCATAGGAAAATCTTAGAGTATGGCCATTGCTTATGCTGCTCTTGGGAAGTAAAGTCTCAACCTTAGTTTGCCTCCTTGTATGTCACCAAACTATCTTACCAATCTAAGTCTTTTGTGGTTTCTGAACAAACCATAAATATTGGTATTGGATATTTCACCCTAAAGAAACAGAGTCATTTCGACTCTCACCCTCCAGAAACGGTGTCATTTCAACTATGCATGCCTTGAGAAATCAGTCTTTCCACACTTTCCAAATATTTCAACTTACAGAAATAACCTTATTGAACAGCTCTCTCTCACTTTTTATTTTTGTTTTTGTGATCATAAGGTTGTTTTAATAGAAGCCGTCAAAATAGATTTGTCTAGCTAGATCTTCTTACCTTTAAATCTTGCCATTTTTTCCACGGGTCTCCTCATTTGACATGGGACAGTAGTCACACCACTACTTTAGAATGATCAGATGGTGAGCTGTTCTCACACCCTATGCACCCGTACTCGGAGTTCATTTTTCTTTCACCTTTCACCACTTCTAACTTCTATGTGCTTTTCTCATGGTTTGGAATATATGACTTTTCAGTTTCTACCCTGAGGTTGCTCTTAAAGTTTGTGCTTAAAAATTTACTCTCTTGATAAATATATCAACTGTTTGAAGCAAATTTATAGAGCAGCAAGCCTTTATTTTTGTGATTCCATGGGTGTCCATCAAATGTTATAACAAATCTAAGTCCACCTTAATCGATAAGGAAAGATAGTCTAATATCTGAAGTGTATAATGGCAAGATTGCTTGCATTTAGTTTCTTGTATCTCTAACTGTTACTGTGTTTCAGCATTTGTTGCAGATCAGTAAGTTGGAAAGCCTGAATCTTCAGTGGATAAAGTCCATTGAGCATGTAAGTTTGGTTATTATGAAGCACCTATGTCTTTAGCCAACTTGCATAGCAGACAAAAGAATCTTCATTTAAATAAGTAATTATATAATTTTACAGAAAATAGCATAAGATGAGTGGAAAAATAGGAGAAGCACACACATTCATTTGTGTGTATCTCAAAAGGGAACAATGAACAAAGAAGAGAAACTGAGGGAGCTGCAGTGCTCATGCATGCATTCTGGGCTCATTTGGTCACACTTGTATTCTCGTAATCACTAGAATTACTTTGCAGACGTGTTTTTGCTTCAGCTGCATTTGTTATTTAATTATCTTTGTATTTTTGTTTTTCAATGATTTCTGTCATTCTTATCTGAAACATTTTTTCCTTTGTTCGAATTTTGTTTTAACCAGTTGGAATGCAAAGGAAAATAATAAAATTTCTGGTCACATCAAATCAGTTCCCCTAAAATACATTTTCCTGGAAATGGTTTGTACATTCCCCTGGTTGGCAGCAGGTTTCAGAAACTTAATGCAGAGGGCTTTCTGTATGGTTGTATGCATCATCATAGGTTAATTATGTGAAGTGCAGAATTGGCACTCTGATTGTAATATTGTTGAATGATTTAATTGTGATACAAATCAATGAAGATTGCATATGTAATCTATAGTTAAATCTTCGTCAATTTTGCTTTTACACAGCTTTAATGCACTCGTGTCATTGCAAAGTAGAATGAATTGATTTAATGAAACTAGGTAGAAGATTTAACGTTCTTCAGGCTTTCCAAAACCATAATTTTATGCCCGTGACAAGGATCTTTCAACAGCCGAAAATGCAATCCTTTTTTATGTGAGGAAATTGATGAATTTAATAACCATTTGATCCAATTTCTCCTGTTTTGCATACTTCAAATCACCGTGCATAATGAACAATAGGATAAATAACAACATGATTTGTTAATTTGTTTGCGGTCAAGCTGACCTCTTCTTATTTGTCATCATAATTTCACAGGTTGAAGGATTATGTAAACTTGTAAACCAGAACAGCGAAACACTAAAATCAGTTGAATTTACCCATTGCAAGTTCTATCCCACTTTCATGGATGCTATTTGTGATTCCCTACATGTGAAGGGCCATAAAACACATGGAATCGAACATTTCTCAATCAAGAGATCAAGCTTTCTACAGACCGATACATCTACATCTTTACCAGTTGGATTGACAACCATTTTAAAATCGGGGAGGTATGCCCATATTCTCACCGACTGCACTTATCAAATTGAATGGCCCATATTCAAGTCAAATGTAATATTATTTCATTGTATATCTTCTATTTAGCTTTGCCTTCTGTTCCATTCAACTACATCTGTTATTATGATTAATCAAAATTATGCCATGGTTCGGATTATTTGCTTTAGTTGAATTCCTCCACAAGATTTAACTGTAAAAGCTTCATTAATTTGCTGTTTTGGGCTTGGGCCATCTTGATAAGGTTTTCACAAGAAGCCACCCAGAAATAATCTTGGTATGCATATAATGCTAAAAAGATGCAAGGAATTACTTTTTGCCTATACAGATGGTCCTGGTGGTAATTTTTATTTTCATTCATTTATTAGTTTATTTACTTCGTTTTTTTTTTTTGGTGGGGTTGGGGGCAATGGCTTCTCAGATACCATGCCATGTTATGTGGTGCCATTTGTGAATAACGTGATATTTTATTTGAGGAATTCTCAAACAAGGGTCTACGCAATGTTTTCTCTATTTCTGCTGCAAGTTTGATTCAATGGGTTTATTATCGTTTGTCTTCCTTGTCTATTGGCCACGTAATCAGTTACTCAGAAAATTACAGATTCCTATCTTCTCTCTACTTTTAGATATTGGCTTTAATTTCTTTGTAGTTCCCTGAGTTTTTGGCAAGCTGGTTTATGGCAAGCTCTGCAAGTAGCATTCGGTGTTCTTGCATTACATAAAATGAAATTTTAGGCTCCTGATGCGATTTATAGACACTGCTTTTCTGCAAAAAGGTTAAATGATTTAGTCTTGTAATTAAATATGAAAACTGAACTTTGAATTATCTTGCTTGCAGATATCTAGTTCTGCCATCCAGTGAGAACTCTAATGCCAGATACATGCTTCATTTATCAGGATCTAATTGTCTATTTCATTGGTGTTAGGTCCTTGCGTTCATTAAGCTTATGTGACAACCAGCTGCAGACATTTTTTGCAAAAAATGTTTTTAATACCCTGCTCGATACATCGGCTAGTATATCCAATCTGGACCTTTCAGAAAATAATGTAAGTTGGAGGCACTTTGATAATACTAAATGTCGCTTTTCTTTGAAATACTGTGTTAATGTAAAAATATTTGGATATTATTGCAGATATCAGGTTGGCTTTCTCATTTTAAATGGGGATCTGGAAATCAACGAGTATCTTTTGGAATAGGCAAGTCGTTGCAATCATTACACTTGCTTAATTTAAGGTATTTTACTTTTTATGTGCAGTGTCATTTGTGAATATTTCTCACTTCTCAGGCTTCCCCACGTATTATATCAATTCTCTCAAGATCCGCTGCCATGAAAATCTGCAGAGAATTTGTAAATTTAATCTACTTTAACCCTTTAAAGATATATATGGGTAATTCTCCATAGTGTCAATTTTATAAATTAGCACATCCTTCTATGTTTTCTGAAGTTTGGATGAAGAGCGAATTTTCTTTTGTTAGCAATAAGAAGACAATTTATTTTAGAATTTACTGAGCATCATCTAGGATTGACATAGGTTCACAGCATAGTTAAAGAAGATAGTTGGATAATGGTTGCTTTTTCTTTGGTGTGATGAATGATAATACAATTCATTACCAGCTGTCAATAGTAATTGAAGGACAGATCAGGAAGCAATATGCTAATGAAGATTGAAAAATGTTTTTTCTGTTATATTGGCTTAGAAAATCAAACTCGTATATATAAACTTCATTTTATATATTTATACGTGACACTTAAAAGTGGCTCTCTCTGTCTCTATTTTTTACACATGGCCTGAAGGTGCAAATAGCAATAGTCCAATGATATATTGGTAATTGGGTCCTTGTCCTCATTTCCTATCCACAGAGACCTGATGCGTGATGGTGGTGAAGGGGAGAGAGTTAACCAAATTTATCTGGGCACTGGGACAATAAACATCTCCTTTATGTTTACCTGGGAGGGATGTGCAGTTAACATAGACAAATCTTGAACATTTCTTCCATTTATCCTTCAGCGTCAAAGTCTTCACCACTTGGTTCCTGACATAATATTCCACTAAGAGATCTTCGTATTCTTGACAAAAAAATGAAGAGCCAGATTTGCATATAATGATGTTTACTATAAGAATTTCTGGGCCTTTCCAAACAGCAGTAGTGGGTATCTATTTTTCTTAGGCTCTTCCTGTGCATTAAATTTTTTTGGTTTATATCCAGGAACAATAATTTACAAAAAGATGATGCAGACTGTCTCAAACATGCTCTGGTTCACATGCCTAATTTGCAGAATCTTGATATAAGTGACAATCCTATTGAGGATGATGGAATCAAGTAAGTTAGGTTTCTCTTATTCCGTCCGCAATTTGACCTCATATGATCTCCATAATGGTTATATAGTTTATCAGTGTTTAGCTTGGTAATCTTGTATCTGGCCCAGTCCGGCACTGTTCTAACTTCTAATCTTGATAATATATTTAGTCATCACTAATAATATTACAGGAGTCTGATCCCCTACTTCATTGAGATGTCTGGGAGACCTTTGCCCTTTTCTGATCTGAAGCTTGAGAATTGTGAGCTTACTTGTGATGGAGTGAGCCAGCTCTTAGAAGTCCTTTCGACTATGAAGACTCCACTGAAAATGCTTTCAGTTGGAGACAATGACCTTGGCAGGTAACTCACACTGAGAAATTGTACTCTTTAAGACTTCTGATAATTCCACTGGTTCATCCATCTAAATGCTAACTTTCTTCCAGCAAGATGGGGAGACCATTAGGAAAATTTATGTGCATGGGAATTCGTGCCCTAAATATTGAAGACATTGGACTTCGTTCATCTGGTTTTCTGGAAGCACTTCAAGAAATAAAAAAGGAAATGAAGCTTGTCTACATTAATATAAGGTTTAATTGATATCAAGACTTTCATAATTGCACCTATATGTTCATCTGTTGGATAAATTAATAATTTGATGAACTTGGTACAGCAAAAACCGAGGTGGTATTGGAAGTGCAAAATTTCTGTCGAAGCTCATTTTTGAGGCCAAAGAACTTGTTGCAGTTGATGCGCAAATGAACTTTATGCCTATGGAGTCCTTATCAGTGATAGCCTCTAGCTTGAAAGTCACAAAAGGTGCAGGTCCCACCAAGCTCAAATTTCTTAAATTTTCTTAAATAGAACTCCTGGTGAGCAAGAATACGAGTGCTAAAAGAAAGTAAGTAGATTGTAAATATTAAAATTGAAACCTTTCTTATGTACGTATAATTGAATTTTCTAATACTTGCTTCTATAGGAAAACTGGAGCTTCTAGACTTGACAGGAAATTCTTTTGGGGAACAACTTGCTGATGCATCTGTGCTGACTGAATTTCGAGTCAATGGTAAACTTATTCTCAAAATTTCATCATCAGTTGCTCCAAATACACCTTATGATGATGAACCTTAGTTGCTCCATCAGTGCGTGCTTGATTGAGTAGACGTGCATGGTTGTAGTATTACACAGGAGGCAGCAACATGAAAGCAATTTAGAACAAACTAAGCTAGTAGTGACAGATGTGACATTTTTTGGGTCGTGCTTATTCAATTGCATGCTCTTGGTGTTTGTGTATTTTGTTACCATAGCCCGCGTTATCAATTTAAATGGAGGACTACTGATCTCATCTATTTGATTTGTTCGAGCAGCCGGGTGTAGGATCTAATATGTTCTTTCAGGAAATTGTGTACACCATAATTTGTTGCAGAGTGGTGTTGCTTCGTTGTTATTACACGCAAGCAGATAGCATAGGTATTCTACCACATTTCTCTTTGTTGAATTCAACTTGGAAGACGATATCTTTCCAAAATAACAAGGATGCATGCACTCTAGAATCAAATTCACTTGCCCCCAGAGGCATAGGCGAGTTGGTAAGGCCTAAGGTGATGTGAGGAGAAATTCTCTAGCAACGCAGGTTCGATTTCCATGTGGGCCAGATTTTTACTAAAATATTGTGAAGGTCTGTCCTAGGAGTTGGCCTTTTGGCTCTCTCCCTCAGGTCCCTGCCACTCGTGCACATCCATCGATTTACAACCTGTCTGATCAAGAGGCCTCTGACACAGATGAGAGGTTTCGCCTTTAGAATCAAATTCACTTTTATTATCACGTGTTAATGTAATGGTGTGAAATTTTTTTGTAGTGCACCCAATTGAAGCGTGTTGTTATTCAATTTTCAGTTAGTCGGTTTCGTTGTTTAATTGTACTCCTGCATATGTTCTCTTGTTATAGATAGTGTTTTCTGGGATTCTTGATATGTATTTTTCTGTTTTACTTTTTGTAACTTGCACAATCCAGGGAACCATCAGTTCTTGTGGATCCTCAAAATGTTACTTATTTTACATTAAATAAAAATAAATTAGTTGGGTATGAATTTTGTCATGGAATTCAATCTCTAGACCGGCAGGCCATTTCGACTAGGTTAGAGCCATATGTTTCGAATTTGGCCTCTTTGGGTCGGAAAAAACATGAGCTATCCATTTCATTACCATCGAAATTCCAACTATATGTCACATGTGTGGTAATCAAAATGATTCTAAAGTAGGGTAGGTAAAATTTCTCACAATTGGGAAAATTGGATTGGATTGAACTGGCTGGTCTAGTCGTGTGAAGAGGAAAAAAAATCAATTTTTTGACGAATATGGAACCTGCTCCTTTAGTTCAAATTTTGTAGAGGACGCAACTAGATCAAGTTTAGTCCAATCTAATTTGATTTTTAACTGACTACTATTTTCTTAATAATATATTTTGGGTTGGTCCAATCCAATGTATGGAGCTGTTGTCTAATTTAACTTATCAAGAGTGTTGTCTAAAATTGCCAACCAGCAAAGGTCGACTGTTTAATATTTATTAATGTATTGCATTTTCTGTCCTATTAAATTGTGGAGAGAAACCCAAACAAAAGTGAAAGTGGACAGCTGGATTGCTTCCTTTCCTTTATCTATATGTACAAAAGTGGGTTGGTGGATTGGCTGTCATTTTTGTGACTTGCATATATTAATCATAACAAAATGAAACTTGACACTCTTTAATTTCAAATAAATTTATTTATTTATTTTAATTTCAAATTGCACCTAAATATAGATAGACAAAAGCAAAACTTGAATATAGGACTATTGATTGCCCTAATACTTCATTATCTCATTTAAAATTTTAAGCCAGTAAAGATGATAAGAACATATATTTTATTTTGGGTAATTAGTACAAAACGTTCATACCTATTTGCTGTAATTGTACAAAAAGTTTCTACCTTTTATTTTTTAACATTTTTACTCTCACTTACTGCATTTTGTGTGCAAAACGTCCTTCTGTCCAAAAATCAGTCGTTAACTAACCTAATCAACACGATTCATGATACTAATTAAGGGTAAATTTGTCCAGCAATATTTATTCACTCCCTCATTAATCGCCATAAAGTGGATGAACAGATTAAATTGGAACCAGAAGATGAACAAAAATCAGTAATTGAATCAGAAACGAATGAACCAAAAAATCAAGAAACAAGTATTACAGCATCTAAAAAAGATAAAGAAAATCACGGTATGCATGAATGCTTGTTGTTAATGATGTGTGAGCCCCAAGCTATCCATGGAAGTTTCCAAGGAAACCTGAATCTGCAAAACAAATTTCATCATATGGCTCTTGAAAAGGCCACCAAAAAAACCCACCAATGTAGCATGTGATCATGAGCCCATCAAAAAGAAGCTCACTACTGACTCTGAGCCTAAGTCTATAGCGCTGCCGGCAGCAGAGAAAAACAGTGAGGATAATCCATAGCTGCGATGGTCGTCGTGCACTCTGCCAGCTATGTCGGCAGCGTCTATGGCCACTATGATTGAACAAAACTAGTGAATGCAGTGTCCTCTTATGAGCCACTTGTACTCACCCGGTGCAAGTCCGAGCCAATGAAAACTGCGGCGGCTAAGCTCATGCTAGAGTCATGTTTTCGGAAAAACGCCGTTTGGGAAACTTGAGTCTCACAGACGAGAAATAGTGGGTGGGATTCCACATCGAATGCATTGATACGTGGCTGGGATTTCACACATTTTGCCCATCTTGCCGTCGGAATGTAGTGGTGACCAGTTGTCAGAATTGAATAAATGTTGCTAGACAAATTTACCCTTAACTAGTATCACGAATCGTGTTAGTAAAGTTAGTTAACTGTTGATTTTTGAACGGAATAACTTTTTACGCACGAAATATAGTAGGTGATGGTGAAAATGCCAAAAAAAATAGAAGATAGAATGTTTTGCACAATTACAGCAATAAGTAGAGACGTTTTGTGCTAATTAACCTTTTATTTTTATAAAAAGAGGGACCTCATTGCATGAAATTGCTTAATAGTTTTCATAAAATTTGCTATTCGTTTTATATTTAGAGGGTTTATGTCGTCTTTGTATTGTGCAGTGTAATAAAGTGCATAAGTTATAAATAGTTGACAGAAATGTCAAGATTTCTATCCTATATAAACTAGTTACAAAGTATTTTGAACTTACAATATTTTTAAAAAAAATTCTAAGACTTCAAATTTATGGCTTAAGCCATTGGAGTTAGGAGTGGACACATTCAGGAACGAGTTGATGTAATTGTCCCCACTGAATTTCACCAAAATTCTTAGACACAATTATTGTAGCATAAATACATGCAGAGGGTATTATTAGTGGGAAATGAAGTTATCTGGTGTCAAACAATTACTAAGAATGGTATTAACCCTTTATAATCATAAAATACTTTCATTCAACAAAATATTTACTTGTTTTGCTAATGGAGCTAGGCTATCCTCTTATTTCCTCATGTTGTAAGCGAAATAATATTTTCTATGTTTTATTTTATCAAAGAAAAAATTAATTTGAGTCAAGATATCCAATACTTTCATAATTAACTTCAACCAAAATAGTCAAACATCCTTCTTCAAAATTATTCTCTTTCTTACTTATTTTACTATTTCTAAGTTAGTGTTTAGCTTTTATGAACTAAATGGTGAACTATTTGAAGCGTCACTTTTGGAGACCAATGGATGAATGATAGCTTAGTTGTGTATATTGAAAAATATGTATTTAATGAAATTGATAATGAGACTATTATACGACGCTTTTCAAAGTATGAGAAGTCGTAATGAACAATTGTAAAAAAAAAAAGTACTACATTTTGATTTTTTGAATATTATTGTTGTTGTCTTATTTGAAATTATATTTTACGTAATTTTGTATCGCTCCCACTAAACTATAATCTTGAGTCTGCCCTGATTGGAGTATGCTAACGATATGATAAAAAAATGTGCAACATTAGAGACAAGTGATTATAGGTATTTAAATATCATTGTGGAAGATGCTAACAAAGATTACTTTGGCACATTTGAGTAGATAGAATTAGAGAAACTATTGGGAAATATGTAAGTCGAATCAGACCTATAAAAACATGCCTCGAGGCACCTATTTATTTTAGTAATGTTTTTTGTACAGAAAATGGTTACAGATTGTATTACAGATGCTAAAGTGGCAAATGAATTTGTGATAATGAGTCATAGACAAATAGGTCATTGTACTATTTTACTACATCACTTTCAATACACTAATCTAGACACTGTAATGTACAAATAGTATGGCTCTATTTATTTTACTTAATTCTTTTTAGAATTTGTATTGCATCTTTAGATATTCTTTATCTTTTCATTTGTGTGATTTGACATATATAGACAAAATTCTAATTTTTTTTCTTTTTCAATAAATTGCAATGTCCAATTCACATAGAAGACAAGAGATTACTTATTTACCCATGCCCTTTGAAACAATCTTTTTGTTGATTGACCTCATTGGGTATCTATTAAAAGATCAATAATGATGACATTCATAATATATACCGAAGAGATTATAGAGAAATTGTATATTTTATTATAATTATTCATCCACGTATATAATATTTTAAAGACTTATAAACTAAGTAAAAAAATATACAAATATGATCATTGATATTGTTCTTCATAATTTTACAACAATATATAAATATCCATGCTTGCAATTAAAAGGCTATCTTTTCGGTTTGTATTTTAAAATAAGAAATATTTTTATTTTATATTTATTTTTAATATTTTTTTGTTGAAATTGAAAATGTTTGATCAAGTGAAGAAAATACGATAGAATTCATAACTTTCTCATATTCAAGTTATAGATGATCGTGGTCAAATTATTTACTGTCTCTGACATCGTAAGTTGATTAGCAATAACACAAAAATTTTATTGTTATTCAAATCTAATTATTGATATTAATTCACTTAGGAAAAAACTTAAGCGGCATGAATCTTTAGAGAATTATTATCTCAAAATGCAATTATTTTAAAAGTGAATACACAAAAATCAAATTTCACGATATTTAAATTTTTCATCAAAAACTTTTTACAACAGTTGCTAACAGTTATGGAATCAAATGTTACGAAATATTTCTTCAATCTATGTTGTAACCAGGCTCGATTTTGGGTTGAGGCGAGTGATATAACGGATTTGGGTCCAAAATTGAAGGGAGTCTATTTTTGTAAAAAGGAAAAAAAATATTTGTGATTACTCAAAAAAATTTATTTGTACAACTATGACTCAAAATTGAAGGGGCCCATTTTTAAAAATCTACTCCATGTTTGCTGTTTTTTTTTTAAGTTAAGAATTAATTCGGTAAAAAACTTATAGACTGGGGGTCTAATTTATAAAATTTGCATTACACACCTAAAATTACAGAATTGGCCCTAGTTATAACCATGTCAAGAAGTTATATACAAAAAAGTGATTTCATGCATCTTTAATACACATTTAAACATACTTATGTAATATTCAGCGTATCTAACTTTTAATTTTTTAATATATTTTTCTGAAAAGAATGGCAAAATGAATAAAATAAGAACTTCTCTTAATATTTCTACTCTTTTATTCCTAAGGGAATATTCGTAAACAAAATCAGACCAATATGTCACCGAGAGGGCATTTTTGTATCTACCAATTGCAAATAATAATAATAATAATAATACACGTGGCAATCACTGAGAGGTCTTAATTGTCAAATGGTAAAATTAGGCATATTTGTTCAATCTTCTTTTTCTTCTAAATATAATAACGAATTATTTTTATGTAATTCTTCTTAAACGACATATTCGAATTTGTTTTTGCATTGAAACCCAATTTTTAATTGTTCTTTATAGCTTTAGTTTCTTAATCATAGTTAATTAAAATACTAGATTTAACAACACTAAACAATATTAAAAATTAAATAATTAATGCGTATTTTCTTGTCCATCAAAATCGATTTATTTGTTGAAAAAAAATGATGAATAATAAGCATCAATAAATTTTATCCTATAAAAATTTAACTACAAGTAACATGTTAGCATCAAATCATGCACCGGTTGACAATATTATACCTTAAAAGCAAAATTATCCTTAATGTTCCAATATATAAAGCTTCTAAGGGACTCAAATTGATGCCCTAAAGCTAAGTCTCTAATTTGTGTCTTCTTTCAAGTTTGCCTTGAAAATTACATAATTTGATCAAGACTGCACAAAAAATAAATAAACATGGAATTTGGTTCCTATATTTTTCTTAACCAAGATTTAATATTAATATGGAATCCATAAAGTTTACATTCATGGGCGGATTTGGGAGGGGCGTGGGCTGGATCAGACTACAACCTAGGTCTGCCTCGAAAAAAGTAGTTTTTATAGTGATTTTTTTTTTTTTTTTTTTTTTATAGTAACAGCCTGAAGTGCAAATTTTTTTTTCATTAACAACCCGAACTCAAAAAATTCATGGATCCACCTCTGTTTACATTCTTGTAATATTGTTGTGTTTGTAGACGTTATAAGATTGATTTTGACTAGTCATATGCGATCATAAGAAGAAGTTCTTGGTGTCTTAGCCAACCAAAAATGGTTATTCAAAATCTTAGATACAAATTTCTAATTTGACGTAACCTTTTGCAAAATAGTTTTGGCAAAGGTCCCAAGATCACAAATATGACCTCATTATATTATTTTGATGGGCTTACGGCATACTATATGATACGAAAAATAGTTGAACGATAAAAAGAAAAAACGAGTTAAAAATGACTACTTAAAATTGATTTATTAATCTCATTTCCCTGTCGTCATTCTCGACATTATTTTTAATAAATTCATATTTGACACAAAAAATAAAATAAATTTAACTCAAATTAATATAGAAAAATAGCACAAATTTTAGAATGTTATAATGTGTGGTGGAATTTATGTCAAGGGTCGATGAACTTTTGGGAAACTCAAATATGGGAGGGAGTTGTACCATAATTTTTAGCAAAATTATTTGAGTTTGTTGATTTTAAGTGCATATACTTTTGATAGTGGAACATGTTAATTATCGATTTTGAGAATTGTGACTGTCAAAATTTACTAAATTTTTTCAAGTCTTGTGATGAGGAGTTGTAGAAGATATGAGACAAAATTTTGGCTCATTTTACGTTAAGATATAAATTGTTGAGAAAATTGTCAAAAAATGCCAAAATGAAAGGTATATCTTCTTTGAAGGAAAAGACGTCAAAAGTTTAATAATTGGAAATGGATTTTTTTTGGTTGAATACTATAATTATCTATTTATATATTGGCCTGATTTGCTCTTGTATTTAGCACGTGACAAATAGTTTCTTGAGATGAAAAATTATAAGTTTATTATCATAGTTTTTTTTATTCTCTTCATTGTTGTACAATGAGTATAATACTGTGAGTGGTAAAAGTTAAGTTATCATTTTGTTTACGACACTTGGGATGTGTATGAGTGAACAATTTTATATAATTGTAATAATTTTTTATATAGTTGATAATTCGTAGTTTTATTCCAATTTTGAAGTTTTACACATAAATCTTTGTGTCGTTTTCTAAAAAAGGTAACTATATCCGCACAACATCTTTTATTTGTTGTATCACATTTTAATCTATACTAATTCTAAAAGTCCCTTAAAGGGAGAAATATTTTTGGACGATATTGCCCCTCAAATAACTTATAATTCTTAAAATCACCAATTCTAAAAGTCGGAGAAACATTTTTGGACGATATTACCCCTCAAATAACTTATAATTCTTAAAATCATCTTTAAATTAATATAATTTATTTTGGCTTTAATTTAAACTATTTAATACTATATAAATATTCTATTTTGATCATTAAAAGTGATTTGTCTCTTTAAATTCCATTATATATTGTAATTAATGAAAATAAATAAAAATATACTAATAGAATTTTTAATATATTAAAATTATTATCTTTAATTGTAAACAATCAAAGAGTCAATTTTATTATGCACGAGAATTTAAGCAAATTACTTCATCAACATAACAAAACAAGATGAATTTGGCTTTGCATTTCGACTTTCTTATTATTGATTCATACTTTCTTCATCTGTTCCAAATATGGAGAAACATTTATGGACGATATTGTCCCTCAAATAACTTATAATTCCTTAAATCATCTTTCAATTAATATAATTTATTTTGGGTTTAATTTAAACTATTTAATACTATATAAATATTCTATTTTGATCATTGAAAGTGATTTGTCTCTTTAAATTCCATTATATATATTGTAATTAATGAAAATAAATAAAAATATAATAATAAAATTTTTAATATATTGAAATTATTATATTTAATTGTAAACAATCAAATAGTCAAACTTATTATGCACGAGAATTTAAGCAAATTCATTCATCAACATAACAAAACAAGATGAATTTGACTTTGCATTTCTACTTTCTTATTATTGATTCATACTTTCTTCATTTGTTATTCATCTTCGTTTTTTTATTATGCCAATAATATTTTTTTCCTCGCAATGACGATTTTTAATATTTGATAATTAGTTTGATAGTAATGTGATGTGTTAATTTTTCATGAATGATTCACTAATTTTAAGAATATATATGATGGTAATATTGATTTTAAATTTTGATTTCTATATTTTTTTTTTCTTGATTTAGAATATTTGTTCGATGTAAAAATGTTAATTCTTGTGGTAGTCTTGATAACAAAGGGATTTAAGCTCGAATGATATTTTATGTCATTTTGTAATCAATTAAATGTATATTTATTGTGGAAGAACGAGTTAGAACAATGAGAATTAGTGTTACTCTAATTCTTTCAAGCACGCGGCTGAGATAGACATAACTTGGATAAAGTGAGTCATGTTATGTATAAGGTGAAGGTAAATCTTACATAATAAGTGGTTTTATGTGATGAGTTAAAACCATTGTCCAAATACTTGATTGTTTTGAATTTTCTTGAAATTTAATAATATTTCAGATAGAATTACGAGAAAAAATGCATGAAGATAACAAAAAAAAAAAAAAAAATCCCTTAATTTATGGATGCATTAAAGTTGAATGGATATTGCAATAGAAAATTCTTCTTTATCTTATGTCAAAGAATTTTGAGATTCTTTTTCTGAGAAATAACTACCTAAAAAGGCTAAATATTTTGTTTTCGTGTACTTTTTATAATTATATAAATACAGAAAATCAATGAAAAATTATGTTATACTTATATCTACTATTTTCATGTATTTTAGAATTTGATACTAAAATTGTGTTACCTTTTCTGATATGTCATTAGATATATGCTTTAAAATATAATTAAAAGAGTCAATAATCTTTTAAACTTAATATTCACGTAGTCCATGTATTTTTTAATGAACTACATATTTTACCAAGAAGTTTGAATATAATTCCTTAATTGGTGTTATATTCATCGATAATTTTAAAATAAAAAAATCATAATATTATTACAAAATCACGTGCAACGCACGTATTCTTAACTAGTTTTACTTAAAATTCTCAATCTTTGATTATTATAGTACTCATATTCCAATTTTTTTTGTCGCAATCTCATCTTCAACTTTTTATTAATTAACAAACTTTCTTTTTAATAAGAAGCTAAGAATATGACAAGAGAAAAAGTTAAAGACATAAATGATATAATGAACAAAGATTGAATGCCTTAAATATAATTAAAATATTGAACAAATAAAAATTATGATATAAATATAACCACCGTATTAAACTTAAAAACACGTAGTTTCTCTAGTGCAAACATTAGTTTTATTATTTTGTCCATTGATTATCAACTAGTAATTTATATATGATTTGACTGCTACACCCTTCATACTTGACCATTGGTTTGAGATTCATTTCTAGATTGAATAAAAATTATTTGCATCACATTGGCCTCTAACTTAAACATAGCAACACAAACATTTTAAAAAATAATTGATTTAATT
Organism: Forsythia viridissima; assembly: GCA_030279155.1. Taxonomy (NCBI): domain Eukaryota; kingdom Viridiplantae; phylum Streptophyta; class Magnoliopsida; order Lamiales; family Oleaceae; genus Forsythia; species Forsythia viridissima. Next base: position 18,233,563 of record CM059034.1, read on the forward strand.
TCACATCTTGAATGAAAAAATGGGAAAATACAGTGATTGTCTTCAATCTTTTTATATTTCTAACTTTCATTTCTTAACAAAACATTATCCTCAATCTTTCAATTATTGGCGCACATGGTCCTTTTTTACAAAAACCTTCCAATTTGATAGTTAAGTTTGAAAAATAACAAATTTACCTCTATATTTAAGGTTTAAAAGGAAAAAAAAAAACATGTCTATTTTTTCGTACATGTTTGATAGTGTTGAAATTATTTTTAAAGTACGTATAAATTGTAGATTTTATTGAATGTGTGGATAATAAGTGGACATTAAGTTATGCATCCTACAAACTGTGTGAATAAAAAGTATGTTTGATAATTTTGACCAGTTTAAATTATAATTTAAGTTTTGACAAATACAGTGAACCTCCCCAATCCCACATTTGCCACCCTGATACGATCCGCACCCCCTACTTACCACCGCTACAAATCCACCACCATCACCGCTCTGTAACAGCCAGAAAATTCCCACCACCGCCATAAAAAATGCTTGCAATCAAACGTGCCCTTAGTACTAGACGGGATTTTTTCAAACAAAATATTAAAATTCATTGTTTAGTACAAGTCCACCAACGCTGTCATGGGCAAATTTGGCTATCATTCAAATAATATATTCAAGTTTCGAAATTATGCAACTTCCATTGATCTATTGCCAGGCGGTTGTGTGTCTACACTCTACAGTAGTGGGTGTGATCGTGTGAGTAAGGGTTTAGTTGGGGATTGTGTTGATGCGATTGCTGGTTGGTGTTGATGGGGACGAGGCTTCGAAGGAAGATGAAGAAAGGGACTTTGGCAGCAGCGGTCGTGGCGAGGGTGGGGTTGGATAGACAGATGTTTTTGTTTTCTTTTTTTCCTTTCATTAAATATTTTCTTTTGTCTTTTTTTTTTTTTTTTTTTTGGTTTATTTAATGTAAAGGTTAAATGCGTCCTTTAGGAAAATTGGTGCAAATGGTCCCTAACTTTTGCCCTCAGTGTGGAAATGGTTCATAATATTTGTTTTTCGGCATGAAAGTCCATAACCTATGTGTTTTTTTTGTGCAATTAGTCATTTTTGATGAAAAAGACAAATATGCCTTTAGTTTTAATTAGAAAAAATTGTAATTAGATTTCTAACAATTACAAAAAGTGCAAATGAATCATGTACATTTATTAAATAATATTTAATTTAATATATTAAATATATCATTATAGACGTATCAATTATATTTTTCATAGGAGAAAAATGCAAATTATTATACTTTAAGTATATGTAATTCATATGTGATGTGAGTTTTTTTTTTTTTTAAATAAGAATTAAGTTAAATAAATAATAAAATTGCTTATATAATTTTATGATATTGAACTAATTTTATTATGTTTTTTTAAATATAAAATACTAATAAAAATAATTTATACATTATATGTTATTTATTTTGAATGATAATAAAATAATAAATTAAAATATGAATAATACAGTTTGAGATCTAATATTTTTAGTTAATAAACGAATATTTCAATTAAATAAAAGTATCTGAGCATCAAATTTGTGACAAAGTTATTTTTTTTTATTTTGTAAGTTGTAACGATAAAATACAAGTTTAAAGTTTAAATAATATAATTACTTAATAACAAAATAATTTTATTTAATATGTTTGTTAATAATTATGAACTTAAATTTTAGTTATTTTATAATAGATAGTAAAATATAAAAAATAATTTAGTATATTATCAATTTGGTCAATAAAGTGTTAATTTTTTTTTAAAACAAAACTCGATGTTTTTTTTTTTATAAAAAATAAAAGTATCGGACTCATTTGTACTTTTTACAAATGTTAGAATTTCAATTACAATTTTGTTTTTAAAATTAAAACTAAGGGTATATTTATCTTTTTATCAAATAAGGACCAATTACGCACAAAAGCACATATGTTAAAGATTTTTATATTAAAACATATATTAAGGACTATTTTTGCACTAAAGAAAAAGATTAGGTACTATGAGGCCTGATCTCAGCATGTGGGCAGTTGATGTAAAAGCAGCTTTTTACATCAACTATCCACATGCTGATTTGTCAGCATATGGGCAAGATCTCCTGCCCACATGTGGATAGGAGAACAGAATTCTAGGTACCATTTGTGACAATTTTCCCGACATAAAGTTAATTTGAACATTTTCGTTAAAAGGGACCACACACGCTAATAAACTAGAGATTGGGGATAATGTTGTAAACAAAATGAAAGTAGGGGATAGAAATACCAAATAAGATAAAAGTTGAGGAAAGTAGCTACAATTTTCTCTAAATAAAAAAAAAAAATTACTAACTCATTCAACCTTTTTTCAATATTATAAGTGCAAAAAAAAAATTACTATCTAACAATTTTCAAATTTAACTGCTAATAAAATGATAATCTGTATATTATAGCATTTCACAAGAGTATGTAATTTCTCTTGCTCATTTCACTCTGCCTATACTAATACTCTTTGTATTTTATAGATGATTTTGAAAAAAAAAATTTTCAAAATTGATGACTTGTCAAAATAATTATATGCGTTTTGAAAATAATTTCTCTATTATATTTGAATTGGTGTCTCAGAGGTAAATTATTTAACTGATATTGTATTGTTGCATGTGTAGTTTTGCATTATTGAATGCCCTCTCCACTTTTTATTATTTTTTTTAAGGTTGCTTCTCCAAAAAGAAATGTTAAATAAATAACTTTTAAATTACTCAAAACCTGTGCCACAAAAGTGAAAAGCGGAGGATATGAGTGCCAAGATTTGAAAGTCAGGGACCTGCTTACGCAAAATGCAGATTAAAGTACCTCCAATGCAATTTGCTAAAAAAAGAAAAAATGCCTTCAAACACAGTGGCATAAATGTAAATAAAAAATTAATTAGCAGTAAAAACCATTTTTTCCAACTGCACAAAATTAATTTATCCTCTTCTCCGTCGATCTAGCAAAACCATCTCTCTCACTCACATTTCCCACTCTCACAGATCTGATAGCCATCGCCGCCAGATCGGAAATTGCGAAGTACCGCCGCCGCCGCCATGGAGGAGGCCTTAGAGTTGGCGCGTGCTAAGGACACTAAGGAGAGAATGGCGGGCGTAGAGAGACTCCACCAACTTCTCGAAGCTTCTAGAAAGAGTCTGTCGTCATCGGAGGTGACGTCGCTCGTCGATGTGTGCTTGGATCTCTTGAAAGACAACAACTTTCGGGTATCGCAGGGTGCGTTGCAGGCACTAGCTTCGGCCGCTGTGTTGTCCGGGGAACACTTGAAGCTCCATTTCAATGCGCTAGTCCCTGCTGTGGTCGAGAGGTTGGGCGATGCAAAACAGCCTGTGAGGGATGCTGCCAGACGGCTCTTACTTACTCTCATGGAGGTACAGTGGTTGCTAATTATCCTCCCCTCCCACACACAGACTGACTTAGTACCCCACTCTATTTTTTTACCCCACTCTATTTTTTTATTTTTTTGAAAGAGAATTAATCGCAATTATTTTTAGTGTGATTGTAAGTGTTTTGTTTAATATTGGTTGGGTTTCGATGGCTGGATGAAATTGTGTTAGGTGAAGTTAAAAAATTGGCGATACCGGCCACATGTACGTTGCTGAATTTAATTTTTTTTTTAATGGAACAAAGGAAACCGTTTAAGATGATCATGTATGATATGGACTCGTTATGTTAAAATTAGTCTCTTTGAGTGATTCGGTTTTTGTTATGAAGTTCTGATTTTGATTCCGTGTCTACGATAGAAAGTGGATTTGGAATGCTGATTTTGTGTAGTTTTGGATGTTCTGAAAGTCACTTTGGGGCATGTTTCAAGCAAAAAATTTAAAAGCAATTCGTTTTGAATATTAGGAGCTACTGTGATGAAGATACTACACTCGTACACTAGTTTTGCTAGCAAGCATTTTAGGATTTGGAAATTTTGGATAAAACAATTTTATATTGAATTTGGTTTCGTTGTCACTTCCTGCCATCTTCCTGTCAGACACATACTTGCTATGCACATCGAGTCATAAAAGATGTCCATTTACATTTCAACCATACTAGGGCAAAAAATCTTTAATTTCCTGAAGTTTGAAATTGCTCATATTTATCTTTAGCCTAAAACTATTATTTACTCTTCCCTTGTGATGGAATACGTCTGCTTCTTTTCTGCATCCAAAAATAACGTCCACAACTAATGGCCTCTTTTCAAAAATTATTTTTCACTTTTCAAAAATGTTCTTACTGATGTGAGTTAAGAATTATGGAAATTAGTTTCGAGGATAAAAATAGAAGTTGCATCAAATATTTATTTTTCAGTCTCACTTAAAAAAATTATGCCGATTTAAAGTACCATGTCAGAATTGTGGACAAAGGGAAAATAGTACAAGACATTGGCCCAAAAATGAACGTCTAATTCCATAAGCTCCAGTGTCCTCTCTGGATACTTCCAATAGACATAGAAAGTATTCCAACTTTAGGTTTCCACCACTTATTAGTATATAATAATAAGCCACATGAAGCAACTCTTTGATTGGCTTATGCAACATTAGAAGAGCATTTCACATGTCAAGAATTTTCTAGCCTCTTGCAATGCCACAGTAAGTTGACTGAAAATTGCCTTATTTTTCTCGCCCATTGTGAAGATCCTAAAACTTCAGCACTTCTCAGAAATAGTATGATTTTCATGGATGGAATAAGCATTTACCTGGCTTTGACACATGAAGTTAATGCCTAGCAGAGTTTCTCCTGTTGTTGGTTATGCTGTTTATATGCACATTTCTTGTTCTCAAAATTCTTTATGTTGAACGCTGATAGCACTCAATTGCGTTTTATTAAAGGTATATCTTAACTGCTTGTGAGAAATGGTTAATCAAGGGTTAATCTTATACTGCTCATATCCGAATTTTGCCCCCCGCCTCCCTATTTTTATGATTGTAAATATCACCAACAAGAAGGAAGTGCTGGCAGTGGAACTGGAACTGCTGTGATAACTGTACTGAAGTCCTTGGATACATATCATTCCAATTATAGGGGTCACAATGTTTTCATGTGTGTTGCAACATCTGAAGGCAAAAGGTTTAGCTTTGATTTTTCAAACTCTTCTGTTGATAATGAGGAAGTGTATATTATGTTGCCGTAGGTTATCGGTCTTCTGATTCTAAAACCCTCCTTGTCCACCATTCACACAATCTACATTCCTTTTAATTTGAGTTATGACCTTTTATTGGCATTTGATGTGTAACAAATCTTTCACATTTATGGAGAAAAGTAAGAATGGTGTTTGTTGATGTTTAATTTTGCTACAGGTTTCTTTACCGACGATCATCGTTGAAAGAGCAGGATCTTATGCTTGGGGACACAAAAGCTGGAGAGTTCGAGAAGAGTTTGCACGTACTGTCACATCAGCAATTGATCTCTTTGCATCGACGGAACTACCTCTTCAACGTGCTATTCTTCCACCAGTATGTTGATTTCATATACATTGTAGAACGTGCCAATGTACTTTATTGCTACAATTGAATTTAAGAGAAGACAAGATTTCAAAACCTTATATTTTTATTCTTGGTTTTCAGACTTTGCAGATGTTGCACGATCCAAATCCTGGTGTGAGGGAGGCAGCTATTTCATGTATAGAGGTTAGTATAATTCACGATTGAGTATTAACAATTTTTTTCGCCATAGTAATAGCAATAGAATTGATAATAGTCATTGTTTAATTATACTAATAACAAGAATAGTTATAGTTGTATTTTAATGTTGTGTCATCAGGATCATTCCCTCTCTCTTTGTCTCTCACTCACATGCACACACAACAAGAGAACCTCCATTTCCATTGCATTAAGAGTATTGAACCACGCCATGTAAAAGGTTAAGCTCTTAGTGAGGGGACGATTTCATTTATTAAATTGTTTTTATCACGCTCCCTCGCATGTAGGTTGGATTCCTTTTTATTATTATCAAAGGTTTAATGCATGCACAATTTTTTATAAATGGGAACCTAATATCATTGCATGCTCTCATACTATGTTAAACACCATCGAAAAGGTTAGGTTGTGAGAGAGGGACAATTTCATTTATTTAAAATTGTCTTCAACATGCCTCCTTATATGAAAGCTTCTCATGCCTCCTTATATGAAAGCTTCTCATGGTTTGAGTTGAATAGGTTTTGATACCACTTGATCTAAAAGTTTAAGATATTAAAGAAGGTCACATTTATATTATTTAAATATTGTCTTCACTAGTACCCCATTGTTCCCCCCCTCCTTAAATTAACACTATAAATGCAGGCTGGTTTAGTCAAATTGATTAAATTGGAATTAGGTGTCTGGGTTATTATGCTTGATCTAGATACAACTCTTAAATAAGAGCCAAGGTGTTGGATGAGACCGTGAAGGTATCAATACATGTGATTGTGCAATGTTACGAATGTTAGTGAATTTCATATAAATAAATAAATTAGAAACCTGTCACTTTAGAAAAATTCAAACCAAATCCATGATTATCTTGAGTTGGAGGTGTTTATAAGGAGGCCGAGATATATGGTGAAGCTAATCTAGGCGTCTTTAGAAGAAGCATGTTATTCTGAGTTTTATGTGGACTGAGTATGATTTGTTTACCATGCTTGACAATGGATATGCTGTATGTGCTAAGGTGTTGTACTAGTTGAGCATTTCTAGGTTTTATTCCTTGCTGACATGCTCATCAAGTGATGATATATCTTTTCTTTTTTACAAGAATCATAATTTTAGTAGTTATAGAAGCATAACTATAGTTGTTAAGAGGACAAGAATCCTCTAACTTTAAACAAATAAAGTAAAGTCGAGAATATGATTCAACTTTTTCCAACTAAGGATACTTAAAGAGAAACCTTTAAAACCCTTTACTTGTAGAAATCCTTAAGGATGGTAAAAATTTAGATTTGTCTCACAACTCAGTATAGTTCTTGCATTTTGTTTCAAGTATCCTATTTTTTCTTTCCATCCAGATCCCACAAAAAATAGCTGAAACTGTTGTGTTCCGCATGATCATACATTCATACTCTTTTACTCGCCGAAGCCATTTATTTTTCCATCGCGGAATCGCCCTCTTGGTAGACCAAATTCCTGAAGGATTCTACAACAGAACTCTCTCGTGACATCGCAATGTGAAAATATGTGATTCATACTTTCTGAATCCTTTCTACACATCATGTACCATGAAGGGGAGAGGGAGAAATAAGAACTTTTCTTTTGAACCATTTTACGATTATTAATTTTCCTAAGAGATACCAGCCATAGAAACACTTCTATTCTGTTACGGATGCAAGATTTTCAAGTGAACTTAAATGGGGCCAAATGCGCATTAGATGAATGTACGGGAAAGAAGGATGAAATTTTAATTCTAAAGACGTTTCTTGTCTTTTTGATTTGACAAGATGAGGTTACCTTTTAGCAAGCACAAGATTTGGGTTGGAAAAGAGTTAACTTATTCTTTATATAATTTAGAACCTGCTTAAATTTTGGTTGACTTTGCCCTTGGCTGGCATGCTTTCAGCAAAAAGGTTATCTCAATGGACTGATGGAGTGATCATGTCATAATTCATACAAATTTGGTCAACTGAAGGGAACTCTCAAATTCGTAGGGTTTGGATTAGTTGTCAGCTTGCAGTAACTTTTGCATACATATATAGTTTTTTTGTACTGCAATACATGTTCCATGGACTTATTCTTAGAATCTTGGAGGAGCTAGTTATCTACAGTTTTGGTTCCCATCTGTGTATTGGTGCTGCTGCTGAAGTGCTCATCAGCAATTTAAGAATTGCTTCACCTTGTCTTTGTCTGACAGATTTGTTTTTCCTTGTTTCCTTTTCCCCAGGAGATGTATACTAAGGCTGGGCCCCAGTTCCGTGAGGAACTGCAGCGACATCATCTTCCCACATCAATGGTAATATTGGGATTAGAGAAGATATTACTTCTAAATTTAAGTACTTCTCATTCATACGTGTCAGAAAGTGTTTTTGATTTGTCCTTGTTTTATGCATTACTTTTCCAATTTAATATGTAGTTAAAGATGATACTAGTTTGTGCAATTCAAGTGCATCCTGATTCACACGTGGGAGACTGAGTTTATGATTTGTTAATCTAGTATTATTCGTGCAGTTCATGTATAATGTAACAGAGAACTTTTAACTTTTGTCAAGGCTTATTACCCTAGTTTTCTGATATGATGATGCAATGCAGTTAAAAGACATCAATGCCAGATTAGAGAAAATTGAGCCAAAACTTCGCTCGTCAGAGGTGATTGTGAGCAACTATGCAGCCAGCGAGACTAAACCTGCAAGTCTTAATCCAAAAAAGAGCAGTCCTAAGGCCAAAAGCTCCACACGTGAGGTATCTCTCTTCGGAGGTCAGTACTTGTGCTGGATGCTATAGTTATCTTTATTATAATCCATGCGAGGTTAGTCTTAGTTAAGATCCATGTCTGACCAGTTAAACATTTTTACATTAACTATCTGTCCCACATCTTGTAGCTCATTTTTATCCATTCAATGAGTTGTGCCGCTTGAAAAAAATAAAAAGTAATCTTTTTCTGTGAGCTTGTTTATTAAAGTAATATTTTACTGGTGACATAATGCAAAAAAGTACTCCCAAGTTTAGACTTGATGGATTAGACTGATGTTCTGGAACCGTTTATTTTTAAACTTAAAGAAAAAAGATGTTCTTTTAGCATCATGCTCTGCTGACTTCTTGTGTTCTTTCGGTTGTGAGCAGGAGACGGTGATGTTACAGAGAAAGCTGTCGAGCCGATTAAAGTGTATTCAGAGAAGGAACTTATCAGGGAGTTTGAAAAGGTTGCTTCCACCCTTGTTCCAGAGAAAGATTGGTCTATCCGTATTGCGGCCATGCAGAGAGCGGAAGGCCTTGTGATCGGAGGTCTGTAATCCACCTCACTACACAATTAACAGCCTCTCTGCTCTCCTCTGTGAACATGATGTTCTAATTGCTTGCATTTCTATTAAATTTCTTATATCATTATATTTCAATAAACTGTATATTATTGTTGCGTTCTGCAGGCAAATTTTTATAACCATAAATGAAATGAGCTGAATATATAGATTGGATAGATGAGGGGGCAGAAAAAATTCTGATGAATCGACATATTATGCATTTAAGCACACAACAATGAATACCACCTCCCTACCCTCCCAAAACACAAAAAATGGAAAACAAAAGAATTGCATGGAGTAAGATACTAGCATGGTCAATTCTGCTCTGTAATGACTGGCAAAAAATCAGATTTGAAGTTGTAGTACTAAAAATTTAAACTTTGACGTCAATAAGTGGTTGTCTTGCGGTTGCTTGGAAGTTTTTGGATAAACACTGCAATGGCCTTGAGCAAGTGATTTATTATCAATTGTTAAATGGTGCTCTCAAGATCCTAACTATAGAAAATGTTACATGTGAGCCTGCCATGCATTTTGTTTATGTTTCCATAATTCAAGGATATTGCGTGTTTGACAATACTGAAATTATTTATAATTTAAGCCTAGCCAAACAAGCTGTAAGATTATCCAATGATTTATGTCAACTAGAAAAGGGCCGAGTTTCTTATACCGTGGTAAATTCTGACATGTATTTGTGATCCTATTCTTCTGATAGGAGTGTGAATATATTTATCATTTCCAATTCCATCTTATCAGGTGCGGTTGATTATCCCTGTTTCCGTGGACTTCTTAAGCAACTGGTTGGTCCGTTGAGCACCCAACTATCAGATCGGAGATCTAGCATAGTGAAGCAGGTATATACTATATAACATAAGATTGCACATAACTGTAGCTTTTTTCTGCCTTCTCTTATGACTGAGTTGCATAGCCTTGTGTAACATAAGCGAGAGAACTAGAGTTGTTTTCATAATATATTTTATGACTTTTAAAAGGATGATCTTTAGTCTCCAATTGCATTGGTTATTTCACTTCCTGGTGAATTTTCTTCTTAAGTGTTAACTGAGTGTGTTCATGTGCATTTTTTTACCCATAAGCGTTCTGGCTGTGAAGAAACAAGAAGGAGATGCAACCAGGATGAATCAATTGCTGAATTGTATTAATATTATTTACATCAGATTGTAGTTATATTTATAATACAATATGTTAACTAAAATGAAATAGAAATTAACAAAAAAACAGAAATGATCAACTGGAAATAACTAACTCTTGTAACTAACACTTCTAATTAACTCTTGCTTGAGCTTTTCCTTTTTTTTTTTGTTTCAATTCCATCCGTTCAATGTGGGATGTAACACGACTGATTGTAACCTGTTTCTTTGATTTCCATGAAATCAATGAATTGCCAAGGAAAATTGCAAAATCAGTGACACTTCTTCGGGTATCCACACAACTTGCCCAATCACTATCTGAAAAATCTTTTAAATATAAGTCTGAGGAGGATGGAAAGAAGATGCCTTGACCTGGTGTGGCTTTTAGATACCTCAATACTCGAATGGCTACTTGGTGATGACTGACAGCAGGTATAGCTAAAAATTGGCTGCGTACTTGTACAGAGTAGGCTAAGTTAGGCCTAGTAAGGGTTAAGTTAAGTAGTCTGCCAATGAGTCTTCTATAACCTGATGGATTTTGATATAAATTTGTATCATTAGCAAATAATTTGAGAGTAGACTCCATAGGGAAGGTAGCAGGTTTGGCTCTAGTTAAGCCAGTGTCCTCAAGTATGTCAAGTACATACTTTCTTTGACATAAGGTAATGCCATTTTTGGATCTTGTAACTTCCAAACCAAGAAAATATTTCAGCTGCTCGAGATCTTTAATAGTGAACTTTTTATGTAAAAAGGTAGTGAACTTTTTATGTAAAAAGGTCTTCAAACGATCAATTTTCAGAATGTTGTCACTTGATAGTATCACATCATCCACATAGACTAATAAAGCCATAAAAGAGCTGTCACACTTCTTAACAAATAAGGAACAGAGTTACCTTGTTCAAAGCCGTAGGAGATAAAGGGCATGAGATAGCTTGGCAAATCATTGCCTAGAAGCTTGTTTGAGGCCATGAAGACTCTTCAAAAGTTTACACACTTTCTGATTTTCTGGGACAGCCAATCCAGGAGGTAAAGCCATGTATACCTCTTCATGTAAATCACTATGTAAAAATGCATTATTGACATCTAATTAATGGAGATGCCATTGCTTGACCGCTGCCACTGCAATCATCAATCTAACGGATATAATTTTGGCCACATGAGAGAAAGTGTCAAACAAATCGAGTCCTTCTTGTTGAGTATACCCTTTTGCCACCAATCTAGCTTTATGTCTTCAACAATTTCATAAGTTCTATATTTCACTTTGAATACTCATTTACAACCAATGGTCTTATTTTCAGGAAGAGGAACAAGCTCTCGAGTTTTATTTTGCTCCAGAGCATGAATTTCACTTTTCATGGCAGTCTGCCATTTAGGTAATTGAGAAGCTTGTGTGTATGTTTTGGGTTCTACTGAATTTGTGATAGAAGATAAAAAGGCTTTATGTGGTGTAGACAATTTATTTGTAGAAAAAAAATGATGAAGGGGATAGAAATTACTTTTAGTAGGAGAGCAGTCACTTGAAATAGTTGCTTGAGCTGCATCTTGAGATGAAGAGACATTACCACAATAATAATTTTGTAAGTATGAAGGTGGTTGTTTGAGTTTGGTCGATTTTCTGAGTTGCAGGTTTTCTGGATTAATTGGATCAGATGTTGGATCAGATATTGGATTAATATTGGGTGAGGAAGAGAATATTGGTGAATCTAGTTCATTATGTGTGTGAAGTTCAAAGGAGGAAGCAGAATTGAAGTGAGATTACTCAGAATCTTCATTGTGATTGGAAAATGATTTGATATGATTTGAGTCTAGGAAGTTTTGGAAAATAGGAAACATAAAGGAGTGAGATTTAGTATTTTTATGATAATATTTGAAAAGGAAAAGTTGTTTTATGAAATATAACATTCCTAGAAACAATAATTTTATTAGTGTTTAGATCCTTGAGCTTATAACCCTTAACATTATAGGAGTATCCCAGAAATATGTATTTTGTGGCTCTTGGGTCGAATTTATGTCTGTGTTGGATAAGGTCGAGGCAAAACAGAGGCAGCCAAAAACCTATAAGTGGGAAAGATTTGGTGGTTTGTTGAAAAGTTGTTAAAAAAGAGTTTTGTTTTGTAGTAGAGGAGTAGGAAGTCTGATGACTATGTGTGCTGCAGTAAGGACACAATCACTCCAAAAGGTTAATAGTAGATTTGCCTGGAACATTAATGCTCTAGCAGTATTTAGTAAATGTTGATGGTTTCTCTTCACAATACCATTTTGTTGTGGAGTTTCTCCACAACTCTTTTGATGTAGGATACCGTACTTGTGATAGAACTTGGAAAGTGAAAATTCTAGTCCATTATCAGACCTTATGGTTTTGACAGAAGAGGAGAACTGATTGGCTACCATTTTGTAGAAGGTTTTGATTAAATGTTATACTTCTGACTTAGCTTTAATCATGTATATCCAAGTACACCTTGTGAAGTCATCAACTATGGTTAAGAAATATTTAAAATCAGAATAAGAAGTTGTACTGAAAGGTTTTCATATGTCATTATGGATCAAATCAAAACTTTTATTAGAGTCACTTTTTGATATAGGAAAAGGAAGTTTCCTTTGCTTTGCTAAAGGACATATGTCGTAAACATTATTATAATTGAAAGTGATATCAGAATCTATCTGTTTGAGGGAGTGTAATCTCGAATTGGATACATGTCTTAACCTACAATGCCATATATCTAATGATCTGTGACTAGAAAATAGAGCTAAAGGGGTTGAATAGGACTGAGGGATCCACTGATTTTTGGTGAAAGCTTGAGTAAGGTGGTAAAGTTATTTCTCAAGAGCAATCCCAATCATCTTCTTCATTGACTGGTTCTGTAAAAGACAATGAGAAGCAATAAAGGTAAGAGAGTTGTTAGATTGTCTTGTGAGTTTTGAAACAGATAGTAGGTTAAATGAAAAATGGGAAACACACAAGACATTGTGTAAAAATGGAGAGTCTGAAAGGCATACTGTGCAAATGTGAGTGGTTGGAACTATGGTCCCATTAGGAAGATTGATAGACGCATTAGTTGGTTTAGGTTTAGAATAATATAAGTGTGGTGAACATATCATATGGTCTGTTGCACTTATGTTAAATATCGAAGATGGATTGAATTTTGGTTTAGAAGCAGCAGAGTTACAAGAAAGTAGAGGTAGTTTAGGTTGCACTTTACCAGAAAAATGAGAAGTAGTGACTAGATTAATAGCTGGTTGGACAATACTTTGGTTGGAAGAACCTGGTTGTGATAAATTTGCAAGTGCCATTATTTTGTTAAATTCCTTTGGAGTAAAATAAAGCCTTTGTTGCTCATTACTATTTTGATTGAAGGCATTTGAAGTTGTAACGACAGCATTAGCAGAATCAATGTTTCTTTTCCCTTTTGGTCTATTCCAGCCAGGGGGATAACCATGAAGCTGGAAGTACTTTTCAGCTGTGTGACCATTTTAGCCACAATAAGTGCATTGTAAGATAGATTTCTTCGATTTGTCCCTGAAAGATCTTGGCTGATAGTTCTATTGATTGAATCGCTTTGCCATCAAAACATGAGTCTCAGTATATATAACAGAATTAGTGAGCTGCCTCTAACTCTCTTCTTGAAGCAATAACGAGAAACTTTGGACATGTTTGGTAAAGGAATCATCAGCAATAGTTGGCTTTTGATAGATGCATATAAGTCATTTAGCCCTACCAGAAATTTAAGTACATAATCAGATTGTTGTCTTGTTTGTAGAAAATTGAAAAGTTCACAGGTGCATGTCGCCATCTTATCACAAGTACATATTGGAAATGGTCTATAGCTAATATACTCATCCTAAAGGGTCTTAAAGGTACTGAAATATTCAGTCACAAATAGGGCTTCCTAACTGATGCAGCTTAAAGATTTCTCAAGATGAAAGACTCTTGGTCCATCACTTCTCAAATATCTGGCCTTAATCTCATTCCAAAATTCCATCACAGATATCACAAATAACAAACTATTTCGTATTTCTTTCGAAATAGAATTCATTGGCCAATAAAGAACTAGATTATTAGCTCTTAACCATGCTGTGTAATTAACAATTTGATCAGTTGGAGGGGCAGTAATTGTACCATCTATGAATTTCACCTTGTTTTTGACTATCAGTGCAATAACTATTGAGCGGCTCCATGCAACATAATTTTCTCCGTTGAAGATTTCTGATACTAACAAAGCACTAGGGTTGTTGCCTAGATGCATGTAGTAGGGGTTGGATGAATCATCCAAAGGATTGATTGATGATTGATGATTGACTGAAAGAGTTGGATGTTGAATGATTAATAAGAGGAAGATCATTAGGAGAAGGATTACCAGAACTCATTTTCAAGAATCTGTTCAAGAAAATGCAGAAAAATCAAGGGGATGATGCAACCAGGATGAATCAATTGCTGAATTGTATTAATATTATTTACATCATATTGTAGCTATATTTATAATGCAATATGTTAACTAAAATGAAACAGAAATTAACAGAAAAACAGAAATGATCAACTGAAAATAACTAACTCTTGTTTGAGCTTTTCCTCTTTTTGTTTCAATTCCATCCGTTCAATGTGAGATGTAACACTCCAACACTGGCGTTTGCTATTTTATGGACAGTCTGTAATCACTCTCAGCTTTGACATGTTATTGACAAGGCAATATTAGTTTGTTTGGGTTATACATTAATTAATTATTTATTTATAAATTGAAGATAATTGTGCTCAGTGTTTAATATCTATGTAGTTGCTAAAATATATTGTTGTGGTGTTGTTCCTTGTTCATTTTGGCAGGCCTGCCATTTGTTGTGCTTCTTATCAAAAGAGCTCTTGGGAGACTTCGAGTCATGCGCTGAGATGTTTATTCCAGTGAGAATAGTTTCCTTATCTAATTACTAATCTGATAAGTTATACCAGTTTCTCACATCGTGCTTTTAAATTTAGGTCCTTTTCAAGCTTGTTGTGATAACAGTACTTGTAATTGCAGAATCTGCAGATAACTGCATAAAAACGGTAATTTCTTGTCTTGCTTGGGTTAGCTTGTCTCTTTCTCCATTTTATACATCCTTCAATCATTTGTTGCCTAAATTTGATTTTCAGATGTTACGCAATTGTAAAGTTTCCCGTGCACTTCCTCGCATAGTTGACAGTGCGAAGAATGACCGCAATGCTGTACTTCGTGCAAGGTATGATTCTTTTTGTAGTATAAGTTACCAGGCCTACAGGCCATGCACTCTTACAAGTAACATATTTTAATTTCCTTTTTCCCCCATCAGATGTTGTGAGTATGCACTTCTGATACTTGAGTATTGGGCTGATGCACCTGAAATACAGCGATCTGCTGACCTGTATGAAGACCTTATTAGATGTTGTGTTGCAGATGCAATGAGCGAGGTATATATTGTTTATACATGGAATCCTCTTTGTTTTTCGTGGGAGTGGTTGACTTTTTAAATAACAATTTTCCTTTTTGTGAAGAAGATATTTGGGCCTCATTTTTTTTATTTTTGATTTCCTTGGAAACAGACATTTTTTAGTTTCTTTCTTTCCCTTTATCAGTAGTAGTGTCCATCACTTGACTCATTGATCTCAACAGGTACGATCCACTGCAAGGACTTGTTATAGGATGTTTGCAAAGACCTGGCCTGAGCGTTCTCGACGACTGTTTTTGTCCTTTGATCCTGTTGTTCAAAGGGTACATGCTTTACTATCTTAAGCTTTCAGCGTGCACCCTTCAATAACTGTTGAAACTTTGAACTAAGGTGGCAATATTTACACAGGTAATAAATGATGAGGATGGAGGTATGCATAGAAGACATGCTTCTCCTTCTCTTCGTGAGAGGAATTCACACACATCGTTTGCTTCTCAAACATCTGCACCTTCAAATATACCAGGTTATGGGACTTCTGCGATAGTTGCAATGGACAGAAGTGCAAGTTTACCCTCAGGGACATCTCTTTCCTCTGGACTACTTTTATCACAGGCGAAGTCTGTAAGTAAACCCACAGAGCGTAGCCTGGAAAGCGTGCTACATGCAAGCAAACAAAAGGTCACTGCTATAGAAAGTATGCTGAGAGGTTTGGATATATCTGAAAAAGGCCGATCCTCCAGTTTGGACCTGGGTAGTTAATTCCTTTTCTAATATATTCTTCCATAACAATTTCTGTTCCTCAGCTTTCAGAGTAATTGTTAGATTCTATCATTTAGTTATTGACTTCAAACTGGCTGACACTTTTCATCTTAAAATGATTAACTTTTTTTTATTGACCCTAGTGCAGGAGTTGAGCCACCATCATCTCGTGATCCACCATTTCCTCTTGCTGTTCCAGCCTCAAACACTCTTACTAATTCTTTGGTAGTAGATACTATGTCTGGAATATCTAAAGGTGATAATCGCAATAGAGGCTTGGTTTTGTCCGACATCATCACTCAGATTCAGACATCTAAAGATTTAGGTAAATTATCATATCATGGTAATGTTGGGAGTGAACCTCTATCAGCACATTCTTCCTACTCAACCAAGAGAGCTTCTGAAAAGCTACAGGAAAGAGGTTTGATTGAAGGAAATGCTGATGTTAGGGAGGCAAGGCGATATATGAACTCCCATGTTGATAGGCAATACTTTGACACACCTTATAAAGATGCTAATTACAGGGATTCCCAGAATGGCATACCAAATTTTCAACGACCACTGCTGAGAAAGAATGCTGCTGGGCGAATGTCTGCAGGCAGGAGAAGGAGCTTTGATGACAGTCAGTTCTCACTGGGAGACGTATCAAGTTATGCAGATGTACCAGCTTCTCTTAATGATGCACTGAGCGAGGGGCTCAATTCTAGTTCAGATTGGAGTGCCCGTGTTGCTGCATTTAATTATGTGCGGTCTATGCTTCAGCAAGGCCCGAGAGGTATTCAAGAAATTATGCAGAGTTTCGAGAAGGTCATGAAATTGTTTTTCCAGCATTTGGATGATCCCCATCATAAAGTTGCACAAGCGGCTCTTTCAACTCTTGCAGATCTGATCCCAGCATGCAGAAAGCCCTTTGAAAGTTACATGGAGAGGATCCTGCCCCATGTATTCTCTCGGCTAATTGATCCCAAGGAATTAGTAAGACAACCTTGCTCGACTACATTGGATATTGTTAGCAAAACATATGGTACAGATTCTCTTCTACCGGCTTTGCTCCGTTCATTGGACGAACAGCGTTCTCCTAAGGCAAAATTAGCAGTTATTGAGTTTGCAATTGGTTCATTTAACAAGCATGCATCAAATTCTGAAGGGTGTGCTAACAGTGGTATCTTGAAGTTATTGCTTGCCAAGTTGACACCGATGGTCCATGATAAAAATACAAAACTGAAGGAAGCTGCCATAACTTGTATAATATCTGTTTATACCCATTTTGATTCAATAGCTGTATTGAACTTTATTCTTAGCTTATCTGTTGAAGAACAAAATTTATTGAGACGAGCCCTCAAGCAATATACTCCCCGTATAGAAGTAGACTTGATGAACTTTCTGCAGAACAAGAAAGAGAGACGTGGCAAGTCATCATATGATCCGTCTGATGTGGTTGGAACATCTTCTGAAGAGGGTTATATTGGAGCATCAAAGAAGAGCCAGTTATTTGGAAGGTATTCTGCTGGTTCTGTTGAAAGTGATGGTGGTAGGAAGTGGACTTCTCTTACTGGTTCTGTTGATAGTGATGGTGGTAGGAAGTGGAGTTCTCTTAAAGATGCATCCCATATTACAGGCTCTGTTGGTCACTTAAAATCTGATGAAGCTCAGGAGCACTTAAATCATAAACTAGAGACTAGTTCCAACCCCGATATTCGTATGTCTGATTCTAAGAATCTGAAATATGCAAGTAATACCGTCACTGATAAGATTGGATGTTGGGCTAGTGGGTTAGAAAGTATGGATAGCCCTGCAAGTGCAGAGGTTTCATCAACACCACATTTGGACATAAATGAATTTGTTGGATCAGATCATCAACAGACGATTGCAGACTTTGGGGTTGAGAATGAGCTTTCATCTGAACTGGCTCTTAATCATTCTAAACTTTCTGATTTGAACATAAACTCTGAACCAGAAGAAGGGCTAAGCATTCCGCAGATTCTTCATTTGGTGAGTTTTGTGCTCTACATGCATTATTTAAATGATCTCATTTTCAAACTGTCATTCTACTCACCTTGTCATTTCTACACCTGCATAAGTTTCATTTCTTAATTTTATCAGAGTTTGAAGATAACAATTTAAGTATGCTTTTCTCTGTCCCTTTGCCATTTTCCCTCTCCTACTTTGTGCAGATTTGCAATGGGAATGGCGAAAGCCCTGCAGCAAATAAGCGTGGTGCACTTCAGCAGCTAGTTGACGCTTCCGTGTCTAATGATCAATCTATTTGGAGCAAGGTATGTTTGGTTCTCAAATTTGGTATTGTGTGAGTGCGTGTGTGTAATGGAGTTAAAAAGGAACCACAGATCAGAACAGATTCTATACTGCAGAAATTATACTTAATCTTTTGCAGTTTAGTATGTGTTCTTGTCTATAGTTCCTGTCTACTCCTGTTACTATTTGATTAAATACAACTCTCACTATTTTAACTACTTTTTTTTTTTTTTTTTTTAATTAAATTTGGCTATGCTTGCTAAACTATATCATGCTTTCAAGAAGTAATGTTATGGTAGTCTAGGTAGAAAATCATACAAAGATGATTATAGTAGGCCGAACATTCAAATTTAACAAAATTTATGCTTAAAATTTCCCATTTTACGATGTTTTTAAGTCTACATAGTTTATTTCTTCTTCGTGTTCAACATTTCCTTGATGTGAATTTAATGACCTTCCTTGATGTCAACTTAATGACTGTTTACTCTGTCATATAAAGAACATTTTGTGAGGGATAGAATCAATCAATAATATGGTACATAGAAATGTTTGAGATTATAGAGCTGAACTCTGCCATATGTTTTTGTCTAGAATTTAAGGAAAGAATGTGTTGTGGAGTGGATGATGATGATGCCTTGGACAATAGCAATCTATATGGCAAAGGAGAAATTAACTAGAACATTTGAATATTTGATCAATTTTTTACATGTTAGGATTTCAGCATAATGAAAGATAATTGGCACTACTGTTGAAAAATGATATTTCTCTACTATTTTTTCCGTTCTTAGTTGTAGAACTAATGAAGATTGTATTAAATAGTGCATAGTTTACTTCATGGAAATTTAATTATTATAATAAATGTTGGGGTCTTCTCTTGTAATTTATGTTGCACCAGTTTAGTGAAACTTGACGCAGGCAAGGTTTTTTCCCCGTGTATTTATTCTTCTTTCATGATAGACTCCTCGAAACAGAAGCAATATCACCTTCCTTTCTAATGCTGCAATTATATCGTCTCGTGATCAATTTTCGTAGCATATAGGATTAGCGAAGATAAAATACATCCTGCAAATGTTCATAATTCTTTTTGTATATTGCAGTACTTCAACCAGATCTTGACAGCTGTACTTGAAGTGTTGGATGATTTTGATTCATCAATCAGGGAACTGACTTTATCATTAATTGTAGAAATGCTGAAAAATCAGGTCTGTTGTCTATATTCTCGATGGTTGTAGACCAGAGTTTCCCAAATGTCTTCCTCCCTTTCCACCTTTATGACTTCTCTGAACTATCTGCAGAAAGATGCCATGGAGGATTCTGTTGAGATAGTGATTGAAAAACTGCTTCATGTGTCAAAAGACGGTGTTCCAAAAGTAACTTTCTCTGCTGAAACTATCTCAGTTCTTATTTGGTGTTGTTGTCCATGGATATTAACTTTCTAATTCAGGTTTCAGGCATAGCAGAGCATTGCTTAACGATAGTGTTGTCGCAATACGATCAATTCAGATGTTTAAGTGTAAGTACTATTTTGTGTAATTTACTTGTAAGATCCCTTAAGCTAATTTTTTATTTTTGTTGTAAATGGTCTGTCATATGCCTTACTTTTGTGTATTGCAGGTTATTGTTCCTTTGTTGGTTACTGAAGATGAGAGAACTCTTGTCACTTGCATAAACTGTTTAACAAAGGTACCACTTCCTTATGAAAATTTATTGCTTACGAGATGATACAATTGTTGCTGATTGTTTTCCTCCTCTTTTCTGGTTGGGAATGTTCCACTTTTTTTTTGTGTTATCGTACTTGTAGATTTGTGATACCGCAGAGTTTGATGATTTTTTCTTTTTTTTTTTCCTTTTCCGTTTCATTTTTAGTAAAACTGGAGGCTATGCTGATTTTAAATATTTAGCCACAGCTTCATCTACTTGTAGAGCATCCTGATGTGACAGATTGTATCCCGCTGTCGTACTAGGGAAAGTCATGTTGAGCTCTTTCAGACTAATAATATCATTTTTTTCTGTTAATCTCAAGTTTCCTTTTCATTATAGTCCATTGTCATTTCTGTGACTTCACCATCATCATCGTTAATCTCAACAAATTTGCAACATTTAAAAATTATTTTGCTAGTCGTATTTTTAATCAAAATACTTTTTGTCACCATTTGTTGTGTTGTGGATTGCGATGCTACTTTTTTCCTGTCTACAGCTTGTGGGTAGGCTCTCGCGTGAGGAACTGATGGGTCAATTACCATCATTTTTGCCTGCTCTTTTTGATGCATTTGGGAACCAGAGTGCTGATGTTCGAAAGGTAATTTTTTGTACTTGTGAAGATAAATAATATCCTTGACTCTCTGTTTTGGAGACAGGTTTTTCTAGAATGTTTCTTTACCAATTTGTAACTTTTTTAAAAATAATTAATTCTTCTGAGGAAGCCTATTTCCTCTCAGAAAATACATGAGATCAAAATGCTAATATCTGCTTCCCTCGGGGGTGCAAACTGGACCCCCAACTGCTTGTTTGCTCTACGTTACATGGCCCAATTTAACAATTTTAACAGCAATGAATTTCAATTAAAATCCATGAAAAGATATCATCTTCATATCACGAGATTGGGCTTTCATAATCACTGTTGCCAATCCCTTTCTCATCGAAGGAAGAAGAACATGTAAGGTTGTTTAAACTGGTTTGATAGAAAAACAACTTAGAATATTGGACATCCGAGTATCATTTCCATATACCAGTGTGATTCGGGGAATAGATTTTATTTTTTAAGTCATTTGTGGATGTAAAAAGATATCTCAGATTGATTAGTAATTATTTAGTCTACAAAATGCCATCATCTGATAGGGGATCCATAGCTTTATGAAGTTTATCTGTGCTTACTATTCTAAGTCCTATTGAGTTTGAATTTGATATGCATTTTCCCTGGGTCGCAGACTGTTGTTTTCTGTCTGGTCGACATCTATATCATGCTTGGGAAAGCATTTTTACCGTACTTGGAGGGGCTAAACAGCACACAATTACGGTTGGTGACTATTTATGCAAACCGAATATCACAGGCCAGGACTGGGGGTCCAATAGAGGGTACCGAATGATCAGCTGGCTTGGTTTTTGATGTATTTAGTATTGGGTGTTAATTTTGGTCATTCATTCTTTGTGTATCATGTACATGTGTGAAATATGGTGTGAAGTTCTCTTTTTGTATTTTCCATAAAATCATATATATTCCTATTTTTCACTTGGTCTGGGGAGGAGTGCTGGCTTACGGAGACAAACATGTGATGTTGTGTGTTTTGTTGTGTGAATAATGAAATTCTTACAATGAGATAATTCACTGCAATTTTTCTGTGAAGTAAAATCGGTTTCCAATGTTGCAAATGATATATAAAATCAATGTATGTTTGGTACACTAGATGGGAAAAAGGGCAATTTATATACTTTTTAACGTTTTCCTTTATTAATCTTGTTCGAGCAACATTTTCTAGTAGGGAGGTGTTTTAAAAGTGTTCTGTTGTGAGTCTACTTTTTCTAGTTTATCAATTCAAAAAGTTGTGTAAATATTAAACTGATTGTTTGACAAGACAACCATGTAATTGTTTTTATTTGATTACTTGTACAAATATTAAACTTTAAGTTATTTATTTATAAATAATATTTATGTCCATCCCATATAATTTATTGAAATTAATTTTAACTAAATTAGTATGGCAGCATTATTATATTAGATGTATATCATGTTATTTATTCTTATGATATATATTAAAACATCAACACATGATATATGTATGACATTTCATAGTTAAAATGATAAACAATAAATAAAAATAAAAATAAAAACATGTTCTAAACTTCTCAAAAGAATATTTAATTTATATAAATTATGTAATATTTCACCAATATATTGACATCTAGGACAATACATTTAGTATTTTAGTAAATTAACAAGGATAATTTTATTTATTTAATTTTTTTATTTAAATATAGATTTCAATTTCGCGTATAAGCCTAGAGTTTTTACAACTTGGGTACAATTATATGTTTGTGGAAATATTAATGGTTACGCCTTATTATATTGTTACAAGGATTTTCATGTAAAAAGCAGTGTATTCTTCAAACTATTTGGATTGAGTAATGTATATTTCAAGCATAATACTTTTTATTATATTTGTTATGATTGTTACATTTTTTTGTAAAAAATGTGTTATGTTTGTTATATTTAGAATTTAAAATATTAAAAAGTAATTGTGAATATTAAATATCTGACAAAATTAGTGGATATTACTACTAAAGTCCAGTCCACTTTGATGGTCTAGCCCTCTAGGCCAATTAAGTGTCAACTTAGATCCTATAATTGGGAAGAACCCTACACATACCGAAGTTAGCAGCGATGATAAAACGGCTAGTGCAAAAATTTTAAATTCTGTACAAAATGATGTCTTTTCGAAAAAGACATTTACGGACAACTATTTGATAGGGTGGCAGTAATTTGTAATTTTTTTTTTCCTGTTTTAAAAATCTATTTATTGTAGACGAGAATTTTTGAGTCTACACACCTAAGTCTACAGGGGTGGTTTGGGGTTATCCCTACCTCAGTGACCCAGTCCCATTCAACTTTTCCTCAGATTTATTGCAAGCAGGAAATTAAAGCAGAAAGAAAATAAATTCTATGAAATTGAATTGTCAAAAAATTATTAACTGAAAAATAAAACCTCCTCCCCCCCTTAAGAAATTTTTTTTTTTTTTGAAAACAAGGAAAATGAGAAAATGTTTTACATTGAAAAAAAAAAAGTTGCAATCAAACACACCCTGTAAAATAGGTGAGAAAATATTTTTTCTATGTAAAATATTGTGCAATCAAACACAGTCTAATATTTTTGTTTTCTAGAATTAGGATTTGTGATTTTTGGTCCTTGAGTTGGATGTCCACACATTAGTGCAATTTAGGGTTTGGAGAATACTAAAAAAGATCTTAGGGTTAGAAGCATTGTAGAATCAACAGTTAGAATTAATCACTGAACATGTATTCTACTTTACGTGGGCTGATCTCCTGCCCACTTATAATGTTCACACTGAGGTAACATACCAATCATATGATGCCACTTCAACAATTGGAATTATAACTCCTACTTACCATGAGTAAGAGATCATCCCCATCTACTTTAAATCCCTATATGATCAATAAGGAGAAATTACAATACATAGTATTAATCTAGCAAAGATATAGTTCTTAATATGTTAAATAATTTATTTATTTCAATTCAATTCAATTCAGTTCGCTCAGATTTGAAGAGTTTGTTGTATGTTGATGTCTAATTCTATCAAGGCTCAAAAGTCAAGATACCTAAAACTCATCCAACTTGAGTGATGCCAATATTATACATAGTGAAGGGGACAGCTTTTAAATAGAAGAAAGTGAGAGTATTTGGGACATCAAATACTTTGAATGGTGAGTTTAATTGGCCATTTTTGGTGAATCCCAAAATTAATGCCCTGAAATATTTTGGCTTTAATTTCTATACACTCTAGTCTTTATGTAGTGAAGTCATTTCATGTTTGGCTAAGTAAGTAAGAGTCAATTTTAAAATATAATTTTTTTCCACATTAAAGTATGGAAAAGTAACATAGACAAACACATTTGAAAATAAAAGTTACTTAAAAAGCACTGGTTGATTCAACGTAGGGGCACATAAATGAAAATTTTCAATATTAGTTATGTTATTCATTCTACATGTGGCAGCAGTACAGGTCCACAGGAATGGGCGAAGCCTTTTAAATTCGCTTGACATTCGACGACCATTTAAGTTAGGCGAATGTATGAAATTCAAGAATCGACCAGCAAGCTACTTAAGTTCGACTTTAGCGTATCCATTTTGCCTTCGTCACCTAACTAAAGCTTGGCGAAGGATTTGAGCATAGCCATCACATTATCCACTAATCACAGATAACAAATTATTCCTGGAACCATATGGTAAATCTCTACGTGGCAAAATTGGTTGCAAAATGGTCATATGGGAATAACAACCACCAAATCTGTTGAATAAGATGACTAGCAGAATCCTCTAGAATTATAAGTTTTCTAATAAGAAGACGACACGTGGCAGAAAAAAGGGAGAAAGACCAAAAAGCACAAAGGCTTATAACATCTATAAATAATTTAAATTAAATTAAAAAAAAAAAAAGAACAATTATAAATTTTAGCCAAATTCTTGTTCTTTGAATTGTCAATTTTTAGACGGTAATTAAAGATGGTTGAATTATTCTTCCAAGCAAAGAGGTGAATAAAGATTTGTTGGCTTCAATTTTAGTGGTCAACATGTTACATAATTTAGACTTTACAATTTTGCCCACTCCTCCTTCTCCCTTAGCTTTCGAAAGTTGTGATAATCTTAGGATAAATAGCAAGCATAAGAATTGAGTAGTATCCTTTTGAGTGTGCTCTGCAATCACTTTTTTCAGGCTCATTTGTACCATAGGTCAACTTAATAATCTTAAATTTTTAATTTAAAAACTTTTCAATTACCTAACCAGTTATCCACTCTCTTATTCACTCGCATTTCACATCTCCTCTCTCCCTCTCCGTCTCTCACGTTCTCTAAGAAAATTGATTCAAATATTGAACTTGGGGAGTGGGTTCTCTCTTTTACACGTACATTTTAGATTTCTCCATATCTTAAAATTTTATATTCTTCAAATTTGCACAGTGTTTCGTTGTTGTGAGTTAAAAATTTGTACAAATAAAAATGTACAAATTCTTATACGTAGATTCATTTAAGAATTGCTCATTACTTATTTATTCATCAATAAAATATACAGAGTTTCAAAACTATCTAGATTTGACATCTCAATGTGTAGGTACAGTTTTTTTTATTTTATTGAAGTGCATCATTCTAGTTTTGTTCTTCTCGATTTAGTAATTTGTAAATGCATGCCCACCACGTGTTTGATTAAATGCTGCAACGCTCCTCATTACTTGATTTTTTTTTTTTTTTTAATAACTGCGTCAATTTATGGTTTCAATTTCTAATAGTTTGAAGTTGTTGAACTTGAGAGAAATTTTTATTCATTTTACTCGTAGGCAACAATTGTAAAAAAATATTTTATTTTTAATATTAATATATTATTGCGTTGGTTGAAAAGAATTTTCGTACTTAAATATTGTCTTCATTGGATTGAAATTCTCTATATGCGCATAAAAGTAACTTTTTTTTTTTTTTCAAAACTTAGCCAAACACATCTTAACAAGTGTTCACTTGGGACGTATTCGACACAAATAAAAGGGAGATATTAAGATGCATTTTGAAAGAATAAAAATAAATTGATTATTAAGCTTTAATAATTTGGATCGGCTGGGGTTGGTGTCGAAAACGGTTACGTCATGTGGACAACCGGTTTTAGGTTTTGTTTGATATTGCTGTGCTTTTAAGAGAATTAGTTTTTGTTGTGCTGCAGAAAGAACTAACTGTAGAAAGAATCAGATAAGTGTTTGGTAAATTCTTATCTCATAATTGCTGTATGTTTTAAAACCAATATTCAAGTATTTGGTAATAATTGCTGTGATCGTATAAAATTACTAAAATAGACATTGATTATATTATTATTATTATGAGTAGTATTTTTACTTCTATAACGATATGTAATATTATCAAATATTTTCTTAAGACAATACATTTATCGTAATTATTTTAAAATAAAAATAATATATATCTATTAAATCTTAATATTTTAAAACATTAAAAAATAAAAGCATACTAATATTTTACAAAAATCAATTAAATTTAAATTTAAATTATTTGTGGAGATGTATTTTAATTAAAATACTAATAAATATGTGACATAAAAGGAATTATTTTAATTAATTAATGTCAAAATTGATATTTTAATAATAAATAAATAGAAAAGCTACCATTTTGCTGCTTCTCAAAATCTGCTGCCAGATGATACATATTTTTTTAGAACCACTTTTTAAAAATTTACCAAACGTCTAAAACACAATCAGAAGTTGGGTTTCAAAATCAATCTTAAACGTGTCTTAAGCCTTTCATACTTGCCTTATATATATATATATATATATATATATATATATGGGATAATTGCATGAAAGGTCCCCAACGTTTCAAAATCGTTGGGGATATATCCCTAACCTAAAAAAAAGCACCACACGTCCCCAACGTATGAAGAAATATGCATCGTAGGTCCCTCTTGACAGTTTCCTTCAGATTTCTCCGTTAAAGTTCTGATTTGGACTGCACGCATTTTTTTTCCCCAAATTAGGTGATTGGAATTGCAGAAGGAAAAAATAGAAGTGATATTGATACACTCTTGAGCTTACACGTGTCATTTACGGTCAAAACCTTTATGTCTTCGCTTCTAAGTGCCTCCTTCAGCGTCTTTTGCAGAGAACAGTGGACGATCGGCACCATCGTCGGTGACAAGTATTGCCACGAGAAAAGCACCAATTCCCATGTCGGCGATGATATCGAAGAAATCCACAATGCATGCGTGGGAATCACTGGTCTTCATTTGGATCTAAGATTCAAGGTGAACTAAGGCGGCACTGGCAAAAATGCCAGTAGTTCATCCGCGGTCAATGCTTAATACCCACGTCTTTTTCCTTTCACAATGGTACAACCACTTCTGCTCTAACTTAGAAAAAAATCTCCCAACGTCACCTTATTCAGGTCTATCACTTTAACGAATTTTGGAATTGAAAGAAGAATTGAAAGGCGCAGCTCAAAAGCATCACACATTGTAACCGGCAAATGAACCCATCTCTGATTTCTGTGCGACAAGAAATTACGTTGCTGTTGCTGCTGTTGATTTGCACTAACATTAGAGTACCTTTGCGTTTGAGAGCAAATTACTGGAATCTCTCAACAGCCTGCGATTGACCTTACTCTAGTACCCATCTCTGATTTCTGTACGACAAGAAATCCTATTGCTGTTGCTGCTGTTGATTTGCACCAACATTAGAGTACCTTTGCGTTTGAGAGCAAATTACTGCAATCTCTCAACAGCATGCGATTGACCTTACTCTAGTTTCCTAAAACTAATTTCTCTACTCTGCCTTCTGGACAAACTCCTCGTTTGCTTCACTTTTTTCTTGGTCTTCACCCTTACCTGGCCAATATAGGTGACCTTAGGGGATGAGGGGTCTGGGTTTTCAAAACTGCAGCTTCTTTTCTTGTCAATGGTGGTGAAAAATGGACAAGCTCCACCTTTGAGGCTGCCATTGGTGTGCAACTTGCGGCTGAGAGATGTGGAGAAAGAAATTCAATAAATAATTGTCGTGAGAGTAATGAATTGGAAAATTCAGTGAATAATTACTCCAATCGCTTAATTTGGAGAGAGATAGCGCATGCATTCTAATTTTGGGGTTTAACGGAGAAATTTGACGGAAACTATCAAGAGGGACCTTCGATGCTTATTTCTTCATACGTTAGGGACGTCTGGTGCTATTTTTTAAGGTTAGGGGCATATCTCCAATGATTTTGAAACGTTGGGGACCTTTATATAAAATTTTATTTGTTTCTCTTTAAAAACAAAAATTAGAACATGACCTACGTGGATTAAAAGTTTGAAAACTAAACTTGACAAGTTATTAAGTGCGGAATTTTAGACAAGTCAAGCACAACATAGCCTGACAATTATATCCATACGGGGTCCTGACTGTTTCGAATTTCAAATATATCCACATGGACAATTCATTCAACGTGCAAGTGACACATTGAATATGAATAATATAAAAATTGTCTACTTGGGACAAGAAATCACTTCTCATGTCGCCAAATGCAAGCATAGTTAATTAGCGAACTTAATTTAATTTATGCTAAAAGTTAATTACATGCTTATAATAAGGTACATATTATTGTTTACTGTCACTTTCAACTAAACAATTAATTATAATAAGTCAGCTGTATTAGAATCAGCTTTATTATATTAAACTTGAATAACTAACCAACTAATTTTATTTAATAGAGACCGTTTATGCAGTTAATTCTCGTTACCAACTTAAATTTGTCACTTATTAAATTGGGGCCAACACTAATCCAAGTAATAATTGAAACTTTATACACAAATGTCATACTAATATTCAAATCATAGAATAAATTCATATGAACATATGCTTGTGAGCTTGCCTCTAGACGACCCCACTACATTTATTATTAATTTCTTTTCTTTTTGAAATTTCTTTAAATTTTGATTTTTATTCAAGCCTCTGTTACGCGACATAGACGTTAATATTAGATGCTATATTCACGTAGGATCCATCAAATTGTTTCAGTTGAAGCTTCAAATCAACACACACAAACATACTTGCATCTAGGAAATATTGCAGCTGAGATCTTCAACCTATGATCTCTATAATAAGTTGGTCCCAATCAACTCTTTCCATCCATCAAAACTTGAGAAAATTAGAGATCCCTTCCTAACTTTTTAATTAGTGAAGTTTTGAGTCTCAATCTTCAAAAAGTGAAATTATGAATGTTTAACCCATTTAAATATGTAAATCTAAGTTCTTACGACACGTAAATTGTTAATATAGACGTTAAAATCACACGAAACTTTTCCGTGACAAATTGAAGGATAAAGCTGTCAAAACACTTAACGTGCGGTTCTAAGTCACGTGAAATTTGTGTGAAATTTTAATGTCCATGTCGATAGTTTCTATCACGTAAAGACCTAAATTCACAGATTAAATAAGCTTGGGACTCAAATACTCGCTTTTAAAAGTTGAGAACCTAAAACTACAATACTTGAAAGGATTCGGAACCAGCCTTATTTTTTTTATAAAAATTAAGTGCATGTTTGACAATGCTAAAATTATTTTCTAAATGCTTATAAATTGTAGGTTACGTGGAATATGAAAATAATAACTGAGCAGTAAATTGTGAATATTACGAAATGTGATAATAAAAAGTTGTTCGATAACTTTTAATTATAGTTTTAAATTAAGCAAACATGCTGTAAATCAATATCACCCAATAAAAAGAGTCATTTTCTTTAAAAGAAAAATGGGTATAATAAGAGCAGTAGACAGTAGTTGTGATTGTGCAAAATTGTATTGTAGCAATGGAGGTGGGGGAAATGTGTACTGACAGGAACACTGTATGTGATGCATACTGACAATCACATTTCGTCCTTTTGCTTGATATATAGAATAATATAGAGAGGAGAGAGAGAGAGAATAATATAGAGAGAGAAAATACCTTATCTTCAGTCTAAAAGTTATCTAACTGTAAAGGCAAATAGCAAAAACTAATCCCACAACTGACATTAATCCACCTTTTTTTCATACTCTCTTCAAAGTTTTCCCAGTTTGGAACATCAGTAGAATTTCATTCAAGGGAATCTCCGTGTCCTAGAAAAGAAGCAGAGAGAATTGCAGAAGCTACTACTATTGGTATGCAGCAGGTTTTATGTAGAGCTAATATTGGAAGTACTAGCTTTTTGCACTAAGAACAATTTATGAAATTTGGGAAATTTTTTATGATGAAAATTGAAATGCATGAATTTGTGGAATAGGTACAGTTTTACTTCAGTTGTGGAACTGATGAATTGAAGTTTTAAATAAGGATGAATCACTGCGTTCCCGATTTTGGGATAGAAGAGGACCATTCAGTTCTTACGTCTTCAGGATTTGCCAAAACAAAAAAGTCTGCAGTGTAAGATTTTACTTTCTTTTTTTTTTTGGCTGCCTTGATCCATGTAATTTATTTAATATATACGATGATTTTGACAAGTTAAGAAAATTGATGTTTATAGAGGTGATGAAGAGATCATGGAGCTGCTATGGCAGAACGGCCAAGTGGTCGTTCATAGCCAGAACCAACGGCCAGCGAAGAAAACTCAATTTGAAGGCGGTGGTGATAGAGAGGCGGCAGTGATTCCGACGGGTGAGTCGACGATTAGAGAGATCCGACCGAGCGGCAGTGGAGAAGAAATGGCTACGCAGCATTTGTTTATTCAGGAAGATGAGATGGCATCTTGGCTTCAGTATCCACTCGATGACTCATCGTTTGAACGTGATTTGTATGCCGATCTTCTCTACTCTGCTTCTCCTCCTCCAGCTCCGATCGCCATCGCCCGTCCTCCTCCGATGCCGACGCGGACGCCTGCAGCACCATCACAAGTAAAATTAGAGTCCTCCCCGTGGTTAAACAGTTTCGTGCATTTCTCCAGGTTCCCAAGGGCGAAGACCCATCCAGGTATTTATTAGTCTTCAAATTATTAAAAGCTCGACCTCGATAAGAGAAATAGCTGGAATTATTATTTTTGTATTTAAACTATGCGAATCTTTATTTTTAACATCAGGATCGGGACAATCGAGTTCGAGTAAGGCGACAGCAGTACGGGAATCAACGGTGGTGGACTCAAATGAGACACCGATGGTGGCGACGGACTCCAGGGTTTCGCAAGCCGCGGCGGAAAGCAGGGTACAAATTTCCGGCGAGAACATGGGGTGGGGAACCGTTAGTGGCACTGCAACTGGTAAGGAAACGGCGCCCACTTACGAAATGACAGTGACGTCATCATCCGGTGGATCGGGAGGTAGTGTTAGTGGCAGCGCCGAGCAGCAACAGCCGCCACAGAATCCACCGCACGCGGCGGCGGAGGAGGACAGGAAACGCAAAGGTAGAGAAACCGATGATACAGAATGTCAGAGTGAGGTATGCAATTAATAAGCTTACATTTGCCATTTGCCATTTGCCATTTTCACTATTAAAAATTAAAATTTACCGAGGGCGGTGGCATTTAACGTACGCAGGTGCAGTTATGTCGTTTAGCGTGCGCGCCACGCACGTCCCATGAGTGTCGTCTTGCATTCCGTGCAAGTTATAGAATTCGAACATGTGTCAATTTATAGTCCAGCTTCATGTCACGGGTTGCCAAGTGGATAGTCTCTCTACCACAAATACTTTTACGAAGAATCACGGGTAATCATAGGGCGAGCAAGCAGAAATGTTAAGAGTACGCAAGGAAGAAAACATAGTACATCAAAATTTATAGCGCCCACCATGGAACTGACACCATTTGCAGAGTATGGGTTGGGTTTGGAGTGCGGGTCAAGATGAGTGAATAGGGATTAATAAATTCGGATGGTTACATACATAGGGATAAATAAATTTATTTTAAATTTTTATAAATAAAAATAATTATTAAATTTTGAAGTTTTAAAGCTTAGCCAAACATGCACTTGGTACTGTCACTACCGTCACCACCATATTCTTCATCGGCCCCCTCTCAATGTGTAGGGGTTGTTGTGTGAAGATCGTGACTCAAGATTGAATGATGAATATATTTGCATTGTTGTATAGTATTCTGTAGCTGTTGGCACTCCTAACTTGTTCTCGAACTTAAGAATATATTTTATACATCGAACATTTTTAATGCTATCAAGTCCATAGCCACCATCTTCCGGAAAGTGAAGGGGGAGGGGAATACCACTAGTGGGAGCTAACGTCACTCACAATATTGACCGGATGATGTTAGAGTATCTTCAATGCAATATACACGTGGCAAGTAAATAGGGGATAGGGAGAGGAGCATCTCCAGGTTGTGAATTGGAAAAATTGTATCCCACGTGCATAAGAGAGAAGTATATATAAATTTTAAAAAATTAAATAGAGAATGCTTAACACATTCTGATAAAGATAAATTATAAAAAATTAAATAGAGAATGTCTAGGACACCGTTCAAATGTGGACGATATATTAGACATCTTCCACTTTTTTTCTTATCATATAAAGATTTTAAAGTGATATAGCACATTTTTTAATATAATTCATAAGTCTATAAAAAATGCTCTTAATGTAGCTTGCGATGTGGTTGGCTGTCGCATTTCACATGGGTTGGTTAATTTGCGAGTGTCAATTATTTCATATTTGCTTAGAATAGTGAAACCATATACAATAAATAATGAGGGCCCCTATACACTTAGACTATTAGAACATCTCCAATATAATCGTGGATTGTACTAAAAAATATGTCATATCATCTCAAAATACTTACATAGTAAGAAAAAAAGTATAAGATGTCTAAAACACCGTTCACATTTGGACCGATTTGGGGGGTGGGGGGCTGCCCAAAATTTTAGCCCAAATTGTGTAAAAATAAAAAATAAAAATAAAAAAGAAAGAAAGAAAGAAAAAAAGTCTATATTTCATCAAACAGCCCAAAAGAATGTATAGCCAATCATAGAAAAAAAAATTGTTTTATGGTGTATCCAAGTTTAATTAAACAAACAATTATTTGCATTTCATGCAAGTATTAAAAATTTCAAAATTAAAATTCAAACTTTTGAAAGTTTAAAATTCGAAAGTGGACTTGAATTTTTTAATTTGTTGAAATATTATTTTATTTTCTAACTTGGTTGTAATAATCCCGTTCTACTATTAAAGAGTTTAAATATTTTGTGCATCGACTACATAGCTTAGTTTTAGATAAAATAGATATAGAATATATTATAAAACAATTTTTGTGCATCAACTACATAATAATTTTTGTTGAAAGAGACATTGTCAATAAAATAAATATAAATTCTATTATAAAAGAATTCGTAATTGTAAAAGATCGTCGAGCACAACTTTCTTTAGCTAGTTTAGATCCTGAATATTTTTGTGTAATGACTTCTTGTAACCTTTTAAAAGATTTTGACTTATAAAAAAATATTATATTATCATAAAAATTGGCTAAATAATTTGAGAAAAAAAAATTGGGTCCCCCTCCCCCAGCCCATCCTTTGGTATACCCTGGCTCAATCCATGATTTGGACAATGTGCTAGACATCCTCTATTTATTTTTTTACAATAAATATTCATCGAAATATGTGTTAGACTTCTTTTACTTAATTGATATGCCATTTATTGTCACATAATTGCTCCATCTAGATAGATAGTATTACAATGTGAACGAAAAATAAGGCAACAAAAGGATGAACAACACACAAATTTACGTGGGAAACTCTAGAACAGAGAGAAAAAATTTATGGACAGATGAAAGAATAATCCACTATATTAAAAATGGTTAAAAGAGGAGCCAATTCGCTACTCTTGAAAATATGTCTAACTAACTCTAAAATACATGTATGTGTATATAAAATTCTAGTCTTGATAAAATAGGTCAACCCGATCCCAAAGCTCACCACATACCTTATTTTTTTCTCATAATTTTAATTTTACCACATATATTACACTCAAAAAAATTATATATTAGATCTAACAAAATTTGAGTCACCGAAATCTAGCATATAACATTATTTATTAAAAGCTGACCTGCTGCAAGAGGTGCTTGTCTTTAATTGTCCACTCACATCCTCCGCCTCTTCTATGATTGTTTTGTGACGGTTATGTCTTTGTTGTGCGATTGTAAATTTATTGGGAAATGTTGGCCATGAATTATTCATCTTGTTTACTATGACTATAGTTGAATCCTTAAATTACTAATTTCGTTTAAAAAATAATTGTTTTGTGTCCCGATTCAAATTAGTCTCCTAAATTAATAACCCTGCTAAATATATAATATAATAATTTTATTTAAGATATCTTAAAACTCAACGAATAAGGGTGTGTTTGATTTTGATTAAAATCAGATTTTTTATAAAAGTTAATAAAAGTTGATGAAATGTGTGGTTGAAAAATTGTAGGTCCATGAAATAAGTGGTTAAAATTAATTGTTGATTTTGACTTCAGTTTTTTAGCAAAATTTTTAGTGAAAACAAACAAGCTCATAAAATAATAACTACTTAAATATATAAATGTACACAAAACATTACTTTTTCTAACTCGAATATGCTAATTTGTGCCTCTTAACGTTGTTAATTTCATTTCATCTTACAAATATTCTGCTAACCTTTTAGAAGTATTTGATAATTGTTGATTGGCTAATAGAGGGATGAAACTTTTATTAGACCCAATGTTGCAATTCTTTTTTACTAGAAGAGAAATACTTATTTTTATATTCCCACAACGCTCTCTTCATCTCATAAGTCAATATAGATTTTTTTTTTATTTCTTTCAAATGAGAGACCATAAATGAACAAGGTATGCAATTTGGAATGATGACTATATAGAAGTTATGTTCCATGTATATGAAATAACTTGAAACAATTAATCTTCTAAGATATTAAATTTTGAAGCCAAATATATATATATATATATATATATATATATATATATATATATATATATATATATATATATATATATATATATATTAACGATTATGTATGTACATTAATGTTTCGTCTGTGTGTATTAACTTTTTATGCATGTTACATTCAGAAGTGTGACAATTCTCTATTGGGTTGGCTTTCTACCTTCTTTTCTTAGGATTGGTCGGTCGCTTATCTAAATTAACGGTTGATCACAACTATAAAACTTAATAAAAATCACACAGAACAAAAGTTCAAATCTTTCTTTTCTGAAGGATATGAGATGAAAGTTACCGACTCTATTCTTTAGTTGGATCGCTACCATGTAGGTTGTTGGGGATACCCATGTTATTTGCTGTAGGGTTCATCTTTTTGTTCACCATAGGAGGACTAACTGGAATAGTTTTAACATATTCTAGGCTAAACATTGTTCTACATGATACTTATTATGTGGTTGGACATTTCCATTATGTACTTTGTATGGGAGCCGTTTTTGCTTTATTTGCAGGATTTAACTATTGGGTAGGTAAATCTTTGGTCAGACATACCTTGAAACTTTAGG
Source organism: Forsythia viridissima (assembly GCA_030279155.1). Lineage (NCBI taxonomy): Eukaryota > Viridiplantae > Streptophyta > Magnoliopsida > Lamiales > Oleaceae > Forsythia > Forsythia viridissima. The sequence continues at coordinate 18,268,756 of CM059034.1, forward strand.
TCAAATTCATTTTTGGATCACTTTTTTCGGGTTAACCTGACCTTCTTATAACTTTTGAATTTTTATGTAAGTATATATAAACTTTTAACTGCGTCCATTGTTTTTTTAATTTTTTTAATTAGTTCGAACATGTATATATTTTGATCAAAAAATAATACATGTAAAAGTTGTAAAAATATAAAACACTTTCTAAACTAATAAATATTAATTTATCAATAAATTCTAAAATAATAATTTTTCTAGATCCCAACATTATTATTTTATAGGGGCTTTAGAAAGTGTTTTATATTTTTACAACTTGTACATGTATTATTTTTTAATCAAAATATATACATGCACGAACTAACTTGTACAAGTTTTATTTTTTAATCAAAATATATAGGGCGGTCGATACGTTAATTCTTTAGATTATGTTTAGATGGTGTCTGTTAATTTATTTAGTTAAGTCACGAAGCCATTCAATTTTGAATCTTTTCGTCACTTTAGGACATTGAATTTGAGTCTGTTGATGCCAAGAAGCAAGCCCGGGGTTCAACTTCAACAAAGAGATCTCGTGCTGCAGAAGTTCACAATCAATCAGAGAGGGTATGTACTTTTATCTGTCCTAATTCAGTTCTTTTACTGATTTTGTTCTTCTTTTCCAACTGATTGCTTATTCAATAATTTAAATGCTGCAACTCCCGCAGAGACGTCGAGATAGGATAAATGAAAAGATGAAGGCCTTGCAGGAACTCATCCCACGATGCAACAAGGTTTGAGGGTTTATGTATATGTTTCGTTGTCGTGTTTCGCTAAGCTTAAAGAAATTACGTATAAGTATATAAATAATTTTCTTTATTAATCAAAATTGAAAGCAAGTTACTTATTTTTCAGCTTAGCCAAATACACGGCCATGTACTTTCGAGAACAGCTTCTCTACATTCCTTTCCGATTTATGTTCTCATTCTCTAATCTGAATTTCAGTCAGACAAAGCTTCAATGCTAGATGAAGCAATTGAGTACTTAAAATCACTACAACTCCAAGTTCAGGTACAATTTCCTATTCGTTTTCATTAATGTTCCTTCAAATATGAAATTATTTTGTAGGATCTCAGGTAAACCTCTTCTCTTTCCTAATGCTGGCAAATAGCTAACCAAATACGCTATGTTTTTGACACTAAGGCCATCTCCAACCCATATATTCAAATTGGTGCAACTTTTACACTAAAATAGTGCAATTCTTACACCAAATCCATATGTGATCTCCAATCCATTACTTCAAATTTTGCACCAAATGAATAGTGTATATTCTCATCTAGTTATATTTTTAATTTTTAACAATAATTTATTTTAAAATTTATTTAATTATATAGTATATTTATATTAAATGTGTAAATTTAAAATAAATTAATTTACACGAAATTATTGCATTTATTAAAACAATAAAAATGGCACAATACTCAAAATTTTAATAAAAAAAAAACATTTAACATAAATAAATAAAAAAATAAATCAAATGGACAGAATCAAATATCCAAAAAACAAACTTAAAATATGGTACTGCTTGACAAAATTGCCATCCACCTCACATTTACACAACTTGAGGACAAAACTGGAATCAATGTTCACGCCATTTTCAACTTCAAATGAACAGTGCTGCGCCATATATGGCGCATCACTGTTCACAACACCAAATTGGCGCACAGATTTGGTGCTAGGTTGGAGTGATTTCACACTCCATTTTGGAGTTTTCACTCCAAAATGGAGCTTTGGAGATGCCCCAATAATTGTGCAAATAATGGGGCACCTCTCTTGTAACACTGTTATTAAAAATCAAAACTTCATCACCAATGTTCATCCCTCACATGTTGTGTGTATGTGCATACGCGACAAAATTTACTTTCCTTAATATGATTGTTAGGTGTTGTTTGTCATTTTGCCCTTAAATATGCATGTGAAGATTATTTTGTGCATTGTAAAAGGAAATAGGGACTATGTTTTTACAGATGATGTCCATGGGATGTGGCATGGTGCCTGTGATGTATCCCGGCATCCAGCAGTTCATGCCTGCAATGGGGATGAGCATGGGGATGCGCATGGGAATGGGAATGGGCATGGGCATTGATATGGGCATGAACCGGCCAATGGTGCCATATCCGTCTCATCCCGGTTCAGCAATGCCAAACCCGGCTGGAGCAGCACATATTGGTCCACCATTTCCTATGCCTCATCCTACAAGAATTCAAGCTCCTAACCAGTCTGATCCTATGTTAAACTCACTTGTGGCACAGAATCCAAATCAGCCACAAATTCCAAATTTTGTCGATCCATATCAACAGTATCTTGGTCTCCATCAGCCACGGATACCTTTGCCACAGGTGAGTCGGACACTCCTTAACTTACATTGAATTAGCACTAAAATAAGTTCATTCTTCTAATAAATCATCCTCCACTAAAAACTTATGTCATCACTTCCCTAGGTCAATCATGTGATCCCATTTGCTTACTTTATGAGCTGAACATAGCTCAATTTTGTCACTTAAACCCGCTTGGAACTCACATGAGCCAAGCTCAATATTGAAGATACTGAACATTTTATTATCTTGAATTCATATACTTTCTTACTCTTATAATAATAAAATGGACATATATTTATTTTGGTTGAGCACTCGGACCAAAACAATATTGGAACATTTCCCTCCCTTGTCTAATGTGGCCATCATCAAGGGCAGCGCCACATGTAAGTGAATGGTATTGTAGACACGTGCACAATTTTTATAGACAAGACGTGACTCTAAACATTATCTTGCTCTAAAACCACATTGAATTACTGTTTCAACATAAGCTGGCAGATAAGGGAAAGTGGGACACGTTATTAAAATTTAGTCTTCAACAAACTTATCCAGGAGGAGGAAGTAATCATGCATCATCTTAAAGCATAAATCAAGTTTGCCTCATTATTTGGTTTAGAGTTTTATTAATGAGTACTATATTCTGCAGAATCAAGCAGTAATGCAGCCTGCTACCAACAAACCAAATAGCAAAAAGGACATTGGGAACCCTGAGAATCAACAATCTGGTAGGCATGTTATAAATATATTTTCTTTAACAGTTCATAAGAGTGGTACATTTATATGAACAGTCGAGAAATCACCAAAACAAATCTAATATCAAGTTACTCATGGAAGGGACACAGGGTAACAACTTAGTGTTGAAGTATAGCATGTTTGGCTAAAGTTACTTAAAACTAACTTGTTTTGCCAAACGTGTTTTGAACTTTTTCAAGAAGTACTTTTTTCTTGAGTTTTTAGTTTAAAAAGTTACTTTCGAAAGCAAGTCTTTAGCTACTTTCCCAATAAATACTTTTACAATTATTCAAGCTTAGCTGAAAATACTAGGATTTTATCTTAAACATTATTAGTTTTGCAGGTTAAATCTTCAGATGAATCAATGATGGGAGGCTTCTGCCCAACTAATTTTTGTAGTGTAACAGAGACAAGAATCCAAGTATAGTCTACACCAGCTGGCTAATTCTAGACTACCTTTCTAACATGTAACTATTACTCTTTAAATTGTTGTTTTTGTTTTTTGGATCCTTAAAAACCCATTTTCATATAATGTGGAATGTATCATGGCGAGAATCAAGTGATAATTGAGTGGATCCAATAGCCTATTGGAACTGCTGTGACCCCTTTAAGAGGTGGGGCTTAAGTTTATGCGGGTAGGGAAGTAGGAAGAAAACGAAATTAAAATTTTATTTATTGTATTCTCCACAACTATTTTGCTTTTCTGCCCATAATTTGAAGCCCATTGACGGGGTAAGATTTAATAGGGAGTGGAGTAAGGTGGGATAGGTTAGAGGGTTCATTTGATGCTCAATTTTGTTGCAGTTCTTTTCATGACCATGGTGATTTGTGATTGTTTTATCCTCTCTATGGTTATTTCACTTTTAGCATTAAAGAATGCATCAAGCCTATGAGGCACGCAAGTGGTATTATTATATGGTAAATCAACACGGGGAGTTATCCTAGCAGAGAAATTTCCACACGAGGACAAACCCCATTCTCCACTCCTAAAACGAGGTTGAGATTATAAACCTCCCAGTAAGGGTTGGGAATGAATATGATGATGGGTTGAATGACGGAAGAATCTATCCACCCAACAATAAGACATCAACCGAATGCCATACTACTCTTATTCTCCTTGGATTTTGGCTTTAGAGTCCCAAATCCAATGAGCTAACATGAACTCATTCTGACAATTTGAGATCAATGAGCTTGAAACAACTTGGACTTGGAGGTATGTTGTGATGATCTGCACCATTTTATGCATGGACTTCTTGGTAGGTTGTGACCTGAGTCTCAATGTGTGAAAACTGGGGAATTTATCAAAGAGGAGAAGAAAAAGGCTCCAACTAGGTGCACGACAAAGAGGAATATTACCTAGTTAAACCTGAATGACATTGGACACTGGAGGCTATTTACATTACAAAAGCAACAAAAAAACAAAAGCCTGTGGTCTTCCTCCATTGAAACGAAATAAGTACTATTAAGCCAACGTGAGAGTAGTATAAAAGAAACAGTGTGATATTTGAGAAGTGCGTAGAACTGAAAACTTGCAAAGCACGATTCTCACATTAGGCTATGAACTGATTATATCGAGAACATATGACAAACAAAACAACATTTCTTTGTGTACCAAGAATTGCATTACAGTATCTCAAAAGTACTTCCAGTAGAATGCTCAAATCTCAGGGACTGATTGTAGTTAAAATCTGCAATTAAAAGAATGCAAAGAATGAAACAATAAAGTCATCAGCTCCGGCTTTAGTTTCAGATTCTCGTCACAACTTCTATCAACAATTGATGCATTATGACCACACGACGTTTGGCTCTCAAATTAATGAAAGTAATACCTTTTCAGTAAGAGTGCGAAATTCCTCCGACTCCATTGCTTTATCAAGCTCCTAAGAAAGAATAAAAGGAGAAGAAAAATAAGAAGAAGAAACCTCTGCATTACCTCGGATCAGAACTAATAGTACTCACATTCTCAGCATCTGCAGAACAGTTTATATTATATATAAGTTTCCGAAGCTCTTCATTCTTAAGTGTGTCACGAATTTCACTAGAAGATGCTGCATGAGAATGAGAAGCAGAAAGTAAAAAAAAATATTAACATAAAACCTTTGATTTATCAGTCAAAGTAGTTAGGATATAATTGTACTTCGATATGCAGACTACAGTGTTAAACAAAGACTATCTTATTCTATCAATTTATCAAATATCAAAATGATTAATTACGTATTATTTAAATAATTATACAATAAATTAAATGGATTATAAAATCAATTTCATACCTTAATATAAAATTTAACATTATTTAAATATATTAAAATCTAATATAAATTAAATACAGCAGTTCTTATATTTAAATTTACTAATAATTTAGTATATCAATAAATATTTTTGTTAAATTTAGGTGGGGAAAAAAAAATTTCAGCAGTTTGTTGCATAAAGATACAGATAATAACCTTTTTGGTGATTTCACACTTCTAACTCTACTTATAACTATTTTGCCAAAAACATCTAAGTGCGTTTCTTAAGCTTGCCCAGACACCATTTACTCGTAAGATTTTTAAGGATGACGTGCTTTAAGTAAAATAAGAAACCTCAAGTATAGACAGTAATGTTTTTAACTAATTACTCAGTGCAGGCTATGCTTTAAAAGGCCTGACAACCACCTTATTCTGGTATAGATGTGAAAGTTAAGTTGCAGCTGCAGACGAGTATATTAAACTGCAACTCAAGCCTTAGCTTACACCCGGCCTATTGAACTTTGCTAACATTCTAGTTCAAGGTCAAGGTTAATTTAAAAGGAACTGCCCCTTGAGAGGGCTGTAGTTGAAAAAATATCTTTACCGTCATCATTCTACTCACCAATTTACAACATGACTTGAAAAAGTCAAACATAATGCTGCCAGATTCTTTGGTTTGTTTCCAATGTAACTATAATTGAGGAACATCAAAAACCTTCAATTTAACCCTGCTTTTCTCTTCCCTATAAAACATATCCCTAGACACATTGAGCTAAAATTTCAGTAAATTTAACAGAAAGACAAATATTTATACAAATTGAGTCCATCATCAACTCTATATGTAAATTTTAGGTATATACATAAGCATGCAATCACACACAAGTATGAGCAGTTATGATATATAGGCTGCTGGTTATCAATTTAGTGTGACTATGGCAACTTCAAATAAAAAATATTATCTAAGCATGAAGAAATAATTTTGCATTTAATTGAAAATTGGTAAACCTCACCTATAGACAGTAGTTGCGACTCTTGCAGCACCTCATTTGGCTCATCGACACAATATGGTTTCTGAACATGTAATGCTGGATCAGAATCTGATACACCAGGAACATTATCATTCTAAATAACCGTACAGCATGAGATGCCAGTTAAAATCTCATTTGCTAAACAATCATTCTTGAGTGTTATGATTAGAGGTGTTGTTTACATTTTATGCTGGCGTAGAGAGAGAGAGAACTTCCTGGTTATGGACAAAGAAGAGAAGTTATTATGGTTACTTGAGATTACTGGCAGCAATACCAGTAACTCTAAATAAAGAAACATGCTAGAGGATTTCGATCATAAAAATATGCTTGAGAAAGAGTTTCAGTTGCTAAAGGAATGCAATTGTTTAAAGAAGTGGTCATGCCAAAGGAAAACTTGAACATATAACTCTAATCCTGCCAAGATTACCACAAATAACTATTAACAAGAGCTGAATTTATGAACATCAAAATCTACAGAAGATGTGCAGAACTAATTATGTGCTCAATTCATAATACCGGAAGGAAAATCGAAATGGAAATGAGGAAACCATTGAAGTTAACTTACACAAATCAATTTCTTGCAGTCTCTGCTCTTTGCCCTCTTTCTTTAATGTCTCTATCTCAGCTGTACAAGAGCAGGAATCAATATTTGAGAAAAATTTGTGATATGAATGAGCTAGAAAGATCGGATGCAGCTAACTGGAAATGCTGGTAGTGCTGACAAGTGTCGTGACAGTTGCTAATTGTTCAATTCATAACACTGGAAGGAAAGTCAGAAAAAATTGAAATGAAAATGAGGAAACCATTGAAGTTCACTTACACAAACCAGTTTCTTGCGATTTCTGTTCTTTTCCCTCTCTCTTTGTTGTCTCTATCTCGGCTGCACAAGAGCAGGAATCAATATGTGACAGGAAAACTTGTGATACTAATGGGATAGAAGGATCGGATGCAGCTAACAGGAATTGCTGATAGTGCTGACAAGTGTGTCGCACAGTTGCTAAGTTAATGTACAGAAATTTTATTTTTAGTGAGCTCTTACTATTTCCATTAATATTGGTCTGAGATCAGTTCCATTCACATGCCATGATTTAACCTCTCCACTTACTTCAGTAAAAGTACTTCCATTTAAAGGAACTCTTTTTTTTTTTTCTCTCTGAAGAAAAATATTACAATGGTAGAAATCTAGCAATCATCCCACTTCAAAATGAATGACTTATCATTTGTTTGAAATATACAAACGTCTATTACAGCCTCAAATACCTTGAAATTTTGGTTACTGGGATCTTTTGTTCCAAATCAGTAATGTTTCTGAAGACCTCATATTTGGCATACCTACTCTGTGTGAGACCAGTGAAACCTTCGATTCAATCATTCCAACACCACTGAAGCCTCGTATCTAATCATCAAAAGACTGCCAAACATGATTACTTATTTGGATTTCCTTGACACATGATACTTATTTCAAAAAAATTGCCGAAGAAAAATTAAGATAAGAGGAACCTCCACTCCTAACTCATATGTAAGTCTAGAAACGCCATTCCATTTACATCCAAAAGATCCCACTGCCTTTAATGTTTCTTACATCCAAAATTTATACTGGATTCCCTATCAAAAACTCCAAACACTTAGTGCTGTTGCTCTATACATCAATAAAAATATTAATCCTGTTCCAGAGCACCTATATACACACCATTAAAAAGCTCACTGCTTGTGCTGGCTGGAGAACTAACTGTTCACTTTTATTTTTAATGTTATCTAAGATTTACTAAAGCAAAAGATACTGTATTATTCTATTCAATTAAATGGAGTGAGTATCCTCCATAAGTTGATCCTGCATTGGGCCTACATAGCCTTCAGATATTTGCTTCTACTATCATCAACTATCAGAGTTGCACTACTGCTGTTGGCAACACCAGATGATCATTAACCTCTTCTAATTACATTCTGAAAGATTGTAAGTCGTACACAACTTCACATAATGTCATTTGGCTGCTTATAAGTGAATATGCAATGCCATGTTTAGGGACATTAGTCCATTATAAAAGATTGCCTGATATTCAAGTGAGCTAAAGGGGGTTGTAACCAAGGAGCTAGATGGCCTGTAGAGCATGTGGCCCAAGTATAGCATTTGTCAGAACCCAATTGTTTCCAAATAAATAATTGAGATAGATTTTAAGAGCAATCTCTCATTTAACGACCATTCATAGCATTCAACTTGTTTTAGCATCCTATAATCTCTGCATAATTGACAGATGCAAAAAAAAAAAAAAAAAACAAAAACAAAAATGCAGTAGAAGAACCGAGTACATGTCAATCTAAGTGTTTAACACTTGACTAGAAACATAAAATTTATCTTTATTTAGACGCCATAAAGGTGCTCGCAACCACAATTCGTTTGAAAGTTGACGCTCTCAAGCTCTTGCTCCACAACTAGGGATAAGATTACAGCAATCTGAGGATATTATAGCCTTACATGTTTAGACTACCTTTTTCTTTTTTCTTTGGGTGGGGGGACTAACATGACTTGATGTGGCCATGAAAGATTTGATTGCGTTGAACCTTTCAATAGTTGTTTTGCTGGATCAATAGCCAGCCAAAATTTTATTGCAAAAAATGCTTAGATTGACATTGTTGGGTGGGGGAAACAAATTCAATAGTTGTGTCTTTACACTTTAATTTATAAGTGGATCCTGACACGAGAGTAATTGATTCATGAGTTGAAAGGAAGAATACATGTAACCACAAAAAATGACTAGCGCAAGTATTAGATTCAAAGCAGGTGTTAGAAGGTAGAAAATGACTTAGTACACTCCTGAATACGAAAATAAAGATACTAGATCTTGTCGGCAATAATCAACCTTTTTAGGCATTTACTTCTCACTATCTCTTTAGGCATCATAATTCAAATAACACACTATAAGCCTACAAAATACTAAAATTTAGTCATATATATTAGTCATGGTGGATGTGTATTGTCTGATATAGCCACCTAATTTTACATGCATGCACCTAGAGTTTAACATCTAATTCAAGGACAAGCACAATTTTGGTTCTATATTTAAGAGAAAAAATCAAATACTGTCACAACTTAGTTAAATAGTATCATGGTTAATTGGTTATCATATAGATAAGCACACCAAAGTGCCACTTGGTGCTGAAGCATGAAGTGAGGTGCAGGCTTACTGAAAGGAAGCATATATTATATTATAAATGAAAAGGGTCCATACATGCATAATACAATAAGCAAAATTCAGGAAAAGCAGCAAATTTTACAGTATATTTTGGCAAATTCTAAGATAAAGAATTTAAATATATTTCAGCAACTAACCCAATTTCAAACACCAAAATATCAACACTACACAACAAATTGAAAACACAGTCAAAGATTCAGATGGGAAAAGGTGAAAAGCCAGATATTAAATTGAAGTGCAATTTATTGGCGTTTCACATTTGTTGCACCCAGCTCTATGCTGAAGCACTGTGCTTAAATCTATCAAATGTCCAGGGTGTCGCTTCCTGAACTTGCGCTTCTGCACGTACCTAAATATGCTTTAACAGCTATGTCTACTATAAAACAAAATCCCCAACTATGCTGCCTAATGAATCTCAACTGTAGATAATAGGACCTAAATAACCATTTAGTCGTACCTTGCTACAAATATGCATAACTGGCATAATTACAAAATACTTCACTTAGTTGTACCTCGGCTTCATATTTGAATAACTAGCATAAAAGTAAAAAAACCATTCCTTCAAGGCTGATTTTCTAAACCCACGGGTCATTATCCTAAACTTAATCTAGGAAATCCTACTGGATCAGCACCTAGACGTTTCATTACTACTTCGTTACACTCCACATCCTTTCATTAGGATCTCAATGGAGTAATACAAGCTTGTCAATGAACCAAAAACCTTTAATAGATGAAAAGACACAGCACTACAATTCCCAACAAAAAAATGTGATAACAGTAATAACTCCTAGTAGTTAAATAGAAGTTCAGCAGAGCTAACTTGTAAGAAGTTTCTAATGTTTATTAACTAATGCCTATATTGCTCACCAGTAATCTCTTTTCATATTATAATTAGCTTCTTCAGATAAACAGCATCTTTAGTATTACCTTTCGGTTTTGAAACAGCAAAGTAAGTAGTCAGCTCAACAGGAACTACCTAATACTGCCTTAGAAAATTAACCCCCGGGGGAAATCATTAGGGTTCAAATGTTAGAAACCATATGAAGTGTAATCTAGTAGACAAGCAAGAGGCAGGTGAACTTGAAGAACTTCATCAAGCATTTTTCATGTAAAACTGTGTCTCACATAATTAACAGAACAGACCTTTTAATGATTTGACAAAAAACAATAACCAAATGGTGTACTCATAAAAGAATAGAAAGCTAAGAATATATTTCAAATTTCACACAGTCGTAAACCATAATAGGATCTCACACATTCTTGTAGACTTCACCAAAACAGAGATACAGTGATCTCATATCATTTAAGATGACATTTGAAACCTGTGTGTATTTATGAAACATAGGAGAAATTTTTGACTATTCCTAGAATAAATAGCTATTTCCATGACACATTCTTCATTGTGAATAAATTTGCGGGGAAAAAAAATTTAGTTGCGAGGATAAAGAATGAGAACCTTGGTGATCAATCCATGACCAGGATAAAGTTAGGGTGAAACTAAGTGGGGGTCCAAACTATTGAAGAACCAGCAAATTAGTTGTGGTTAGAGGTGAAATGTTACTCAAACCTAGAAATAGCTTGCTTTCCTGAAATACGTTGAGGAGCAGCAGTTGACAGGACATCTAGGACTAGGAGAAAAGCACTATTTCGATGCACACAGCAGAGAACAATAATTAATTGAGAAAAGCTTTGAATACTAGACATGACCTCAAAATAAAAGGGAGTGAGAAGAAGCAACCTGGCCTGCTATCTATTGATAGGTAAGAACAGACTGCTAGACCTAGTTCCTTGTTTGTCAATAAATGATATCTAATTTTGCACAGGACAAGTGTGATGCGAATTGCAGGTCAGTGATTGTACCTGAACTCTGGTATTTGTTTCAGAAACCATAGTGATAATTTTTGAAGTCATTTCTATTTATTTATGCAGAATTGTGAATTTCTTCTAGCACTCAAATTATCCACTTCTGTATACAATAAATTTGTCATATCCACACTCTACACACAGCAATCAAAAACCTTAAATGAATGGAAAATATCCAATTAAAATATGTCAAACATTTCTAAAGCAATTATATGAACCTATAAACAGTAATGATGTCCTTACTGAATTTTTCCCCAGGCGAAGATTCTGGTTTTGTGCAAGAAATTACTGCACAAACATCGCATACGATTCCAATTAAAAAGCAGACTAATCACAAATAGCGAAAACAGAAGGACAGAGCTATTAGATAAACCTTTGTGTTTCTTGAAACAGACCACAGAACAACTGCGAGTGGCAAAATAAAATCAAACGCAATTTAATCATCAAGTAAATAGTCAATTTCAAAAATCAAATGAAAAAAAAATAGAAATTTTACACACAGAAAGAACATCTTACTAGGGTATGAGGCAAGTGGGACATTTATATTTGGATTGTGCTTCGTCGCAAACTCGACATTTTTTTATTGCCATTTTTGCAGGCGTTGTTTATTTTGTGTGCAGATTTTTTTTTTTTTTTTTTTTAATCTTATTTTGTTTCAATTTTTGTGAAAAGGCTTTGAGTCGCAAGACAGAGCATCCGGGTGAAGGCTTTTCAATTGGCTACTGTTACGTGGTGGCAAGAATGGGCCGGGTGGCCCATTTTCGTTAAAGTACGGGTCAGTTAAGGGCCAAGGTAACTGGGCCCATTTCTAGGCTGGCCCAACTATTTTCAAAAGAATATTATAACTTAGTACATATTTGACACTGTTGAAATTATATTTTAAGTGATTATAAGTTGTATGTCTTATAAAATGTGTGGATAATAAGTGAATAGTAAATTGTAGACCTTACGAAATGTACAAATAAAAAGTATATTTGACCAATTTAATCAACTTATATTATAATAATTTAAACTACGGCAAACAAGCACTTAATGGTCATAACAAATTTGTTATGCTTTGACAAATAACGTTATACATTTTTTTTTTTTTTTGGTATTTATTATTGTTTTAGATATGATGAATCTACAAGGATCACGACCATAATGAAACTACTACGGCCTTCCACTTCCAACTTGAAACGAAATATCAAAAGAAATACTTCAAAAGAAGCTGTAAAGACAAGGTTGCAAAACCTTTTAAGTGATGTTTCATTTTGGTATGGTTCGAATATAGTTATGGAAGGTAAATGGTATATATGATGTATTGCACATAGTGTCAATTGGAAAAGAAAATTATTGTTGTTACAATTTTTTTTTGTGTATGATATTGTGAATAAGATACTTAATTTTAATTTTTATTGAGCGAAAATATATTTAAACAGTTTTCTGATTCATTTATGCCCATAATGTCTTTTTTGTAAAATTTGGCAAAAGTCTCTGAGTAAATTCGTTTATATGAAAATGCAAGGATTTTGATTACACGTTTTTTTCTACTCTAATTCTTAATTTTCTAAAATTTGATTGAAACATATCTGAGTTGCAAATCAATTATCTTAAATTTTCACAGTATCTTTATAAAAGATCACGAGCATATAAAAATACATTAAATTTCAATAATCATTCCCAAACGATTATACAAATAATAAGATATATCTTTAATTCCTATCAGACTTTTTGTTATTTAATTTACTAAACATGTGCTTAACTTGAATTATACCTCTCATAAATAATCAAGGTGACAATTTTGTTTAAACGGTAATCAATCATTCAAACAAGAAAAATACTCGATAAATAATCAACACGATTTGATGTCTAAAAACATGAATTATTGAGTTAAAACTTCAAACAAAGTTTCATCGTCGTCCCAGTAATGGAAATTTTAGTCTAACATAATTGAATCACAAAAAGACATGTTTGGAAAGTAATACATCACTCAATTTAATAAGAAAAGATGTGATAAAAGAAAGTATTTGATCGCCACTTCGAAAAATCTTTAATGTTTTTCTTCTTCTTTTTACTTGAAGATTTGATTGTCGTAATGAAGATTTGAGCTTGGCCTAATTAGAATATATTTGTCTTTGCTTAAAAATTTATAAATTTATCATTATTTTTATTTATATATCTTATAAGATGTATAATTTTTACCCAATGTTTATTTATACTCATTGCTTATAAATTTTTTTACTAATCTAAACATACTCAGTGATTTATAGTAGGCTGGTTATTTTTCTAATTACTTTTGCCAATTTATGATAGAAGAAAAAGATGAAATGGAAATAAAAATGGGTCAATTTCAGCAACTCGCTAAAGTTTGTTCAAAATTTTAAAATGGTTATTGAAGTAAATTTTTTATAATAATAGTCACTCAAATTTTTAATAGTTACACTAATGATCATTTGACTGGAAATATTAACATAACTCTACGTGGTACTATTAAATTTCAACGTGTACATAAACGATGTTAACTAGTACATGTCAGTAAAATCGTATTAATTACAACTAAATACATAATTATCGAATTCATATTTGTTCAATTATAGTAAGCAGTTAATTAGTAAAACTTCACATTGAAGGTAGAACATTTTTTGTCTAACGTTGCGTACTAATTAATGTTATTTGTGTTCACATTAGAATTAAATAGTGATACATATAATTTTAAGTTAATGTTTCTAATCGAGTGTTCTTTAATGTAAATCTTAAAAATTCGAGTGATTATTATCGTAAGAAAATTACTTCAGTTACTATTTTGAAATTTGTAACAAGCTTTATTAAGCAACAGTGATTATTACCGTAAGAAAATTATTTCAGTGACTACTTTGAAATTTGTAACAAGCTTTAGTAACCGTTGGTGAAATTAACCAAAATAAAAATGGAATTTGTTTTATCCAATAAAAAAATTATTTTTAAAGGAAAATAAATTCCCAAAACCGGTGCTGTACATGAAAAGAGTTTCGTTACATTCATTTGCAGACACCTTCATTTCTTGAGTAGAAAGACAACTCTCTCAAATATCCCCAAAACCCCAAAATCTCAAGTCAAACCGTACAATCATGGGTCAGGGCACACCTGGCGGTCTGAACCGGCAACTCCCTGGGGACCGGAAGAACGACGGCGACAAAAAGGAGAAAAAGTTCGAGCCGGCTGCACCGCCGGCTCGAGTCGGCCGCAAGCAGAGGAAGCAGAAGGGACCCGAGGCGGCGGCCCGGGTCCCAACGGTGACACCGCTGTCCAAGTGCAAGTTGCGGCTTCTGAAGCTCGAGCGTATCAAAGACTATTTACTAATGGAAGAAGAGTTCGTGGCGAACCAAGAGAGATTGAAGCCTCAGGAGGAGAAGACAGAGGAGGATAGATCCAAGGTCGACGATTTGCGTGGGTCGCCGATGAGTGTAGGCAATTTGGAGGAGCTGATTGATGAGAATCACGCTATTGTTTCATCGTCAGTGGGGCCAGAGTACTATGTTGGGATCTTGTCGTTTGTCGATAAGGATCAGCTCGAGCCTGGCTGTGCTATTCTCATGCACAATAAGGTTTATTTTATTTTTTTTATTTTATTGTTTAGGGTTTAAAAATTGTGAAGCCAAGGTTCGAGAAATTGGGGTTTTATCTATTCTAAGGTTCGAGAAATTGGGGTTTTATCTATTCTAAGGTTGGGGATTTTGTGGAGAGTTGTGTTTGATGATAGAGAATTTGAGGATTGAAATTATGTAGAACATTAGATAGTTCCAGGCGGTATTTTCCCACTTCTTTGTGGCATAGGCAAGCATTTGTGGCTGGTAGATGGGAATATCCATATGATTTATGTGGCTAACTTATGTTTATGTGGGAACTGCGGTTGAGGCATTCCTCAGTTATCCCCTTCAGTTGAGATTGCATTCTCCTCTTGTTCTCCATATCTTTTTCTTAGGTAGCATTGCAAAAAATTGTGGAACTTTGCAGGAGTTATCTTCACATCCACTGTTTCTATTATGTATTAGTCTGGTACTATTATTACATAATAGCAGTGTATACTCTTCGGCTTACTAAATTTTTTTGATTGCTAAAAGTACATAATTTGTTGTTGGATTTGATTGGTTTCTATTACAAGTTTCATCTCTAATGTTATATCACAACTTGAGTAGAGTAATTAAGTTAACTTGAGTTATCATTTTCTTGCTTTGAGTAGTTGGCTTATTTTGGATTTCAGCAAATGCTTTCCCATTTGATTTTCCAATATCAATACGTTTTCCTTGAAGTAAATTATCATCATAATTTGAATTCCTGTACGTGAAAGCCCTCAGAATAATAGAAGATTTTCCATGCAAATCAAATGCCATTCTTGCTGTTAGGCTGCATCCTGCAATAATGCACGAATCTGACACATTTTATGACGCAATCCAGTATGTGTATATGTAAAATATTTATAGATGTTTGTATATTGCGGTTATTTGTATTTACACAGTTATTTTCACGTGTAGTAGAATGTACACACACCCACTTAAGGACACGCTCTTGTTCTAAAGTCGTGTGGCGTATGTTTGTGATAGGGAAAACACTCATTTGCATTGATGTATTACCATATATACCTGCATGGATGTTTTGAACTTCATTTATGAATGCTTTTTTGTGTTTATATTCACGGGTGTCGACTTTAGTTGTGTGTTAGTTGCAAATGTGCTTTTGGAAGTGACTCAATACAGTGTAACTCGTTGGAGATGTATTATCTCTGCAAAAAAATTAGCTGAAAAGTTATTTAAATATTTTCTGGAAGTTGTTTTTGTGTTGAATGAAATCAGCAAGTAATTCTGTAATTATCTGCCCCCTCTTTGCTGCCTTGCCGCATTAGGGGAAGGGGGCTGTAAATTATTGAATAAGGTCCAAGTACAAGAGTAATGACGTCATACAAGTGCATAGATGTATTTTGTGTGTTATTTAAGGACTTCTTAATGAAACAAATGCGTGTAACACATGGATTCAAATAATTTCAGAACACCATGCAATCTCATACGGAGGGAGGCCTGGAGAGAAAACTCCCGCATCTTGTGTTTTTTCTTTTTTTTTTTTGGTGTTGTTGTGTGTGTGTTCCGCCGGGGGTGGTGTTTAATTACAATTGAACATTGAGCCTTCTGTATTGTGCCTCCTTAAGGATATTCGCCTTGTTGCAGGTTCTTTCTGTAGTTGGACTTCTTCAAGATGATGTTGATCCCATGGTGTCTGTAATGAAGGTTGAGAAGGCTCCATTGGAGTCATATGCTGATATTGGTGGGCTGGATGCCCAGATCCAAGAGATCAAAGAGGCTGTTGAGCTCCCATTGACTCACCCTGAACTATATGAAGACATTGGTATCAAACCTCCTAAGGGAGTCATACTCTATGGAGAGCCTGGTACTGGAAAGACATTGCTTGCAAAGGTCAGTGTCGATATACTTTTGGTACACTTAATGTATTGCTTGCAAATGTCTGTAAATATTGTATATCAGAAGTATTGTAGCTTGTAAACTAATCTTATTAATGTTCTTCAGGCAGTAGCAAACTCTACATCAGCAACATTTTTGCGTGTTGTTGGAAGTGAATTGATTCAGAAGTACCTGGGAGACGGTCCTAAACTGGTGAGGGAACTCTTTAGAGTTGCTGATGATCTCTCACCGTCTATCGTCTTTATTGATGAAATCGATGCAGTTGGTACAAAAAGGTATTCTCCAGAACATCGGTGTCCTGAAAATAAGTACTTACAGATGGGTATTTAATGATGAATGCTCTCTGCAGATATGATGCCCACTCAGGTGGTGAACGTGAAATTCAGAGGACTATGTTGGAACTGCTGAACCAGTTAGATGGTTTTGATTCAAGAGGGGATGTTAAGGTCATTCTCGCAACAAATAAAATTGAAAGTCTTGATCCTGCCCTGCTTCGTCCTGGTAGAATAGACCGGAAGATCGAATTCCCTCTTCCAGATATTAAGACAAGGAGGCGTATTTTCCAGGTAAGCCTGGCATGATTTGTACCCATGAAATACCATCAGTGCATCTCGGGCCAACATTTCTGATGATTATTATCTCATTGAGCGAAACTTCTTGTTTAATTCATAGATTCACACATCTAGGATGACATTGGCTGATGATGTCAACCTTGAAGAATTTGTTATGACAAAAGATGATTTTTCTGGAGCTGATATCAAGGCCATATGTACTGAAGCTGGATTGCTTGCTTTAAGAGAGCGCCGTATGAAGGTGAGGCACTTCATTTTAATCTCAATTTGAAAGTTATACTTATTAAACACACACACACATTTATTTAGATTTTTGGTGGAGAAGTCCACAATTTTTTCCAGTGTCTTAAGCTTTACTTGCAGTCAGTAGTGTTTGGGTTGGTTGAAGTCTTTGACTGTTTATTTGACTATAGTGCAGTTTTAGTTTCTAATTTAGGACTTCAAGTCCTGGGACCCTCAGCATAATAGGTCTGAATATTGATATTATGATTATACTTTTGAACCGAGGACCTTGGTGATGAGCCTTAGCTTGTAGGAGTTCACAAAGGAATAAGTTATTGCTCCAGCAATTCTGCAGAATAAATTGGCTTTTGAAACAGGTCGAGGAAAGTAGACAGGGTAGATAAATATTGGTTAACAAAGAAAATTGGAGCTTTAGATTAAGAAAGAAATTTGAGAGCTATTACTATGTTTTAAATTAGTCGGAATTCATATGTGTTGCACATTTACAATTCATGCTTTAATAGCAAAATAATAGAATACCTATATCATACTGCAAAGATAACATAGATGAAATTAAAGTTCTGGACTGAAGTCCTTTAAAAACGAAACAAGCAAGGGGAGAGGGCAGTGGTTGACCCAAATTATTGGCCTGGTGGGTGCTATATTAGAAAGGAAAAAATCCATGGAAGAGGATGGTACTACATATTATTTTGTTTATAAATATTGGTTGTACTTGTAGTTCTTTTTATTTATCACTTCCTTATAACATAATTCCAACTGATGGCTGATCTAAAGATTTAATATTGCATTGCCAAATCTAGGAAGTTAGAGCCAATGGATGATTATGAAGGAGCTGAAATTTCAGATAATATTATTTCTAAGTTCTGATAAAAAATTTCATTGAATTTACTAGAGTATGAAAAGAAAATAATTATGAAGGAGAAGTGGATACTTACTGATTTCTTTTTTTCAGTTACCCATAAGAGAAAAACAAGGTGACTAAAAGATGGACCGGTAGAATATACAGAATATTGTCATTGAATGGAAGAAAATAATAATCAGTGACAAGTTGTCACTTAGTACAGTCCACTTGTAAATTATATGATGTATAGTTTTTACCTAATCCATTTGTATTATAATATTCAGGTGGGGAAGAATATCAATATACCAATTTTCCTATCTGAGATGGGTTAGTTGGTAATTAATAGGGTTGTTGTTGTCAGTGGGAGGAAGCGAAGAAAGAATCTGAAAAAGGGTTGGGTGACTTTATTGTATTTGAAGTAAATATTGTGGCAATGTCGAATTTAAGTGCACATTAACCATCTCACCACTAACAGCCACGCGTCTACGTCGGCTGGCCAAAGGATTTTGAATCTTTTTGAGTGGGGAGGGAGTAATGGTTTTAAGGGTTAGAGTAATTCTAAGTGGTTTCAAATTTACAAGTGCAAATGGGCTTGATCTATGAAGTCATCAAT
Source organism: Forsythia viridissima (assembly GCA_030279155.1). Classification (NCBI taxonomy): domain Eukaryota; kingdom Viridiplantae; phylum Streptophyta; class Magnoliopsida; order Lamiales; family Oleaceae; genus Forsythia; species Forsythia viridissima. Next base: position 18,287,832 of record CM059034.1, read on the forward strand.
CATCTTACTACTCACCAGCCACACGTGTCAAATCGTCTGGCAGAAAGATTTTAAATCTTTTTGGGTATGGATTAGTAATTTTAAGTGGTTTTAAGGGTTATAGTTTATTAAAAAAATTGTGGGAGTTGGGTGGGTGGTCGTTTCCCTCCACCCAACTGTTTCAACCAGAAAGTAATCAAGGGGCGGAACAAAGCATTCAAGATCGAAAGAAGTTTATGATTGCTTACTATGACGTGGCAGGCTATCGACATCATTAAAAGATAGATTTATGGGAAGATCGAAACTTTGATAGCCTGAACTTTTCGAGTTTGATCTAGGATACAGTCCATCGCCCCTAATAAGGTAATGCGGAATAAGCACTTTCGGAACCTAGCAAAAAGAGTTGTAAGGAGATCGAATAGCCTGTCTTCAAGAATGTTGTTCGCTACCCTCTCATATCTAGATATTTGTTTTTCCAATATAGGTTTTTGTAGGCACTCCATATTAATTTACAGATATACTTTATTAAATAAATAATGACTTTCACAATCCATTGAAAAGCAATTATCGTGAATGAAATAATTTTTCAGAATTCTAATCCTATTACGCTTCTAAAGTGCCACTATCCTCCATCACCAACCTTCGTAGTTTCTCACTCTGAAACTCTTCATCTCCTCTTCCTCCTCAAATTTACTGAACGCACAAAATGTAACTCTTAGATCTCAACAACTACCTTGAAAATTGGATATGTGCAATGAGAATAGATCCTGGAATTTGTTGCTGGTACAAAAAGATAACAAATATTCCAACCAACACATCATGATTTCCAGGCATTGAAAAATAACATACAACCTGAATCAACTCTACACTAGTTTATCCAGAGAATTGTTATATTGGCGGGATTAATTTGGGGTGGTCTTGCAAGGGCAAGGGGAAGGGGAAGGGGAAGGGTGGGGGGGGGGGTGGGGGTGGGGGTGGGGTGTGAGAGAGAGAGAGAGAGAGAGGTGGTGATTAGGAACTGTAGGCTTTGAGCGGTGGCTTGTGTGGATGGTGGTGTTGAAGTTGTTGTGCAGGGTAGGGAGATGGGACGATAAATGAGGACTGGAATTTCAGCTAGGGGCACTTTGAAATAGAGGTTATTTATTCGAGTAAATAGTCATTTTATTCGAAACAACTAAAATGGAAGGGAAATTTACAATGGAGTAAAATTTGTGCAATAGAGAAGTTTTGGGACTTAATAAGTCAAATCAGTGAGCCGTTACCCCCTTCTATATTTAGTATGCACTTATTGTGGACTTTGACTGATTTATTATGTTCACAAATGCTCTATTTTCAATGATTTGAATATTCATCTATCATGCTTGTTTAGGTAATACACGCCGACTTCAAGAAGGCTAAAGACAAGGTTATGTTCAAGAAGAAAGAGGGTGTTCCAGAAGGACTTTACATGTGATAATAATCTTCTTGCATTTTGTTGGCATACACATCACTTGTCTATCAATTTACCAAAAACTTTCTAATGCTTGTTTTTCTTATCAATGATATTGACATCATTCACAGAAAGATGGAAATCTTATGTGGCAATATTTTGATTGATTCATCTTCAATTTCACTCAGCCAGTTTTGTTTTCATGAGTATTTTGATATTTAGGAAATATGCATTGTAGAGTATCCATAAACAATTGATGAACCATGTGGCTGCTGGGGATATTCCTCTCTTTCTCGGGTTGGCGGTTGGTTTGGTGTATTTTTCTTTTATAGTGGAAGGTGGAATTGTACCATTAATGTCACAGCTTACCCTAATGCTAATGCTAAACTTCAGTCACGAAGTGGGAGATATGATTCTTGTTGTACTAGTAGGTGAACGGACCTTTACAATCTTCTTTCCCTTCTCTACTGGCACTTAATATCCTCGGCAGTTGATATTGTTCATAATTTCTGAGACCCTTTACTTGGTGCAGCCCATGAAAATTAGAAAATTCCCCAATATGAGTAGATACAAGTAATTTTTGTGTTCTCTTTATGGGTATGGTCCAAGTCATATAATCAACTTCTTCTGCATTCATCTGTTGTGCTCGGTGGTGCGGAGAGGTTGGGTCGATTAGGCCTCTCAAGACTAGATAAGTCATCTGGCTCTTTGTGCCGTGTAGAGGGGGTTTTGACCTCGTTATTCTTTCCAAGTCTTGCTATAAAATTTCAATACAATTTTCTTTTTGAAGCTTTTACTCGAACAGTAGAGTAATTGTTTCATTTGTCAGCCGTTGGTGTGCCTAGTACACAGGCCATTCGACCTCCAAAATATGCGCTGTGCCGATGCACTTCGGGCTGTTTGATACCCCTTGTCCCGTAATCAAGGATGGTTATTGCATTGTTTAATGATTTAACTACTGCTGTTTTGTACATGTTAAGGAAAAGAGGTGTGTAAAAGAAATTTGCAATAATGCCGTTTAATTCAACTTCTTCAATATGTTACTGGTGTAATGTGTTTAATCAAGTTATCAAGTATGCACAAGAGACTTGCGTGTCAAAAGCATGCACACACGTGTCAGCTACGATGACACAATAACTTGGTGGACACATTTAAGTTTAGCTTGGTATTGTTGTAATATAAGAGTGTGCTGAAGAAAAAATCTTCTGTGGGAAAATTAGTCAAGTGTTTAGGGAATTTTTGTGCATCTCTTAAATAGTATTTTAGCGTTTGGCGAAAATATTGTTTTATTTTTAACACTTGTATCAATTATTAAAATAGATAGCATTATTATTGTTGTAAAATTTATTTTTACCTTTATAACGTGTTATATTATTAAATATTTATTTTAAATAATATGTTCATATTTATTTTGAAAAGAAAAAATTAGTATTTATTAAATCTCAAAATCTATAGAATTAGAAAATAAATTTGATATGTCAGTAACCAAGAAAAATAAAAGAATGGAATGTTTTTAATGGGAGTGATGGAGGAAATCTTTTTATGGTAGAATAACTACAAACTTAGGATATATAAGAAATTAATTTTATTTATAGGGGTTAAAATTAACATTTTAATGATCGATTAGAAAAATTAAGAGTAAAATATCATTTTGCTATTTTTCAACTATATATCTTTTCACAATTTTTCAGAAATTGAGTTCTAAAAGTAATTCTAAAACAAGTCTTACACACTAAATTAATTCTATTTACTTGTCAGATATATTTTGGGAAACGAATGATCAGATATGATGTGCATTCCCTACTAAAAAGATAATAATTTTTCATCGGCAGTGTTTTCTTGACCCACCTGCCGATGTGTCAATAGGTGGGCTATTTTGACAATTAATTATCTCAAAGTGAACAATCCATATGCTGACACATTAGCAAGCAGATGGGTTGTTTTATGGGCAGGAGAACACTGCCGAATTTTTCATTCGCTCTGAGTGGATAAAGGTTAATTTATTCAAGTTTTGGTAGCATCAAATGGCATGCATAGAAATGAAAAAGCAAAGTTGGAAACAGTTTTAACAGGTTACAAAAGTAAAGCAACATGTAACAAATACAACCTTCGACAACTAAAACAACTGCCACACACTACATTACCACATAAAAAGGCCAACATTTGTACGATCAAAAAAAAAAAAAAAAAAAAAAAAAAGGCCAACATTTGTCCTAATAACTGAACTTCAAGGGTATGGCAGGGTACCCGCGTCACCGCCTTCACCTCCATCTCCACCTAAGCCGCCACCACCAAGCCCACCTAGATTTCCCAAGCCACCATTGTCACCAACACCGGCAAGTCCACCCGTCCCAATTACACCCCCAAGACCGCCTAGTCCACCAATGCCAAGGCCAAGACCGCCACCTGCAACTACTCCAGCCCCCAAACCACCACCAGCCCCACCACCGAATGTGGGTAAGTTCTTCTGCTCATTCAGACCCTTGTCATTGGGCACAACTCTTGCTGTTGCCTGAGCTACAACAAGAGCTACAAGAAACATAATTATAAATAACCTTGCCATCTTTCTGTAATTTTTCTCTTAATTTAAGGGTTGTCCACTTGTCCTCTCCTAGCTTGACATCTAAATGAAAGTCGTAGCTCTCCTTTTATAGACATACACGGGGACGAGACGAGGGATGTTCAATGAATGATAATAAATAATATTACTGCTTAGGTTGGTCTCGATATTCACTATTTTTATCCCACCTGCAACAAAATTAATACTATTTAACTTGTTTTAAAAGACTGATATAACTAAAGACGTCACATTGTCACACATGCTGACATGCATGCAACAAAATTAATACTATTTAACTTGTTTTGAAAGACCGATATAACTAAAGACGTCACACTGTCACTCGCAGAATTGGATCCAATAGAACTAACTCGCCCACTAGGGGGCTGGAGATCATCCTCATTGAAAATAAACTAAAATAAATTATTCAAAGTTCCAACAATAATATAAATTAAACTAAAAAGAGAAGTACAAAAAAGGAGAAAAAAGAATCAATCTTATTAAACAAACGGCATAATAAAAATATTGATAGGACTGATTTATAGAGTAAGGTAAATCCTAATCTATATTAAGTAAACCAATTATCTAATATATTCTACTATATATAAGAATCTTCTAATATATATTGTAACTGATAAGAGTATTTTATATACGTATTTAACTTCTTTTGATTTAAACTTTAACAATATATCTCGATTAAAATGAAGCATTTATTGCACTAATTCTATCAATATTCATATATTTAGGGACAACGCAGATCATCGGTGACAATGAGGTGGAATGAAGCTAAAATCACGGATTTGGGGCATGGGAAAGACTAATGAAATTCAGCCAAACATTTGAATGTATTACCAAAAAATAACCAAAGCCAACCCTAGTCGACCGGAATCAGACGAAGGCAAACGGATGAGCCACGAGATGAAAAATCCCCCTCTCTGTCCGCTCGAGCGAGGCAAGAGAGGGGAATTTTCCCCTCTTTGTCCGCTCGAGCAGACAGCCTACGAGCAGACTTTCCGTCTGTCCGTGTGGTAATTTTGGCAGATGAATATTGGAATCTTGAGGATCTTTTTGAACCCTAAATAGAGGATATAAAATGACATTTTGAGGGAGAAAAACGGGGTTGAAAAACCTTAGAGAAAAAGGTGGATGAAAACACATGTTTTGGGGATGGAATCTCTTCATCCGACAATTTGTTAGCAAGAAAGAAAGCAATGAAGAAGTGGAGATTTGTGTGTCATCTCTTTTGAAGACTTTCAACGAGGTTAAATCCAGATTTACATACTTTTTCTTGTAATCCAATAATCCGGGTGATAGAATTCTCAATTTAATTCTCGTTTTTGTAATCGAAGAATGACAGGCTAATTTCTTTGTGATATGGATGAAGTTGTAAACTTTTTTTTATGTTCTTTTAACTCATGAATTCCCTTTCTTAATCCCATTATACGATATTTTGATTTATGCCATGAATCGAAAGTCCGTTTAAATGATTGATCGCCGTTTGATCGTGTTTGTTATTTATTTTCGTTTTCGAAAGGTTCAAAATAAATTAGCTCATTATGATTTTAAACACTAAGTCCTATAGAGATTAGAAATAATTTCATATACTTGTTGTAATCTAATTTGATAATTTTGATATTAAACGCGTTTTTGTATATTCAAATCCAAAATAGAAATATTTTGTAGCGTATATGAAAATATGTTTAGTTCTACTCGAAAGAGATTATTAGATAACTTAAGATTATCGATTGCTAATTTAAGCATAAATTGTATTGGGAAGTGTGAATTCGAGGATTAAAATGAATATAAAGGGTATAGTCGAATTCCTAGTATAATTTGTCTATATGTGTTTTTATTCAAAATCACTACGTAACTTTCATTCATTAAGCTAAGTTAGTCTAGTTTCATAGAAAATTACAACTACAAAAAAATCTATTGTGTTTATTCAAATTAAATTAGAATTGATTTAATTTAAGTAAATAGAAAACATAGTCTCCGTGAAAACGATACTCTTTTGCTCACTTTTACTATTACTTGTCAACGATCCTGCACGCTTGTGGGATTTCACCGAACAGTAATATCCTTCCTCAAACTAACGATGCTACAACAATAAGTAGCGAGAGTTTGTCAAACAAGAAATGAAAATGATGGACTGAATATAATTTTGTGAAAAAGTTAGCAAGCTGCAATGATGAATAAACAAAAGGTAAGGAAATAGTACCATGCTGAAGATGGTGGCGGATAAGATAACAGTCAATCTAAATATGCTTCTTGCGCTCCTAGAACACAAAATTGTGAAAAAATCTGAATAGCACTCTTATTGTCACAAGACATAGGGGTTGAAGAGGAAAGAGAAACACCTATGTCGGCAAGTAATCAATGCAACCACACAATATCAATAGAAAAGAAAGGTAAGGGGATAGGAATGGAGGGAGAGACAGACCATGAGATAGAAAAATAAAGGAAGAGAAGATAGTCTTTATTCAATAATCAAATTATCAAATACCAAATTTCAAATTAACCGGAAACAAAACCAACCAAATTCTAAATCCAAATTAATGGATGCAAATGTCAAATTGCAAATCTAGATCACTTAGAATCAAATTCTAAATACTGAATCTCAAATCAACAAAACCAAACAAGTTTCATATTATCACCTGGATGCAAAACCAACCAAGTTCCTGAACAGAACAACTGGACAAATTCCTAATTCCTAATTCCTAAATGACTTGGACATACTAGATGCAAAACCAACCAAATTCTAGAACAGAACAACTGGACAAATTTCAAATAACAAATTTTAAACTAATTTGGACATAAATACTCCAAATAAACCAAATGGTCTATGTAATCTAATCAGTCAAGACCAAAACAACCCGACGAACCTACAAGAAGACTTTAAAAAATAAAACTTAGCCAGATGACAGTATCTAAAAGAAATGAAATAAAATAAAATAAAAAGACTTGGCCGGACGAGTGGCACAAGGCCACTCGCCGGAGAACGGAAGCGATTTCAAGTTTAATCTAAGTTGGATCAAACTCGCTCTGATACCATGTGAAAATTCTAACAATAATATAAATTAAACTAAAAAGAGAAGAACAAATAGTGATTAAGAATAACCAATCTTATTGAGCAAATTACATAATAAAAATACTGATACAACTAGTTTATATAATAAGATAAATCCTACTTTACATTAAATAAATCGATCATCTAATATATTTATCTAATATATTTTAATATATTGAAACAATCTTTTAATATATATAAGAATCCCACTGTAACACTTTTAATCAGTGCTTTAAAAAGCGTAAAGCGTTGCTAGGTGTAGAGGTCGAGTTTTAAGCTTTTCGGACCTAGACGAGGCCTAGGTGATGGCGAAACAAGGGCGATGCGAGGGCGAGACTTGAGGCGTGGCTAGGCGTCAAGGCTGAGCTTCAAGCATAAACGAATTCTAGGCGCTGCCTATGCGAATTTTTTAGAATAGAAATTTTAATATATCATCTTGTATTGCGTGGGACATAGCATTTGTACTACGGGTCTCACCGCTTAGGGGTGGAAGACAAAAACCACATGATGCATGATGCATGATAATGATATGCATTATATATGGTCTTGTGGCCTTCAATAATTAATATGCACATGATGCTGTTTGTGACCTCCCCCGCCCCGGTGTGTGTGTGTGTAATTGTACAATGAGATCTCCAAGATGATTCATCCTTCACCGCAAAAAATATTATTGCTTGTAAATTCGATTGTTATTAAATATTCAACTAATCTTAGCTACAAACGATGGATATTAGACACGGTGTGCATTGATTGCACCATATATAGTGTAGTTAATTTAATAAATGTTTTTCTTGAAAAATACGTTTAACAAACGAAATTTGTAGGAACTCACTACGACAATTGTGAGTAAAAACAGCATCCAAAGTATAATTGTTTATGATAGATGGTATTGAACCAATCCTAAAAGAGACCATATCAAGCATATGCAACAATGCAAGACACTCACCAAGATTGTGTAAAGATAGACCCTCTTTAAATAGTGTTGATACAACTTGGTTGGTTCGATCTTTTTTTTTTTTTTTTTAATATATATATACACACACATTTTAATGATAAATTTTTTAAGAAAAATTAAAAAAGACTAGTGTAGAAACTATAGATTTGTAGAGTCAAACTCGATAAATTTATCTACATTTTTATACTAATCGACTCATGACATAGATTAGTCCTATAGCCAAGTCAAGCTCAAATTAATGACTTGACCCATGTGATGGTGTAAACTCACCATCTACATTGATGAAAAATTAAATGCAGTGTCAGAATGTGTAGTGGAAGTTGGTAAATTTCATAATTTCTCAGCTCAATATATGAGTCCCAAGACATGTGACACCATTGGATAACACTGTACTGAATAATCGAAAGTATTTTAATTTTTTTTTAAACGTTATTAAATGCAGTCCAATTTAACTAACCAAATATAGCACGACTAGTAATGTTCTCTCTTTCGGTGACTAATGCGCATGTAGTACACGAGGCACTACAAGAAAAATGATTTTTTTGTAACAATATTTGTACGATGGAGAAATAAATTATCATGAAATATTGGACATAAGGATTATATATTTTCATTCAATCAAATCTCCATTTTTGTATTTCAATAAACATTGCTTTCGAAGTACATCATAAATTGCAGAGAGTGGAATGATCGAGTGTAGTTGGTAAGCAACCAACTACTTTGAGAGTTGCCTCATAATTAAAGGTCGAGTTTAGAGTGAATCGAAACTCTCTTCATCTAGATTTTCAATTATATTTGAATTTGTATGTCGTATCAAAGTCAATTGAACTATCTCAAAAGTAAAATATAATTATAAGTTCGCAAGGTATCTGAAATTCTATTTTGTAACTTCTTGCGATCTTTATTGGATTAGAAAAAATACAAGATTAAGAATGGAGCATAAAACATGACTTCTATTAAAAGAACACGTACAAAAATATGCAACACCGATGATCACACGAAATAAAATAAAACTCGAATGCGTCTCTTCTTCTTATGTGGAGAAATTTAATCCCCTTCAAAATTGAAAATTGGGTGAACCAAAAATACCTCTGGAAATCGTATTTATCAAAGTAAAACATATAATCGTTATGTTTAAAATAAAAAAGAATAAGAATATTATTTTCCGTATTAAGAGTATGTTTGTGTGTGTTTATAAGTACTTATAAGTTAGTTGAATATTATTTTTGTTCACACATTTTGTAGGACCCATAATTTTTATCTATTTTTTATTTACATATTTTGTTTGATCTACTGTTTATAATCTACAAAAATCTTTACTAAATATAATCTAAATCCGCACTACGGTAAAGAAGGCATGGGGTAGAAGCTGCGGGGCGAAACTAAGGGTTTGAATTGGACTGAATTTCTGAATGCTAAACCTGATTTCGGCTTAGGCGGCTAAGCATTCGGCTTGTGGCCTGCTTTAGACTGCAGTCCAAAAGCGTGGGCCACTAAGAAAATTTTCAGGAAAGTTTCATAAATTTCTTAAGGATAAATACAGGGCTTGTACTTATGAGCTCTAAAATCATATGGTCAAAACTTAATTCAATTAAAGTCATATTTTAGTGTTAAAAGACCAATATGCTTTTACAATTACAAAAAAAAAAAGCTAATTTAATGATACTGTTTTGTTGTGATACTGTTTTGTATATGATACCGTTTTATTTAGATAATGTACATTGATATATTTATAATATACTTTTATCTTTGATACTATTTTATTATGACAATATTTAAACATATGATCTTGTCTATTAATGGATCATTTTAAGAACATTATCATTACTTCAACCATTAAAACATCTTGTACTTAGTTTTATATATGATACTGTTTTATATAGATAATGTACTATGGTACACTAAAACCAAGATTTTATCTTTGATACTGTTTCATTACGATAATATTTCAACATATGATACTGTTTTAATTTATGATAATGTTATTGAATACAAACAGTATCAATGGTCTTATACTACTAATGGAGTATTTTAAGAATAATATAATTACTTCAACTAATAAAATATATATGATACTGTTTTAATCTATGATAATGTTATTAAATGCAAACAGTTTCAATGGTCTTGTACTACTAATGGAGCATTTTAAGAACAATACAATTACTTCAACTAGTAAAACAGATATATGATACTGTTTTATTTAGGTAAAGTGATATAGTATACTTATACTATGTTTTTATCTTTGATACTATTTTATTATGATAATGATTCAACCTATAATACTGTTATTTAATCTATGATATTGTTATTTTATTATAGGATAAATAGCACTAGAGGTCCCCGAACCTTTGAAACTTGTAACGATGGGAACTCGAACCTTCAATGTCTAGCACCCTGGGTCTTTAACCTTTAAAAACACGCAAGCAAAGTCCTGTGTTATAAAAATCGTTAGTTTGACCGTTAAATAATCAAAATTTTCTTTAAATAACTAATTTACCCTTTTCGAATTAAAATAATTTAAAAAAATAGAATAAATAAAAAATTGCAATCAACCCCCTCCCCCACTTCTTCTTTCTCCAATCAACCCCCTTCCTCATTTTTTCTTTTCCAATCAACTCCAACCAACAAAATACAAAATTATAACACACCACCACCCATCGAAAAAACCAGATGGGGTCATTGAGGTAGGACATTGAGGTCGGCACCGTGGCGTTGCTAACTTGAGGTCGGCAGACCATTTTGGATATTACCAGACCAATCGGACATTGGAGGTGAGAAGGCATTTGGCGCTCCAGAGGAGGTCATTGAGGTCGGCACCGTGGCGTTCCAGCTCTGTCGCGAGGCCGCCGTCTATCACTGCCACCCCGCTTGATTCGCGTAGAAGATCCGACAGCAAAGAAAAAGAAGAAGGCGAGACACTGGTAGTCCCAACCGGCCCCATTTTTTTCAGAAAAATGAAGACTGCCCAAAAAGTGAATTGTACAAAATCTCCGACGAGCGGAGCCAAAAAATTCGGCCATTTGTTTTCCTTGATTTTTGGTGGTCCAGTGTTAAACCTTGAACTCCCATAAAAATTTCCTCAAATCTGCATGTTTTAAGTCAAATGTAGAGCCATTAAATAGACTCATGTTGTTTGAGATGTTACTGAAGTTATTGCACAATAGGCTGAGCTTTGCAGCATGAACAAGGAGAGTTATAGGAATATGGCCAAATTAAACAACCGCATTGGCAATAGAAAACTTCAGAAAACCCAAAAAACAATATACAAAAAATCTTTAGCAAATGGTGGTTGAAGAGACTTCCGATCTGAGAGTGAAATAATCGCGCGTGTTGTTAGAGGTCGTTGAATATGAGTTGAGATTTCAGTCTCAGCTGGGTTTTCACAGTGGCTGGTGGTGGTAGGCGACAGTATTTTGGAGAAAAGGAGTTTAGTTACAATATTTTATTTTGTTAGTTTGGGTTTTAGTTGCAATTTTTATTTTTTTTTTATTTTTTTTTTATTAAATTTAAGGGTAAAATTGTCTATTTAACAAAATTTTGACTATTTAACGGTCAAATTGACGGTTTCTGTCAAAAAATGACCTCTGACGCTGACGTCTCATAGGTTAAAGACTCAGGGGTTATAAATAGAAGGTTCGGGACCCCATTGTTAAAAGGTTCAAATGTTTGAGACTCCCAGTCCTATTTACCATTTATTATATTGTAATTTGTGTATGTGATACTGTTTTATTAAGATATTTTCATGTATGATACTAATATATTAAGATACATTTATTTGTGATACTGTTTTAGTATGTATAATACTGTTTTGATAAGAAAATTAAAGATTACCATTTTAAACTAAATAGGCGACTTTAAACGGCTAAAATCCATTGTATGCAGTGGCAAAGCAACTAATCTTGACCGGCTCGTCGAGACCATTCAGAAAATATATTATAATAAAAATTATGAGCACGTATGTGAATTCTATGTCATTTCTGTTATAATAATATTTTGTGATACTGTTTTATATAATACAGTATCAAACAACACAGATGACTAACAACACAAAAAAATAATTTAATGACCAACTTAATACAGTATCAAGCTGATATTCTATAAAATATTATCAAACTATTTTCTATAATACAGTATCAAGCTGTTAATTACAGAAGTAAATCATGACCACAACTAATATAATGATACTGTTTTCTATAATACAGTATCATTCCTACAGAAATTCAAGCTGCTATTTACAGCAACAAATCATGATAACTCTATAAAATTCATCAAACAAATAATCTCCACATCAACAAATCATGGACACTCTACTCTACTTATCATTACTTTACAATCATCTTCTTACTCCACTTCCGTCGACCCACTGTTTTCTTCTTCGTCTCATTCTGCAGATGAAGATGAATTGCTAGATAGGTTCTCTTTTACTTCCTCCTGTTGAATTATACCACCATCTTCTGTATTTTCTTGATCTAAAAGAGTTTCGAATGAAGACATATTTAATTCAACCTCCTCTTCAATCAATTAATCATCCTCTACCTCTAGTTCTTGTTCCAGTTCCAGTTATTCTTGCTCTGTTTTGTACAAAAATTCTCCATTATTTTGTACATGTTCCACTTATTCTTCCACATTTTGAGGCACTTCTGATTTTGCTTCTGCAAGGATCTCTTGTTCAATTGATACACCAACATTTTTGTTGAGGAATTTCATCATCCACTTCATCTACAACTTCACATTCTCGTACGTGTAATTGTTCTTCAATAACCTCAATCTCTTTATCAATTTTTTCTCCACCTCTGCCCACAATTAGTTTTTCATTCAGAATTTCTCCTACTACGTGATAAATGTTGGAGATACTCACTTACTACTTCTTTTGGTTTTTCATATTCAACTTCACTAAAAATGATCTATTGAGTATCGTCTTCATATTTTGTAGGTTATTGTTTATGTGACTCTGATAGAAGTGTCTCTTCTGCTGGTACTCTTGTCTCTTAAGAAAAACACAACGTGATAGGGATTGTGATGGAAATAAACAGTAGAATAAACAAAATTATTGTGAACATTGTAATTACAGTGTGGCTCAAATCGACAAGATCTTCAACAAGCATGACACTCATCAAATAAGCAGCCAAAAGGAGGTATATGCTGTAAATAATTGAAAAACTAAATCCATCAAATAATCTGACTTGTTTGTGACCTCCTACAGGTCTTATAATAAACATTAGAGCAACAACCACCATTGTTGGTCTGACTGCAACCATAAATATGAGTGACGCATGCTCCAGAGAATGCATCACAGCATATATTTGAGTCAAAATTGCACCTCCCAATCCAACAAAATCTTTCAATATTCCTACTTGAATTTTCTATATACTTCATACTGTAATTATGACGCTGCTCCTTCTTTTTCCTATCGTTAGTCTTTTTGAAATCCATTATCGAAAGGTGGTGGCGGCGGGGGCAGTGGCAGTGACAGTGTTAAGGGCAAATATGAATCACATAGATAATTTTAGATTAATATAATTTTAGATTATTGACAATTTTAAAAATTGTTTTGACGTAATTTGAAAAAAGTCACTTGGAGGTGACTTTTAGGCAATTTTCCCATTTCTTAAATATACTCTTTTTTCTTATTAATTTTTTAATTTTAATTTTTATACCATGGTTCATTTTTTTTTTTTTTTTTGTAACGAAAGTGTTATAATCTAATACAGTGTATTACACGTGTACCACAATGTGTTACCTACATTCCATTGCTTGTTTCTACTACCACCACCATCGATGCCGATTTACACCACCACCACCACCACCGTCATTCTCACTACTATCAACACAAAAGGTATCTTCACACTATCTAACTACCATAAAAATAAAAATAAAAATCACAAAAATTAGCATCGCCACCCATACCATCATCACAAACCACCGCTGCTACCATTACCACTATCTCACCGCTTCTGTTGTTTGTGTGCGTGTTAGTATATAATTAAAATAAGTTCAGTATTTTAAGAAGGAAAATGTTCTCCTCTACTTAGTGGAGAGCTTATTTTGCCCATTTGAACAAGTGTCCAAATGGGATTGGAAAGTGAAAAAGTGAAAAAGTGAATCATCTTTTCCTCCTCCAATACCATTTGGACAAGTGGGCAAAATAAACTTTCCATTAGGTGGATGAGAACAGCTCTGATTTTAAGAGTTTAAAAGAATAAACAATAAATTTGGAATTTGGAAACAAAATATAGTCCATGGCGTAGTTTCTCCAAAATTTTCATACCTAAAGATAGGCCCATCACCACAGTACATAGGGGTGGGCATTCAAACCGCTCAAACCGACCGAACCGAACCGAATCGGGTCGGTTTGGTTCAATTTTTCACACCCTGGCGGTTTGGTTTGGTTTGGTTTACTAATTTAAAAAATATATTCGGTTTGGTTTGGTTTGGTTTCGATTTGAGAAAAAAAACTGAACCAAACCGCCAAATAAACCAAACAGAGAGATGAGAGTTATTTTTATAAATAACATGTCAAAAAAACTTGTAAATAATAAGTTATTTTATAAATGGGAGTTATATTTAAATTTTTTGTAAATTTTTGTTAATAACATGTTGCATGTTGTAAAGAAAATTTGAAATGGGAATTATAAAATTAATTTTTCTTTGTGTATACAAGTCCAAAACATTAAAGCCCAAACTGCCCAAACCGAACCAAGATTGGTCGGTTCGGTTTGGATCGGTTTCATCCAATGCGGCGGTTTGGTTCGGTTTCAGATAATGGCCAAATCGAATTGGTCAGTTCAGTTTCGATTTGGGCCCAAAACCGAACCAAACCAACTCATGCCCACCCCTAACAGTACCCCTAGCGGATTTTTAATGGGCTCGGTAGACTCTAACAAATGAGGGATGGGCTTGTCACCAGATAGAAAATCTTTGGCAAATTCTATAATCGCATAATTTTCAAAACTACTGAAATTGAGCTCGAATAAGAAATGGCAAATTCCACCCTCATGCTGGTTTGGTATTGCTATACTTTTAAGAGAATCGACTTTTGTTGTGCTGTATAAAAAATCAGTTATAGAAATAATCAGATAAGTGTTTAGTAAATTCTTGTTTTATAATTACTGTATGTTTCAAAATTATTATTTAAGCATTTGGTAACAAAAGTGATTTATTGTTGTAATTGTATAAAATTACTAAAATAGACATTGATTATAATAATATTATGTTGTATTATTATTATCATGAGTAATATTGTAAAATTTATTTTTACTTCTATAAAAATATGTAATATTATCAATTTTTTTAAAGACTGCATTTACCATAATTATTTTAAAATAAAAATAATATATATATATATATATATATATATATATATATATATATATATATATATAATTTTAAAACATTAAAAAATAAAAGTATACTAATATTGTACAAAAATTAATTAAATTTAAATTTAAATTATTTGTGGAGATATATTATAATTAGAATACTAATACATGTTGGGATATTTTCTCAAAACTTGCCAAAATCAAAAGATGCACCAATTATTGAAAATGAAAAAATATTATATTATATTATATTATATTTTGTGGCTAAAATTGGATTAGTTTTAAAATCTTAGACTCATTGGTAGACAAAATTTAGAAGAAAATTAGGTCATACGTTAACTATAAATTAACGTGGTTTATTCTCTTTTGTAGTGGTGGCTTGAGGGTTTTTGAGAGAAAAATTGTAATTCTAGCATCATAGTTGTTTTTCTTGTTTTCTTTGTGGGTTGTACAAAGAGTAGAAATTGGTGGATGCGGTAAAACTTATGATACTATTTTTCTTGAGATACTTGAGAATTTGGGTAAGTGAAAACTATATGATTATAAACAATATTCAGAAAACCGGACCAGCTATCGACCCAGAAAAGGCAATGGGTCAATGGTCAAAAGGTCGAACCGGTTTCAATTAAAAAATTAAAAATTAATCTAAAAATCTCATAAAATTTCTAAAAATAAGTTATTTTTAAATAAATCAACATTTATAGATAAAATTACTCACAAATCTTGGCTTAAAATAGACTATTCATAAGTTTCAATTAAAAAATTAAAAATTAATCTAAAAAAAAATCCGATTTTCATTAAAATCGGACCGGTTCAACCTGTAAAAACCCCAGTTTTCGGTCCAATTTTTTGAAGGGCCGTTAAATAGGTAAACCGAACCGATTTTGTGACCGGTTCCCGATTTTGCCGATTGAACCGACCAGTCCGGTCCGATTTTCTAAACAATGATTATAACAATTTTTCATATAGTGAAAGTTTTCACAGTCCATAAATCTCTCTATCTTTTGTATTTTTTTTTTTTGTTTCGTTATTTTTCTTCTGAACAAGGATCTTATGGGCAATAAAGGAATTTGTCTCAATTTCCAACAATGGTATCAGAGCTTCAAGTTGTTCAGAGTGTTGGCGCTCAAATAAGATATGTCTATTAAATATGACGTGGAAAAATTTGACGGAAGAATCAATTTTGGCTTGTGACAAGTACAAGTCAAAAATGTTTTGATTCAATATGGACTGCACAAGGTTTTGAAAGGGAAACCAACCCCTATTTCTGACAAAGATACTAAAATGAAAGTATCTTGTTGGAATTGTGAAAAACCTAGTCACATGAGAAAAAATTGTCCAAAAGGTGGAGCAGGCTCGGCTAACTGCTTGACATCAGATACGGATAATATGTCTCTCTTTATGGGAGATGATGATGTCGCTTGAGTAAATATTTACATCATCGTGGCATGCGCTAGTTGCCATGATAGAGGATGTGTTACTACTAGCGGGCCACATTTGCACATGGGCATTAGCTTGATATTGATGCAATGTGTGTGGTGGAATTGATGTCGATGGCTGATGAACTTCCAAGTAAGTCAAGCAAGGGAGTTGAACCACAATATTTCAGCAAATTTATTTGACATGAGCTGATGAAATTCTAAGAATTCGTTAATTCTAAGTGATTATACTTTTATGGTGGAGTATGCTAATTCTCTATTTTGAGAATTGGGATTGTCAAAGTTTACCAGTTTTTTTAAGTATCGATATGAAGAGCTACAGAACAGATGATTGATTTTTGACTCGTTTTTCGTCAAGGTGGAGATTGTTTGAATATTTTTTCAAAACTTGCCAAAATCAAAAGATGCACCAATTATTGAAAAGAAAAAAATATTATATTATATTATATTATATTTGGTGGCTAAAATTAGACAAGTTTTCAAATCTTAGACACCTTAGTAGATGAAACTTGGAAAAAAATTAGGTCATACATTAACTATAAATTGACGTTGTTTATTCTCTTTTGTAGTGGTGGCTTGAGGGTTTTTGAGAGAAAAATTGTAAGTCTAGCATCATAGTTGTTTTTCTTGTTTTCTTTGTGGGTTGTACAAAGAGTAGAAATTGATGAGTGCGGTAAAGCTTAGGATATTATTTTTCTTGAGATATTTGGAAATTTGGGTAAGTGAAATCTATATGATTGTAACAATTTTTCATATAGTGAAAGTTTTGACAGTCCGTAAATCTCTCTATCTTTTGTATTTTTTCTATTTCGTTATTTTTCTCTGAACAAAGATCTTGTGGCAATAAAGGAATTGGTCTCAATTCCCAACAATACATATGTGACATAAAAGCAATTACTTTAATTAATTAATGTCAAAATTGGTATTTTAATAATAGATAGATAGAAAAGCTAAAAGCAGAATCTGAAAAGCTACTATTTTGCTGTTTCTTAAAATCTGCTGCCAGATGATACAGATTTTTTTAGAATCACTTTTTAAAATTTTATCAAACGTATAAAACAACTTTTGATTGTTTGGGCTCCAAAAGCAATCCCAAACGAATTTTCAATCCATATAAAACTAGAAGGCTTGGTAAGCTTTGCGACATTATGGGGAGAAAAATAGTCCAAGGCAAAGGCAGAGGCGGAGGGGAGGGGGGTCCTTGGGGTGTCCAGAAGAGCTACAGAACAGATGATTGATTTTTGACTCGTTTTTCGTCAAGGTGGAGATTGTTGGAATATTTTCTCAAAACTTGCCAAAATCAAAAGATGCACCAATTATTAAAAAAATATATATATTATATTATATTATATTATATTTTGTGGCTAAAATTGGACAAGTTTTCAAATCTTAGACACCTTGGTAGATGAAACTTGGAAAAAAATTAGCTCATACATTAACTATAAATTGACGTTGTTTATTCTCTTTTGTAGTGGTGGCTTGAGGGTTTTTGAGAGAAAAATTGTAAGTCTAGCATCATAGTTGTTTTTCTTGTTTTCTTTGTGGGTTGTACAAAGAATAGAAATTGATGAGTGCGGTAAAGCTTAGGATATTATTTTTCTTGAGATATTTGGAAATTTGGGTAAGTGAAATCTATATGATTGTAACAATTTTTCATATAGTGAAAGTTTTGACAGTCCATAAATCTCTCTATCTTTTGTATTTTTTCTATTTCGTTATTTTTCTCTGAACAAAGATCTTGTAGGCAATAAAGGAATTGGTCTCAATTCCCAACAATACATATGTGACATAAAAGGACTTACTTTAATTAATTAAGGTCAAAATTGGTATTTTAATAATAGATAGATAGAAAAGCTAAAAGCAGAATCTGAAAAGTTACCATTTTGCTGTTTCTTAAAATCTGCTGCCAGATGATACAGATTTTTTTAGAATCACTTTTTAAAATTTTATCAAACGTATAAAACAACTTTTGATTGTTTGGGCTCCAAAAGCAATCCCAAACGAATTTTCAATCCATATAAAACTAGAAGGCTTGGTAAGCTTTGCGACATTATGGGGAGAAAATAGTCCAAGGCAGAGGCGGAGGGAAGGGGGGTCCTTGGAGTGCCTAGGACCCCCCCAAATTTCTGAAACTGTATTTTTTTTTATTATTAATTATTAATTATTATTTTTTTATTTTTATTTATTTATTTTTTTTTGTTGTAAGTGATAACCATAAGCCCAAACCAAAACATAAGAAAATGGCCCAAACTATAAAATACTCAAAACAATGCTGTAAACCCAACAAATATTACCCTACCCAAATTCCAATTATCCAACCAACCAAAAGCTCAATTCATACTTTTTCTTCAATCTGATAGTCAGAAACGCAATTGCAAATACATAATCAGTAAAACTTCAGCAGTTCAACCCTTATTTCGGAATACGTAAATAAAAAAAAAATTGAATCACTTCCTCATCTTCTACAAAATTCGGATCGAAGAATCAATTTGGCGATTTCCTACATCATGTTCACCGCATAACGTAACAGAGTAACATCAAATCAGCAATGGGGAGTCCCTCTGAGTCCCTCTTTCTGGTAAAATCTTATGTTTCTGAGGAGATGAAATTGATATGGGATTACAAAATTACAAATGATTGGCCAATTCCTCAAATGATAATACAAAATTAATAAATGCATTTTGCTTGTTAATACATATGGTGTTCAATTGATTTTTTTTTTTTCTTTTGAGCTTGAGTAATATGTAATTTTATTTGTAAACCGGATCTTCCTATTTTAGAGGATAATTTTATACAAAGCAACGTGAATAAGAAGAGTTTGACTAATTTTAGATTTTGAATATTTTTGTGCAATGACTTCTAGTAAGCTTTTTAAAGACTGACTTATAAAAAAAAATATTATTCTCATAAAAATGAGTTCAATAATTGTGGTTTGAGAAAAAAAAAACTTCAAAAGTCTGGCTCCACCACTGGTCCAAGATGGTGTTTAATATTAAAGATGCAGAATTACCTTAAGGTGCATGTTTGGAAAAGCTAGAAAAGGTTTTGTGTTGTGGCAAATTAGTTACAATAGAGGCTTATAGAGGCAGTCTGTAGGACAGAAAAATAGTAATTGGCACAAAAGACTGCAGATTGAATGGGTATAACCCCACTTACACTTGGGCCAGCACAATGGCCCAGCACCTAGAGACCAAGATGAAAGCCCAACACCACCATGGACCCAAGAATCAGCAAACCTTAATACTATGGTAATCTTGGGTTTCAACTGTTCCTTTTTCAGCTTGATCTTAGGTTTTGATTTTGTTGTGCAAAAAATTCTATAGTGGAGGGAGCTTTGAAAAGTCTTGAGTATATTTGTGTGTATTTATAGGTATTTATAAGTAAGTAAAACATCATTTTCATTTACACATTTTGTAGAATTCACAACTTTAATCCACTTTTTATCCACACATTTCGTATAACCAACTATTTATAATCTACAAAAATCTTTACCAAACATACTCTTAGATAATTTAGTGTTCTTTACTTGTGTTGGATATATATCTACTTAGAAGA
The DNA here is from genome assembly GCA_030279155.1 of Forsythia viridissima. NCBI lineage: Eukaryota > Viridiplantae > Streptophyta > Magnoliopsida > Lamiales > Oleaceae > Forsythia > Forsythia viridissima. The sequence continues at coordinate 18,308,132 of CM059034.1, forward strand.
TTTATGCCAAGTCAGGTCTAGTATTTAATCATGGAGTACATTACACAACTGATGATAGTAGAGCACATATTTTATGTTACTATTTTCATGTTCAGTAGCAAGACATTGGCTAACTGATAAAACAAAGTGTGACCCTAAAGGGAGATTAACTCTAAAGATAATTTACCAAACATACTCTTAGATAATTCAGTGATCTTTACTAGTGTTGGACATATATCTACTTAGAAGATTTATGCCAAGTCAGGCCTAGTATTAATCATGGAGTACATTTACACAACTGATGATAGTATCGTAAGACACATATTGTATGTTACTATTTTCATGTTCAGTAGCAGGACATTGGCTAGCTGATAAAACAAAGTGTGACCCTAAAGGGAGATTAACTCTAAGATAATTTACCAAACATACTCTTAGATAATTCAGTGATCTTTACTAGTGTTGGACATATATCTACTTAGAAGATTTACGCCAAGTCAGGCCTAGTATTAATCATGGAGTACATTTACACAACTGATGATAGTATCGTAAGACACATATTGTATGTTACTATTTTCAAGTTCAGTAGTAGGACATTGGCTAGCTGATAAAAGAAAGTGTGACCCTGAAGGGAGATTAACTGGTTTAGACCCCCTTCATGCCAAACCTAACTTCAGTTAGATAGCTAGTTTGGTTTTGGGTAAATAGCACAAAACGTACCTACCTATTGAGGGTATTGTGGAAAACGTCACTACTTTCAAAATTTTGGCATTTTCACCCTTACCTACTGGATTTCTTGCGCAAAACGTCCTTACCTTCAAAATTTTGGCATTTTCACCCTTACCTACTGGATTTTCTGCGCAAAACGTCCTTCAGTCTAAAAATCAGCCATTAACTTAGGGGTAAATTAGTCCAACCACTTTTTTCACATATATATTACTTCTTTTAAAATTAGAGAGCTTCCCATGCAATTTCCAAAATTGCATAGCAGGCCCCCATCCCCAAATCTGAAAAGCTGAAACCAGTGGAAAACATGGCACCTTTAATTTTAAAAATCAAGTGATAATCTCTTTCGTGCTAGTTTACTCTCAAGAGGGGCCTTGTTACTGCGCAAGAGAAAGTACTTGCGTGATTATTAGTCTGGATCTTGCTGGTCGTGACCTCACAGACTACCTCATGAAAATCCTCACTAAAAGAGGTTACATGTTCACCACTTCTGCTGAATGGGAAATTGTTCGTGACATGAAGGAGAAGCTTGCTTATGTGGCTCTTGACTATGAGCAGGAACTTGAGACAGCAAAGAGCAGCTCATCTGTTGAGAAGAACTATGAATTGCCTGATGGACAAGTTATTACAATTGGGGCTGAGAGATTCCGTTGCCCAGAAGTCCTCCAATTTTAAGGATTGTTGTTTCCACAGCTGAGGTCAAAGGTTGAAAGATTGGTACCTCCCTCCCCCGTTCCCCTGTCAAAAAAAATTGTTGTTCGTCTTATTTTTCCTGCACTCGGCTTTATTGATTAAGCATCCTCCAATTTTGGAAACCAAATTTTATCAGCATAATAATTCTTGATCGTCTTTAATCCCTATTTTAAGGCAAAAACTGTTGTTCCTATAATGCTTCTACGTGCAAACCAAAATTAGCAAACTTTCAGTAACAAATTTCAGAAGATGACAAATCCTAGCGAAGTGACTTCACGCGGTTTAGTTAAGGAAAAATTTCTCCTCTAGTGTCAAAGGTTTTGAATAATTGCCTCCCAAAATCAAACGTATTTCGTTCTTGTAGTAGCACCAACCGGCAAACTGAATTTCAATAGCTCATCTTTCAGCTTTTCAGATTTGGGGACGGCGGCCTGCTATGCAATTTTGGAAATTGCATAAAAAGCCCTCCAATTTTAAAAGAAGTAATATATATGTGAAAAAAGTGGTTGGACTAATTTACCCCTAAGTTAATGGCTGATTTTTGGATTGAAAGACGTTTTGCGCAGGAAATTCAGTAGGTAAGGGTGAAAATGCCAAAATTTTGAAGGTAATGACGTTTTGCGCAGAAAATCCAGTAGGTAAGGGTGAAAATGCCAAAATTTTAAAAGTAGGGACGTTTTCCACAATACCCTCAATAGGTAAGGACGTTTTGTGCTATTTACCCTTTGGTTTTTATTCCACTATTCTAGATCATTTTCGGCTGATTACCGCATCTAAGATTCTATTGGCATCCCCTATTGTTTCATGTTAAACACTTTCATTAAGTGTTTAACTCTATGACTTCTTTCTTATCTTTACTTATTAATAACATGTCATCAACATACAATAACAAGCAAACAATCAAATCAATACAAGATTGCAGAAGTATAAGGGACCGCTTTAGCCCATAAATGGACTTCTTAAGTAGGCATACTAAATCAACATCTCCCTCAAACTTAAAGTCTTGAGGTCGCTCCACGTTGATAGTTTTTTCTAGGTCACCATTAGAGGTGGTAAAATCGGCCCGACCTGCGAGTCGGCCCATATAACTTAGCCTTTTGGGTTGGACTGGCCATGGCCCAAATAAAATCGAGCCAATATGGCCCGACCCATCTAGCCCGCGAGTTAGTTAGGCCGGCCCGATTTTGAATTTTTTTTTTCTATAACGCTAATCACTCATTTTGTGAATTGTCCCAATACATAATCCAAATAATATCAATATAAAATGATCGAAGTCTAAATCACCAATAAATATTAATCTAAAAATTCCAAGATCCAACATAAAATTGTTTAGATTTAATTAAATTTTAATTTAATTTAAGTTTCAATCCAAAATATATTTGGTGTGACAAGTAAATTATTTATTTTAAATTTACTTATGAGTAAATTTTTTAATTTAAGTCAAACATGCTTATATCTCAAAGCAACAAGACTAGCATGTTTTTAATATTTGTATTTTTTTATAATAAAAAAAAAAGTGTACAAATAGTTTACAATTAACAAAAAAAAATTATTATTTTGATAGAAAATTGACGTTTATCTATTGACTAATACATGAGAGCCCCAATTTTATAAATTAATCTCTTTAAAAATCTCAAAATATATAGTCTTTCATCTAAGATTGTATAAAAAATTTATTTAAAAAAAAAAATTAAGACCAAATTGGGCCAATGGATTGGAGTAGACTAACATATTTTTGACCCATAAAAAACTGTGTGGCCCTACTCTGGTGGGTTGAGTTGGCCCAACCTAACCCATTTATCAGTTCTAGTCACCATATAAATTCAATCTTGACATCTAATCGTTCAAATTTCAAGTTTAAATGAACCACTATAGAAAGTATAAGCCTTATAATATTAAACTTCACCACTAAAGAGAAAAAACTTCAATGTAATATATGCCATCAACCTGAATAAAGCCTTTGGCTACAACCATAACTTAAAATTTTAGAGGCTCACTTTCACTTCCTTCTTTATTTTGCATAGCCATCTACATTTACTATCTTTTTGTTTGCAGGTCTTGGAACAAGTATCCAAGTTTTATTCTTATGAAGTGATTTCATTTCCTCTAACATAGTTTTCTGCCATTTCAGATTGTGGCCATTTAATTGCTTATACATGTTATTCAGGCTCATTATATTCCATAGAATAACATATACTTGATGCGAAATCAGCTAAATTGGTATCAAGATACATTGAGTATCCCCATGAGACTCTCTATTTACAAAAAAGTTTTTACATTTTATTTCAGTATTTATTATTTTTTTCTATATTTTATTTTATAATGGTTTTACTCCTAATTATTTCTCACTCCATCCCATAAAGATAAATTTACTTCTAATTTCACACAAATTAAGAAAACTTAATTAATATAATTGAAAAAGAAAATTTTATTTTTTCTTAATATACTCATACATTAATATCATGGTAGTTCATATTTATTAATAATAAGACACAATAAATAGAGATATATTAGGTAACTAACAAATCAACTATACTCTCAATAAAGAAATATGATTATATTTTGGGACAGATGAATAAAGAAATAAGTCTATTTTTGTGGGACGAGTGGAGTATATGATATTTTTCCATTTTTCTCTATTTTATTTTTTATATACTATTTAATTCAGTCAAAATTAGAATTCTTTTAATACATTTAATTGTAGAGAGTGAGTTTAACTCTCCAAATTTGAAGAGTTAAATACACTCTAATTTAAAAAGTTGATTTGGAGAATTTTTTGGAATATAATTTTAATAATATGCTCTTTAAAAAAGACAGTATATGTTTAAAAAACTTATTGAAAATGTTCTTAGGCTGTGTTTGATTGGCAAAGATCTTCCATGAAAAAAAAAAAAAATTTCGCCTATTTTCCGACTAGTATGTTTGATTGCCTAAAATTTTTCATGGAAAATGTATTTTTCCATTTATTTTCTTTATTTTGTTTTATTGCAACCTTTTTTTTTTCATGTAAATTTTTTTCTCATTTTTCTACTTTTGGCCACATTTTTCTTGTTTTCAAGGAAAATATTTTTTTCGTGGAATAGGAGAATTTATTTTTCATGGAAATTTTGTCTTGTTTTCCAACCCATAATTTCTTGACAATTCATTTCTATAGAATTTATTTTTTTTCCATCTAAATTTTTCACTTGTAATCGTACACAGTCTTAGCGTTGAGTTTAACTTGCCTTGTTAGATCTATTTTTAGTCAATTGAAAATGTGTTACTCTATTAGATTGATCAACCTGATATTGTACAGATTGAGATTTGGGTTCTTCATCAAGTTGATCACCTTGATCATTGTTGAAGCATCTGAATCAGATGCAGCATCATCAAGTGGCTTAGCTACATGCCACACAGGCTGCACCTGCAGTATACTGACTGGCAAGGAAATGCTCTGCCTGGCATGCCTAATCACATGTCAACCCGTCACTTCACATGAGATGGCAGTTTCACATAATTGAAGAAAATTGAATAAAAATGAAAGAAATCATCTCATTATATAATATTAGACTATATGAGTTAATTTCAGCAAAATTTGTTAAATTTTAAAAATAGTTATTAAAGTAATTTTCTTAGACTAAATAATCATTTAAATTTTTAAAAATTACACTAATAATCACTCAGTTGGAAAAGAAGTTTTTACATAAATAAGCTAGAAAAGAAGTTTTTACATAAATAAGCTATTTTTTAAAAATAATTCCAAAAAACTATTTTTGTTTCATTTATTTTAAAAATACTGTTTTTTTAAAACTAATATTTTAATTTAGTATATTAAATAATATACGATAAATGAATAATTAAATTTGCTACTTGAGTCTTTGATTATTTATACGATAAGTCATCCATCTGTATAATATCTCCACTTTAGTCTCTATACTTCTTCTTTCATTTCAATTTCGCCCAAGTCCTTCAACTTTTAAATTTTTACAAGTTAATCTCCATATTTATATTTTTATGTCAATTTAGTCCTTTATAGTATCACTATTTGATACATATGTTACAAATGATATTTTGTAACAATCTGTGTTACAAATTGAGATGTAAAATATCAGTAATACAAAATATCAATTTATGTAACATGTGTTGTATAAAATAACATAATATATTATGTAATATATTCAGTGATACACAATATCATTTGTAACATCTTTATCAAATCGCGATACTAAATAGAAACTGTTACAACTACAAACCAACTTTAAATTTCAACAAGTTCGTATTAAATATACACATTGGACTCTAAAAATCTATTGATACTGTATAACATTAGTATGATGATATAGATATGTAACACAATGCCAAATTTAACAAATAAAACTATTGATTTCATCATTTGTAATATACGTAGCATCAGTAATACAGAATATCAATTCATATAACATACGATATGTAAAATAACATAACATAATATATATAAAATATCATTTGTAAAACATATTCAAAATATATATTGTAAAACATAATATATATAAAACATATTCAGTTATACAAAATATCATTTGTAACATCTATATCAAATATTGATACACAATATCATTTGTAACATTTGTATCAAATAGTAATAATATAAAGGACTAAATTGATATAAAAGTATAAATATGGGAGACCAATTTGTAAAAATCTAAAAGTTGAAGGATTTGAATTGCAAATAAAAGAGAACGAAATTGAAATAAAAGAGGAAGTACAAAGACTAAAGTGAAAATATTATAAAGGTGAACAACTTATCGTGCAAATAATCAAAGACTCAAGCAATAAATATGAAAAGTTCTTTATAATTCACGTGGATATATATTTGGTTTTAATTTATTATTTTATTAATTAATATAATTTTAGGAATGTAGTATTTTTAAATAAATTTGTTAAGTTGTTAAATTTAGAATTATTTTAAAATTGGTAAGTAGTGAATGTAATAATCCCTTTAGAAAACGTGAACTTAGGCTCGCCCGTCTCAAAAAAGTGGGCTCGGACTGGCCCGTGGTCCACGAGCCACACGGACCCACATGAAATTCGATTTTTGTTTTTTTGTAAAGTTAAAAAGAAAATAAGAAATAAGTTAAGATAATATTAAAAAATCAAACCCTCCTCATTTTTTCGGGTTTGGGGCCGGCTACTATTAGTGTATGCGGAGTTAAAATTGTACACGAACAAGTTATTAGGTGCACAATTTATTGTAAATTTAAATATCAATACTTAAAAATTAAAATGAATAAAAATATCAACACTTAAAATTTAAAAAGTTAAAATATCAACACTTGAAAAAGCTAAAATATCAACATTTTAATACAAGTCCATGGGCTGGATCCATGCTCGACCCGTGTTTTTTTTTTTTGTGATCCGGCCCTTGTCCGGGCCCATCCACGGGCCGGATTTTGCTCTTTTGCCATCTCTACGTGAACTTAAAGTCTTATGTGTCACTGTTAAATTCAAGTATAGACACAAACAGAGTTAAATAGTACGCCATGTGAAACAAAAATGTCTCACCTTCAAAATCCGTCAACAAAATTGCGAAATTTTACTATTAACTGCTTATTAAAATCAAATGAATATAGATAAAACGTGTTTGACAATTACACTTTTAGTTGCAATTAATACAATTTTGTCTGAAGCGACATACTACTTAAAGCCGCTTGTATTCGCTTTGAAATTTAATAATGCCACGTAGAGTATTAGGCTAACATTTACAATCGAGTGAGTATTAGTGAAACTATTAGAAGTAACTATTGCTGTAAGAAAATTACTTTAATGATTATTTTGAAATTTTTAACAAATTATAGTGACAATTGTCGAAATTAAGCCTATACTATATTGATCCAATAACAATTTACAAAATGTAAAATGAAAAACAGGTAGGCAATCATAAAATGAGATAAACCATAATTACATAATGGCTTTTTGCACAAATGGTTCATATCGTTTGTTTTTACTATAGGTTGATGATCTATCATTTCGTTTTTTACAGTTTAACCCCTATTTCAAACGTTTTTGGCGACAATGGTCATTTCCGTTAGTTTCTGTTAAATTCTTCTATTAAATGAGCGCGTGTAGTGCAAATTTAACCTTTAAAAAGCCTCTGGACATAAAAAATAAAAAAAATTTGCAGCAAAGGTCCAAAATCTTTTACAAAGCGTCGAAAAGTCCCTAAACCTTCTAATCCTAACACATATGACCCAAACTTTTTTGACAATTTTGTCCATAAATTAAATAAATTAAAAATTAACTCCTAAGCCTTTTCAAAAGTAAAAATAAATCATAAATCTTTTTTTTTTTTTTTTACAGATTTGTACTTAAAATAATAAAAAATGTGTCATTAAATCTCAAAACTTCTAGTTATGTTAATCGAAATGACTATTTTCCCTTTTGAAATTTGAGGACTTACTATGCAATTGCAATTTCTGAAATTGCACAGTCACTCCATTTATTCCAAAATCAGCGGCCAGAAGGTGCAATTTCTGAAATTGCATAGAAGGTCTCTATTTTTTTAATTTAAAACAGTGGGCCTTCATATGCAATTTTCAAAATTGCATAGAAGTCACATTTAAGTTTTTTTGAAATTAGAAGGCTTCTCATGCAATTTCCAAAATTGCACGTGAGACTCCCATCCCAATCCAACTAAAAAAAATGCAGAAGGTGAAACCCTAAAAGAGGTCCACCATGCGGCGCTGGCACCGTATCCCAATCGGTGGGGTTGGGCCTCCGGTGTTGGCCCATCTGGCCTTTGAACAACAACATTTGTTTCGGCCACGCCGCTGCTATTTCTAGCAGCGGCAAAGTTGTGTTTTACTGCGAAATTAGCGACGGTGACCGCTGATTTCGCCATGCCAGTCTGCTGCCTTCGCAAGGCAACTAATCCGCCATCTGCCACCACCGCTTACCAGCGTTAGTGACTTTCAAAGCGCCACTGTCGGTTGACCGTTTTCCGGTCGATTAGATTCGTTCAAACAAACCCAAAACAATTTCAGATTTCCTTTTCTTTTTAAAAAAAAAAAAATTCACTATTTTATTTTAAACTGTCAAAACTCAAATCAAATTAATACTTCAATAACATTATTGTTCTTTTCATCAAAGCAGTCTAACAAATTCTAACAAGTAACAAAGTAGGCTCTGATATCATTTTTTGGATACATGCACATTAATTGTTTAATGAACGAAATCTGTAGAAACTTTAAATATCATTTCGATGAACATAATTAAAAGTTTTGAGACTTGATGACACATTTTTTATTACTTTAAGTGCAAATATGTAAAAAAATAAAAAAATTTAGAATTTATTTGTACTTTTAAAAAAGTTTAGGAGTTAATTTTTAATTTATTTAAGTTATGGGCAAAATTGTCAAAATGATTGGGTCATATGTGTTATTATTATAAGGTTTAGGGACTTTTCGACTCTTTTTGAAAGATTTTTGGACTCTTACTGCAAATTTCTTTCATTTTTTTATGTCCAAAGGCATTTTAAAGGTTAAATTTGCACTACACGCGTTCATTTAATGGAATAAATTAATGGAAACTAACGAAAAGGACCATAGTCACAAAAAAGTTTGAAATAGAAGCTAAACTACCAAAAATAAAATAATAGGTTCTCAACCCGTAGTAAAGACAAACGATAAAGACTATTTATGCAAAAAAGCCATTACACAATAGTACTGCGATTACAGACAGTCTTGGAGCTATAAATTTTGTTCGTAACTTCGTAGTGCACAATCTATGCATTTCACTTGGACTAAATGAAAGAGGATGGAATAAGTGATGAGGGAGGTGAGGTTCTGTGCCCATGAAAAGCAGTGTGGCAAAGCTAAATATGGAGGCCAAGAGATTTGACACTCAAATTAAAGTGACGAAAAGGAATTTATTGAGGAAAAAAAAAAGTGTGTGCACCGTTTTTTGAGATATCAAATATTTGGAGCCAAGGTTGATCAATTTTGTTTTTTTTGGGTTGGGGGGGGGGGGGATATGGTTCAAAGGCCGAGCCCCATCCCAGCACTCAAGGTACGGTTAACACAAAGAAGATACATCTAATCTAATGATTGTCATTGGGTTCCATATCGTGACAAGTGAAATGCTGAACATGGATGTGGCACAATGGTTCCACGAGAAGATTTAGGCTTGGTTTGGTATTGCTGAGCTTTTAAGAGAATCAGTTTTTACTGTGCTGCAGAAAGAATCAGCTGTGGGAAGAATCAGATAAGTGTTTGGTAAACTCTTGTTTCAAAATTGCTGTATATTTCAAAATCAGCATTTGAGCGTTTGGTAAATAAAAGTAATTTATTGCTGTAACGGTATTAAATTACTAAAGAGGACATTGAATATAATAATGTTATTTTGTATTATTATTATTATCACAAGTGGTAAAATTCATTTTTTTCTTAGTCATATATTTTTTAACAAAACAATACATTCATTATTATTATTTTAAAATAAAAATAATAAATACCTAATAAATTTTAAATTTTATAAAAATTACAAAATAAAAGTATAGTTATATAGTGCAAAAATTAATTACATTTATATTATTTTTTATGCATCCAACTCGCTTCAATTCGGTTTCTCAAATAGGTATTAAAGGAATTAATTTAATTAATTAGGAGTACAATGGGTATTTCAATAATATATAAATGTAAAAGCTAAAAGCAGAATCTGAAAAGCTGCCATTTTGCTGCTTCTCAAAATCTACTGCCAGGTCAGTCAGATTATTTTATAATCACTTTTAAAAAGTTTGCCAAACGCCTAAATCAACTTCTGATTGTTTGAGAATCAGAAATTGGGCTCCAAAATCAATCCCAAACGGGGCCTTAGACTTGTGAAGAATCCTATGGGGAACAGACATAATCAAGAAATTCCATAACGGAAAATGGAGAAAATTAAAAACTCAAGAATTTACTTTACTATTATGAGAATTCATGGGATAAGTAGAACTTTGTTACTTTTTTTCCTTGAATAAGATGTTTTATAATTTTGAATCAACATCGGATGCCCTTGCGGCAGTTAAGAGCACCAGCACCAGAGGTAATGGGTCCTACAAAGGAAGAGGATTTGGCTGCTAAACTTGAGGCCCTGGCATAGTTGGCCGCGGCTCCACGCCCCGATGGAGTAAAATAGGCACCATTTAGCATAAGGTCACCCTCTGATCTCCAATTCCAGTGCCTCCAAATCTTATCACCAGTGACAACTCTCTTTGTTACCTGTCATGTGCCATCCATTAGAGTCGATTAACTACGTGGATCGACTTGGTGATATTCATCAAAAGTAATTTGGGATGTAAAAATAGTGTCACTTGCGTATGATGGGGCTGTGATTGAGACACCAACTCTATAGAAGAATAGAACTAACCTCTTTAGCAAAAGGGTTGACAGGGGCAAGATACCTGTTCCCCTGACTGTTAATGGTGGGATTTGCACTGCCACCAATGGCATACATCTCCCAATGAGTATAGTCATTGTTAACAACATGGAAGTACCCGTGTCTACACCTGTATAGAAATTTATTTGATCCATTAACAACAGAGTAGTACCCAGCTCTCTTTTCGCAACCACGCTTGTCAAGACCGTTGACAGTTGACAAATTTTGACCGCAATAATAAATTAAAAACAAGGGCAATTATATTTTACCTTGGCATTCTTTGGATCAGGCCCTCTCCAAAATGGTTAAAGGCAATGGTCACCTGCATAACCCTATCTCTTGCATAGGAGTCACTGTGACCCAATAGCATAACCTGTATTTAAGATTATCATAGCGACACATTTAGTCTTTGCATAATGTTATTTGATAAGACTAATTAAAATGGTGCAAAGGGATTCAAAAACCCAACCTCATTATGGTGGGTAAAGTAATTGTTAGAGATGGTAATTGCAGTTGATCCCATAATAGCGTCAATGAGTCCATCAGCACAGTTAGACAGAGAATTGTGGTCAATCCAAATATGGCTTGAACCAAAAATGGATATACCATCACCATCAGCCATTGTTCTCCAACCATAGTGAGTAGGTGAACTTCGAACCATGGCATTACCGGTACGTTTGCAGTCATGAATATGGAGACCGTGGATAATAATGTTAGTCACAAATTGGATTGTAATGCAAGCCCCATTTGCAATGTGGACATTGGCACCACGGGCATCAATTGTCTTGAAACTGTTCATAATTAGCTCTTGCTTTAGGGTGATCACCATGTCCCTTTTGAACACGATCCATAATGGTCTGTCTTGAATAACAGCGTGGCGTAACGTGCCAGGACAGGGATTTACAGGATCGTCGTCATTTGGGTCAGTGACAACGTAGTATCTGCCATCCCGGCCACCAACGGCATTGCGTCCGAAGCCAATGGTGCAATCAGCAAGACGCCTCCGATTGCGCATCCAGGTGCGGTCACAACGCCAACAGTCATCAATTGGATTTCCTGTTACACATGAGAAGAATCCCAAATTCCTCCTCTCTGTGCTGTTCTTGATAGTCCTAGATATTTGAAACAATTCATTAGCTAAATAGTTTTGATTTTAAAGCAAATTAACCAGATCAGATATATTAGTAAATATTTAATGAAAAGGTAAGCTTCCTAGTTGAAATAGTTGCCCATAAGGGATGTTCATTTCACTGCAATGCAGAGCTTCCATTAAGGACTGCTACTTCATGGTAGTGACTCGGCCATACTGGGCCAGAAAAGTAAAGGGACCACAAAACATTCTGCTTACGGGCCTGGCTGGCCGCTCAAATTTCTATGGACATCTCGACACATAGGCCTATCCCTTGGCTGTACGGGCCAGACCTACCAGCTATATATATTGTTGTTTTAAATTTATTCTTCCAAATTTTAATTTTTGGGGTCCATGGGCAGGGCGGCACGGCGTACAAGCTCAATACGACCAACCTTTTGAAGCAGGCAAGCCCGTGGCCCTGCCCAGTATTGAGCTTTCGGGGACAAAAAGTCGATTAACTCACTTTGAAACAACTAGTCAGTCTATCTCAATTTCTAAGGGCAAGCTAATTATGGTGTGGCCCAACTCAACAAATGATAACACGTGTAGTTGAGAGTCAATCAATTGCAAGGGAAAATTAGTTAACGTGAAAAAGAGAAAACTATACAATTATACGGTCCATCCGTTCATACGGAATTATAGTCTTGTTGTACAATCTGCTGTTGGAAATGAATGCACGAGGTGGGGAAATTAAATTGAATGGCGTCGGTGGATGTAACTATTCTACAGACAAGCGTCATTTAATAAGGTCATGGGCCTCGTGGCCCTGTCAGTTCAGCCAGCTCCTAGATCTGTAGGAATGACATCAAATTCTGGTTCCTTTAGAGGTGGTTATACCCTTCTGATAAGGGGAAAGAACAAAGTTTGCTCGGCCTACCCAAGACAGTAGTAACATAATTATAAGAATAATTGTAATCCGTCTCTCTGTCCGTTTAGATGTAAAAGATAACATTTCTTATGTGAGTGAGAATATTAGATGTATGAACTAGTGTGGTCTTGATCTATTGTCCATAGTAGTGGGCAATAATTAGAATGCCCACCGGACACTTGTCCGGTGGGCATTGGAGAATGAAATCAAACACTTTTTCATCCTCCAATGCCCACCGGACAAGTGTCCGGTGGGTATTGTAACTATTGCCCACCATGGACAATAGATCACCCCCCTGAACAAGTGTAGGACAGCGTTGAAATTTTTTAGAAGATAAATTATTACGTAAAAAAAATTACACAAAAAAATTGTACTTCAAAATCAGACTGTTAGTGGAAAAAAATTTGCACTTTAAATATTAGAATTTTTCGCAGTAGGAACGAACTACTGTCTAGTTCCATTCCCCCTATATCCACCCGTGAACTAGTAAATCTTAATTATGATATTTCTACACGACTCATTTTTAAACTATTTAATCTAAAAAATTAAAATTTATCTTCAACATGTTCCCACCTAGACGTATCTAGTTTATTTCTTTCGCAAAGCTTGACACATGTTGTTGCGAGAAGCTCAAGGAGTTTTGGTTTAGAATCATCATTAGTTTTGTTTTGATGGATAGGATGTATCTTTGTAATATATGTAGCTTTCCCTATTTTATTTTAATACTGTTTGTTTTCACTTTTGATTTAGTTAAAAAGTTAAAGTCAAAATTAACAATTAATTTTAATCACACATTGCATGATCCCACAACTTTTTAACCACACATTTTACCAACTTTTACAAAAAAATATAATTTTAATCAAAATCAAATACACCCTCACTTTTAAATAAACTCTAATCTCTATTGGATAAAATGACTTATATTTAAAGGGGGCAATGGTCAGAATAGCATAGGTAGTCATGTGAAGAAAAAGTAAACTTAGTAGCTCTTCTTGGTAATTTCCAAATAAGTAATGCACAAAGAACGACAGTAAAACACACCTTATTTGGAGATGCAAATAAAAGTCAGGACAACGTGATAAAGGAAAAGTAAATATATATCTCAAAATCGAACAAAAAATGTGTGTGGGCAGTGGGCATATAAAGCCAGAATACCTACCTGTACGTGAAACATGGATAAGAGAGGAAAAAGAAATATAAATAATTTAAATACATGCTGTGCGGATCTTGCAACAAGGGCATGTGCTTAGGCTGGCGACAAAATGATCCAAAATTAAATACAGAAATTATTAGCAACAGTGATAATAATAATAAGACTGCCTCTCAAGAGAGCTCGAAATAATTAGAGATAAATATAGAGAACCTGATGAGATAACTCACTATTAGATAGACACTCTTCTTATTTCAAAAGTTAATATAACATCTATTGACATTAATATTTACCAACAAATTACTGTGTTTTTACACTTTTAAGGCTTTTTACAAAATTGGGGGATTGACTAAGAGGCCGGAGATAATGAATTTTTTTAAAAACAGTTTAGGTATTAAACAATTTTTTTTTTTAATTTATTTGACAATTTCTGCAACGAGAGTGGTGTATACTTAGTAGTCAGTTGTCGCATACATCATATGCTCAGTTATCTCCAATAATTGTAATACACAATGTCACTCATGCAGTTGATGTATGAGACAAAAAACGAAACACCCGACCAATAAAACAAAAGGTGGTACAAATTAACATTTAATGACAGACCATAATTTAAAACTTAAAATGGGAAGGCCCTTAAAAGGGTCTGTCACATAGCATGTGCAATATTCCCCAATTCAGTCTTCAGTTACATTAATTTATAGTTGCAATTTGACTGTAAAATAGAAACAGAGGAAACTGGGGCACAAAATAAAAATTATTAATGTCATTCCATTTACGCATTTACAGATCACCGCTTCAGGTATGATAAAAAATAAAAAAAAATAAAAAAATTCTTGTAGAGGTTAATGAACTCTGTCTATATTGATCTTCGCAACTAATTTTGAGTTCTAATTTTGTGAAGTTTGCCTATAAACTATTATATCTTATGACACGAATTATAATATATATTACATTGTGACGTCCATCATTAACGATATGTAAATATAGTGAAAATTTCTATAGAATGGCAAAAAAATAAAACTATGTAATTGGTTCTAATTACATTGAAAATAAAGCTGTACTTATTATTACAATAAAGAGGTTAATGACATATTAGTGGAACATGTTCCCGCTCGAATACAAGATTTTGAGGGGACGTTTAATTTCTTAAGATATCTAATGTGACCATAAGAGTGGATTTTTGAATTTTTTTGGTTATGTGGAAAAATTCTGCACATAAAGGGCTACTCAGGTTGAATTCTATGTGAGATGATGTACGGATCATGTGAGGGTATATAATAACATGATCATTAATTGGTCCACGTGGCTGGGTCTCTGTCATGGAATGTATTTTGATTAAGCAAATTGCAATTTAATTGAGTACCCTTAAATGGGACGAAGAATTTCCCACCTACCAAAAATTCACTAATTATATGATCATATTTAGCAATATGAAGGAATGAAACGTCACCTATGTAATTTTGTATTCAACCATACCTCTATTTTAATTAAGCAGATGCAATTTAATTAATGTAATATAATAGCCGGACTTACATATCAACCGTGGAAGCTACTGTTTCAGGATCATCCACTGTGTGATCATGCTTAAATTCAACTTCATCGGTTAACCTAAAATTTGAATCATTATAAAAATATTATAGAACATGTTCGAGAGATATTGTCGATTTTACGATAACAATGATCAAAACGAAGTGATAGTAAAATATTTATGTAGTCGACTCTAAATTTATAGGGTACAATTTATCTAATTTTTAACCCTTTGTTTCCTTTAAAAATAAAATATCCATATGTTGAAAACACTATGATATTTCTGTAGTGCAAAAGTATGAATTAAATTGACTGCAAACAGTCGGTTTATATAGCCAATTACAAGAGGATAAAATCAAAATAACCACCCACATTTGAATGACCTAAAAACGTGATAATATACTAATCCTAAATCACTAACCCTTATAGATGAACTTTATCTTATAGATAAGGTTTATCTTATAGATAAGATTTATTAACCAATATTCCTAATAAACTCAAATCCTAATAAAATAGTAAATCCTAATAACCAACAATCTCTCCCTTAAACTGAATACTTCTCAGCATTCAGTTTATATCAGGAACCTCACAAACTTCAATCATACTTCGAAGCTTCAAGAATGTCTCCAACTTCAGAGGCTTTGTCATTATATCAGCAGCTTGTTCTTGAGTGTTGCAATGCACCAGTTCAACAATACAGTCTCTTGCAAGATCACGAAGAAAATGGAAGCGAATGTCAATGTGTTTACTTCGACCATGCAGAACAGGATTCTTGGATAACTTAATAGTTGAACTATTGTCGCACAAAACAGTAGTACACTTGTTCTGCATATAACCAAGCTTTTCCAAAATTCTTCTCAACCACACACTTTGACAAGCACAAGAGGCAGCAGCTATGTACTCCGCCTCAGTAGTAGACAAAGTCACCACAGGTTGTTTCTTGGACGACCATGACACTGCTCCAGAACCAAGCAAAAATACGTATCCTGAGGTACTCTTCCGATCATCCAAGTCCCCGGCAAAATCACTGTCAGTGTAAGCTATAAGATCCTTGCAGCCTCCTTTCTTGTAAAGGATCCCCAACTCAGTTGTACCTTTCAAATAACTGAGTATTCTCTTTGCTGCAAGCCAATGAAGCTCAGTAGGACAAGACATGAACCTACTAATAACACTTACTCCATACATCAAATCAGGTCTAGTTGTAGTCAAGTACATGAGACTACCAACTATCTGCTTAAACAAAGTTGCATCAACTTTAGTCCCTGCCTCATCTTTCGACAACTTAGTACCTGGTACTATTGGATTCTTCACTGGGTTACTCTTGTCCATGCCAAACCTTGATAAAATTTCACGAGCATATTTCCTTTGACACACAAAAATTCCATCTGAACTTTGTAGCACCTCAACCCCAAGAAAATACCTCATCCTTCCCAAGTCAGACATATCAAACTCTAACATCATTGACTTCTTAAATTCATCACACATACTCTTATCATTGCCAGTATAAATTAAATCATCAACGTAAAGACTGACAATTAAGAGTTTACCTCCCTCCCTCGACTTTGTGAACAATGTGTGTTCACAGTAGCACTTTTCAAAGCCTTCTCTAACAAAATAAGCTTCAATCTTGCTGTACCATGCTCGTGGCGCCTGTTTGAGCCCATATAATGCCTTTCTCAGCTTGTACACTTTGCCTTCTTCACTTTTTTTCTCGTATCCTTGAGGCTGTTGCACAAAGACTTCTTCACTAAGCTCACCGTGAAGGAAAGCGCTCTTTACGTCCAACTGAAAAATATCACAGCTTTGTTGAGCTGCTAGAGCAAGTATCAATCGAATAGTGTCAAGCCTTGCAACCGGAGCAAAAACCTCGGTATAATCAATCCCATACTGCTGTGCATATCCCTTAGCCACAAGCCTCGCTTTGCACTTGTCTATTTCTCCACTCTCGTTGAGTTTAGTTTTGAACACCCATTTAACTCCAATAGACTTCACTCCATCTGGCAGAGTTGTCAGCTCCCAAGTCTTGTTTTTCTCAATCGACTCAATCTCTGCATTCATTGCATCCCTCCATTTTTTGCTCTTGACAGCTTCTTCAAATGTGATTGGATCATCCTCAGTAAGCATAATCATAGCATTCAAACCTTCATCTTCTGACAAGCCTTCTCCTGTTACATAATCTTGCATCCAATGTGGTTCTCTTCTCACCCTTCCTTCATTTGAGCTTGGTGAGTTCTCAGCAGGTGACTCACTAGAGGATGAGCTAGCATCATTTGAACCAACTCCACTTGAAGCACTACCATTCTCATATTCATTAGTCTCTTCTTCAGCTTCATTCCTTTCTTGATTAATTTCATCATCACTGTCACCCCATTCAAGGATGTCAAGCCCTACTTCTTCTTGACTTCTATTCCAATTCCAGCTTTCATTTTCTTCAAATATAACATCCCTGCTGACAACTACTTTCTTTGAAACTGGATCAAACAACATGTATGCCTTTGATTCATCACTCACACCAAGAAGGACACACTTGTAGCTTTTATCATCCAACTTGGTCCTCTTTTGATCTGGTATGTGCACATGAGCCATGCAGCCAAAGACGCGAAAATACTCCACATTAGGTTTCATGCCACTCCATGCTTCTTCTGGAGTTTTATCTTGTACTACTAAAGTTGGAGATCTGTTGAGAATGTGCACACCCCACCTTACTGCTTCAGGCCAGAAAACTTTAGGAACTTGCTTCTCTGATAGCATAGAACGTACCATATTCATGATTGTCCTATTTTTTCTCTCAGCAACTCCGTTTTGCTGAGGGGTATATGCTGCAGTTAATTGCCTGCTCACTCCATTAGCTTTACAAAACTCAACAAAATCATTTGAATTGAATTCTCCACCCCTGTCAGTCCTTAAGCATCTAATATATGCACCTGTCTCTTTCTCAACACATGCTTTATATCTTCTAAAAACAGCAAAAGCTTCTGACTTTTCATGCAAGAAGTAAACCCAAGTTTTACGACTAAAGTCATCGATAAAACTTAACAAATACCTTTTATTGCTATTTGATGCATGCTTTATAGGACCACATATGTCCGCATGTATAAGCTCCAGCCTCTATGAGGCCCTCCACAGACTCTTTTTAGGAATGGATTCCCTGTGCTGTTTACCAACCAGACAATCTGTGCAAAGCTTTGTAGGGGTTCTAAGTGAAGGCAATCCACTGACCATATTTTTGTACTGAAGGGTTCTCAACCCTTTGAAGTTCAAATGTCCGAATCTGCAGTGCCATAGGTGAGTTGCATTTTCTATCACAACCTGGAAACAAGTAGGAGCTTTAGGCATCATGGCTGCAAGCACAACAAACATCCTGTTCATACTCATCTCAGATTGCATAATCAGACCCTTTAAAGGATGAAAGATCCTACACTTCCCATGTTGGAACAAAATAGCTAGACCCTTTTCTTGAAGTTGTCCTACACTTAACAGATTATTCTTCAACTCAGGAATGTAGTAAACTTCAGAGATTATTTGAGTGATTCCCTTAACTTGCAGTCTGACATTTCCCTTCCCCACAACTGCCATTCTTGTGTTGTTGCCTAGCTTCACTGTTTGTTTGAAGCATTCATCCAAATCAGAGAACCATTCTTTATTTCCACTCATGTGATTGCTGCATCCACTATCAAGAAACCACACCTCTTCTCTTTTTGCTTGGTTCACATCCACATAAGACATTAACAGCAGCTCTTCTTCTTCATCTACCTCTGCGTAATTGGCTCCTATCTCCCAACTAGGGCACTCATATTTAAAGTGCCCTAATTTGTGGCATTTAAAGCATTCCACAGTAGCCTTGTTAAAAGATTGTCTTCCTCTACCTCTTCCTCTGCCTCTGATCATTCCTCGACCTCTTCCTCTTTCTATTATGTCTTCATGAACAACCTTTAGAACATGTTCCTCCTCTCTATGGCCATTCATCCTTTGTTCATGAACAAGTAAATTGCTCTGCAGCTCGTCAATGGTCAAAGTATCCAAGTCGTTGGATTCTTCAATAGAGCAGACCACATAGTTAAATTTTGAAGTCATAGACCTCAAAATTTTCTCATTAATGACCGTTTCACCCATTTTCTCACCATGTGCCTTCATTTTGTTGGCTATAGTGAGAGTACGAGCAAAATAATCATTTACAGTCTCTCCTTCCTTCATGTAGAGAGTTTCAAAATCTATTCGAAAAGCTTGCAACTGTGCACGCTTCACCTTGGTGGAGCCTTGATATTTCTGCCTCATCGAGTCCCAAATGTGCTTTGCTGTGTCCCTATTGAGTATAGTCTCCATAATACTCCGATCTATAGCTTGAAACAGGTAATTCTTTATCTTCAAGTCCTTCAGCTTTGCTTCTTCAATAGCCTTATGATGTGCTTCTGTTAACTCATCCCCGTCTGCTACTGCCGGTATCCCATTCTCCACAAGACCCCAATAATCCTTTGAACGGAGGAGATTCTCCATTAACATCGACCAATGGTCATAGTGACCATCAAATTTTGGGATCGCAGGCTGCACAAAGCTAGTCTCTACTGCCATTCCTTTTAGCACACCACTCACAAGAAACTGCTGTTTCTTTTACTCACACAAAACCAGGTCCCTATGATGGGGCTCTGATACCAAATGTTGAAAACACTATGATATTTCTGTAGTGCAAAAGTATGAATTAAATTGACTGCAAACAGTCGGCTTATATAGCCAATTACAAGAGGATAAAATCAAAATAACCACCCACATTTGAATGACCTAAAAACGTGATAATATACTAATCCTAAATCACTAACCCTTATAGATAAACTTTATCTTATAGATAAAATTTATCTTATAGATAAGATTTATTAACCAATATTTCTAATAAAATAGTAAATCCTAATAACCAACACCATATGCCTAGTTTTTCTTTCTTTTTTCTTGTTTGTTTTTTATTTCACGTGATTAAGGAAAACAGTGCTCGATTTTCGAGGCAAATAACCATTAAAAGAGCTTATCAAATAAGAGATGCCTATTGGTTAGGAACTGAAAGAAGACAAACTGAAGAATGCCTTTGTTGCTTCTACACTGAAATTACTTTTCTGACCTCACTGAAGAAGTTTTTCTCTGATGGTACTCTACTGGGTAAGAGTATAGGGCAATTTAGATTTGTGGATATTTTTTCTTCGGAATTGGAGGTTATCCGGTGGTGAGGAACTATGATTTTTCAGACCCGATCTTTACAGTTCGGATTGTCATCAAGTTCCGATCATCTCCATTCAACAGTGTATAATGCAAGTGAATTGTCCTTGACGGTGCAGATCAGTTCTAAAGCAGAGTAGACGATCTAAATTGAAACTAAGATGCTGAAACTGTAATGTAAAGTAACTAACCTGTCCACCATTGTTGAGTTCTTTGAGCTCTTCAACTGTAGAGATTCTTCAAAACTGTTAAAAAAGGTAAAAACTGGTAAGAATTCAATCAATTTGAATTTATGGAGATTCATTAATGAGTAGTATCACTATTTTAAGAGAAATAAAGAGATGATTGATTAAAAACAATTAAATCTCCATGATCGAAAATTGAATATGGTAAACAGAAAAAACTTCATCTTCACTATAAGCAGAGGAATTTTGCAGACCGTTTGAACTCGTAAGAGACAAAAAACGACACAATTTCAGCTTCCACAATGGAGGAAGCAATCGAATACCTTTCTCTCACAGCAATTACGTTGACAAAGAGCAGAACACTCAGCAATGAAAAAACAATGATATTTCTGAAAGAAACCGCCATTGTTGCTGAATTTTTTCTTGCTTTATCTCTCTCTCTCTCTCTCTCTCTCTCTCTCTCTCTCTCTCTCTCTCTATATATATATATATATATATACACACACACACAACGTATCTATATTCGGAATGCAGAGCAAATGAAAACAATGTGAGTTGAAGAGAAAGCTCAATGCAGAGCTCTCTTATATAAGACCAAGCGGAAAAGAAAGACGAATCCAGGTGTGATACAGATACAATTCAGTGATATTGCCCGATATATAAATAATTGTTTTTTTTTTATTTTAGTTAAATTAATTATAATCGGCAAATACCGTGAGTTTAAATGTTATAATGTGCCTATTGAAAAGATATTGATAAATCCTATACTTAAAAGACGAATTAAAATATAAATAGACAAATAACTAAATTTTCTTTCCTTTAAACTATAAATTAAGAATTTAAGTAATTATAATTTAAGTTGGTCAAATTAGTTAAATATATTTTTTATCCACAAAGTGTTCCAAGTCATACTTTCTAGAAAGTATTAATATGCTATTATAATTTACTATCTACTTATTATCCAAATATTCCATAAGATCCAAATATTCCATAAGACACGTAACTTATAATTAAACACTTAAAAAATAATTTTAATACTGTTGGCCTCCAATCTAGTTCTGCCACGTCATATGCTATTTTACTCAACAGTCCGGTATAATGTGACCGATCTATAGTAGAGCTTTATAGTTCTCAGTTCGGACCTCATTCCTAATTCTAGTTTTGAGCCCAACTTGGCCTTCAATTCAGTTCGGACCTCGTCTGTGGATCTCCAGGTTGGACCTATCCGGCCCGACGTCATACTCACGTCATCGGCATGGTCTGTCCTACTCATATGTCGGACACCACTTCGCATTAAATGTCTCCAAAAAAAGGGATGTCTTGTAAGTATTAAATGTCTAGTCTAGCTTGACTATTTAATGCCTAGCTTAGCATTAAATGGAGGAAATCATTACATATTTTCTTATAAATAGGAGACACAAGTCGGACATAAAACTGCTTAATAAAAGTACTCTTAAAAATATTATACAATCAA
Source organism: Forsythia viridissima (assembly GCA_030279155.1). Taxonomy (NCBI): domain Eukaryota; kingdom Viridiplantae; phylum Streptophyta; class Magnoliopsida; order Lamiales; family Oleaceae; genus Forsythia; species Forsythia viridissima. The sequence continues at coordinate 18,330,437 of CM059034.1, forward strand.
GTCTTTCTACATATACTTACCTATCTACCACTCATTACAGTTATAATCGACCTCAATATTTATCTTTAAGTTGGTTTAGAATTAGTCCAAACCATTTTTCAACATCAACAAATACTATTAAATATGTTATAAATAAAGTGGTAATACAATATTGCGTAATTTACTTGTACATGAACCCGTCCCTAGGTGTTAATTACAATTGGTCAACTTTAGTCGTAGTGGATACCACTAGAAATTCTTTAATTTCACTTAACTTGATTGAGGTGTTAAATGGTGGTTTTAACTTTTAATCGATGAGTTATTAGTTGAATTGATAAGTGCATTTTGTGCACTTATTAGAACCTTTAAACTAAGCTTTTATTTCGTTATTTTATTGAATTTTCACTTAATTTGGTATTTTATTCTTCATATTTCAGTTTTGGAGTTGTTTAATAGCAATTGGAGAAGAATGGATGAAAAAAGCAATAAATTGGAAGATATTTCGAAAGAATGAGGATCCAATTGAACTCAATCTAAAATTGAAGGACCACATTGGAGATTATTGAAAGTTAAAGGACCAAATTGGATGAAATGAAGAGTTGGAGGACTAAAGAAATCAAAATGAAACGTTAGGATCAAAACAGTGCAATTGGAAATCATAAGCTGGGCGATCGCCCACCTTATATCTGGGCGAACGCCTAGCATTATTAATCAAAACCAGTGAGCAAAATCGGTCTCCTGGGCAATCGTTTAGGATTGATCGCCCAGGCTCATTTTTGGCTGCGGAAGATTTTTTTCCTTTTTCAATTCCAACCCGATTATGGAACTTTTGGCCCACAATTTTTAGGTCTTTTTGGCATCGTTTGGGGCACCATTAGGGGAGTATATATATATATAAGCTATTAACTCATAATAGGTTGTTGAGTTTTGAGGGAAGAGAACATTACAAGAAACAAAAAACGGAAGATCAAGATTCATCTCTCCAAGAACAAAGATCAAGATCAAGATTTCTTCTCGCTCAAGATTTCTTCATTTCCGGGTTATGAATTCCATAATTTCTTCTTCTCTTTCTTCTCTTATTATTAGTATGTTAGGCTAGTTTATTTTGTACTAGGATTACGATGAAGTTTGTAATTTAAATTCTTCCATCTTGAGACTTGGTTTTTGACAATTTATTTCATGATAGTTTTGAATAATTAATTTTGATTTATATGAATCTACAATTATATGCGCAATAATTGTATGATTGTTGTGGTGTGTTTTACTGTCGAAAGATCGAAAGCATGTTAGACGCTATTTTAATTATCTTAAAGTCCGATAGGGGATAGAAATATGCCGCTATACTTTAGGTGATCTTTAATTATCCACATAAATTTAATGCATTTGTTTGTATTCGCATTCGTCATAGAAATATAATCGAGTCATGCATATGAATAGGTTTAACTTTATTCGAGATAAACTGTTGAACAATCTAGGGATATTGATCTTCATAACTGATGTAATTTGTCAAAACCGAGAATCAAGATAGAGAAATTAACGATTATAAGTGGATTCGGGATCCTAGTACTCTTCTCCTCAATTTTAAAGTAAATCTTCATTAATCTAATTTTTAGTTATTTGAAATATAATTAGTTTATTATTTTTTAGTTCAAATTTTTATTAGCTCTTAAACACCAAACATCAAAAGTTCATTAGATTCGATTAAGGTTAGTATAATTGAACTGAATTATCTAAATCTTCGTGGGAACGATACTTGGACTCAATATCCACTTTATTACTTAAGCGATCCGTGCACTTACAGAATTATTAAAGATATAAAATCGCTGACAAGTTTTTAGCGTCGTTGTCGGGGATTTTAGTGTTAGTTCTTTTTAATTATTTTAACACTAATTCGAACTTATTTAATTGTTTTAATTGTTTTCATTATAATTTTTTTTAGTTAATTCAGTGTCTGCTTTGTTTCTTTTCAGGCCATTGCATGCGAAGTGTGAGACACGAGTCTCTAATTCCAATTAATCTAGAGATTGAACGCACTTTTCACCATAGACAGAGAGAATCAAGAAAAACACAACAAAAAAGACCAAAAACAGCAAGACATAATGCAGAACAACGAGATTGCTCAGGCGAGACAGGAGATTGATGAAGACAATATGCTAGTTAGAGACTTTTTGACTCCACAGATTATCCAGAACCAATCTAGCATTGTCTACCCACCTTTTGGGCAGCTGAACATTCAGTTGAAAACTAACGTCATTCATCTATTCCAGAATGGTCATCAATTCTATGGCAGGACGGATGAGAATCCACATACACACGTTTCAAGATTCTTAGAAATGTGTCAACACTTCAAATATCAAGGCATCTCAAACGACGCCATCCAGCTACGTTTGTTCCCACACACTCTTAGGGACAAAGCTCTTGAGTGGCTGGACTCACTACCAATTGATAGTATAACCACCTGGAATGATCTAGTCCAAAAGTTCTGCACAAAATTCTTCCCACCAGCAAAGGTTTCGAAGTTGAAGCATGACATTTCCATATTCCAACAGTCAGAAACAAAATCTTTTGATGAAGCGTGAAACAGATTCAAAAACATGCTAAAGAAGTGTCCTCATCATGGCATTGGCAAGGGCGTATGATCGATTCTTCATCTAACGGCTCTTTATCTACTAAAACTGTTGTTGAAACTATAGAGTTGTTTGAAAGAGTAGCCACTACCACTGCCATGTGGGCATCAGATAGAGTCATACACACAAAACATGCCGGGGTACATGAAATAGACGCTATCACGGTGTTATATGCAAAAATAGATTCCTTGGCACACAAAGTGGATAACATGTCACAATCGCCTTATGTGATGCAAACAAAGAAATCAACCTGTGAAGAGTGTAGGACAAATCACAGCACATCAGAATGCCCTATTCTATCACAACAATCAGAACAAATCGAATATTTTCAAGGTGGTCAATACCCACAAAGTAATCCATTCTCCAATACTTTTAATTCAGGGTGGCGTAATGATCCAAATTTTTCTTGGAGGGACAATCAGAATAACAACAGGCCACAGTATTCTCAGTTTCAGCAGCTAGATAAGAGAGTCTCATTAGAAGATGCACTAGGTAAATTTATAGAAAAAACTAATCAGTTCATGAGACAGACAGAGATAAATTTCCAAAATCAAGGTGCTTCAATCAAAAACTTGGAAATACAGATGGGTCAGCTGGCAGTTGCTATATCAAGTAGACCACAAGGTACCTTGCCAAGCAACACCGAGGTCAATCCTAGAGACCAAGTACATGCAATAACTACCAGACGTGGGGTTCAGTTACCAGAAATCCATATAAAAAGACCAGTTGCAGATAAAGAACATGTACCTTCCACTGATGAGGAGCACGTGGAACAGACTGAGCAAGCAGTAGATGTTGAAGAAAGTTCAGTTACACCACATGCTAAGGCAGTCGTTCCTATCAAACCATATAAACCTCCCATTCCTTATCCACAAAGGTTAAATCCAAAAAAGAAGAAGCAAGATCAGCAATGTGCAGAATTTCTAGATTATCTAAGGAAGCTTCATATCAACATACCATTTGTGGAGGCCCTGACTCAAATGCCCAACTACGCCAAGTATATGAGACAGCTGCTTTCAAATAAGAAAAAATTGGTAGAAGGGGATATAGTACACCTTACAGGGGAAGTAAATGCTATAATGGAGAGGCAACTACCAAACAAAAGACATGATCCAAACAGCTTCACAATTCCAATTACCATCGGTAATCTCATGATTGACAAGGCATTATGTGATCTAGGTGCAAGTATCAATTTAATGCCCCTCTCTATTTTTAGGCGATTAGGAATTGGTGAAGTTAAACCTGTAAAATTCAATCTTCAGTTGGCCGACCGATCTATTAAAAAGCCGTTTGAAATAGTGGAAGATGTGGTAATGAGAGTGAGAAAGTTATTATTTTCCATTGATTTTGTTGTTTTTGATATGCCTGAGGATGCTGAAATCCTTATCATCTTGGGACGTCCTTTCTTAGCTACTTCAGATGCTCTCATTGATGTTTCACGAGGCATATTGACATTGAGAGTTCAGCATGAATGGGAAGTATTTTATATGTTGGGTAGAGATGCAGCACCACCACCACCTCTTTCTTATTGGACAGGTTATCAAGTGAAGACTTTGAAGAAATTCAAGAACAACTTCTTTAAAAAGTTTTGGGATACAAAGCCACCAGAAAATGTGAAAGACAAAGGTAAACAGACTATTCAGATGCAAGAAGCTACCGTTGGTTAACATAAGGTAGAAGCTAAAGAAGTTATCCTTAAGCACAGATTGGAGCTGTTAAATGGAATATGAAGGACAATCAGACAATAAGTCAAGCTAATGACTATAAATAAGCGCTTAATGGGAGGTAACCCATTTTCTAACCCTTTTATTTACTTGCTTTCTATATAGTAGTTTTAATTAGTTTAAATATTTTTTTTTTAATTTTTATTGCATTTATTAATTAATCCCCTTATAAAGCCTCCCTATGTCAATCGCAGAATGCCCCTTTTTACAAGGCACATGAGTCCTATCCCACTTCAACCGGACCTTCAACCAGCCAGATCCATCTTCTCCGTATCTATCTCTGGAGAGTAATTGATCTTTTTCCTCCTTTATTTACTTTATTTTGTTATTGCATTGGGGACAATGTAATGTTTTAGTTTGGAGGTGGGTTAAGTATCAGGATACTTAAGTATTTTTAGTTTGCTTATTTTTTTCGGGTCTTAAAAAAAATCGTTTATTTTTATTAAAAAAAAAATTCTTTCATAGTTATTGTTGAATATCTTGCTGCCAATGATGTGATTTGTTTGAAGTTGAGTACATTTTTAGTTAGAATATTAAACAACACTTTAATTCGTGCTTTTACCTGAACACTTATCCATGTTAGACTATATTTGAAGCACGTAGCCACTATTGACTTATCACTTATTGGAAACATGACTTGAGTGTATGTGTTGATATTATTGACTTAGATCATTGTGAAAAATTCCGTTCCTAAATTCTTAGACTAGTAACCAAACTGTTTGAGAACAGTTTGGGGGTGTTAAAGTTAGTACATGTTTTTGTGGGATTTTAATGATTTGGGTTTTCTGGATCTCATCTTTGGTTGAATAGGTTGTAGTCAAGGAATCTAAATCGAGCACTAGTCATTGAAAAAAATAAATAAATAAATAAAATATCTGTCTCGAGCAATTAAGCCTGTAAGGGTATTTTAAAACCTGGTGCCCTAAAGTCATCTGACTTGGGAGTCATCGACCCAAAACTCGTTACATGAGTCACCAAAATTTTTTTTACATCTTTACATCTCTTATAACATGTGGGACTCGAACAATTAAGTCTGTTAGGGTATTTCAAAACTTGATGTCCTATGGTCATCTGACTTGGGAGTTATCGGCCCAAAACTCGCTATAAGGGTCACAGAGAAAGCTAGTGAGAGAGAAGTATTGCACAAGATGTAAGATCATTTATATTGGTTAAATAAAATAAAAGAAGTTAAAGTGCTCAGTATGGATGGCTAGATTAGAACTTAAGAGACTGAAGATAAGAATTTAGAAATCACTCACCATCTTAATTCTGAGAATACACGTTCTAATTTTTACCACTTTATTTGAAAAAGTATTGTGTTGATCAATAGGAACCAAATTTGCTAGAACACTTCTGGATTGGAGAGAAAAGCGTTAGAAGTGTGTACTTTACGAGAGGTGTAAGAAATAAATGATTAAAAAGGGTTCGGGATTGTAAAAAAAATATCAACAACACAATATTGGTCATGGTCTAATACATGTATAAGTTCAATTTTTGGCTACTCATATACTCACTAAAGATCGAGCATTAGATAAGTGAAAACTTCTTTGTATTGTTTGATCTCTTTCTAAACGTGTTACTTTAATTTTCAAATTTGAGGCATATGGTAAGAAATTTAACATTAAGTCACTTCCTGTTAATTCTTTTAGCTTAGTTTAAAGTTCTAGTTTATTTTTATTTTTGTTTGAAGACGAACAAATGTTTAGTTTATCGGTGTTTGATAAGTGCATTTTGTGCACTTATTAGGACGTTTAAATTAAGCTTTTATTCCGTCATTTTATTGAATTCTCACTTATTTTGGTATTTTATTCTTCATATTTCAGTTTTGGAGCTGTTTAATAGCAATTGTAGAAGAATGGATGAAAAGAGCAATAAATTGGAAGATATTTCGAAAGAATGAGGATCCAATTGAACTCAATCTAAAGTTGAAGGACCACATTGGAGATTATTAAAAGTTAAATGACCAAATTGGATGAAATGAACAGTTGGAGGACTAAAGAAACCAAAATAAAACGTTGGAGGACCAAAGATCACCCACCTTATATCTGGGCGAGCGCCCAGCATTGTTAATCAAAATCAGTGAGTAAAATCGGTCTCCTGGGCGATCGCCTGGGATTGATCGCCCAGGCTAATTTTTGGCTGCGGGAGATTTTTTTTCTTTTTCAATTCCAACTCGATTAGGTAGCTTTTGGCCCATGAGTTTTAGGTCTTTTTGGCATCGTTTGGGGCACCATTAGGAGAGTATATATATAAGTTATTAACTCATAATAGGTTGTTGAGTTTTGGGGGAAGAGAACATTACAAGAAACAAAAAACGGAAGATCAAGATTCATCTCTCCAAGAACGAAGATCAAGATTTCTTCTCACTCAAGAGTTCTTCGTTTCCGGGTTATAAATTCTATAGTTTCTTCTTCCCTTTCTTCTCTTATTATTATTATGTTAGGCTAGTTTATTTTGTACTAGGATTACGATGAAGTTTGTAATCTAAATTCTTTCATCTTGAGACTTGGTTTTTGACAATTTATTTCATGATAGTTTTGAATAATTAATTTTGATTTATATGAATCTATAATTATATGCGCAATAATTGTATGATTGTTATGGTGTGTTTTACTGTCGAAAGATCGAAAGCATGCTAGACGCTATTTTAATTATCTTAAAGTCCGATAGGGGATAGAAATATATCGTTATGCTTTAGGTGATCTTTAATTATCTACAGAAATTTAATGCATTTGTTTGTATTCGTATTCGTTATAGAAATATAGTCGAGTCATACATATGAATAGGTTTAACTTTATTCGAGAGAAACTGTTGAACAATCTAGGAATATTGATCTTCATAACTGATGTAATTTGTCAAAACCAAGAATCAAGATAGAGGAATTAACGATTATAAGTGGATTCGAGATCCTAGTACTCTTCTCCTCAATTTTAAAGTAAATCTTTATTAATCTAATTTTTAGTTATTTGAAATATAATTAGTTTATTGTTTTTTAGTTCAAATTCTTATTAGTTCTTAAACACCAAACATCAAAAGTTCATTAGATTCGGTTAATATTAGTATAATTGAACTGAATTATCTAAATTTTCGCGAGAACGATACTTGGACTCAATATCCACTTTATTACTTGAGCGATCTGTGTACTAGGAAAATTATTAAAGATATAAAATCGCTGACAAATTTTTGATCAATAGTCCTCCGCCCCTTATTATGTTGTTTATAGTGTCTTAAAAAATAATTTCAACACTATTAAATATGCGCTTAATGACAACATGTGATCTAGTGAAAACATGCTCCAGATATACCCCAAATGTTGCATTTGGCGCCTTTTGAAATAAATTGATTTCACTACAAAAAAAAAAAAAAAAAAAAAAAAAAAATCATCGATTTAACTAAAAATGGTATAATCTGACTAATCTATGAGGAATTTTGATGAACTCATCCATTTATGGTTGTATTCAAAAGTCAAATTTATTTTAAGTTACTTATTATATCAAATATTATTTTCAATATTACATTTTAACGAAATTAGCTCAAATGGTCTATAATCTTTGCCATCAGAGTGAAAATGGTTTCTAACGTTTGTTTTTTGAGCACAAAGTCTATAACCTATATATTTTGGTTTGCAATTCATCTTTATTTGATGAAAAAGATAATTATGTATTTAGTTTTAATTAAATAAAATTACAAATAGATTCTTAACTTTTGCAAAAGATGCAAATGAGTCCGATACATTTATTAAATAATATTTAATTTAACATATTAAATATATTACTATAGTCGTATCAATTATATTTTTATAAGAGAAAAATATAAAATTATTGTACTTTAAGTATATGTAATTCATATATGATGTGAAAAACTTGAATAAAAACTAAGTTAAATAAATAACAATATAACGTATACAATTTTATGACATTGAATCAATCTTAGTATGTTTCTTCTTTAACATAAAAATACTAATAAAAATTAATTTACGTATTTTGTGTTCTTTATTTTTAAATGATAATAAAATAAAAAAATAAAATATGAAGAATATAGTTGGAGCTCTAATATTTGTAGTTACTAAATGAATATCTTAATTAAATAAAAGTATTTGAACATCAAATTTTTGACAAAGTTATTTTTCTTTTTATGTTGTAAAGTTAAAATAAAAGTTTAAATTTTAAATAATATAGTTAATTAATAATTAAAAAAATTATTTAACATGTTTGTTAATAATTATGAGCTTAAATTTTAGTTATTTTATAATAATTTATAAAATATACAAAACATTTTAGTATATTATCAATTTAGCCAATACAGTGTTAATTAAAAAACCTCGTTAGTTTCTTTTAATTTTTTTTATTAAAAATTAAAGTATCGGACCCATTTACACTTTTTGCAAATATTAGAAATTCAATTACAATTTTCTCTAATTAAAACTAAGTTTATTATATATGTCTTGTTTATCAGATAAGAACCAATTACGTGCCAAAATACATATGTCAAGGACTTCTGTAAAAAATCAAACGTTATAAACTATTTTCGCACTTAGAACAAAAATTAAAAACTAATTATATCGATTTTCCTACTTTTTAAGCAAAACTTACTTTTTTTCAAAAGTAATTCTTTTAACTTATTTTCTAAATCATTAAATATTTGAAATGTAGACCAAATGGGATGAAAAATGTCGCATTCATTATCCCACAATGAAAAATGATCAACCTTGGTCACAAATTATTATCCACCAAAGCAACCCAAATTATGCATAATTAATAATGTTTTCACCTTTTAACTTTCGTCGGTTACTCACGTGCCCAACACTGTCCGATTTGGACACAAGAAAATTCAACCAACTTCAACATTTTAACTGTATATATTCACCGCCAGTGGGGACCATGTCCGCCACATCAGCATGCATTACAATAAATTCACATCCTAATCGCGGCTGGCGGTGGAGATCTGTACTCGCTAAAATTATTTGTCCACGTGTCCATCTGGATAGCTTGACTTATTATTATAGGACAACTGTACGCGATTGTCGATATTGGGATTCATTAAAAAATGTTAGACCATTAACAGGTGTCACTTCTTTGATAGTTATTATTCCGTACGCAAATCCATTGAAAATGTTTCAGAGAAATATTGATCTAAGGTTGTGTTTGATTGCAAGCGGAAAATTTGGGTGGAAAGAAAATATTTTTCATGGAAATGAATTACCAAGAAAATTTGGATTGGAAAATGTTAACAAATTTTCCATAAAAAATAAATGGGTTGGAAAAGGTTAACAAATTTTCCATGAAAAATAAATTCTCCTATCCCACCAAGAAAATATTTTCCTTGAAAACAAGGAAAATATGGCAAAAAGTGGAAAACATGGAAAAAATTTTCCATGGAAAATCAAAAGTTCCAATCAAACGAAAGATGAAAAATAGGTGAGAAAATGCATTTTCCATGGAAATTTTTGCCAATCAAACAGACCAAAGATGAAAAATGGGTGGAAAATTTTTATTTTCCATGGAAAATGGGTGGAATCAAACACACACTAATATTTTTGGTGGGCATTGTTATAATGCTTACCGGTACATGTATCATGTAATAATTGAATAACTTGTACCTAATCTACTCCTTTTTGGAAAATAAATTAAATTAAATTATTTTTAAGATTTTGTTGATGTCTTTATTTTTCTAACAAGAATGATTATATACACACACACACTATAACAATCAAATTACAAAGTACTTTAAATTGATTGACTATTACATAGTTGTTAAAACTCATCCACTTATTCAAAACAAATATACGGTCTTTATTTTTTAATTCATAGGTTTTTTTTTTTTTTTTTAATTTGATATAATTGCTTTTCAATTCATCACATCCGAGCACTAACGAAAGTGGCTATATATATAATCTGTTGGAATGTTGAATAGAAGGCTGAGTAATTAATTAAGTATATATTTGGTTTTAAAAAAAAAATGTTGTAGATTATAAGAAGTGCATTCTACAAAATGTGTGGATAAAAAATTGATAAAAATTGTAAATCTTACGAAATGTGTAGTTAAAAATGATGTTTGACCGACTTATAAATACTTATAAATACACACAAACATATTCTAAATTTAATTAGTCAAATGTGAAAGTTGTAAAATATGAGAGAAAATATATGTGGAGAAATAATTATCTGTATTGATATAACTGAATTATGAATAATGTTACAAGATATATATAGAATTCTACCTAAAATAGGAATATGGTATCCTACTATAAATACAATTCTATAAAAAATAAATAAGCTAAAAAATAAGGTAAGTAAATATTTGTTAGGGTAAATAGCATAAAACGTCCCTACCTATTGAGGGTATTGTGGAAAACGTCCCTACCTTCAAATTTTTGGCATTTTTGCCCTTACCTACTGGATTTCTTGTGCAAAAGGTCCTTCAGTCCAAAATCATAGGGGTAAATTAGTCCAACCACTTTTTTCACATATATATTACTTTTTTTAAAATTGGGGGGCTTCCCATGCAATTTCCAAAATTGCATGGCAGGCCCCGTCCCCAAATCTGTAGAGGAATTCCAGTTTATGATATTAAGTTCAATCCAAATTAGCTTAAGGAGAAAAATTTGTGTCCAAATTAGCTTAAGGAATAAAAATTTGTGTTCAATCCAGATCGTGGCAGGGCCACCGGAATCGGCTGCAGCGGAGTTAGATTTCGTGGTAGTTCTTGCTGCTTTGTTGTGCGCCTTAATCTCAGTGGTAGGCCCGTCTCCAAATCAAACTAGTGCAAAACTCATAGTTCTTCATCCTCCAATACACAAGCCTCGCGGCGGCGGTGGCAGGTTAGTTGTAGCTCCGTCTAACCACACATGGCTTCTGGTTTTCATGCTTTTTTTCACCTTCACTTTTGGTTTCACTTTCATCACCACCAGGGACGCCGCCAGAACTTCCAGACCCATTGGTAGCGCTACCGCCACCAAGTCCCCGTTACCTAGGTCTGTCTTTGACGCGCTCCTCCACTATGCGTCTATAAATGACACAGCCTCCGGTCGGATGTCATCGGCTGAGCTGAAAAGTATCGTCTTTGTGCTCCGTCACTACGCCACCCCTTGTAATTTCCTTGTTTTCGGGATCACCCACGAGACCCTCCTCTGGAACTCCCTCAACCACAATGTCCGTGCAGTTTTTGAGGATGACGACAATATTTACTGCCGGAGTTCTGGCAAGGAGTAAAAGAGGCGGCGTGGAGAAAACCCATTTGTTTGTGCATGAAATTGATAGAGATGTAGAGAAAGTGTGCAGTGATGAGTTTTTGTGCAGAGAAAACCTGGTGGAGACTAAAGATAATTTGGGGCATTTTGTGGTAAGAAAAATGGCGGTGGCGCGTGGCTTTGAGTTTTGTCCCAATTCCGATTCATCTTTTTCTCCCGGATCAAATTCATCGGACGGTGATGATTGAGGAAAATTATGCCCTTTTTGTTTTTGTATTTTTTTTTTTATTTTACTAATTAAATGAAATTTGTAATTTTAATAGGTGCCAAATATTTTACAAAGATTTATGCAATCAAATTTTGCTTACACACATTGAGAATGTCAAATATAAGATTGCTTCGGACATTGATTTGTGTTTGATTTGGAGACGGGGGCCTGTCGTACAATTTTGGAAATTGCATGGGAAGCCCCCCAATTTTAAAAAAAGTAATATATATGTGAAAAAAGTGGTTGGACTAATTTACCCCTATGATTTTGGACTGAAGGACCTTTTGCACAAGAAATACAGTAGGTAAGGGCAAAAATGCCAAAAATTTGAAGGTAGGGACGTTTTCCACAATACCCTCAATAGGTAGGGACGTTTTGTGCTATTTACCCTATTTGTTAATACTCATCCTCAAGTTGGAGCATGTATGTCAAAAGTACCCAACTTGCAAGTGAAATTGTAAAACGCCTCCTTGCCCAGTGCTTTAGTAAATAAATCCGCAATCTGATTGTTGCTTGGAACATAGGCAGTCTGGATCTCTCCCTTGACAATTCGTTCACGAACAATATGCCAATTCTATTATATGTGGATGATATAATTGTCACATGAAATGATAAAGAAGCAATCTCTACTACAAAAACGTTTCATGCATCTCAATTCAAGTTAAAGGACCTTGGCACATTAAAATACTTTCTTGAAGTATAAATTGCTCGCTCAAGATCAGAGATTTCAATAAATCAAATGAAGTATACTCTTGACATTCTTCAAGAGGCCGGATTATTTGGAGCAAACCTGCAGCATTTTCCATTGAGCAGTCATTGAAACTTAATTTGACAGATGGAATGTTGTTGAAAGATCTTACATATTATCGACGGTTGGTAGGAAAGCTCATTTATCTCACCATTATTAGACCGAAAATCTCATATTCAGTCAATACATCCAGTCAGTTCATGCAGCACCTAGACAACCTCACATTGATGCAGTTCACCGATTGCTCCGATACTTAAAAGGGGCACCAGGACGAGGATTATATTTTCCATCAAGTGAGGAATTGCAGCTAGCAGGATTTTGTGATGCAGATTGGGCTGAAGATATTACCACACGACGGTCGATTACAGGATATTGTATATTTTTGGAAAATGCGCTTATATCATGGAAAAGTAAGAAGCAAACGATTGTGTCCAAATCTTCAGCAGAAGTAGAGTATAGGGCGATGGCTTCTATTACTTGTGAACTTACATGATTGAGACAATTGCTGACAGGCTTATGTGTAGATCACCCACAAGCAGCAACCTTATATTGTGATAATCAAAAAAAGACAAAAGAACACTAAGCTTTGATACCATGTAAAATATGAGAGAAAATATATGTGGAGAAATAATTATCTGTATTGATGTAATTGAATTATGAATAAGGTTACAATATATATATATACTAATATGAAAAGAATTATACCTAAAATAGGAATATGATATCCTATTATAAATACAATTCTATAAAGAATAAATAATGTAAAGAATAAGGTAAGTAAATATTTGTTAATAAAAGTCAAACACTAGCTAGTTAAACTTATATATGTAGATACGTCAGATAATAGTCACTTTATTGTCTACTAGTTGTAGGACGTGTGATACACATAAGGTGGTTCATAGGATACTTACATTATTGTATTTTAATTTGTAATTTATACAGATATAAAATAGTTCGATTATAATTTGCAGCAAATGATTTAAGAAAATTAGCACTCAACAAATATAAGATGGATAATCAAAAGACACACTTCTTAAATATAAATATTACAAGAAAACAGTCATTTGAACAAACCACAATTTACATCCTAAAAGAATTTGTGGTTGATTGTATAACTATTTTCAAATAGTTTACTACACAAAATAGTAGAAGTTGAGAAATACTAGGCATATGTTTGGTAGTGCTGAATTTATTTTTTAAGTGCTTATATTATAAGTTGTGAGTGAATGTGTGGATAAAAAGTGAGTTGCAAATTGTGGGTCCTAATTTTTTGAACAAAAATTATCATCAAAGACAAAGATAAGATATACTAATTAATAGGTTGATGATAAAAAATGTGATAACAAATAGTTAGAGACATAAATGTGAAAATTAGATATTGTTGAAGACTTTAATGTGCATTAAAATGAGGGACAAATATTTTGTCAAACTTTTGTATTTTGTATTTATTTTGTTTATTTGAAAATATGAGAGACAAAATTTTTTTTTACGCCCCTTAATTAATTTTTTGAACAGAAATCATCATAAAAAACAAAGATAAAATGTACTAATAATAGGTGGATGATAAAAAATGTGATAACAAATAGTTAGTGACATAAATATGAAAATTATATATTGTTGAGGACATTTATTACAATTATAAAATGTGGTGTGGTTAAAAAAAGTGTGGTTTAAATATAATTACCTAAAAAAAAGGGGGGAAAAAAAAAGACAGCCACATGTGAAGCCGACACGTGGAAATATAAATAGTAAAAAAGTTAGCTTTATTATAGGTAGATATGACAATGATTAACTAGTCAAAATTAACACATTCAATGCAAATTCTCTAAAGTAACTTAAAAATTAAAAAATGGAAAATATTAATTTCTTTCCCAATCTCTAGAAAATTCCGACTCACCAATAGACTTGAGAGTATATTTGTCAATGTTTATGAGTACTTATAAGTTAGTCAAACATCATTTTTATCTACACATTTCGTATGACTCACAATTTTTATTAACTTTTTATTTACACATTCGATAAAATTTACTGCTTATAATCTACAAAAATATTTATCAATCATACATTAAATCGACTCGTATTAATTCACGGGTCTAGCCAGGACCATGTTTTAGAAATCGAGATTGGACCAGCTAATTGACCCGTCACAATTTCAGTTGTGAAACAATCTGAAAGCTTCAAAGAAATAGAGAAATTTCAAAGCTCTTGCACGCGGCGGCACTGATCCATTCCCAATACCATCACTTGTGATGCCAAACCACCCCCCACTTGCACAAGCTCTCTAACATCTACTATTCAATGCTGTTGCGGGCTTGAGTCACCCGACCCGTTTTGACACCTCCCTGTTACCATCAATGCTGTTGCAATTATCACCGTGTGAGAATTTCTTTTTTATTAGTGGAGGAAGAAAAGGATGGTGCCTAAACTGAAACAAAATAAAAATTAAGTGCCCTTTTATTTTTGATAAAATAAAAAGGTAGTTGTGTGACAAACAATGTTTTTTAACACCACAAATTTTTGTTATTTTCATTAATTAATTTGTGCATAAAACTTTAAATTTCAAATGAACATTGTCACTTCAATTAGAAATACTGATTGAAAATATTAATCTTCTGAAAAATTGAAGAGAGGGCGGGAGGGGGGGGGGGGGGGGGGTGGTATTAGGTAAAATTTAGTTTAGTAATTGCATTTTAGATATAAACTATATATTTTGACCGAAAATGCAACAAAAATGATTGAGGGTATTAGTTAAAAATTTTAAACAGCAAAATTTATGTAACTTTTAAAATAGAAGAGAACGGTCATAATAGTCCATAGAACATATAGAAATAGAAAAACGTGTAACAATTGTTGACCTCCAAAAATGACTGTCAACAGGAACTTCACGCCTCCTCTTCCTACGTGTATTTCTCCTCTTACTTGGACTGCCACGTGGTTTATTCAACCACGCAGATATGCTTAGGCCCGGGTGGGTAGGTAACCAAGGATAAAGAGAAACACATTATGGGAGAGGTAATAGCTTGAGGGCCTCTAACTAACGATTTCCCAGGTGGTTATAACACTTGAAGAATAATTAGAATGGAGGACTTGATATATGTGTGGTCAGAGTATTATTTTCAACATCCTTCTCTTGTGGAAATAAACTTAGTATTTATAGGCAAATTCTACAAGAATGATCTCCTTTGATGTGCGACACGTGGTTCCATCTGAAGGGTTCTTGAGTCCTATCTTTGGTGTCACATCATAAGCATTAATGATGAAGTTACTTTCAGCCGCAAACTAAGGGGCTATGACTGTGACAAACCGCATTGGCAGGCAGTCCCATCAATCTTTCACAGATTGAATCACATGTTTGGTGGGGAAGGCTTTCTTAGCACGCAACCAGGGTCGGACTTTGATAGCCTCGGTTGTCTAACTACCTCGGCACAAATAGCCTCGGTTGTCTAACCTCCTCGCACCAATACTAACCTCCTCGGCACAAATAGCCTCGGTTGTCTAACCACCTCGGCACAAATAGTCTCGGTTGACTAACCACCTCGGCACAAATAGCCTCGATTGACTTTGACCGCGCACACGTGGATCCCAAGTGGGTTTGGGGCGTAACAATAGTCCCCCAAGTTCAGGACCTCTATCATTTATGAAGGGTGCTGGACTTGGAAGCGTTCAAAAAGTGGCAGATTCGTAATTGGGGGATTTAGTCCCACAAGGTCAGGAACTCTCATTTATGTGAGGTGCGGAGCTTGGAGTGGGTGAGAAATTCGAAGCGTAGAGGTTGTGCTAAGCGATCTCCGTTGTTTTGGAGAGGCTTGCAGCGGAAGAGCCTATTTCCAAGTGGGAGAGGCTAGGTTGCAGAAGCGAGTCTCCAAGGTTGGAGAGGCTTCTTGCGGAAGAGCCTAGTCCCAAGTAGGAGAGGCTTGATAGTAGAAGCGAGTCTCCAATGTTGGAGAGGCTTCATGCGGAAGAGCCTAGTCCCAAGTGGGAGAGGCTAGGTTGCATAAGCGAGTCTCCAAAGTTGGAGAAGCTTGATGCGGAAGAGCCTATTCTCAAGTGGGAGAGGCTAGGTTGCATAAGCGAGTCTCCAAAGTTGGAGAAGCTTAAAGCGGAAGAGCCCAGTCCCAAGTGGGATAGGCTTGATAGTAGAAGCGAGTCTCCAATATTGGAGAGGCTTCATGCGGAAGAGCCTAGTCCCAAGTGGGAGAGGCTAGGTTGCATAAGCGAGTCTCCAAAGTTGGAGAAGCTTGATGCAGAAGAGCCTATTCACAAGTGGGAGAGGCTAGGTTGCATAAGCGAGTCTCCAAAGTTGGAGAAGCTTGATGCGGAAGAGCCTAGTCCCAAGTGGGAGAGGCTAGGTTGCATAAGCGAGTCTCCAGAGTTGGAGAAGCTTAAAGCGGAAGAACCTAGTCCCAAGTGGGATAGGCTTGATAGTAGAAGCGAGTCTACAATGTTGGAGAGGCTTCATGCGGAAGAGCCTAGTCCCAAGTGGGAGAGGCTTGATAGTAGAAGCGAGTCTCCAATGTTGGAGATGCTTCATGCGGAAGAGCCTATTCCCAAGTGGGAGAGGCTTGATAGTAGAAGCGAGTCTCCAATGTTGGAGAGGCTTCATGCGGAAGAGCCTATTCCCAAGTGGGAGAGGCTTGATAGTAGAAGCGAGTCTCTAATGTTGGAGAAGCTTCATGCGGAAGAGCCTAGTCCCAAGTGGGAGAGACTTGATAGTAGAAGCGAGTCTCCAATGTTGGAGAAGCTTCATGCGGAAGAGCTTATTCTCAAGTGGGAGAGGCTTGATAGTAGAAGCGAGTCTCCAATGTTGGAGAAGCTTCATGCGGAAGAGCCTAGTCCCAAGTGGGAGAGGTTAGGTTGCATAAGCGAGTCTCCAAAGTTGGAGAAGATTGATGCGGAAGAGCCTATTCCCAAGTGGGAGATGCTAGGTTGCATAAGCGAGTCTCCAAAGTGGAGAAGCTTGATGCGGAAGAGCCTAGTCCCAAGTGGGAGAGGCTAGGTTGCATAAGCGAGTCTCCAGAGTTGGAGAAGATTAAAGCGGAAGAACCTAGTCCCAAGTGGGATAGGCTTGATAGTAGAAGCGAGTCTCCAATGTTGAAGAGACTTCATGCGGAAGAGCCTAGTCCCAAGTGGGAGAGGCTTGATAGTAGAAGCGAGTCTCCAATGTTGGAGAGGCTTCATGCGGAAGAGCCTATTCCCAAGTGGGAGAGGCTTGATAGTAAAAGCGAGTCTCCAATGTTGGAGAGGCTTCATGCGGAAGAGCCTATTCCCAAGTGGGAGAGGCTTGATAGTAGAAGCGAGTCTCCAATGTTGGAGAAGCTTCATGCGGAAGAGCCTAGTCCCAAGTGGGAGAGGCTTGATAGTAGAAGCGAGTCTCCAAAGTTGGAGAAGCTTGATGCGGAAGAGCCTATTCCCAAGTGGGAGAGGCTAGGTTGCATAAGCGAGTCTCCAAAGTTGGAGAAGCTTGATGCGGAAGAGCCTATTCCCAAGTGGGAGAGGCTAGGTTGCATAAGCGAGTCTCCAAAGTTGGAGAAGCTTAAAGCGGAAGAGCCTAGTCCCAAGTGGGATAGGCTTGATAGTAGAAGCGAGTCTCCAATGTTGGAGAGGCTTCATGCGGAAGAGCCTAGTCCCAAGTGGGAGAGGTTAGGTTGCATAAGCGAGTCTCCAAAGTTGGAGAAGCTTGATGCGGAAGAGCCTATTCCCAAGTGGGAGATGCTAGGTTGCATAAGCGAGTCTCCAAAGTTGGAGAAGCTTGATGCGGAAGAGCCTAGTCCCAAGTGGGAGAGGCTAGGTTGCATAAGCGAGTCTCCAGAGTTGGAGAAGATTAAAGCGGAAGAACCTAGTCCCAAGTGGGATAGGCTTGATAGTAGAAGCGAGTCTCCAATGTTGAAGAGACTTCATGCGGAAGAGCCTAGTCCCAAGTGGGAGAGGCTTGATAGTAGAAGCGAGTCTCCAATGTTGGAGAGGCTTCATGCGGAAGAGCCTATTCCCAAGTGGGAGAGGCTTGATAGTAGAAGCGAGTCTCCAATGTTGGAGAGGCTTCATGCGGAAGAGCCTATTCCCAAGTGGGAGAGGCTTGATAGTAGAAGCGAGTCTCCAATGTTGGAGAAGCTTCATGCGGAAGAGCCTAGTCCCAAGTGGGAGAGGCTTGATAGTAGAAGCGAGTCTCTAAAGTTGGAGAAGCTTGATGCGGAAGAGCCTATTCCCAAGTGGGAGAGGCTAGGTTGCATAAGCGAGTCTCCAAAGTTGGAGAAGCTTGATGCGGAAGAGCCTATTCCCAAGTGGGAGAGGCTAGGTTGCATAAGCGAGTCTCCAAAGTTGGAGAAGCTTAAAGCGGAAGAGCCTAGTCCCAAGTGGGATAGGCTTGATAGTAGAAGCGAGTCTCCAATGTTGGAGAGGCTTCATGCGGAAGAGCCTAGTCCCAAGTGGGAGAGGCTAGGTTGCATAAGCGAGTCTCCAAAGTTGGAGAAGCTTGATGCGGAAGAGCCTAGTCCCAAGTGGGAGAGGCTAGGTTGCATAAGCGAGTCTCCAGAGTTGGAGAAGCTTAATGCGGAAGAGCCTATTCCCAAGTGGGAGAGGCTAGGTTGCATAAGCGAGTCTCCAAAGTTGGAGAAGCTTGATGCGGAAGAGCCTATTCCCAAGTGGGAGAGGCTAGGTTGCATAAGCGAATCTCCAGAGTTGGAGAAGCTTGATGCGGAAGAGCCTATTCCCAAGTGGGAGAGGCTAGGTTGCATAAGCGAGTCTCCAAAGTTGGAGAAGCTTGATGCGGAAGAGCCTATTCCCAAGTAGGAGAGGCTAGGTTGCATAAGCGAGTCTCCAGAGTTGGAGAAGCTTAAAGCGGAAGAGCCTAGTCCCAAGTGGGATAGGCTTGATAGCATAAGATGCCTTAATGAAGAGGCTAGGCCCTTGTGTGGGTATGGCGCTTCTACAAAAACTAAGTTCCAAATAAGAGAGCTTGTTTGTAGATGCCCTTTCAATATCGGATGAGGCACGATATTAGGCTTTTCCCAGCTGGTGCCATGCCTTAATGAAGAGGCTAGGCCTTTGTGTGGGTATGACGCTTCTACAAAAACTAAGTCCCAAATAAGGGAGCTTGTTTGTAGAGGCCATTTCAATATCGGATGAGGCACGATATTAGGCTTTTCCCAGCTGGTGCCATGCCTTAATGAAGAGGCTAGGCCCTTGTGTGGGTATGACGCTTCTACAAAAACTAAGTCCCAAATAAGGGAGCTTATTTGTAGATGCCCTTTCAATATCGGATGAGGCACGATATTAGGCTTTTCCCAGCTGGTGCCATGCCTTAATGAAGAGGCTAGGCCCTTGTGTGGGTATGACGCTTCTACAAAAACTAAGTCCCAAATAAGGGAGCTTGTTTGTAGAGGCCAATGCAATAAGCCGTGAGTACCTCTTTGGGGAGGCATATGAGAAGATTTTACCCCAAACTTGATTAAGTACTAGTGCCTCTTTTTATGGGCTGCATTTCCAAATCAAATGACGGAACGATAGGCGTGGCGCTTCTATATGGCCAGTGCCTCTTCTTAGAAGTCTAAACATGCAAACAATCGAAACTTGATTTATAAATATTCAAATGTCGGTGCCTCTTCTTAGGGGTGTCACATAGGCTCTAACGACTTATAAGCAATGCCTTAGGAAATTTAAACCATTAATCAAGTTGAATAAGCTTGTATATATAGTTTTCGAGTGCCTCTTCTTAGGAGCCTCAAACAAGCAAACAATCGAAACTTGATTTATAATTAATCAAATGCCAGTGCCTCTTCTCAGAGGTGTCACCTAGGCTCCAACGACATACAAGCAATGCCTTAGGAAATTTAAAACATTAATCAAGTTGAATAAGCTTGTATATATAGTTTTCGAGTGCCTCTTCTTAGGAGCCTCAAACAAGCAAACAATCAAAACTTGATTTATAATTAATCAAATGCTAGTGCCTCTTCTCAGAGGACCTATGCTAGCCCCAATTGGAACTTGAATAACGTCATTTCTTCAAGAAAGCTCCTTTGTCCAAGGAGGTTTAAGCCTCTTCTTCAAATGACATATGCTAGCCCCAATTAGTACTTGAATAGCGTCATTTCTTCAAGAAGGCTCCTTTGTCCAAGGAGGCTAAGGCTTTTAGTCACGTTTCCCACAGACGGCGCCAATCTGTTGACCTCCAAAAATGGCTGCCAACAGGAACCTCACGCCTCCTCTTCCTACGTGTATTTCTCCTCTTACTTGGACTGCCACGTGGTTTATTCAACCACGCAGATATGCCTAGGCCCGGGTGGGTAGGTAACCAAGGATAAAGAGAAACACATTATGGGAGAGGTAATAGCTTGAGGGCCTCTAACTAATGATTTCCCAGGTGGTTATAACACTTGAAGAATAATTAGAATGGAGGACTTGATATATGTGTGGTCAGAGTATTATTTTCAACATCCTTCTCTTGTGGAAATAAACTTAGTATTTATAGGCAAATTCTACAAGAATGATCTCCTTTGATGTGCGACACGTGGTTCCATCTGAAGGGTTCTTGAGTCCTATCTTTGGTGTCACATCATAAGCATTAATGAGGAAGTTACTTTCAGCCGCAAACTAAGGGGCTATGACTGTGACAAACCGCATTGGCAGGCAGTCCCATCAATCTTTCAGAGATTGAATCACATGTTTGGTGGGGAAGGCTTTCTTAGCACGCAACCAGGGTCGGACTTTGACAGCCTCGGTTGTCTAACTACCTCGGCACAAATAGCCTCGGTTGTCTAACCTCCTCGCACCAATACTAACCTCCTCGGCACAAATAGCCTCGGTTGTCTAACCACCTCGGCACAAATAGTCTCGGTTGACTAACCACCTCGGCACAAATAGCCTCGGTTGACTTTGACCGCGCACACGTGGATCCCAAGTGGGTTTGGGGCGTAACAACAATTATGATCAACCATCACTATAACAAAATATAGTGCTTCATTGAATGGCAAATTCCACTAACCATAAGCTACCGGTTAGGAAATACAACGTAAAACTTAATACAAATCTCTACAGAATCAATAACACAGATTTCTCAGAAGATTACAATCAAAACAAATCACCGAAGTTAGAGCTCAGATTTACTCAACCGATTTAGGATCACCGCACATGCCGTCCAAATGATAGGCACAAGTTTCACCTCGATCACTAGAACAACTTTAGGGGGGTGTATTTAATTAGGATTTTAAAAGAGTTTGATGGACTTTAAAAGTTTAGGTGTATTTAATTAAGACTTTGTAATCTCCATAGAAATATTGGGGTATTCAATATAGATTTGTAAAGAGTTTTAAAAAGTCTTTAAAAATCATGCGTTATTCAATTTAGAATTTTTAAAATCTTACGAAATTTAATGTTATTCAAATTGTCAATAATTTTAATAAGATTTTGTATATGCTAGACTTTGATAGACTTTTTAGTAATAAATATAAATAGCAAAATTCTTTATTTCTCTCTACTCTACCCTAAAACTTTTGAAGGATTTTTTTTTTCTCCTTTCTCTGTCCAGAGAACACAACGGCAAACTGCTGCGGCCCCTCTCCTGCTGTTCACTCTGCTTTCCAGTGAATTTTAACTATCTTCAATGTCGATCTCTCCTTTATTCTGAAGAATGTGTATTTCCATGATAGGAAAAATTTCGTATAATATTGAATATTGAATATTTGAAGAGTTTGACATAAAATTATTTTATGAAATCAACATAGAATTTGTTTCTTAAATCGTGCTAGTGCAATTGTTTCGTATTGTCGTTGAATGAAATTCATTTAACTGTATTTTAACATTGAAGATATAGTTTATACAAAATTTAGAATATATTCCCTAGTTGGAGGTATTAAAAATCTGGCAGAGAAGAGGGATATGTCTTTATAATAATTGCAACTATGGTTTTCCTTTTCTTTCTTGGTACATGGGAATGAGGTTTAGAATGAAATTATGCTAACATTTATCTGTTTTCTTTCAGGTTTCTATGACATTATGGAATGGAGTTCCAGGTTCTGTTGTAGAGATCCCTTCATCTTGAGAAAGAACTCCTTCATTATTTTTTTTTTTTTTTGAATATATCAACATTCAATTTGGAATGTCGTAGTTTACCCAAAAGAACAGAAAAAAGAAAAAAAAAAAAAAAGCGAGCGAATAATTTGTGTCATTGACTTTTTTTCTGGGATAATAATATTTTTTTTTTTTTTTGTAATTGTAGAACATTATATTTTTATATTCAAGATATTTAATTGAAAAAATAAAAATCTATGAAAGTCCATAAAAATCCATAAAAGTATATGAAAGTCTTTTACAATGAAATTCATAAAAGTCTATAGAATTATGTTAAATTCTATTAAAGTCAATGAAAATGAATGAAATCCATTAAAATCAATTACTTAAAAAATGTCCATAAAACTCTTTCAAAATCCTAATTAAATACACCCCCCTTACACTACAGACCTAAGGCAAAATCAACCCCTTGTAACTCCGATTTATCCCAACGAAGTTACTGTTCATCGACAGAAATAAACACCAGATTTTAGTCCTAAAGATTACTGTTCACACAAAGTAACACCATTCAACATTTCTTCTCTAACACTGATTCTGATCAGAGAAGAAGAAAAAATAGAAGAGTAAGAACAAAACCAGACGAAAACTGGCCAAGAAGAGAGCATTTTTCAGATACTCAATTCTAAAGAAAATGAAGGATTGACCAGATACTTCACTCATCCGTAGACTAGCCTCAACCATTGGATTTAATCTAATGGCTCAGAATCCACAGGAAGAAGCACAATCCTTCCCACAACAGGTAAGCCAACGCCAAAAGTCCACATGGCAAAACTTAACTTTCAAAAGTTGAACTTTGCCTTAGACAAAAATGTGTTTGTGAAACACACTTCTAACACTACCTTATAAATAATGTTATTTAACTCGCACACTAGATTGATTGTTAGTTACGTATCATTCATATTTTTACAATTTGACAATATCTTTTGTAAAAAAAAAAAAAAAAGTAAAGAGAAGAAAAAATGACCTAACAAGAACGACATCCAATTGAAGTTGGGTGGTAAATCCATTGTTTTTAGTTCCAACATTAGGTGGTGAAACGAGAAAGCAAACTTGAGAAAGAGACATGTTTGTTTTCATCCTCTATCATGGTTAGAAATATATCACATTAGGGTTTGAATATCTCAACCACAATAATCCACATTCTCACTAATTTTCAAAGCAAAACCCACAAAGATTATTTATAACATTCTTAATTCATCAATCATTCAAGTGAAATATGACATTAAAAGCGTGCTTAATAAATAAAACAAGATGTAAATGTGATTGTAAGTGAGTGTCATAGTCTATATAGTCTAGCGTTTAATTTTTGTTATCGTGTTAAGGTGAAGAATCTTATGTCTTACTAGTAGGCGTATAAATTGTATTATTAGAGGTTTAATTGTCTATCGTCTTATTTAATTTAACGAATCTTATAATATAGTATAAATAAATAAGTTATTGTATGGTCATAGGTAGAAATGAATTTTTAAACTTAGGTGCAATTCTGTCTAATTTAACATATTGAACGTGATTTAAATGGAATTTTAAACTCAACACCATTATGTTTAAGTAGTTGAAATTGACCACAAAAGAGAAGACATTAATTCACTTTGGGACATTTGGGTTTGTTGCACTAGTCAAAATGGAAGTGATTTCGTTTAATGATTACCTAACAACACCTAGGATTGATATTAACTCGACACTTGGCCTTTGCCAACGTCAAAATTTTCGTAAGCCTTGTCTAATCCATCAAACATTTGTAATTTGTTTTTAGTGTTAGAAAAAGTGCATAATGATGCATAAAGGGTTTCGGGGCTATAAAAAGGATAAAAAGGAACACACATAACAATTTACTATATTCATATTTTATCTTTTATTCAATTTGAAATTTACTCTTAACATGTATTCGTAAAATAATAGTTTGTTTGAGAATACCAATTTTAAAATATGATTGCTTATCTTAAAATGTTAACGTTATTAAAAAATATAGTCCAAACATTTATACATTGACTATTATTTTTATATTTATTAATGTAAAATTCGCTCTTAATATGTGCTCACAAAATAGTAGTTCATCGTTTGACATGAATTTAAAGAGAAATTAATAATTTTTTGAACAATCGAACGCACGTAAGAGAATTCTGGTTTGCATCCACCTAGACTCTCAGAATTCAAATATGTGCATGGAAATGGGCCAAAGTGCAAGAAAAATTAAATAGGATTTATAAATAATCTAGCGGACATGTTTTTGATTAAAAAGTATATATATATTGTCTTTGACATAAAGGACATATGGAAATAAACTATAAAGAAATAAATTTATTTTCTCCATCAAATTTTTAATATTTAAATAATTTGTTTTTCAAAAAATACAAATACATTGTACCAAGAAAGATAGGACTTGTACAAGTACATGGTTGTCCGTATTATGAACTGCAAAATCTACACTCCCATCAGCCCAATTTTTTATTATTAAAATTTAAATAATTCTTATTTAAGTAGGTTTCGGGCAGGGCATGTGAGGAGGAATCTGGCAATCTGCCCACAAACAAACCTATGTAATTGTTGAATTGAAACCCTAAAATTATTTTCACATGGGCAGGGCATATGCAATCGTCGTGCCTAATTAGATTTAATTAGTCTAATCAACAATTAAGCAGATAATTTAACAATTAAACAGCTTTTAAACATTATCTTGATAATAATTGTGTGAATATTCGATTTCTCGTATGTTACAAAGCTGAAAAATATCATTTCGTGAACTGATATTTACATTTGAAAACAGTTTAGAGTAAATAATAATTTGATTTAATTAAGGAATTAATCTTTTTAGTATTGTATATTCCCCGGCCCAGGTCCAAAATTTTATGGTCGATTTGAAGACTTTGGCTGTTTGTTGTGTATTGCCCAAGTAACGCTATTTAATGTCGGTCTGCCAACAAATTTAAAAAAAAAATTGCATTTGATCATCATCATCTACAATAATAATGTAACTTGTTATGGATGAAAAATCTTCTTTCTCAATTCTTCATTTGCTTCCAATGTGAATGTTCTTCTATCCATGGTAGGTAGGAGTTATAATGTCCACTGCTGAGGTGGCAGTCCATGATTAAAAAAAATAATGAGTGTGGGGCTATGAATTGTCAATCATAGACTGTCACCTCAATAGCGAGCATTATATCTCATACCCACCATGAGTAGGAGAACATCACCCTCTCTGAGTTCATTTTCATTTTTTTATTTTAATGGTTTATTTTAAGAATAATTAAAATGCGTTTGCTTTGTCAATTTACAAAAATTGTTTCTCAAAATAGAAAACTGAAAAACACGTATAGTTTGAAATTTTGAGAAATTGTTTTATGACATTTTATTTAATAAATTTGATTATTCAGTAAAATAGGACAAGTTTATGCTAATTTATTATCAAGTAAAATATACATTTTAAAATTGGTAAATCTTAATATATTTTTATAGAATTTTTAACCAAATAAATTTGTAGTCAAACACTTTATTTCCCCTTTTTTTGAGTATTTTTGGTGTTTACAATCAAAACGTCAAAAATATATTTTAAGTTTTATGTTATAAATTAATATTGTTTTCAAAAGTATAAGACCAAACAAATTTTGAGTATTTTACAAGACTGAAACTGTAAACATCAAACCAAATGGGACCTAAGCTTTTAGCTTAAAATAAGTTCTTAATTTGGGTATGATGTTGGGCTTACGGTTAGGGCCTACAAAAAGGAGCGGGCTTCTTGGGTCTCTTGGTTTTGCTTCGGCTTTTATTGTAAGCTCCATAATTCCATATATATTTCTCATATAATTTCATAACAATTCTTTTTGCTACAATTATTATTATGTTCAATTATAACTGACAATGTCGTTACGTCTACTCAAAAGATTCATCGACTAGGTCATGTATAACCAAAAGCTACCATGTTATATTAGTCTAGATTCACCAAGTTACCTAATTTGTTTATTCTTTAATTAATTTTTAATCATGTCACCTCTATTTATTAGTGTTTTTTTATTAACTGTATTTATTAGTTTTATAGCGTATTGTTTAATTTGCTATAATATCCATTCTAGAAAATGATGAATACTTAACCAAGCTAAGAAAATTAAACATGAAAAAAATTGAAGAAAATCTAATTCTTCACGCCTAATTAGGCGTGCAATTAGAGTGACACCTAAATACACTGTTCAAAATTTAGACGGACTTTTTAGAATAGTCTATTTAAGTGTCACTCTAATTACACCCACGTATAGATGTACTTTGTTAAGTGCTAAATTATTGGAAATTATGTTCTTCCCTCTCCATTTTATGCACTTCCATATTCACACAAACTCCAATAACGTGGGATCATATATTTCCAAGTGTCCCACAATATAATAGTGGTATTTAGAGTGTATAGAAAATGTTATTTAATTTATATTCTCTTATAATTTTATAAATTAAAAACTTTATCGATTTGGAGAAGTTTTAATATGACTCAAATTATATTACAGTTCCACTACTTTCGATGCTAGAAAAAATAAGAAAAATAAAATCGTGAATTTAAAAGACAAAATATAATCCCAAATAACACTGAATTAAAGAAGCACAAACATCAATAACACAAAGGTTGATCTACTTGGCCCCAAAACGAAGGCTTGTGGAGTCAACCATTCCTCCATGAGGGTTGGTTGACCCCTTGAAGTTGAATGACTTTTTATGTCTCTAAATTATCATACACGTGTCCTAAGAGCTCAATCTTTACAAGATTCGCTCCTAATTTTTTGGATGGATAAGAACACGGATCCGACAGTGTTAAGTAAGGACACGTGTACGAAGATCTTAGTGTCACGCGACAAGGTAAGTACTTATATATAGAGCATTGATATTTTGAGACGCAATGTATTTTTCCACCTTTTTTATTGACATATTTGAGCTTTTCCATATATTATCTTTCTATATTATACTAAGTTTTACATTGAAAGAAAAATGGGGAAGAATTCCCCACTCCTTTTTAGGTCACCAAAGCAGGGCACGTCTTGAAATTTTTCAAGCGTTAGACGAAATTTTAAATGAGAGTCTTTAATGACAACTACTTTCTTATAATTTTTTTCTCTTATATGTTCACACAAATACCTCCTAAAAGGCATAATAAGACAATCTAACTATTAAAAACAAGATATGATTAAATTTAAAACTAGTGAGAAACAATATGACCTTATTAATTTTAAGAGAATTCGATATTTGAAGGTTGAACTAACAAATAAAAAGAGGTTAAGCATGGACTTCATAAATTAAAGAATACAATATTAAACTTTTAACATTAGTAATTTAATTAAGGAAAACTTATATAATAGAAAAATGAAGTATAAACGATCTAACAACACAACCCAAAGAATTAGTGTTAATTTAGTCAAATTACTAAATAGAAAAAAAAAATAAAACAATTTGAAAATTGAACGGAAATTTAAACCTACTGCTCCAACCTATAAATCGTCCATAATTTCATTTAGGGGTGGGCGTAGGTCGGATTAGGTCGGTTTTCGACTCAACCCGACCCAGCAAAAAGTCAAACTGAAACCAACCCAAAAAAATTCGGGTCGGTTTCGGGTTTTCGGTTTTGGGCCAAATATAACTAAAAAAAATTTTTAAAAAAAAAAAATTAAGTCGGTTTCGGGTTATAAGTAAATTAATTAATTAATTAATTAATTGAGCAATGTCATGATTGTATTTATTATTGACATCCTGCTATTTTATCTACATTTTTCTCTCGTCGTTTTAAGATCTTTTGTGACCAATGTATTATATAATTAGTAAATCTTGTCCTGGTTGCTAAACTCTTATAAAATGGTTTTATCAGCAACAATATTTGTATAATTGTTTCAAATTAGGTCATATTTTATGTTCCACAAAATGGATGCGAACCAGGCACAGTTAATTTTCAATCTGGTGGAGGAACAAGTGCACCAGCCTCCAAATTGAATGTAAATCTAGTCTACTATTCCCGCCTCTAAATAGACCATATCGTCCATAATTCTATTATTATTTAATTAATCGTACTTTAAAAGTAAATTAATAAATAAATAAATTAAGCAATTAAAGATTGAGGTGTGGCAGTCGGCATGCGCAATACCTTCTCTCCTTCTCTACAGAATCGGCACTCCACTCCATTCTTAGTTATGTCAAGGGCTCAAGGTTTAGATTATGGGTAATTATATTTATACAACACTTTTTATTTTTTGCATTACATTTTAATTATATTTAACATCCTTAATCTATGAACATTATAACACTCATATCTCCAACATTTTTTATCACATTTTTATTCTCAACTTTTCATTAATTAGCATATTTTGTGTTTGATAACGATTTTCGTCTAAAACATTTGTTGATAATTCGTAAAAAGACTTATTTGTCTGTCATATTTTTATAAAAACAATAGATATAAAAGTATGATATAATATTTTTTTTCTTATTTCAAAGCACGTAAACAAAATATTTCGATAGAAACTATGATTAATGATGAAATGTACCAATTAATAAAATTTGAAGATAAGAATTCGATGAAAAAAAGTTAAGAACATAATTTCAACAATGAACAAAAGTTGAAAATTTTAAGTACAATTAAAATATAGCACGCTTATAATAAATTGTAGTGTGAATATATAATCACTATTAGATTATATCACTATGTATATGGTAAGTTTAGATCTCTATTTGGGCCTTATTTGCCATTTGGGCTCATTTCAAATAATAGGTATATCTTTTATTAAGTGGGCTGATTTAAAAATAAAACATTGAAAAAAAATAGGTCAAGATTTTATTTTTGGGCCATGTAATCGTTGGAGGCCCTAGGAAGCTGTCTAGCCGCTTAGACTCAAGGTCGGTCCTACACTAGAGTGATGAAGGAGTTCACTCCGACTACTCCACCTTTCAAGGTATCATCAACTTTCATATTGAAAAAGTAGTTGTTGACTATTAAAGATAAGTGTAACAAGTAAATGAAATTTTGATGAATCTGTAATCATATTAGAATTATCAAGTAAAGGAATAATATAACAATTAATTATATCATTTGTTGATAAATTAAGATAAAGTTTTAGATTGTTGGAGATTGTCACGCATGATGTGATCTTATAATAACAAGTTAAAAGAAGAAATAAATATCAAAGTTTACATGACATAAAATACTTGAAAAAGCTTTGATTTCTTCTACGTTTCTCTAAATATAATTGCAGGTTGGACAAAGTAGTGAAAATGGTGTTATACGATTTTCAATAAGAAGAATCTATGTCAACTTGTACATCACTTGGTCATTTCTAAATTACACACAAACACATATAATCGTATATTTTATTTGGATTTTTTTTTATTTCTCTTCAAGTTTATCAAAAATATTTTCTTATAAATTACATTTGGTTGGATTTTGGCAGTTTCAATTTTTGTGAATCACTTATACGACTCTAGTGGTGACGGGCATATTCCTTTTGAGTAATATTATTCATAGTCGTTTACTATCGATAGTCATTCTATGTGGTATTATTTAATTGAAGTAGTTATTTAATCTAATTGAATAATGCTATTCGTAGTCATCAACTATGAATAATTACTCCAATTGTGTAATGTCATGTAAAATGATTATCGACAGTGAACGACTATAAATAGCACTACACATTTCTTTTACCTATTTTGTCCTGAAATTTATTTTTATTAGTTATTGATAATTTATTTTAAATCGGATCAATGATTAAGGAGAGGTGATAAATTACAAGAGAAGAAAAATACAAAAAAAAAAAAAAAAAAAAAGAAGAGAAATTTACACTAACTACTGTATCTATTGGTCGAATTCCATTTTTATTTTTGAAAAATACTATTTTGTAAAAGGAAAAATCAAAGAAAGAACTAAAATTGCTCTAAAGTGGTCTGATGCTCACCGGTATAGTAGCTAAACATGATTGGTAGAAATTATGAGTGTGAAGTCATGAACTATCAACCATGTGATGCTACCTCATCGTGGACATTATAAGTGAGTAGGAGATCAATCCCCTAGCTCGAAAACCATCCGGCCGCACCATCACCCTCATTGTATTTTGTTCAAATCAATCATTTTACAAGTGGCTGTTACAAAAAGCTTTACTACAGTCAAATCAATCTCAATCCCTCTTTGTCTACAAATGAAGAGACAAATCAAGTTTCTGATCTTTTCCCCTGCAGTCATCACCCCCATTGCTATGAATTTTATTCATATTTGATAAATTCTGAGAGCATTCTTCATTGAAGCCATTGCTCCTTAGAGTACTCCTTTGCCAATTAGACAAGCTTTGATCATCTGCTTCACATTGATACATGTTATTCATATAGTTCCCTCTATATAATACCACATTCTGAAATCTGGTTGCACCATTTGATGCTCCCAAGGGACTGGAAAATTGCTGGCCTTGAAATTGATAAAGACTGGCTGCATGTGCAGTAATATAAGCTGATGGATTAAGAATGCCAATTGGATAATTGGGAGAAAACACTAATGGGGGCAAGTTGTTTACAGCATATTCACAAGCCCTTTTGTTCTTTCTTGCAGAATTTCTCTCTTTTTTATGGGCATTTTGATGGCCTCCCAAAGCTTGTGAAGTGTGAAATATTCTTGAACAGTATAAACAGGGAAATGATTTAGCTGTCTGATCTTCTTCTGCATTGCTTGGTGAATCATGAGTTACATTCTCACCCTCCATTCCTGTATAGTAATAACAAAACTTACTTTTTTTCTTTCTAAAGAAATAACTTTTAAGAAACATAAAGAGCCCATATCAGTAAAATTCTTGAAAAATAAAATTTTTGACTGTAACAAGCTCATACACAAATATTATTACCTCTGAGTAGCACACCTTTAGACAGATAAGGTATAAGGGTGGCAAGAAGAGCATAGAAAAGGAACATGAAAGAGAGCAAGTACACGTTTGCAGAGAGTTTGAAATTGGGTTTTTGATCTGATAAAGATTGGGTTTAATTAGGGTTGGGAAATGTGAAGAGATGTCTGTGTGCTGCATTTATAAAAAAAAAAGAGTGCATGGCACAAGTAAGAGGGGTGTGTGGGCTTTGGGAACTGAAGAGATAAGAGAGGAATCAGTTTACAAGTATCCTCCAATACGTTTTCTGCAAGCTGAGGCAAAAACAGTGATTGGTGAGAGAGAGAGAGAGAGATTCCATTGATTATTGAGCATATCAAGTTGCCTACTACATACACAAGTAACCTGCTGTGTAGAAGAACACTGAGCAACATCCTAGAATGCTTGATGGAAGCAGTCTTTCAATAATCACTTATGACTCAGATAAGTGCTTGTTTAATATATTTTTAAAAAAATTATAAGTTGTGTTTCGTACTGAATGTGTGAATAAAAATGATATTTGACCAGTTTATAAGTGCTTATAAATATTCCAAATCTATAATAAAATAGAGTTGTGGTACGTTAATCGTCACATAAAAAGTTTTATTTCATCTTACGAGTAATATTGTTGTTGTAGATGATTGAGATTGTTATTTTTAAGACTTGGAGTCCATCTTAAAAGGTCAATCATTTTAAAAGGAATAATTCAAATCTTTATATGTTGATTATTATTTTGATATTTAATCAGTGTGGGATTTTGCTCTTAACATGTCCGGTAAGATTGTAGCTCATTTAAAGCATGCCAACTTAGATCTCGAATGCTCATTTTAGCTTTTAGACAGCTCGAATTGTTCGTTGAACTTGTTGGATTTTAAGATTTGAGATTCTATCTTAGAAAGTCAATATTTTTAAAAAGAGTATCACAAACTTTTATACATTGATTATTATTTTTGATATTTAATTGATGTGCACGACAATAGCATTACAAGTAGAATTTCTACATGTAGTGGTGGAAGAGACGAGATTATAGTAAAATTTGAATTCATATGCGATATCCTTAAAGAGTCTTTATCTATGAAGCACGGACAGTCTTATAGCATGTTTGAGATTGCTTTTTTAAGCTTATAAACTGTTTAAATATTATTTTTTTTGTCCATACATTTCGTATGATTTACAATTTTTATTTACTTTTTAGTCATATATTCCAAGAGAGGAATGATCTACTCACTACTTATAATTTAAAAAAACATAATAGGGGCGGGTCCAGGGATAGCACGCCTTGCGACCGTCCCTCAATTTTTTATTTTTTTTTAAAAAATCAAAAAATAAAATACAAATCACAAATTTTGCTAAAAATTGGCTTAATAAGAATCAAATTCGGATTGGAGTTATTAAACTATAAATCTTACCCACTACACTACAACTCCAATCTTGTATTTTTTTTTTTTTTTTTGCTATAAATATTTACAAAATTCCTATATCCTTTTTTTTAATTATTTTTTTTTCAGTTTACAAAAAAAAAATTATCTGAAGTAATTGATGGGTCAAAATAGCTGCCGTGCCCTGCAAATTCACAGGTCGCGAGGCGGGAGAGTCCAAAATTTTCGCGGAACAAAGTGGAACGAGACGGAGCCAACTTGCCTAGTTGCCATCCCTGTTTATTAGGTGACAGTGAATACAAATCAGGGGGCAAGGTGGGCAGAATATTGGATTGGAAATATGGATAATTGAGTAATTCAGAAGCCAGACCCCCCCAGCCCCCCTCCCAACTAGGGCCAAAAGCTTCCATTGAAAAAAGCTCTTGTATTCTGCCCAACAATAAATAGTTATGGGAACAGCCACTATGCAACTTGTCACTTTTCACCCACTCCTTGCATGCCCTGGTCTACACAAACATAACTGTGGTCCATATAGCAGAATAATATTAAGTTATTATAAATATTAATCTTTTCAGCCAAGTGCATTCTTGTGCTGCCAAAGTTGCAACATTGTATTCAGCTTCGGTACTCGATAAAGTCATAAAATTGCAGCTGAACTATTAAAAGAAAAACATAACCCAATATAGAACTTCGTGAAGATGTATCACATGCACAATTTGCATCGACATATCCCAAAAGATATATAGAAATTCTACTCTAATAGAACAAACTATATATTGAAGTATTCTCTTAGCTGCATCAAGATGGGGTTTTCTTGACCTTTGCATAAATTGACAAACAACTCTCAGAAAATATTAGGCATGCTTATAATTAAATAAAGTCGGCTTCTAACCAAGGAGAATTCAGATGGGAGTCAAAAAAAAAAATTTAGACCAACTTAATATATGAGAAAAATAAATTTTCTATATAAAATATTTATTTTTAAAAAAATTCCTATATTATTAAAAAATTTGAGCCAAAAAGAGACTTCAACAAAGAAGAATTCTCCGTAGATCCGCTCATGCTTCTATCAATCATCCTATAAACACAAGGATTCTTCAATTCTTCACCCTCATCAATCTTCAATTTGGCACAATGTTCCATTGGAGACTTGGAGTGGTCAGGGCCTTGCAATTTGTCATCACTAGTGATGATCATCGGTTATCTATGTAGGCTACATGGATAACCGATGATCATCACATAATGTAGCATATTAAGTGATATTTGGAATAAGGCCGAGCTGGGTTTGAAAACTCTGCATAAACTTAAAAGGGATCTCTCTGATTCTCTCTAATATTTTCTGTAAGAAGCCCAATAAGGTGGCCTTCTTAAAAGAGGACTTAAGTCCAACCACGAAGAAAGACTTTAATCATCACTCAATGGACCTACCCATTCTGGAACCAAGTTTAATGAGAATATAGTTTTACCATACACTATAAAATATAAAATATAAAAAAATTTAAAAAAATAATATTTAACTTTTGAAATTTTAAAAATAGTGTTTTTATTTTTGTAACACTTGTTGTTACATTTATTGCGTTTGTTACATTTCTTATAAAAAATGTGTATTATATTTGTTATATTTAAAATTTAAAATATTAAAAATAATTGTAAATTTTTTATATAAAATCAAATATGTAGCAAAATTATCATTTTAATGAGCTTACCAATATCCAATTGGCCCGAATCTTATAGGCTCATATGATATGCAAATAAACCTCTTCTAGTGTTTGGTATGTTACATACAAATGTTATACACATGCATAGATTCAATTCTCCTAACATTCTACATTCATAATTTTTTTTCCCGAATAAGTTTGATTATTTGTTTTTAGTTTATAGAAAAACAAAAAACCTGAGACAGTTGGTTAGTCAATGGAGTGCTTCGCCCCGTGAATTTGTCGGGTCGCGGTCTAGTCAGCCCCGCCCCTATTGCCATTCCTATACATTATATAGTAGTCCTAAGTTTGACTTAAGCATGGAGTAAAATAAAATACCTCATATTCGTTGTTGCAGGTATCGCGTGAAGCACAGATGCACGGATAAGAAATACCATTTTTTGAAAATAACACACAAAATTTGTTAAAAGTTCAAAGGGAGATGTACTTTTTCTATTTTTTATTTTTTATGCCCCAATCTCCCATGCCTTTTGTCTTTTGGTATATTTTGGATCAATTGTGCTAGAAAGCGTCTCAATTACGGAGACCTTTTCACTTTCCATATTGGTAAATAAGAAGATTTGGAAATGGAGAAGAATATGCCCAATAAAGAAAGTTTTCAAATACTACTTTTTGTGCTAAAAATTACATATTCTAAAAAGATAGACTTACTTTTATTTCATACAGATTAAGAAAATGTTGTTATTATAATTATAATGTTGTGCGATTATAATCCCGCAAGTGGACGAATCGTTTACAAGTAATAAAATGATGAATAAAGTATCGAACACACGAGAACTAGATATTAATTTAACTAATTAATTTAACAATTTAAATTTTAACAATGCAAAGACACACAGATTTGTTGATGATTTTGCGATTCTAAAACTACTTTAATTTAATCTAAACTATCTAACAATTAAAGTAAATTTATGGGAATGAATTCAAGATTTACTAATACTAGGATTTGCGAATCCACCAACACTTTCCTTAATCAAATATCCGTTTAACCGTTTTAGCTTATAATTACCATAGATTGAAAATCGGCGTTCCTAAATAAACAAAAATCTCTCTCGATGGTCAATCAATTCTATATGTTATGCGAACTTCATTATTTCTAATTAAGCTTCGAATATAAACACATGCATTAAAATCTCAAGAACACCTAAATGGATTTCATAAAGCATAATAGTAATCTCTATATGTTATTGGACCCTATGTTATTCAATACCACGTGCTTAATCTATATTGAATCTCTCGACTTCAATATAGATCACAATATATTCTAATGGTGATCAGGCATTAAAATAATAGAAAAACTGCATAAAGAATAATCAACCCAAGAGGTAATTAACTACTAAAATGGAAAAACTTCTAATTAATTAAAAATCATGAAGTTTCATTGTTCATCCTAGAAAAAAGTAAATTAGCCGGACATGATTCCGTCAATTATGACAATAATTGACTTTATCATGATCTGGCGAAAGAAAAAGAAGAAGAAATAAATAAAACCGGTGACTCTGGCTGAAGAATCTTCAATCCCGTGCATTGGTCTTCGATTCTCCTCTTGTATCTTGTTTCCAAAATTCGTCTCCCAAAAAATCCTCTCTTGTTATGGCTATTATCTGGCTTATATAATGTTCTCTAAAGACTCCAAGACGTGTATTTGGTAGTTGAATCAATATGGACTTCATAGAGTTCTAAATTCATCAGGAAACTGCCAAAACGGGTGCTTGTTATACCCATGCGATCGCATGGTTTAGAACCTTGCGATCGCATGGTTCTATGATTTTAGGTTCTGCAGTTGAAACTGACGTCTTGCGATCGCACCCTTAGTTAACCATGCGATCGCATGGTTAACTTAGGCGTTGTTCCAAATTTTGTTTCTTTGATATTTGCATGCTAAGCCCTTCAGATCTCTTTGTCTGCTCAATTTAGTCCTCTTTTCTTCTGTTTGCTCTCTTTTCATTCGATTGACACTTGAATTTGATTATTATCCTATAATGAACAAAAACAACACACAATTATACTGAAAATAAATAAAAGTACTCATAATTGTCCCTTTTTGTGAGCTCAGATAAGTACAAAATTGTACTTATCAAATACCCCCAAACTTGAACTATTATTCGTCATCGAATAAACTAGCTAAAAACAATCATGCACATACTAATAAAAATAATCATACTATAAATAGCTTGCCGTTTTTTTTTTAACAACTTATAATTCATGACGAGTATCCAGGTATTACTATTGCAAACATGGTCCTATTTAAACCATATTTGACACGTGTTTGAAAGCAGTTAATCTGATTCACTTAATTTCTATGGTGATGGTAGCCCAACCATTTGGTCAATTTGTTCTTTCCCTCTCGTAAGATACACTTTCTCCCAAAATGATTTTTTTTTCTTTTAATTCCCGAGATTTTGGCTCTAAGGTTATGATTCACATTCTTTTCTTGCTTTAGATTGGTTGAGAAAGCTAGTAATCTTGACAACCTAGGTTTATGAAGATTCTCCAATTTATGAGCACTCTTGACCAGAAATTTTCTACTAAGTAAGTCAAACCCATTAGTCATCTAATCCTCATGTTTACTTTGCAAAGGATTTCATCATCATTTTTTTTAATTAAATCTTATGTGCAGAACTCAATTCTTTAAGCTTTCTAGATGACTCATGTAACGAGCTTTAGGTCGATAACTCCCAAGTCTTTTGAACTTTAGGGCATCGGGTTTTGAGAAACCCCTACGGGCCTTTTCACTCAAGTCAAATAGGCTACGAAAAGAGTTATAAGATATTTAATAATATGCGAAACTCATTCCATTAAGCTTTCTAAATGACCCATGTAACGAGCTTTTAGTCAATGACTTTATCACTCGAGTCAAAAAGGCTACGAAATGAATTATAAAAATAATAGCTTTGCTCTTTGCGTGCAATAAGTTCATGCTAGGGGATTAGATTCCTAACATTCAGTCATTACTTAGTTTCCTCTAACTGGTCTAAAGTGCTCCACAAAATTTTTCAACACACATGGAATCAATCATAACCTAGATAGCCACTATCACAGCTTAACTACCACACTTACTCACTCTATTGGTTACTTGGTTGAGATACAATGATTCTTAGATTCAAAAAAGGGGTATCCTATTGTTTTCAACATAAGTGCACCAACATAGCTAAAATCATCTTAACTGGCCGACATAACACGACATCAGACATGGTCAAATAGCCTCACATTTAAACAAAAGTAATAATATGTTTATAAGTCATGGATTACAACAAAATTTCAAAAAATTCATTATTAGCCGGCAAAGCTATTCATATCACACAAACATGCAAACAATTAAATAATTTTTTTTAAAAATTAAACTAATTTAACAATCAATATCAAATATTATCATCAGATCAAACATTTTTCCACCACCCCCAAACTTTGAAAGATACATTGTCTCCAATGTAAAACTAATTCAAAAGAGTATATAAAGATCAGAGACTACCCAGATGTGGATCGGAAGGTGCTGAAGAAGAAGTATGGTATGATCAATTGGTGGAGAGATCTGTACAAGTTGGTCGACAAATCTTTGCTTGAATGTCATTCAGCTAGTCTTTAGGTTGTAACCCTAAAAAGAAAAGAAAAAAAGAATTTATTAATAATAAATTTTTTTTTTCGGAAACAGTGCGATCGCAAGGACAAAATGTCCTGCGATCGCGAAGAATAAAAAATCTGGGCAGAAAGCTTTCTGCCCAGGCCATGCGATCGCAGATGGTTATACCATGCGATCGCATGGTACAAAATTTGAGAAATCGAAATTTTTTTTTATTTTTTTTATTTTTTTTTAAATTTAAATTAATGGAAGCATTCTTCAGTTAGCGCTACTGTTTCGTGTTCTTCCAACTTTCGCTTATTTGCAAAAATGTCCTTCATGAATTTGGCATAACTAGGCATTTGAGCTAAGGCATCAGCGAATGGTATGTTGATGTGGAGCTTTTTGAATACATCCAAGAACTTCTTGAATTGCTGATCTAGCTTATGTTTTTGCAACCTTTGAGGAAATAGAATGGGAGGGACATAAGCCGGTGGTGGAATATAAGCTGGTGGAGAGTCTCGTTCTGGTGCAACTTCTGCATCTAATTTGTTTTCTCTCTCTTTGTTAGACACAGTTTCCTTTTCTACACCTGGTCTAGTCACCTGAATCTCTGGTAACTGAACTCCGCTCCTCGTGGTAATTGCATTTACTTGCTCTTTTGGATTGACCTCGGTATTGCTTGGCCATGTGCCTAGTTGTCGCTCGGTCAACATTTTAGCCAACTGCCCAATCTGATTTTCCATATTCTTTATAGCAACATCCTGTATTTTCTGCATCTCCTTTAATTCAGATTCTATAAGCGTGACAGCTTCTTCCAATCCTCCTTTAATTCTGATATCTAGCTTTATCCTTGAATGTGTATGGAAAGAGCCCCATCTTCAGTGCTTCTTCGTTAACACTGTGGTATTTGAAATTGCCACAGAATTCATCGAAGCGAGAAATATGGTAATGAGGATTTTCATCTGTTTACTCTGGTTGGAGCAATTGTTTATCAGATTTTCTCGTTTTTCACGTTGTCGTCGGTAAAAGCTTCGTTCAATTTCTGGATCTAAATCAAATAGATCAAGATCTTTTGTACGTGGCATGCACACTTAACACCTAAAAAATTAGAAAATATATACAATTCAGCAGTATCACGAAAACTAAAAATAAAAACTAATCTAAAAATAAAAATAAAAATAAAATAACTAACAATAAAAAATTGTTAAAACTAAACTATCAATTAATGTAGTAATTAATAAATTAGTCCCCGGCAACGGCGCCAAAAACTTGTTGTGCGATTATAATTCTGCAAGTGGACGGATCGTTTACAAGTAATAAAATGATGAATGAAGTGTCGAACCCACGAGGACTAGATATTAATTTAACTAATTAATTTAACAATTTAAATTTTAACAATGCAAAGACACACAGATTTGTTGATGATTTTGCGATTCTAAAACTACTTTAATTTAATCTAAACTATCTAACAATTAAAGTAAATTTATGGGAATGAATTCAAGATTTACTAATACTAGGATTTGCGAATCCACCAACACTTTCCTTAATCAAATATCCGTTTAACCGTTTTAGCTTATAATTACCATAAATTGAAAATCGACGTTCCTAAATAAACAAAAGCCTCTTTCGATGGTCAATCAATTCTATATGTTATGCGAACTTCATTATTTATAATTAAGCTTCGAACATAAACACATGCATTAAAATCTCAAGAACACCTAAATAGATTTCATAAAGCATAATAGTAATCTCTATCTATTATTGAACCCTATGTTATTCAATACCACGTGCTTAATCTATATTGAATCTCTCGACTTCAATATAGATCACAATATATTCTAATGGTGATCAGGCATTAAAATAATAGAAAAACTGCATAAAGAATAATCAACCCAAGAGGTAATTAACTACTAAAACGGAAAAACTTCTAATTAATTAAAAATCATGAGGTTTCATCGTTCATCCTAGAAAAAAGTAAATTAGCCGGACATGATTCCGTCAATTATGACAAAAATTGACTTTATCATGATCCAGCGAAAGAAAAAGAAGAAGAAATAAATACAACCCGTGACTCTGGCTGAAGAATTTTCAATCCCGTGCCTTGGTCTTCGATTCTCCTCTTGTATCTTGTTCCCAAAATTCGTCTCCCAAAAAATCCTCCCTTGTTATGGCTATTATCTGGCTTATATAATGTTCTCTAAAGACTCCAAGACGTGTATTTGGTAGTTGAATCAATATGGACTTCGTAGAGTTCTAAATTCATCAGGAAACTGCCAAAACGGGTGCTTGTTATACCCATGAGATCGCATGGTTCTATGATTTTAGGTTCTGTAGTTGAAACTGACGTCTTGCGATCGCACCCTTAGTTAACCATGCGATCGCATGGTTAACTTAGGCATTGTTCCAAATTTTGTTTTTTTGATATTTGCATGCTAAGTCCTTCAGGTCTCTTTGTCTGCTCAATTTAGTCATCTTTTCTTCTGTTTGCTCTCTTTTCATCCGATTGACATTTGAATTTGATTATTATCCTATAATGAACAAAAACAACACACAATTATACTGAAAACAAATAAAAGTACTCATAATTGTTCCTTTTTGTGAGCCCAGATAAGTACAAAATTGTACTTATCATATAACAATAAATTTTATTAATATTTTTTCTAATATACTCCTATATTAATATAATTACTCTATTAATAATAGTTCATACATTGTTGATAACAAGACACATTAAATAGAGACATGTTAGAGAACTAATAAATCAACTATACTCTCAACAAGAGAATTAACATTATATTTGGGACGGATAAAAAAATAAAACATATCTTTTTAGGATGAATAGAGTATTAGCTATGTGACACTGGAAAAGAGAGCAAGTAGTAAAGTGAAGCACAATACTTGCATCAAGATGGCACCGTTGGGACTCAAGCATAAACATGAGCTCCCAGTACTCTATCTAGGAACATCAAAAGGCATGGGAAGCCACAATGCCTGCTGGTGACCCATTAAGCCATCAAACTTGAAGAGAGAGGCTCAAGAGGCCAAGATGCCTGTTGGTGCAATTAAGCCTTCGAACATCCAGAACTAAGATATGTAACCCCGTGACGCTTGTTGGTGACCAACTCAGCCTTTGCGCGTCAATCAAATGAGGCCCAAGAGGCCGTGATGCCTATTGGCAACTGACCTAGCCTCCATGGCCATTATCTCTGTCTTCAGCGCATTGAGGTCCATAATGAAGCCTCTTGGTTTCAATCGTGACCTGCAACCTCAAGAATACATATTGGTTGTAAAGCGAGACAGATTAATAACTAGACTACTCGGTATCATAAAAGACTTATAATTAACTAGGGCATAATGTACAAACGTATGCCAAATAATACTCATTTGCTTACAACATATATGTATCCTCATATATTTTCATGACTCAATCATCAGAGTCACTTTATAAATGTTTTTCTTATCACCTTTTTTATGAGCGTATATTATGATTCAAAGTCGAGAAACATTAGAAGAACCCAAAAACCAACCTCGTGAGTGCCCAAATGCGATTTCCTCAATACCCATTTTCATATTTGGAGAAAAATCATTTCATTGATGAACCACAACATTATCGTTTTAGGACAATATTTATGTATAAAAATTGTGTTAGTAGAATAATTAACTTTGAATTTCTTGTAGAAATTCAATTTCCTTATCTATGCCGTTTTCAAGAATTGAATTGGACAAATTATTTGATTCTAAGGACTATTTTGGTATATGGTCAATAGTTAAAGATAATTGATAAAATTTATTTTATCTCGTTTGAGCAGAATTGATATCTGAATAGACATTTATCCGGATATAACTTTAAGTAAAAAATAAAAATATGTTTTGTTTTTGAAAAGAAGTGGACAAAATTTTCTTATCCAATAAATTATGATTCATTTATTTTTTAAAAGACAAATGTATTTTTTATAATATAAAACAAATTAAATCTACTTTTAAATATTCATACTTTAAAGTAATCTCACCGCCACCCGCCACTGCCTGCCGCCATCACCTCTTGCTGCTCCACGTAATAGTCAATAAATATTATGTACCTAATATATTAAACGACCAATTATGGAAGCTACAGTTCTCCATGGTCCAGGAGACATAAAAAGATGTCATGACAATTGACGAAGTAAATGGACGTGGGGAACCACTAGCTAATTAGTAATTATTGGTATCGTTGTGAGTTCGTGGGGATGTGGCTTACAGCCTGGAATCTCATGGAACTGGAGAAGAGAAGACGTGCTACGCTGTTTGTGTCCCTGATGCTTCAAACCAGTGAGAAAAAACTTCCTGCAATTGCAATTCTTACCATTTTACTACAAATGTATTTTTAAT
This sequence comes from Forsythia viridissima, assembly GCA_030279155.1. NCBI lineage: Eukaryota > Viridiplantae > Streptophyta > Magnoliopsida > Lamiales > Oleaceae > Forsythia > Forsythia viridissima. The sequence goes on from CM059034.1 coordinate 18,372,916, forward strand.
TCAGTTTGTTCGTTGATTGGATCAAAAAGAAACTTTGGAATTGCTGAATCAAAGACAAAAAATTTAAAAATAGAAAGCAATGGAGCCATCATAGTATTTTTAGGAAAGGAAGGAAGACAATTTGATCATTTATCCATCTGGGTCTGATAGATTCTATTTTTCTCTTTCTTCGATGGAAGGTAAGGGTCAATTTTATTGTAGAGCCGTATGCAATGCACAAAAGATAATGCCCATACAGTTGTTCAATTCTATCTTTTTCGTATTTAATATTGTATAGAATACGACTAGTATCAACATATAGTACCATATGTAGTATTATTAAGGGTTAATTATACGAATGGTTTCCATTCTTTCAGGTTTGTAATGATTTTATCTGTATTCTTTTTTTTAGCAGATATCATCCCCATTCTTTTATTTATTCTCATATATGGTCCTCAAATTACTATTTTTCACTATTCTAACAATTCTTTGACAATTTTGCCCATTAACTTAAATAAATTAAAATAATAGGAAAAAAAATACAATGAAAACATTGTAATTATGTCCTTAATCTTTTTAAAAGTACGAATAAATCATAAACTATTTTATTTTATATAGATATGTGTTCTTCTCCAACAAAAAAGAAATTTTATTTTCCAACCCACCTCCACCGAATTGCGTCAGGTTCCGTGGAAACATAAAATTAAGCTTAGAAAAATCATTTTTTTTAGAAAGAGAGAGAAATGCAACTTGAAATTGGTCGCAAGGTATGGCTTCACAATTGGGATAAGCTTTACCAGCGGCGGCTAATTAAACAAGAATTTGGAAGATGAACATAAGCTTTGGCTTATGGATTGAGAGTTGAATTTGTACATAAGTGGCTTAGATTATGGATAATCCATGAAATAAGTTGGGAATCCACCCACAACTAGACCCAGAAAATGAGATTGTGTAAATTCATTCTTGTTTTGCTTTGACACAATACCATCAGAACTGTACTGTTTTTTATGATCGCTGATATGGAGTTGTGGCTTTTGATGACTGAAAATTAAGTCAAGATCCAGGTACGGATCCATTTCATTGAACAAATATTCTGCCGATTTATACTCCAGCGACTTAGAATCTTAAGTGGGGAAGAGCCACGACGCAGCCTCAGCCTCCTCATCGGAGAAGTACTTGTCATTGGCGGCGGGTGCTTGCTCGCAAACTTCACACACCCACACCCGACCGTGGCACAAAGCCAGTTTGTAGGCAGCATGGACTTTGGCGTCATAGCCTAAACAGAGAAAGGTGGAGTCAGAGGCCCAGAATACGGCGGCTGAGATGGTTTTTGCATGAATCACCAAGCTTTGCTGTTAAGCTCCAATTCCCCTCCAAAAAAAAAAAAAAAAGGGTTTGAATGAATCTCAGAGCTTTGCTTTGAAAAGGTTAAGGGTCCAATTACAATGTTTTCATTATATATTTTTTCTGTCATTTTAATTTATTTAAGTTAAAGGGTAAAATTGTCAAAGAATTGTCAGAATAGTGAAAAACAGTGATTTGGGGACCATCTGTGAGAATAAAATGGAAGAATATGAATGATATCTGCTAAAAAAAAGAATGATGATGAAATCGTTACAAACCTGAAAGAATAGGGACTATTAGTGTAATTAACCCTATTATTAATTATTTGTTAGGAGAAATTATCTACTACCCACTTATATTGCCTACCCTGAAGTGGCATTACATGATTGGTAAATTCATTATTTTTACAAATCATGTGATGTTATTTTAGCATCGGTAACATAAGTGAGTAGGAGATCATTTCCATATTTGTTAGTGCTATATTTTATCGTAGTTGATGTCTAGTTAGGCATATTCCATGCTTACTAATTCACTTATTTCTTCTATTGATTTGAACAAAATTATATTAAAATAAATTTAATTATGTCAACAAATAATAATATAATCTCATACAATAAAATTTTCTATTTGATTTGACGCTAACTCGTAGTAAGTTAATTGATTCACTTATCATTTATACAATTATGAGAGGTATTCAAATATTTTTACAAATTCTAAATTAATATTTATAAAATATTTTTATGTTGCCAACAATGAGAAAACTTCATTGGCCATGGATATTGGATAAGAAGGTTATTAATATACTAATAAATATATAGACGTCATAATGCATAACGATTCATAAACTTAATAAAGTTTAGAAATATGAAATAATTGTTTGCAAAGTTCGATTTTAATACTATGATAAATTAAATATTATTTAAAAAAATGATTTTAACCATTATATATAAACAATACACACAAAAATAATATTAAAAGATATAATTTAACGTACAAAATATATATTAACGCAATGGATAATATTATTGGACACGTGATAGGATGAATGGGCAGCACGTGGTTTTCTCTAGAACTCATGTTATTCTACTAATATAATATACGACTTATTAGTTGATTATATTCTACAATAATGAGATAATAACATTTTAGATTATGTTCCTCCAAAAGGAAAGAAATCTCAAACAAAAGGGGTCGGCCTAGTTATGGAATGACAATCTTTGGGCTTTATTGAAATTAGGGCAGGGCATGGTCTGACCTAATCCAACTGCTATGAGAATCGATTGAACTGATTTAATTAATAGTTTTATGCATAAAATAATACCAACATATTATTTGTGCAGAATAATTGACTCTGAGTTCTTCGTATGCTTTAGACAAAATTGTAAATATGTAAATTATATGTAAATTTTTTTTTATGAGTGATTATATTGTCACTACAATTTTTATTTGTTACACCACACTTTTCAATATTTTTTCTATTTACTAATATCATCATAAGTAAAATCACATAAACAAGCACACTTTTAAACTTTTTTTTTTTTCAACACAATCATTTTTTTTATTTTGCTAGGTTGGCTTCGGAGGAGAGTGTATTCAATTAAGACTTGATAAAATTTGTATAGAGTTTAAAAGTCTAAGGGTGTTCAATTCAAAGTTTTCAAATTTTATAAAAGTCTTGGAGTATTCAATATAGATTTTTAAAGACTTCTAAAAACTCTTTTAAAATCATGCGATATTCAATTCAAATTTTTAAAATTCTACGAAATTTAGGAGTATTCAAAATGTTGATGACTTTTAATGACTTTATAGATAATTTTATATATATTAACTTTTAAATACAAAGTATAAATAAAAGATATCACAATTTCTCTCTCATTCATCCCCTAAGACTTTGAAAGAATTTCGACAAAAAAATAAATATATAAAATTCATTCCCTGATTTTTTTTCTTTATGCAACATTTTTTTCCCCACTGTAGAGTCAAGACTAGAATTATTATTCTCTTTTTCAATGTGATTTTTTTCCTCTTAAATATATTCTCATAACTATTTTTTTTTCTCTTTCTTCTTATTCCTTATACGAACTCTTGTAACCATAATTAATTACTAATATTTTTTATGAAAAAGAATATTAATATTTTTATCTCTAGTCTTTTTTTTTTCTCAATATTCTCTTAACTAGTTTCCCAATTTCTTCTTTTTGCATCTATGATATTAGTTTTTTCTTTAATATTCCCATAACTATTTTTTTTCTCTTTTTTTTTTTCATCATTTTTCGATTTTTCATTAAAACTAGATAAATTTATAATTAAATTCTTATATTTTATTAATAATTTTCATCAAGTTAAAATTAATTTTTTATTACTGTATTTTTTTTTTATTTTCATTCATGTTTTTTCTATTTATCTTGATGATCATGGTTGCTTTTTTTTTTTTTCCTTTGTAAATTGGTACATTGATTATTTATTTATGCAATTGTGGTGTCTAAAATCATCTTCAATGCATTCTGTCTATTGTTTTTTAGACGTGTCACATAAGCTATATTCAATGTATGCTGACGAAGACTCCACCTAACTGATGTGGCACACGAAAAAATAGATTTCATCCAGAAGTTCGTTTGAATTTAGACGAATTTCTAGACGGAATGACTCGACAAATTTAAATCAAACTCAATACTTTATTCAAAAAAAGTTGGTTATGCGGGCTTTTATTTTTTATATTATTAATTTTTGATGCAATTTACTTGCTGCAATTAAATAACACATTTTTATGAATTTAATTAGAGTTTGGGAAGAGTTGTGGTGTATCAGACTTTTTTTTCCTTATAATTGAATTAGAGTTATATTTGTAAATAATTATAGTGTATTTATCAATAATATATTCTAATTAGTGTGTAATTATAAAGTGGCATAACAAACAAAAATCCTAGTAGCAATATAATTACCTTTTTTATTTATCTCTCGTGCTTTCTTTACATGCGATAAGAATATTGATTATACACATCAATTCATAAAAAAATAATTATGTTTTAGTGTTATATAAATATAGAACTTAATTAAAAATTAATATTGTATCTACAACATAAGGGCGGACAAAATCGATTCAATTCTTCATTCTAAGAAACATAATTAGTCTATCGAATTGTTGGAAACGACGTTCGACCCCAAAGAGAATGAAAATATATTCGATAAGTTAATTTCTAACGAAATTGATTCAAATTGACTAGTTTAGTCTAATCGACTCAAATTATTCAAAATAAAAAATTTCACCCCTAAATTGACTGAAATAATTTAATAAATTAAAAAAAAATTTATGAATACTATATAATAGAATTAATTTAATAATTGATAGTCTCAATTACTCATCTAACTTTAATTTATAATAAGAAGTTCAATTAACTTCTATACAACTACCAAAGTACCGTATCAGACATGCACAAATGGTTCTAAATTTGAATTTGTCTTCACAAAATTTCGAATATTGAATGACGGCAAATTCCGATTGTGCCGCCCCACCGCCAAGCCCAAAAATCCACCGCCCAATTCACAACATGCCCAGATTAGCTGGTTCGTCCTTTTCATTGACATTTCCGCCATATATCATGCGTGTCCACGTAGGATATAAATAAACTAATAAATTCAAAATATTTTAACAAGCATTTCTATCTCTCTCTTTCTCTCTCTTTTATTTTTATTTTTTTTTAATTTTATTTAATGTTGTCTAATTATAATTAAGAAACTTTAAGAACATATTTTTACACATTAAGTACATATTTTGGTAGTGCTAAAATTATTTTTTAAATATTTATAAAATATGGGTCTATTGAATGTGTAAATAATAAGTAGTAATAAATAGTAGATTTTACGAATGTGTAAATAAAAAATATGTTTGACCATTTTAACCACTTTAAATTATAATTTAAGTTTTGACAAATATGTTTGAAAATCTAAATTAAATATTGATTAACCTAATACTAAGATGTGACATTTATTATTAGTTTATTGAACATACCAACATATGCTATAATAATACATAAATAATCCGTTTGGTATATGGTCAATGGTTAAAGATGAATAATAAAATTTGTTTTATCCTATTTAGACGAAATTTATGTCAATATAAATTTTTATCAAGATAACAATTTAAGTGAAAAATAAAGATAAGTTGCCCTCAAAAATAGGAAAACAAATTTTTTTATCCGAATAATGATTCAGTCATTTTTTTAAAAAACGAACATACCATTTATAATATAGAACAAACTTATTTTTGAACATCCATATAATAATCATTACACCCACCGCTGCCGCCGCCGCCGCCGTCGCCGTCCCCCCTCCGCCACTGAAATCATCTTCCACCATTGTCCCTCAGTCACTGCCACCACCACCACTCTCTATCGTTCCACCTTTTTTTTCTTTCATTTAGTTGATTTTTTTTAATTTACTTAAAAATAATTGTAGAATTGTCTTTTAAGAAAAGTTGACTTTTTAACAGTCTTTTTATTCTTACACTTTAGTTGATCAAATCGGACAATAATAAATCTGCTATCTAAATAATTATTATCTGGATAACTTTTATACTAATAAATAGTTTTATCTACAAATCAAACGAACCCAATTCATTACATATAAGCTCACATGAATAGTATAGAGTGAGAACATAAGATTGCTTTTTTACAAATATAATTAACATTTAACTCTAACTTTATGACAAAAAGAGAAGAAGATATTAGTAATAATAATTATAAATTATACTAGTACAGTGACAATTAACATAGGATAGTGTTAATAATATTATTAGTCTTAGGGAAAATTTCACTTCGCTCCCAACCTTTTAAAAACAGTGTAAGTAAAGTCTCCAACTTATACCAAATAGAGCACTTGAGTCCCTACCTTTTAACATTGTGGCCATAGAACTAATTAATGTCCAATTACTCCATCACACCTTAGATAAATTGTGTCCCTTCTAACAGAGAGCCAATTGCTATCTAGTTGCAAGTTACAGCATGTTCTTTATTTTCAGGTCGGTGTGTTGGAATATAGAACTCCAAATGTCTATTTGATTGTTTGAAAAATGATATTATGCGTTGAAATAATTATTATACTCATATTTTGACGGGTGAAAGTTTGTAAGTAAGTTTAAAAGATTAAAGAAGACTGTATTTCTATTTTTTTTTTTTTATTTGTTTTTTTAAATGTCAATAAGGAATATTAGTATTTCAACACATAACTGACTTTTTAATAGTCAAATACACGATTTTTGTTGTGTAAGTGAGAACGCTACATCGTTAAAAGATTGAGAAATGAGAATTAAATGTTCGAATACCAACTTACACCACTTATCGAAGGGTAAGGAGTGGAGATGAAATTCTGATAAGAGCTAAAAAGGAGCCGGGCCTGGGTGCGGGTTCGATTACGCCTAAATCTCGGCAACGTCACACTCCGATGCCCGAGAAATTGAAACTGTAGGCGTAAGCCACGCTCTCCCTCTCTCTCTCTCTCTCTCTCTCTCTCATCGATCCAACACAAATTTATCTGTTCAGTAATTCTTTCCCAAATTCCCAAATTCAAAACAATTTTAAAAAATTGAATTCTGCAATATATTGAAATTGAACGAAATAGCTGGTTATATTGATAACACAAAAACAGAGCAAACAACCAGGGAGACAGGGAGAGGAGAAAAAGGAGTAAGCAAACTATTTAGAATAGTTTTCGCGTTTCTATTGTTCTCAGATATGTAGAAATTCAAATTCGATCGATTTGTTAATGACAATTAGATATTGTTCTCAGATATGTAGAAATTTTTCAAAATTCGATTACTTTTGGCTTTAATTTTCAACTTTTTATAGGTCCGATGAGCTTTTATCTGATCACCGTTTGTTGACTTTGATTTTGTATTATTGACTTTCAGATTGATTGCTTGATCAGTAAAGGTTGGTTGATGATCGGAATTAGAATACTTGTGTATTGAAGGAAGGGATCATTGATCAGTGAGCTTTCTGGACATTCGAATCCTCTGTATATATTGTAGAGTTATTATTTTACGGGTATATGCATTCTTCATACCTTTCTGTTTATTGGAATCGTATAATTTACTATTGAATAATGTGTTTGATATAGAAGCTATTTGATAAAAAGGCGAAGTATATTCACTGGTTTAAAGTTGAGCCTACAGTATATTGGGTTTATTGTATTTTCCATGGATATGCGCCCCCTATATTTTTGAATTTCGGCATCGTAGGTTACTAATTGAGCTGGTTTGGAAAGAAGTTGGAAATTACTTTTGGGGTCTGCATCGGAAATTTTGTTAAACTACTAGATAATTGGAGACTACAGGAGTTCTATTGTAACGTCCATTTGGGTTAATCTTGAGAGATGAAGAGAATTTAGGTATTTGACAAGGCGTGAAAAACCACTCTAATGCAGCTAAACAGATCCAAGAATCTAGCTGGAACAATGACTGGGGAGGCATCTGGTCCTTCTAGTCAATGGGCCCAGCAAGATTTGTCCTCTAGCCTTTCGATTAATGGGGTGTCAGTTTGGAAAAATTTAAATAACAATGTATCTGTACAGACAGGTGAGGAGTTTTCGATGGAATTTCTTCAGGATCGTGCTACTTCAAGAGTTGTTCCTGCCGTGCATGGCGCTGCTCTGAACTACGAGAAGAGGGTTGGTGTTCCTGAAACTCAGAATCACCAAATATGTTATGAGGACATTGCAAGAGTTCTTGGATTGAGAAGAATGGATTCAGAGTGTGGTTCTGATGTCACTGAATTTGCCTCTGCAAAAGGGTCCACTACAGAGATTGAGAATGGGGTTTATGTTAATAATGATGCTATATATTGTAAAGATGATGGTGCTAATGGACATGTGCCAAGAAAGTCTACTAGTGTAGTGTGTAATGATCAGGCCGGTTCGATGAAATGTGCTCCAGTGTTAACTAAATCTGAGTCCTCTAAATCCTTAGGTTCTTCTGCATTAAATGTTTCTGATGGTTCTCAATCTGGAAAAGTAAAGATTTTATGCAGTTTCGGTGGTACAGTATTGCCTCGACCTGGTGATGGGAAACTCAGATATGTAGGGGGACAGACGCGCATTATATCAATACGGAAGAATCTTTCATGGGAAGACCTAGTGAAGAAAACATCGGGAATATGCACCCAGCCTCACTCAATTAAATATCAGCTCCCAGGAGAGGATCTTGATGCACTAATATCTGTGTCTTCCGATGAGGATCTTCAGAATATGATCGAGGAATATTATGGGGTTGAAAAACTTGAGGGTTCTCAACGACTACGTATTTTTTTGATTCCTTTGAGTGAATCTGAAAGCTCGTGTACACTTGATGCCAGATCTATTCAACAGAACAACCCTGATTATCAGTACGTTGTTGCTGTAAATGGTATTGTGGGGGTTGATCCTTGCCCCGTGAAGTACTATAATGGGCAGCCTTCTGCTGTGGAAGTGAGCCATTCAATGCCTAATGCAGAAAGCAACCCAATCTTTAAGAAAAGCCCTACGTTCCTTCCACATCCTTTGGAAATGAAGGATGGCCCTGGTGTCCCAAATCTCACCCAGGTTTTGAATGAATCCCAGAATTTGATCAACTTCTCAAATCAATCCCCTTCTATTACTCCTGTTCCTATTCAACAAGGAGATCTAAGGAATGATAATACAACGTTGTATAAAAATATTGCATCAGGGGGCAGTACTGAAGGTCCCATTTTGTTCAGCACTGCTCAATTATCACCTCCACCTGAGAGTTCCATTTGCTATACTGCTGCGTACTATCCTACCCCTCAGTTGCCCATAAATGTGACGAATTCACTCGACCCTATTAGAAAAGATGATATCATGCAGCCAAGTGTTTTGAGTGAATCTATTTTCCAGGGAGATCTTGTGGCTCGTCCAGGGCTCGAGCGAAATAGCAGCAACTTTGAACAAAGCTGTCATGACAGGGCAGCAATGATGGGAAGGACATTTCATTCAGAGAAGCTTCATTCTCACCCAGATAATCTAATGGGCATATTGCCAGGATGCAATGATTCAATTGGTTCTTATCATGGGATGCCTCATGCAGTTTCTGATTCCAAGCTTCAGGAACAGGGTGAGAGGTCTGCTTACGGCTCAGAAGAAGGTATGAGTCTGTTGTCCCCCTTGAACTTTGCAAGACCTCAGTTATCTTCACAGAAAGTACCGGCTTCTTTGCAAGAAATGCCATTGCAATTTCAAGAGAATATTGGCCTTTTCGGGCCGCAAGTTCAAAATAACGTACTGAATGTGGAGCCAACTCTCTCTAACAGAGTGACGGAACTGAAGTTTCCTCTAGGCTCGGAGTCATTAAGCAGAACCGGATCTAATCACAGGCACATTGATGATACCAATGAAACGTATCAATCAACAAAAGAATATTTGGAAAAGAAAAGTTTCTTGTTGAAAAATCATGAGATTGAAAATGGTTGGAGTTCTGAATTAATGAACAAGCATGACACCAGCAGCCAACTGTTACACAATGTAGAGAACTCTAGTGGTAGCAAGTCACCTCTGGTTGCTATAGAGTCCATTGAAAATTTGCAAAATGTCAATTACCCAGCGTCTCTTATGGGCGTCAACTCTCCAAGACAAGATGCACAGCTCTCTAACTGTGTTATCCCTGCATCATCTGCAATGGACTCGAAACCATGTACCGATTCAACGATGGAACAACCCCAAAACAATCATCTGGGGAAAGCCTCATCTGGAGTCATGAGGTTCAAACCAGAAAGCAATACTTCGTGGGACAAGAACTCAGAAGTTGCCAGGGTTATACACAATTCTAGGGAATCTTGTGTTGCAAGCTCTCTAAGTGAAATGCTTGGTGGATTATCTAATGGTTTAGTTTCACCTGAGGCCCCTGAACATCAACCTGCTGCAGGTCCAAAGGATGTGGGCCTTGAGAAACACAAGGTAACGGGATTAGAAGATCTGCATAACCCTACAGTTGCTGATAATGCAGGTCGAAATATGATTCTGCACAACTCCCCTTTGATGCAGAATCCATCTAAGGATGCTATTTATAGGAGAGAAGTCTCTCTCTTCGATGAGGACTTGGCCAATTATGCTGATCACCAGATTGAAAAGTTGAACCATTTTGAATTTTCCAGTGAGCAGCATGAGCTGCAGGGCACTCTACTATGTAAGAACAAGGAACAACATCAGCAGGAGACTGTCCCAATTATACAATACACGAGTTTAAATTTATCTCCTGCTGCAGAATCTCGCTCCGTCACTGTCCAAGATGTAGCAGATACAGTTAATGCGGAAATTTTATCTCCTAGTGCTACTGAAGCTGAGAGCATTTTAAAGAATTCGGGTTCCGAGGTAAATTTTTTTTTTACTATATTAATTTGAACCTCTAGTCTCGTTATCTTCTCATCTATATGTAATTTTAAGCCATTGCCTGTGCTTAATGTAGGATGCCCATTCCAATGGTCATAAAGAAGAATTGTTTAGTGATGCAATGATAGCTGAAATGGAAGCGGATATTTATGGTTTGCAGGTATCAGTTTAATACTTAATAATAACATAACAAAACTTGCTAGGCTATCCTATTATCATCCAACTTTAATTTTGCTGAGCTTTTATCCTTCCCTAATCAAGCAGCGAGTGGGATCATTGTTTGGGTAAGAGTAGTTATGGTTGCTTTCTGCTAATGATTACATATCATTCTAAACTTGTCCATGATATAAATACATGGCCTGATTGAATTAATTAAAGCATTAGTTTCAGCCATAAAATGGCATGATATTGGGTTTGATCTGGTATTGTCAAAAACATTCTCACATTTTTTACATGGGTAAATTATTTCTCCCACAAGAAATGTTTGGTTTTCTTTTGAACCTTTAATTTCTTTTCCTCAGTTAACTGGTTACTTTGGGGGATTTTCTTTTTCTTTTTTATTTTTTGGGTTTTTATTTATTTTTATTTTTTGTGGTGACAAAGCTTTATTTTTTTTAAGTTGGTCAAACATATTTTAATCCATACATTCTGTAGGACCCATGACTTACTCCTATTGGAATTTTAGTTAAATATGTCCTCTAGTCTCTGCCTTTTGATAATTCAACTTTTGTTACAGATTATAAAGAATGCTGATCTTGAAGAATTGCGTGAGTTAGGATCTGGCACATATGGAACTGTTTATCATGGGAGATGGAGAGGATCAGATGTCGCCATCAAGAGAATTAAAAAAGCATGTTTCTCTGGGAGATCATCAGAGCAAGAACGATTGGTGGGTCATTTGTATACTTCCTTTCTTTGCATGTCATATTTCTTTGGGCTGCTGAGCAAAACCTGTTCAATGTAACATGCATGTAATGTTCATTATCATCCTGCCTTTGCCAGACACAAGACTTCTGGAGAGAAGCACGGATCCTATCCAATCTCCATCACCCAAATGTTGTTGCATTTTATGGAGTTGTCCCAGATGGTGCTGGGGGAACCTTGGCAACTATAACTGAATTTATGGCAAATGGATCACTCAGAAACGTCCTAATTAAGAAGGATAAGTAAGCAAGCTTCCACTTTATTTCTGCACTTTTCTTGTTCATAATGTAATAGGTTTCTCTGAAATAAATATTGCAGATCACTCGATCGCCGTAAAAAGCTTATAATTGCCATGGATGCAGCTTTTGGCATGGAGTACTTGCATTCAAAAAATATTGTCCATTTTGATTTGAAATGTGACAATTTGTTAGTTAATCTGAGGGATCCACAGCGACCCATATGCAAGGTACTTACGACCAATTGAAGAGTGGATATTATTGTAAATTGCATGTTAATAATATCCATTTATTGCATGTAATTTAACATGCAATTTACAATAAATTGAAAACCACAGATTGCTACACTGTGGAAGATGGGATTCACCTGGATGGATGTGATCAATCCCACTTTTGCAAGAAATCTAACATTTTCTCCAATTTGAACTGGCAGTAACTAAGAAAGTTTTGGTAGGTTGGAGATTTTGGACTATCGAGAATCAAACGCAATACACTGGTATCTGGTGGTGTGAGAGGAACCCTTCCATGGATGGCGCCAGAACTATTGAATGGAAGCACTAGCCGGGTGTCAGAAAAGGTAAAAAACTACTATAATTATCTTCCATGGTATCTTACTGATCTAAGTCAATCAATCATGGTATAAAGAACCAGAAATATGATTTGGCTTTTGACAGGTTGATGTATTTTCATTTGGCATAGCATTGTGGGAGATCCTAACTGGTGAAGAACCTTATGCGAATATGCATTGTGGGGCAATCATTGGTAAGTTGATATCATCAACTTGTGACAAAAAATGGCCATTACATTTTACATTGAGTTGAAATTATTTGCCAAAGCTAATATTACACATGGAGTGAACAGGGCAAACAAGTTTAAAATTATTTCAAACTGTCTTGATGTAAAACAAGAAACTCTTGCTTTTAATTATTTGATGTATTATTATTTTGGTATATAAATTTTTAGACTTTAGTTTTCTAGGATTTTCTATCCTATGTTTAGAGGAATCTTAGATGTTTGATATTGGATTTTAAGTTCTAAAAGATAACTATATAATCTAGGGAACTTGTTTTTTTATTCTTATGGAGCTTTTTAGGCCTTAAATTACAAAGAGAGAGAGTTTTTTAGGGTTACAAATAATCTATGTTTTGAAAACTCGACCAGACCAGACCAGACCGGCCTGTTCGACCGGAAAAACCTGTTCGAAAACCGGTTCGGTTAGTGCTTAAAACTGCTAGAGTTAAAAAGCGGGCAAAAAGTATGTCCAAACGTGAACCTGTTGACTCAGGACCGATTTTACCATTTTGCCGGTTAGCTTTTTCTTTAAAAGAAGAAATCCAAAGGCCCAACTACTAAATTAGTTAATGGTCCTAAAAAGTTTGATACTCCAATTATTGGCCCACCCCTTTTATAGGCTACCTCTTCAACAATTTCTTTGTGGAAGGTGACATGGGATTCTTTGTACATTTTAATTACTTAATTGTATTAGATTTCTAGTTGTACGAGGCACTGTACTTGAAATTAATTTGAAAAAAATTTAAATAAATTAGAAGGTAGGAGTACTATAAAAAAGGGGAAAATCATTTTGGATTACTTTTGATTAGTGTAAAAAAATAATGTACTGTTGCTATTATAAATATTATAATTCGAAAAAATATAGAAAAAGAACTAAAGTCAAAAATAGATAATTGGTTTTTTTTTTTTTCATTTCAATTTACTCTATCTTCCTAATTATTTTATTTTAATAACACAATAAAATACTATAAAAATATTTTAGCGATTCATTATCTATTCAAACTTTTGTCTATTTCTTTTTATTGATATTAGAATTGGACATAATGAAAATAAAATGCTGTCAAGTTTATAGTTTTTTGTCTATATATATTAATTTATTTGAAAAATTAACTTATTTTTGTCAATTTTTTGTGGTATATACATTTTATCTATCTATTTAACTTTGACAACCGGTTCGACCTGATTCAACCTTTTGACTCTTGGCTTTTATCTTTTTTGGGTCAATGCCCGAGTCGATTTTCAAAACAGTGCAAATAACCATAAAGGGAAAGTCATACCTATTTACCATAATCTGCCCTAACCACCGATGCCATAATTTGTTTAAAAAGACTTGCCATAATATGTCCTCAACGACGAGAATGAAACTAGTGAACACTGAAATTCAAATCTTTCAACACCCCTTTATCCTCTTTCCTTATTTATGGGGATTATTTAGGCACTACATGACAATATTGTTAGACGGGTAAAACAAATGTATTGTATGTGAAGAACTTGGTAAAAATACCATTTAACTCTAGGGAGTTAGATGAGGGACGAAAATCTCGCTCAACAGAATGCGAGTATCTAGAACTTGAAAAGGCCACACTGGTAGTTGTAAAGCTCAGGATGTTAGCTAGGACTTCTTCTTCCTGTTCAAAAACAGCGGAACATGATTCTCTCTAATTAGTTATTGGTGGAGAAATTGTTTCTAGCAATGATCAAACATGTGATGCTCGGACTTTTCATTTGGGGTGAAATATCTGTGTCGACACGACATGACACGGGTTTGGGTGTAGATTCTGGCTTGGATCATTTAGATGATACGTGGACACGGCAAGGGACGTGTTGCCATGGTTGGAAGAGGTTGAAGCGTCTTGAAGAAGACGAAAGGGTGCTGAAATGTAACCCTAATTTCAAAAAGCCGGCTTAAAAGAAGTTTAAATAAACTTGGCCACAATTTTTATTTAAAGCATTGAATGCTTTTTTTGAAAAAACTGGGCCCGCATGTTTGAAAAGCACTAAAAATAATTTTTTAAGTCTTGAAAACCAACGACTTTTTAAGGCCCAAAGACAATTTAATGTAATACTTAAACTAAGTAAACTCAATTAAGAAAATTTAATTAGCCTATGCACCTTAATATGAGGAAAAATTTATACATATATTTTGTTAACAATTATGTAATCTTATACCAATTAAGTATTACAATACAAAATTTAATTTGTTCTAAATTTACAGTAAAAAATGAAATATATATCCAAAAAATCTATAATTATTATTATAATATTTTCAAAAAAATAAAACTAGCATATAAATTTCTAAAAGAACTTTATATTTGTAAGAGATGCCCACTTACGCTTATCTAAATTTTGGATCCTTTTTAGCCGTATCTCCACATCCATTTGAAAAAAGGATCCGACTCCCAAATATGTACTCTTACCCGAGTCCAAGCAACATAGGATCAAACCCCCAACAAATGTCTTCTATGTAAACAAATTCATAAATGATGACCAAATCCCCAACAATGAAGTTCAAAAGGCCAACTTGCCCTGTTTGATTAACCTGGCTAATCCATTTATATGATTGAATTGGCTCTGCTTGTTCCGACCATAGTGTTATTGCCATGGTGAGAGTTGAGTGCTTTTGTTGGTCTTTATTTTTTATTTTTTATACAAAGAAAGCTGCAATTTATTCTGGTATCTAAATTGAACCAGGGTAAGAGTCTTTAGTGTGACATTCATTGCTCTAACTGAGCCAATTTCTGGTTCTTCAAATATGATCATTGAAGTCCACATCTTAGTTTGTCATGGAACGCCTTGAGGCTTAGTTACTATACCTGTCACAGAAGCATTTGTCTGTCATTTTCTTTGGGGACTAATGCTTCTTTTCCTTACATTTCTTCTATTAGTTTGACTCTTTTTTATGGATGAGGTGGTAGGACAGGGATTGGAGTATTTTGTGTGGCAGTGGGGTTAGGTTGCAGAACTATATATATCGTGAATGTATAAGATGTTGTCTAATGGCTATGCAGGTGTTCTTTTCGTGCTTCTATAGTTTATGACTATGGTTTTTAATTTTGATAAAATTAAAGACATTCTTTATTTCATAACTTCTTGGTTATTGCCTTCTCAAAGCTTTCTTCTTCTCCCCTAGATGTATTTTCTCTGGAGATAAGACTGTCATGTCCCATCTCGTTTGTATGTATTTTTTATCTATAAAACAGGGTTGGGGAATCCAAACCTCCCTGGGGATTTAGGTGGAGGCCTAAAAACCACGCCTAGGCTTCGTTGGTGTTTTCAATAAAAAAAAAATACTTGAAATTATTAGCCTTTCAAGATAAATGAAGACCTTCAAATTTTGAATGATACATAGTATTAACTGAGTGAAGTGCATGAAGGGTTTCCTGCATGTCAGGACCACACCAGATAAGATGCCTAGGGTTGGGTGCCAATTGCCAAAATACAATATGAATGAGTCAATTCCTGAGATTTTATTGGAATTGCTTGTGAGATCTGAAATTTGGATTATTCTTTGATGTTTCTTCAAATTAGGCACTTATTATTTTTTTAATTAGTCTTCGGTTGTGAATCCTTGAGCTTGAGCAGTAGTGTCCTGTATCACCTACAAGGAGAGACGCCGGGTTCTGTTAATGATATGGGTGGATACTGATAGTCGTAACTTAGTGAATTTGAAAAAGTATAATGAGACAATCTATACCAGCAAAAAATTACGTTTCTGAGAGAAGTCGGGATAGTTTTATGAGTTAATTTTCCAATAATCACTGGGCTATGACAAGATTATGCTTTGAGGAGGCACTTGTAACGTTCTTTATATATTATTATGCATATGGCACCATAAACTTTATGAAATACCTATGGTGCTCGAAAGCAACTTCTGCAAGTTAGTTAATATTGTCTGAAGTTGTTTCCTCTTTATACTTTCTCAAGTAATGGTAAAACCGTACCCCACCCCGAAAAATAGAAAGAAAGATCAAATATAAAAACAATTAAGTAGAAACTTGTTACCTGTTGAACTTCTTTCCATTTTATCATTTTAATTGATCTGTAAATCATGCGTGTAGGAGGAATCGTCAAAAACACTCTTCGGCCTCCCATCCCTGAAAAGTGTGATACCGAATGGAGGATACTGATGGAACAATGTTGGTCAGCTACACCAGAGGCACGACCGTCATTCACTGAGATCACTAATAGGTTGAGATCTATGTCTGTGGCCCTTCAGGCAAAGGGGAATATCAACTCGGTGAAACAGATAAATCCCAATATTTCCATGTAAGTCGAAAGACATAAATGTGTGCTTTTCTTCAGGAGTGAATATTGAATATTATCTTGAATGGCAGCTGAGGTCGAAGTTTTGTGCAATTGTTATATCTTCTCTGTTTATAGTGTACATTTCTCTCTCTCTCTCTCTCTCTCTCTCTTTTGGTCCTTCAGAACCTTTATCGATTTATTCAATCATTCATTTGTTTATTCTTTTGCAACTGAAACCCTTTAAATCACAGTTCAAATATGAATATAGATCATTTAAGACGCTCATAATTTGATTAGCTTCATATGAATCCCTTTTTTAAATCAAATTGCTTGGAATTAAAGGTTCTCCTGTATTTTCTTTTTTGTGCCGAAACTTACTAGGGGTAACTAATCTGGACTAAGAAAGATATGACAATGAAATTACTTAGTGTTATTATCTAAAGATGGGAAAGTCACTGATTTATAGGACAATCAATATCGCACGAGCTAGTGACATAAAGTGAGTTGTAAATATTTTCAAAGATTGGATTATACACACTTTCTTATACACTATATATATATATATATATATATATATATATATATATCTGTGTGTGTGTGTGTGTGTGTGATTGTTCATATAAGAAATATTATAGGAAATTGGAGCAAATTGAGATTAAAAAATAATCAAGAAAAAGTGTTCTAGACCTTCTGTCGTGTAAGATACGTTTTTCTTTATTTTGGTCAAGTGGAATAGGAAGAATAAAAATAAAAAAAATGAAAAAAAAAATGATTGATTTATTGCTTAAAATGTTGAAAATTTGATCGTTTAAAGTTCAATTTTTCGAATGTTTATGGGTTCTTGACAAAGGTCAAGTCCTTTTTCTTATTTCTTTACTTCAATTTTACCATCTTAGTCCAATTTAGGAAAAGGTCTAACACTCAAAAAATTACATGTTTTTAAATGAAATTACACGAGGACTTTATTTTCCAGTTTGATTTTTTGTAATGTGCATAATCAATTGGTTATTGAGTCAACATTCTTAATTAATATTTATTCAAACTTTTTTTTACCATGATTTTGACCTTTTCAAGTATTTTACTTTAAAATATGAAAGATGAATCAAATTTATTGACCTTAAACAATTAAACGGGTTAAAAATTAACAAAAAATCACAAAAGTAATTCTTGCCAGCAATCATACATTGTATTATACCAAATTCGAGTATTGGACCTCATATTTGATCCAAATCGAGGATAGAAAAAATTATTTAGAAGGGCAATACATATTTTAACGAGAATATGTTTTGTTCTAGTGTTAGTTATGTCAATTTTCCAATTTGCAGACTGGCCCGAATCAGCCGAGATTTGATAGCCACAGTTTCATGGGCCGGTCAAGGCTTCACTAACAAAACTTAATTGGGGAAAATTGGTATCTACCCCGCTTTTAATGTGACTTTTCGAGAAATTAGGTATGTTCGGAATATTTTAAAAAATAAATAATGCATATATTTATTAATTAGTTGTATGATTTTCTCTCTCCAAAATAAGTGACCCTATTGCTTAAATTTCTCCATAATTTGGTGACCAACTTGCAACACTGTTGGTTCAAAACAAATATAATTTATTTTTTATAAAAGATAAAATTCTTCAATTTGGGTTAACGATGATTTATATAAAGTCACGACTACTCAAAAATCAAAGTAGGTCGCAATCACTCACAAAAAAAGACTGAATGCATGATTTATATAAAATCACAACAAGTCACTAAAAATATGACAATGAATCAGATAATCATATTCACTCACAAAAGAGGTTGATGCATGATTTAAATAAGGGTTGAATGCATGATTTATATAAAGTCCCAACAATGCAATAAGAATGTCACAACTACTCAAAATAGGTCATAATCTCTCACAAAAAAATATCAATACATGATTATATAAAGTCGCAGCAAAATAGTAAAAAAATTGCAACTACTCATAATAGGTCACAACCACTCACAAAATAGGAGAAGAATTAATTTTGTTCACCATCACGCCAATATACAAATTACAAGAGAGGAAGAGAGAGGACCAAAAAATTGTTGGAATTGCAAAACAAATACACTAAGATGACAGAGTATAATAATAATAATTTTTAAATATTTTAATTAATTAATTTCTAATAGTCTGATTTTTCAATTTAAAAAACTAAAATAAGTTTTGGGCTTAATTTTCGAAAAAGTAAATATCAATTTATTGTTGGAAAATTGGCATAAATGGTCCTTAACCTATAGGGCTGCTGCGTAAATGGTCCCTAACTATCAAATTTTGGTGCACATCTACTTAACCTAGTATTTCTCTGCGCAAATGATCATTTTAAAAAGTTTTCTATCTTTTGGTCGTTAAAAAGTCAAAATTTTTATCACAAAGACTAAAATATCTTTACTTTTAATTAATTAAATAAATAAATAAAAAGATAAATGACGTGATATCCACTTAAGTAAAAAAAAAATTATTACATTGTAGATCCCCAAGCTTTCTACTTCAAAGTTCTTATTTGGTGGAGTTTAAAAGTAATTACATATTTAAATAAGCTTTTCATGAAATTGGGGATTTCATTTCCGGTACTCCCAGGTATAAAGTACGCAATACCCCCTGCGAGCATTTAATTGATGTATTGAATAACTGGATCCACTCTTTAATTAGGACCCAATTGTATGTCAATTACCAAATATTGATTAATTCATCCCAATCATCTCTCTTTCAGTCTAATCGAATCCATATGCAGATTTTTGTCCCCAAACAAAACCCTAATCACTCCCTCATCATACCCAATTTCCTCTGGCTTTCCAAACTTTGGCCGTGAATCTGAGAAATGGCCCAAAGGTAGATTCACAGCCAAAGTTTTGGAGCTTAAGATCGAGATGGAAACTGTCCAAAATGATCATTTGCGCAAGGAAATAATAGGTTAGAGAGTTTTGCGTCAAAATTTGAAGGTTACGAACTGTTACGCCCCAATCCCACTTGGGCTCCATGTGTGCGTGGTCAAAGTCAACCGAGGCTATTTTGTGCCGAGGTGGTTAGTCAACCGAGGCTATTTGTGCCGAGGTGGTTAGTCAACCGAGGCTATTTGTGCCGATGTGGTTAGTCAACCGAGGCTATTTATACCGAGGAGGTTAGACAACCGATGCTGTCAAAGTCCGACCCTGGTTGCGTGCTAAAAAA
Source organism: Forsythia viridissima (assembly GCA_030279155.1). Taxonomy (NCBI): domain Eukaryota; kingdom Viridiplantae; phylum Streptophyta; class Magnoliopsida; order Lamiales; family Oleaceae; genus Forsythia; species Forsythia viridissima. The sequence continues at coordinate 18,392,996 of CM059034.1, forward strand.
ACATTCCCTACCAAACCTGTGATTCAATCTCTGAAAGATTGATGGGACTGCCTGCCAATACGGCTTGTCACAGTCATAGCCCCTTAGTTTGCAGCTGAAAGTGACTTCCTCATTAATGCTAATGACGTAACACCAAAGATGTGACTCAAGAACCCTTCAGATGGAACCACGTGTCGCACATCGAAGGGGATAATTCTTGTAGAATTTGCCTATAAATACTAAGCTTATTTCCACAAGAAATGGATGTTGAAAATATTACTCTCACCACACATATATCAAGTCCTCTATTCTAATTATTCTTCAAGTGTTATAACCACCTGGGAAATCGTTAGTTAGAGGCCCTCAAGCTATTACCTCTCCCATAATGTGTTTCTTTTTATCCTTGGTTACCTACCCACCCGGGCCTAGGCATACCTGCGTGGTTGAATGAACCACGTGGCAGTCCAAGTAAGAGGAGAAATACACGTAGGAAGAGGAGGCGTGGGGTTCCTGTTGGTAGCCATTTTTGGAGGTCAACAGATTGGCGCCGTCTGTGGGAAACGTGACTAAAAGCCTTAGCCTCCTTGGACAAAGGAGCCTTCTTGAAGAAATGACGCTATTCAAGTACTAATTGGGGCTAGCATAGGTCATTTGAAGAAGAGGCTTAAACCTCCTTGGACAAAGGAGCCTTCTTGAAGAAATGACGCTATTCAAGTACTAATTGGGGCTAGCATAGGTCATTTGAAGAAGAGGCTTAAACCTCCTTGGACAAAGGAGCCATCTTGAAGAAATGACGCTATTCAAGTACTAATTGGGGCTAGCATAGGTCATTTGAAGAAGAGGCTTAAACCTCCTTGGACAAATGAGCTTTCTTGAAGAAATGACGTTATTCAAGTACTAATTGGGGCTAGCATAGGTCCTCTGAGAAGAGGCACCGACATATGATTATTCATTAATCAAGTTTCAATTATTTGCTTGTTTGAGGCTCCTAAGAAGAGGCACTTGAAAACGATATATACGAGCTTATTCAACTTGATTAATGGTTTAAATTTCCTAAGGCATAGCTTGTATGTCGTTGGAGCCTAGGTGACACCTCTGAGAAGAGGCACCGACATATGATTATTCATTAATCAAGTTTCAATTATTTGCTTGTTTGAGGCTCCTAAGAAGAGGCACTTGAAAACGATATATACGAGCTTATTCAACTTGATTAATGGTTTAAATTTCCTAAGGCATAGCTTGTATGTCGTTGGAGCCTAGGTGACACCTCTGAGAAGAGGCACCGACATATGATTATTCATTAATCAAGTTTCAATTATTTGCTTGTTTGAGGCTCCTAAGAAGAGGCACTTGAAAACGATATATACGAGCTTATTCAACTTGATTAATGGTTTAAATTTCCTAAGGCATAGCTTGTATGTCGTTGGAGCCTAGGTGACACCTCTGAGAAGAGGCACTGGCATATGATTACTTATAAACCAAGATTCGATTATTTACATGTTTAGACTTCTAAGAAGAGGCACTGGCCTTATAGAAGTGCCACGTCTATCGTTCCATCACTAGATTTGAAAATGCAACACCTGAAAAGAGGCACTAGTACTTAATCAAGTTTGGGGTAAAATCTTCTCGTATGCCTCCCCAAAGAGGTACTCACGGCTTATTGAAAGGGCCTCTACAAACAAGCTCTCTTATTTGGAAGTTAGTTTTTGTAGAAGCGCCATACCCACACAAGGGCCTAGCCTCATTATTAAGGCATGGCACCAGCTGGGAAAAGCATAATATCATGCCTCATCCGATATTGAAAGGGCCTCTACAAACAAGCTCTCTTATTTGGAACTTAGTTTTTGTAGAAGCGCCATACCCACACAAGGGCCTAGCCTCATTATTAAGGCATGGCACCAGCTGGGAAAAGCATAATATCATGCCTCATCCGATATTGAAAGGGCCTCTACAAACAAGCTTTCTTATTTGGAACTTAGTTTTTGTAGAAGCGCCATACCTACACAAGGGCCTAGCCTCTTCATTAAGGTATCTTATGCTACCTAGCTCCTCCCACTTGGGAATAGGCTCTTCTGCATCAAGCTTCTCCATCTTTGGAGACTCGCTTATGCAACCTAGGCTCTTCCGCATGAAGCCTCTCCAACATTGGAGACTCGCTTCTACTACCTAGCCACTCCCACTTGGGAATAGGCTCTTCCGCATGAAGCCTCTCCAACATTGGAGACTCGCTTCTACTATCAAACCTCTTCCACTTGGGAATAGGCTCTTCCGCATCAAGCTTCTCTAACTTTGGAGACTCGCTTATGCAATCAAGCCTTTCTCACTTGGGACTAGGCTCTTCCGCATGAAGCCTCTCCAACATTGGAGACTCGCTTCTACTATCAAGCCTCTTCCACTTGGGAATAGGCTCTTCCGCATCAAGCTTCTCTAACTTTAGAGACTCGCTTATGCAATCAAGCCTCTCCCACTTGGGACTAGGCTTTTCCACATGAAGCCTCTCCAACATTGGAGACTCGCTTCTATTACCTAGTCTCTTCCATTTGGGAATAGGCTCTTCCGCATTAAGCTTCTCCAACTTTGGAGACTCGCTTATGCAATCAAGCCTCTCCCACTTGGGACTAGGCTCTTCCGCATGAAGCCTCTCCAACATTGGAGACTCGCTTCTACTACCTAGCCTCTCCCACTTGAGAATAGGCTCTCCCGCATGAAGCCTCTCCAACATTGGAGACTCGCTTCTACTATCAAGCCTCTTCCACTTGGGAATAGGCTCTTCCGCATGAAGCCTCTCCAACATTGGAGACTCGCTTCCACTATCTAGCCTCTTCCACTTGGGAATAGGCTCTTCCGCATTAAGCTTCTCCAACTTTGGAGACTCGCTTATGCAATCAAGCCTCTCCCACTTGGGACTAGACTCTTCCGCATGAAGTCTCTCCAACATTGGAGACTCGCTTCTACTATCAAACCTCTCCCACTTGGGACTAGGCTCTTCCGCATGAAGCCTCTCCAACATTGGAGACTCGCTTCTACTATCAAGCCTCTCCCACTTGAGACTAGGCTCTTCCGTAGGAAGCCTCTCCAACCTTGGAGACTTCCTTATGCAATCAAGCCTCTCCCACTTGGGACTAGGCTCTTTCGCATGAAGCCTCTCCAACATTGGAGACTCGCTTCTACTACCTAACCTCTTCCACTTGAGAATAGGCTCTTCCGCATTAAGCTTCTCCAACTTTGGAGACTCGCTTATGCAATCAAGCCTCTCCCACTTGGGACTAGGCTCTTCCGCATGAAGCCTCTCCAACATTGGAGACTCGCTTCTACTATCAAGCCTCTCCCACTTAGGACTAGGCTCTTCTGCATAAAGCCTCTCCAACATTGGAGACTCGCTTCTACTATCAAGCCTCTCCCACTTGGGACTAGGCTCTTCCGCAGGAAGCCTCTCCAACCTTGGAGACTCGCTTCTGCAACCTAGCCTCTCCCACTTAGAAATAGGCTCTTCCGCAGCAAGCCTCTCCAAAACAACAGAGATCGCTTATCACAACCTCTACGCTTCAAATTTCTCACACACTCCAAGCTCCGCACCTCACATAAATGAGAGTTCCTGACCTTGTGGGACTAAATCCCCCAATTACGAATCTGCCACTTTTCGAACGCTACCAAGTCCAGCACCCTTCATAAATGATAGAGGTCCTGAACTTGGGGGACTATTGTTACGCCCCAATCCCACTTGGGCTCCATGTGTGCGTGGTCAAAGTCAACCGAGGCTATTTTGTGCCGAGGTGGTTAGTCAACCGAGGCTATTTGTGCCGAGGAGGTTAGACAACCGAGGCTATTTGTGCCGAGGTGGTTAGTCAACCGAGGCTATTTGTGTCGAGGTGGTTAGTCAACCGAGGCTATTTATACCGAGGAGGTTAGACAACCGATGCTGTCAAAGTCCGACCCTGGTTGCGTGCTAAAAAAGCATTCCCTACCAAACCTGTGATTCAATCTCTGAAAGATTGATGGGACTGCCTGCCAATACGGCTTGTCACAGTCATAGCCCCTTAGTTTGCAGCTGAAAGTGACTTCCTCATTAATGCTAATGACGTGACACCAAAGATGTGACTCAAGAACCCTTCAGATGGAACCACGTGTCGCACATCGAAGGGGATAATTCTTGTAGAATTTGCCTATAAATACTAAGCTTATTTCCACAAGAAATGGATGTTGAAAATATTACTCTCACCACACATATATCAAGTCCTCTATTCTAATTATTCTTCAAGTGTTATAATCACCTGGGAAATCGTTAGTTAGAGGCCCTCAAGCTATTACCTCTCCCATAATGTGTTTCTTTTTATCCTTGGTTACCTACCCACCCGGGCCTAGGCATACCTGCGTGGTTGAATGAACCACGTGGCAGTCCAAGTAAGAGGAGAAATACACGTAGGAAGAGGAGGCGTGGGGTTCTTGTTGGTAGCCATTTTTGGAGGTCAACACGAACCATTTGTGCGGCAACCCTATACATTAACAACTATCTGTGCCAATTTTTCTTCAAAAATAAAGAAGTAACTTTTAAACCTAATTAACCAAACATACTAATATGTAGAAGATGGCACAAATGCATTATTGCCCGCAAACGGATCGACCTGACCTATTCCGTCTCACATTCAAAGAAAATTAAATTTCCAAGAGGCATACTAGATTTGGTAAGTTGAGTGTTTGAATATGGAATCCCACAAAGCAACACTCCATATGCTACCAACACAGTAAGTCATCAAGATATGGCAGACTTTGTTTCATTATTCATTATGCTTTGACATTTTTTGAGTCAAGGATAAGTGACTATGTACAGATCAGGATGAATAAATGAATACAGTAAGTTAGCTAAAACATCAAATGGAGCTACAGAAGAAGAATAAATGAGCAGAGCGAGGATATTGTATTTTAAATGAACAACACTACCTAGTATTAAATAGGTGGGTTTCACTCCTGAACTACTCTCTCTCTCTCTCTACTTGTATAATGAATCTTGAATGTCTTGTAATCTATATGCATGCAAGTATATATATATCTTGAAGAGTGTGGAAGTAATTAGGTGTGTAGGGCTCTATTGAAACACAATTGTTAGTCGGAGTTTGAAGAAAAAAGCACAAGAGATGAATATGGAGGGACACACCACAATTTCTGTAAGTATATCTGTATTTGAGCTGAATCCCTTGGAGGCACCAAACAGTGTAGTTTTATAGACTTCATGTTCGAATTCTTTAACAGACTTCAATATGTTCGTCTGGGAATGGTGCTGCTTCTGTAGATGACATTGTCATTGTGGCGTGAGTTATCCCGTTCTTTACAACAATTAGTTTGAATCCTGTAAATTTTATGTCCATCCATTAATTGCCATTTACGTCTAACAGTGCCTGTCGAACTCCTATTTGCAAAGCTAAACGGGGAGGTTTCAAGGATACTTTTCCTGATGAGTTACTTGCGCCCGTTTTAAAGGTTAGTCACACTTTGCAAGCATTGATCACATCACAAGGGCCCTTTTTACTTTTGAATCTTTTAGTTTCCTAAACTGACTTTGAGAGACAAGAACAGCTCTTTAGTGTATAAACAATTTGTTGTGTTTTAGTCACAATTCATAATATTTGTAAATCTGCAAGCATCAAGTAACCGAAAAATAAGAAAGAACATCAGAAATTGGTAATCCAGTTCAGTCAATAATAGACCTACTTTTGGGGACTGCAGCCTAGGCACAAAAGATCCAGTATAACCAAGAAGATAATAATCAGTGTTACACCAGTGTTTAGGCCATGTTTGGAATCGAAAAAATGAAGCTGAAATTATTTGACCAACAACTTTAAGGGCATGTTCGGTAACCATTTATTGTCTACAATTTTTGACTTTTCAAGCTTTTTACACCACAAAAAAGTTTGAAAAGTCAATAAAGTAACAAAAAAATCTATTTTTTCCCCAAAAAAAACTACACCAAACATACCCAAAATATTAAATATTTCAAAGAATTCTCAACTTTGAATTAAATAAAGGCTCCCATTGACAATTTTCATGCAATTGTTGTAATGCAATCACATTGACAAAAATGCCCCCATTTATGAAGAACACATGGAAATGTGGGAAGAAACTTGCAGGCATAGTTATAAAACAGAGCAATGCTATTTGCCGGTTCGACCGGTGACCCAGTGACCCGGGCACAAGAAATTCGATTACTTCATTTAACCAAACGAGGACACAATCCGAAAAAAATCGAATAAACCCAGAAAAAACCGTACAACCTGGTGACCCGGGTTTTAGTGGTAAACCCGTGTTTCTTTCTATTTTTTTTTTTTATTTATGTAAAAATTAAAAAACATTCAGATTCAACTATTTGTCTTCCAGTGACTACTATAAATCTAAAATCTTATTATCTTCTGCACAATTATTCAACCAAGAACCATAGTAAATACTTTCATAATTTAATAAGCAATTTGCATCAACTCTTTTTCTTTTTTTCAGCTTTTTTTCTTATTTTTTTTTTCTTTTTTCTTCACAATTAATATGTTCTTACATGTGATTTCATCTCAACTTTAGATTGTCAAAGGCACACTTATTGAATTTTTTATAATTGTTTTAAGTATTGAAATCGTGTTTCATTCAAACTTGTTGCTTATAAATTGTTTTGATAATTTTTGTATTGACCATATAACTCAATTTGATAACTTTTTATAATTGTTTTAATAATTCTTGTTATGAAAAGTTTGTTGTCTTTACTATTTTACAAAAAAAAAAATTGTTTATTTTTGTATTATAAGTTAAAAATAATTAAGGGTGTAAACATAGGAATTGACCCGCCGGTTCAACCGTTAACCTGGTGTTAAACCGGTGACCCATTAACCCGCTGCCAAGTCTGGGTCATTCTCCGGTCCGGGTTTTATAACTATACTTGCAGGGATAGGAATGTAAATTGAGAGAGACAGTGATTAATTGCCAACTACTGTTTCATATTCAGCTTTAAGAAATAGTGGGACCCTTTGATATAAATATGAAGTGCATAGTCAAATTCTTTTTAGCAAAATCTATATCCAAGTGATTCTAGACAAGTTTTTAATCGTATGAGATCCAACACTTCAACATAAAAAGAACATTTCTAATCTATAGCAACACAGGATATTCAAAATGACTTGAATCCCACTTTGATAGCTTGAATACAATAAACTATTTTAATCAAATAAGCTGGTTTATAAACTCTAGCAAACGGTTCTTTATAACTCTTTCTCGAAGTTTATCATAAATTGATTTTCCCCGTCATTCCACTCACGAGTTTTTATCTATTCCTCTCGCATATATATAGAGCTTCCAGTTTGTTCTCTTAAATTTACCATAATTTCTGAACTTTATTCAGTCATATGTTGTCTTCTCCCGATTGCAGGCGTTGATAGAGAAAACAGAGTTGAATCCAGCCGAGGTGGGAGATATAGTTGTGGGAACAGTTTTAGCTCCGGGTTCACAGAGAGCAATTGAATGCAGGATGGCTGCATTGTGTGCTGGTTTTCCTGGTAATCCTTTCTTTCTTTCCTTCTCTCCCCCCACCCCGCCTCAACCATTCAAATAGACTATCAGTGAAAAATAATTGATTTGTATTACAGCTTCAAGTACAAGTTAATTTATAGAAATCAACTATGAAATATTTTCTCAAGACAATTAATTTCCCCACTTCAGATGTTGTACCCATTAGGACAGTCAACAGGCAATGTTCATCTGGGCTCCAGGCTGTTGCTGATGTAGCTGCCTCCATAAAAGCAGGGTTCTATGAAATTGGTAAATGGAGAGTTTCTTACTTAAATGACTCTTCTGCCTTCACTTCATTTCTTTTTCTTTACATACAGGCATTGGGGCTGGATTGGAGTCCATGACAGTTGATCAGATCGAAAGGATTCAAAAAGTTCGTCCCAGAGTACGTTGAAAGATTGAATGCTTTGTTCTTTTTGCACAAGCCATTATTTCCATGCGGAGGTGTCTTCAGCCGGATATATACTGTTAGCAGGTGGAAAGTTTTGCTCAAGCTCGAGACTGTCTGCTTCCGATGGGCATCACTTCTGAAAATGTTGCTGAACGTTATGGAGTGATCCGACAAGAGCAAGACCAAGCTGCTGTGAGTGTACTTCTTCATTAATGTTGAACGACCTCATATAAAATCTTAAGCTATTAAATGAGGTAGTTCAACATGATATCGCATCAGGCAAAAGTGTTAAGTCTCACATTTGAACTTAAATTTATGACGTATGTCTACTCTAGTATCATATTGAACCACCTCGTCTAAAAGCTTAAGATTTTAGATGGGTGGTTCAATAAATAAACATCTGTCAACTTAGAAACCTGAAGGAATTAGCAAGAGTTGTGACCCCTCAGAATTGCATCAATAGGTCACATCCCATAAGCGTGCAGCTGCAGCTACTGCATCTGGAAAATTCAAAGACGAAATCATTCCAGTTTCTACAAAGGTAGACAAACCGGATTTCTATCGAATGCATTATGGTTGATGTAAATCATTTTATGATTTCTAATGAAGATTCTACTTAAAAGATTGTGAACCCTGAAAGTGGAGAGGAGAAGCTTGTTACGATTTCTGTTGATGATGGCATTCGTCCTAACACAAATATGACAGATCTGGCAAAGTTGAAGCCAGCATTCAAGAATAATGGTACCACAACTGCAGGTAATAATAATATAGTTCATGTTATACAAATTATTTGGTTGATCAATCTTTGATCATTATATTGATATATTGCAACTTGCAACAAATTTCAACTAAATTGTAACACGTGATATCAGGGAATGCTAGTCAGGTAAGTGATGGTGCTGCAGCAGTGCTTCTCATGAAGAGAAGTTTGGCTATGAAGAAAGGACTTCCAATTCTTGGCATATTCAGGTGAAACATGCTGAAATTTGTTATCCATTAAGTCTTAATCCTTGTTTACTAGAGCATTAAAAGAAGCAAAACACATTGTTTTATAGCGATTTGCCCTCAATGCGACAGCTACATAGTTTCCACCATAATGGAGAAGAATATTACAATAGTAATTTCAATCTTCTCAATCTGTATCTCACCAAAACAGGGTCTGTAAAAAGTTCTCCACATATATAGTAATATTACGGCTATCTAATACATGTATATTAATCTCTAATATACCCTCGAAATACACCAAATAAGATTTGGCCTAATATGAAGGTCGATTTGCGGTCGCAGGGAAAGGTGTACAATTCGATTAGGCTCTACACAAGTCAACAAATCTTAAACCTAGTTAAAATTGCCTGGATTAGTTTCAAACTGGATGAGCTATAGGTTGAGTCTTTGATTTTATGAGGACAGATGATTCTGAGGACATAATTAGGAACATAAATATTTGTTGTTTGAGTAGCATACATGCCTTAAAATATCTCTTGGAAGAACAAGAAAGAAAATCTGATTTTTACACAATAGTTCAAGCGTGCAGTGTCATTTCGAAAAACGATCTCTCGCTTCTCGTGCAGGAGTTTTGCTGCCGTAGGGGTGGATCCTGCTGTTATGGGAATCGGCCCAGCCGTTGCAATTCCGGCTGCAGTGAAGTCTGCTGGTCTTGAACTTAGTGATATTGACTTGTTTGAGATAAATGAGGTGCTTGGTTAGCTAAATAGTGATGCCTATTAGTGTAATTCTTTTATGTATGAACAAAAATTGGAGCCGTGCAATTCTTTTTCGTAAATTGCAGGCATTTGCTTCCCAGTTTGTGTATTGCAGTAAACATTTAGACCTCGATCCTGAGAAAGTTAATGTTAACGGAGGAGCAATGGCTCTTGGGCATCCGTTGGGAGCTACGGGTAATCTAGATTCTCGTACGGGAAGACTGTTATGAAATCACATTGAGTTGAGATTCTTTCTTCTGTTTCAGGAGCCCGTTGTGTTGCAACTCTACTCCATGAGATGAAGCGTCGTGGCAAGGATTGTCGTTTTGGTGTGATATCCATGTGCATAGGTCTGTAGTTACTTTACACAACTCAAGACACTACTCAGTATTTTCTTAGGTGATATGTTGAAAATTGGTATACATGTTGGATTGTAGGTTCAGGCATGGGGGCTGCTGCTGTTTTCGAAAGAGGGGATTCGACAGATTATCTGTGCAATGCAAGGATGGTGAGCAGCAACAGTCTATTTTCGAAGGATACCAATTAGGCACGGTTACTTATAGTTCATGTTTGGTACGGGACAAAACTGCACACGATAGCTCTTTTTCTTCTTTAATAATGTCTAGTGCCATCATTCACATTACTACGTTCAAGTTTTGCTGTGAAATTGGAAGCTGGTTTTGCATACAAAATAAGGTGAATTTTTAATGTTAAGCCAATGTAACATCACATATATGATTTTGCAGTTCTTTTTATGAAATGGGTAATTCTGTATTTGATCTGGAGTGTGTCCGGACTCCGGATCCTTGTTTTAATAGGAAACAAATTTAAGAGTTACTCCAAATTATTTCAAAAATAAAATTACAATTTGAATAATACTATTTATCACTACCGGTGATGATCACCACACTGTGTATTAATAGAGTCCCTGCAATTGATTGTCACCCGACACAAAGATTGGTGTCATCACCAATGCCCATTTAGGAATAATTTTACCATATACTATAAAAAAAAAAATTCAAAAAATACTATTTCACTTTTATTTTATTCTAAATATATTGTTTTTATTTTTTGTAACATTGTTACATTTATTACGTTTGTTACATTTTTTACAAAAATTGTGTGTTAAATTTGTTAAATTTATTACATTTGGAATTTAAAATGTTGAAAAATAATTGAAATTTTATATGAAATAAAATATGTGACAAAATTATCACTAAAAGTTATTTACACGTCAACACATGTATTAAATACCTTCAAATTACAAAAAGGAGAGAAATTTTCTTACTTCGCTTATGTTTGGTAGTGCTGTAATTATTTTTTAAATATTTATATTATAAGTTGTGGGTAAATGTCTGGATAAAAATGAGATGTAAGTTATGGATCTTATGAAATGTGTGGATAAAAATATATTTGACCAATTTGACCAACTAAAATTATAATTTAAACAATGACAAACATGTACGAACATAAACAAATCTTTACCCTAATTGAGAGCAGACCTAAACATCAAACATAATAGGAGAGAATCTTAATCAAGTAAACATCTTGAAATTAATTGGGAGAAATTTCTTGAAATACCCAAATGCTTATGTATTTTTGTTTGGGTTAATTTTACCAATGGTCCCTGAAGTTACTTTCAAATTACAAAATAGTCACTGAAGTTTAAAAGTTTTAGTGGTGGTAACTGAAGTTAGAAATCCTTTCACTAATGGTCACTCCATTAAATATTTAATTTAAAATGATGATGTGGCATGATGATGTGGTATTTATTTATTGCATAGTAGTCCATATACTTTATATAATATTCACTTTAGTCCCTATATTTCAATTAAGTCCTTCAAAAATTATATCTTAGGTCCTTAATCTTTTACATATTTACACTTTGGTCCCTAAATTTTTAATTATCTTTCAGTTAAATCCTCCAAAAATTACATCTTAGGTCCTTCAAATTTTTACGTCTTTACACTTTGGTCCCCAATTTTTTAATTATTTTTCAGTTAAATCTTCTAAAAAAGTGCATCTTAGGTCTTTCAACTTTATACATCTTCAAACTTTGGTCCCCCCAAACTTTAATTTTGGCGATTTCATAGAGATTTTAATTTTCTTCTTATTTATAATATCTTGTATGTGGTTATTGGTTTTTATTTTGACATGGCTATTGGTTTATCAATAGAAGTTACAGGTAAGTTAGCAAGTTTGAGATATCTATTGAATTATAATCTTTAATTGGAACTTTTTTGGCTAAGTATTTAAACATATTTGACAATAAAAAAGTTAATTATTTTCATGCTTAGCCAAACATGGAGCAAACAATAATTACCAGAATTACAGAATTTTCTGAATTTTTTTTTTTTCAAATTATTCAGTAAATACTTATGAATTTGGGATTTTGGAGGTTTTTGCTTGCTTTTGCATGGACATGAGAATTCTCCAATTTTTGTTTCCAATTATTTAGTAAAGGAATAGGCAATTATTATTTAATTTCAGAGATTTTTTAGCATTATTTTGAACTGTTAGCTATTTTTTATTTTTCTTTTTTGATATTTGTTCCATGTTGTGCCACTTTTTAATTAACTAGTCACATGTCAAGTCACTTTCTAATTTGAATTTTTCTAATACAACATATTTGACTAAGCTTACATATATTTAGCTGTTACTTTTATTTTGTTGTTGTATTAGATGTTAATGAAAGTTATGCATTTTAAGAAGTGACATGTTTTGTCACTTTTTAATTAAAAGGTCACGTACAATGTAATTTGATTTTTTAAAATAGAACATCTCTGAATAAGGTTAAAATGTGATTATAAGAAGAAAAAAAAATTAGCTAAAACTGCCTTTTATAGTTTATATCAAATTAGATTTATTATCAAAAGTAGAGTTATTCTCAACCAATAAATATAAGCTTCATCGACACACAAGTCAACATAATTGACTTATATAAGTAAATGATTTTCCAATAATCAAATATGTGTTCTGATGTAGTACATGGTAATACCATAAGTGCATTGCGTATCCGGGTTTGATTCCCCCCCGGCAGAAATCCATTTTGCTCCCAAAATTTCCCAATTCTTCTTAGGGTGTGTTTGATAGCTTTCCATGGAAAATGAAAATATTTTTCATGTAAGTTGGAAAAGAAATTCTACTAAATGGGTGAGAAAAAATTTTCCAAGGAAGTGGCCAAATGTGTGCTTTAGACAATTGTACCTTGAAAATCTTTTCTATTTTCCATGTGCCAATCAAACACAAAAGTGGGAAAATAAAACACATTGATTTGACAAGATTTTCCATGGAAGTGACATTTTCCATAGAAAATTTGTGAATCAAACACACCCTTACTAAACCTAAATTTTACTTTCTTAAATATATTTACATATATTAATTTTTTATTACAAAAAGAAAAGAAAAACATAAAATTAAATTAACTAAAACTGTTTTTTATAGTTGGAGATCGTTCCATATACCAATGTATTTGACAAATAATCACGACCTTTAATTTTAACTAATCTAACGGTCTACATGTATTAAAATATTTATTGTGATGTGTTTAGATGTGTGTATAAGAATTTTAAAGGCTCTAATAGAAATATATATCGTTAGATTAACTTAAATTAAAGGTCGCAATTATTTGTCAAATTCATAAATAGGAGGAACAATCAACCCTTTATAATTTATATCAAATATCAGTAGAATTATTGTCAACAAATAAATATAAGCTCGTGCGAGTCAACATAATTGATATATATAAGTAAATGATTTGTCAATATTTAAATAAGTATTCCACTGTAGTACATTGTAATACCAGAAAATACATTGCGGTTCGATTCGTAGAAGCGGAAATCTATTTTGCTTCCAAAATTTTCCTATTCTTCTTACCAAGCCTAAATTTTAATTTCTTAAATATATTTACATATATTACTTTTTTTTACAGAAATAAAAGAAGAAACATAAAATTAAATTAACTAAAATTGTCTTGTATAGTTGAAAACCGTTCCATATACCAATGTATTTGACAAATAATCATTATTCTTAATTTTAACTAATCAAACAGTCCAGATATATTAAAAATCTTTATTGGAATGTATTTGGATGTGGAGTATAAGGATTTTAAAGGTTCTAATAATCTAGATCGTTAGATTAAGTTAAATTAAAGGCCGTGATTATCTGTCAAATTCATTGGTAGGAAGAATGATCCCATTTATTGTTTATATTTATTCTTAACAAATAAATTTCAAATATCAGTAGAGTTATCATCAACAAATAAATACAACGTAATTGATATATATAAGTAAATGATGTTCCACAATTTAAATATGTATTCTATTGTAGCACATGGTAATACCATAAAATACACTGCGTATCTGGGTTCGATTCTTGTTGGTGGAAATCTATTTTGCTTCTAAAATTTCTCAATTCTTCCTACTAAGCCTAAATTTTACTTTTTAAAATATATTTACATATATTACTCTTTATTACAGAAATAAAAGAAAAAACATAAAATTAAATTAACTCAAACGGTTTTTAATAGTTGGAGACCGTTCCATATACCAATATATTTGACAAACAATCACGACTCTTAATTTCAACTAATCTAACAGTCTATATGTATTAAAATCTTTATTTGGATGTGTTTGGATATGATTATAAGGATTTTAAAGGTTAATACATCCTGACTATTAGATTAACTTAAATTAAATTCCGTGATTATTTGTCAAATTATTTGGTAGGAAGAACAATCTCCTTTATTGTTTATATCAAATATCAGTAGAGTTATTCTCAACAAATAAATACAACATAATTGAGATATATAAGTAAATGATTTTCCAATATATATATATATATATATATATATATATATATATATATATATATATATATATATATATTCTGCTCTAGTACATGGTAATATCCTAAAATACATTGCGTATCTGGGTTCGATTCCCGGCGACTGAAATCTATTTTGCTTTGAAATTTTTCCAATTCTTCTTACTAACCATATGTTTGTGATTGTTTATATTATAATTTCAGTTAGTTAAAATGATCAAACATACTTTTTATTCACACATTTTATATAACCGACAACTTATAACTCACTTTTTATTCAAATATTCACTAACTTATAATATAAGCACTTAAAAAATATTTTCAGCACTACCAATACAATTGTAAGCCTAAATTCTACATTTTAAAATATATTTACATATATTACTTTTTTTATTACAGAAAAAAGAAGAAACATAAAATTAGATTAACTCAAACCGTCTTTTATAGTTGGAGACTCTTCCGTATACAAATATATTTAACAAATAATCATGACTTAATTTTAACTAATCAAACAGTCCAGACGTATTAAAACCTTTATTGGAATGTGTTTGGATATGGAGTATAAGGATTTTAAAGATTCTAATAATCTAGATCGTTAGATTAAGTTAAATTAAAGACCGTGATTATTTGTCAAATTCATTGGTAGGAAAAACGATCCCATTTATTGTTTATATTTATTCTCAACAAATAAACGTTAAACATCAGTAGAGTTATCATCAACAAATAAATACAACATAATTGATATATATAAGTAAATGATGTTTCAAGATTTAAATATGTAATTCTGCTATAGTACATGGTAATACCATAAAATACACTGCGTATCTGGGTTCAATTCCTGGCAGCGGAAATCCATTTTGCTTCAAAAATTTCTCAAATTTTCTTATTAAGCCTAAATTTTAATTTTTTTTAAATATATTTACATGTATTACTTTTTTATTAAATTAAAAGAAGAAATAAAAGAAGAAACATAAAATTAAATTAACTCTAACCGTCTTTTATGGTTGGAGACTATTCTATAAATCAATGTATTTGACTAATAATCATGACTCTTAATTTCACCAAATCTAACGATCTAGATGTATTAAAACATTTATTTGGATGTGTTTGGATATGGGCATAAGGATTTTAAAGGTTCTATTACATCTAGACCGTCAAATTAACTTAAATTAAAGTCCGTGATTATTTTTCAAATTCATTGGTAGGAAAAACAATCCCCTTTATTGTTTATATCAAATATCAGCAGAGTTATTCCCAACAAATAAATACAACATAATTGATATATATATATATATATATATATATATATATATATTATAAGTAAATGATTTTCCAATATTTAAACATGTATTCCGCTGTAGTACATGGTAATACCATAAAATACATTGCGTATCCGGGTTCGATTCCCGGCGGCCCAAATCTATTTTGCTTCGAAAATTTCCCAATTCTACTTACTAAGCTTAAATTTTACATTCTTAAATATATTTACATATATTAGAAACCGTTCTATATACCAATATATTTGACAACTAATTATTACCCTTAGTTTAAACTAATCAAACAATCTAGATGTATTAAAACTTTTATTGGGATTTGTAAGGATGTGGAGTATAAGGATTTTAAAGGTTCTAATAATCTAGATCGTTAGATTAAGTTAAATTAAAGGCCGTGATTATTTGTCAAATTCATTGGTAGGAAGAACAATCTCATTATTGTTTATATTCATTCTCAACAAATAAATGTCAAATATCAGTAGAGTTAGTCTCAACAAATAAATACAACATAATTGATATATATATAAGTAAATGATGTTCCGAGATTTAAATATGTATTTCGTTGTAGTACATGGTAATACCATAAAATACACTGTGTATCCGGGTTCGATTCCCGGCGGCGGAAATCCATTTTGCTTCGTAAATTTCTTAATTCTTCTTACTAAGCCTAAATTTTACTTTTTTATTACAGAAAAAAAAAAGAAGAAGAAACAAAAAATTAAATTAACTCAAACATTGTTTTATAGTTGGAGACCGTTAAATATACCAATATATTTAACAAATATTCACGACTCTTAATTTTAACTAATCTAAATAGTCTAGATCAATTAAAATATTTATTGGGTTGTGGGTATAAGGATTTTATAGGTTGTAATAGATCTAGAACGTTAGATTAACTTAAATTAAAATCCGTAATTATTTGTCAAATTCATTGATTGAAACAACAATTCCCTATATTGTTTATATCAAATATCAGTAGAGTTATTCTCAACAAATAAATACAACATAATTCACATATATAAGTAAATGATTTTCCATTATTTAAACATGAATTCCGCTATAGTACATGGTAATACTATAAAATACATTGCGTATCCAGTTCGATCCCCGACGGCTAAAATCTATTTTGCTTCGAAAATTTCCCAATTCTTCTTACTAAGCCTAAATTTTACATTCTTAAATATATTTACATATATTACTTTTTTAATACAGAAAAAAAGAAGAAACATAAAATTAAATTAACTCAAACGGCCTTTTATAGTTGGAGATCGTTCCATATACTAATGTATTTGACAAACAATCACGACTCTTAATTTCAACTAATCTAACGGTCTATATGTATTAAAATCTTTATTTGGATGTGTTTGGATTTGAGTATAAAGATTTTAAAGATTCTAATACATCCAGACTATTAGATTAACTTAAATTAAAGTCCGTAATTATTTGTCAAATCCATTGGTAGGAAGAACAATCCCCTTTATTGTTTATATCAAATGTCAGTAGAGTTATTCTCAACAAATAAATTCAACATAATTGATATATATAAGTAAATGATTTTCCAATATTTAAACATGTATTCCGCTATAGTACATGGTAATACCATAAAATACATTGCGTATCCGGGTTCGATTCCCGGTGGCGGAAATATATTTTGCTTCGAAAATTTCTCAATTCTTCTTACTAAGCCTAAATTTTACTTTCTTAAATATATTTACATATATAAATTTTTTATTACCGAAAAAAAGAAGAAACATAAAATTAAATTAACTAAAACTGTCTTTTATAGTTGGAGACCGTTCCATATACCAATGTATTTGACAAATAATCATGACTCTTAATTTCAACTAATCAAATAGTCCAGATGTATTAAAATCTTTATTGGAATCTGTTTGAATGTGGAGTATAAGAATTTTAAATATTCTAATAATTTAGATCGTTAGATTAAGTTAAATAAAAGGCTGTTGATTATTTGTCAAATTCATTGGTATGAAGAACGAGCCCATTTATTGTTTATATTTATTCTCAACAAATAAATGTCAAATACCAGTAGAGTTATCATCAACAAATATATACAACGTAATTGATATATATAAATAAATGTTCCAAAATTTAAATATGTAATTTGATGTAGTACATGGTAATACAACAAAATACAATGCGTATACGGGTTCGATTCCCTTCGGTGGAAATCCATTTTGCTTCAAAAATTTCTCAATTCTTCTTACTAAGCCTAAATTTTAATTTTTAAAATATATTTACATATATTACTTTTTTAATTAATGAAATAAAAGAAGAAACATAAAATTAAATTAACTCAAACGGTCTTTTATATTTTGAGATCGTTCCATGTACCAATATATTTGACAAACAATCACGACTCTAAATTTCAACTAATCTAACGGTCTAAATATATTAAAATATTTATTTGGATGTTTTTGGATATGGGTATAAGGATTTTAAATGTTCTAATACATTCAGACTATTAGATTAACTTAAATTAAGGTCCGTGATTATTTGTCAAATTCATTGATAGGATGAATAATTCCCATTATTGTTTATATCAAATATAAGTAGAGTTATTCTCAACAAATAAATACATCATAATTGGCATATATAAGTAAATGATTTTGCAATATTTAAACATGTATTCCGCTGTAGTACATGGTAATACCATAAAATACATTGCGTATCCGGGTTCGATTCCCGGCGGCGGAAATCTATTTTGCTTCGAAAATTTTCCAATTCTTCTTACTAAGCCTAAATTTTACGTTCTTAAATATATTTACAAATATTACTTTTTATTACAGAAAAAACAAAGAAAAATTAAATTAACTAAAAAGGACTTTTATAGTTGGAGACCGTTCCATATACTAATGTATTTGACAAACAATCACGACTATTAATTTCAACTAATCTAACGGTCTATATGTATTAAAATTTTTATTTGGATGTGTTTGGATTTGGGTATAAGGATTTTAAAGGTTCTAATACATCCAAACTATTAGATTAACTTAAAATAAAGTCCGTAATTATATGTCAAATTCATTGGTAGGAAGAACAATCCTCTTTATTGTTTATATCAAATATCAGTAGAGTTATTCTCAACAAATAAATTCATCATAATTGATATATACAAGTAAATAATTTTTCAATATTTAAACATGTATTCCGCTGTAGTACATGGTAATACCATAAAATACATTGCGTATCTGGGTTCGATTCCTGGCAGTCAAAATCTATTTTGCTTTGAAAATTTCCCAATTCTTCTTACTAAGCCTAAATTTGACATTCTTAAATATATTTACATATATAACTTTTTTATTATTAAAAAAAAGAAGAAACATAAAATTAAATTAACTAAAACCGTGTTTTATAGTTGGAGACCATTCTATATACCAATGTATTTGACAAATAATTATGACTCTTAATTTCAACTAATCAAAAAATTCAGATGTATTAAAATCTTTATTGGAATCTGTTTGAATGTGGAGTATAAGGATTTTAATTATTCTAATAATCTAGATTGTTAGATTAAGTTAAATAAAAGGTCGTCATTATTTGTCAAATTCATTGGTATGAAAAACGAGCCCATTTATTGTTTATATTTAGTCTCAACAAATAAATGTCAAATACCAGTAGAGTTATCCTGAACAAATAAATTCAACGTAATTGATATATATAAGTATTAAATATATAATCTGCTGTAGTACATGGTAATACAATAAAATACAATGCGTATACGGGTTCGATTCCTGTCGGTGGAAATCCATTTTGCTTCGAAAATTTCTCAATTATTCTTACTAAGCCTAAATTTTAATTTTTAAAATATATTTACATATATTACTTTTTAATTAAGGAAATAAAAGAAGAAACATAAAATTAAATTAACTCAAACGGTCTTTTATATTTGGAGACCGTTCCATATACCAATGTATTTGACAAACAATCACGACTCTTAATTTCAACTAATCTAACGGTTTAAATATATGAAAATATTTATTTGGATGTGTTTGGGTATGGGTATAAGGATTTTAAATGTTCTAACACATCCAGACTATTAGATTAATTTAAATTAAGGTCCGTGATTATTTGTCAAATTCATTGATAGGATGAACAATCCCCTTTATTTTTTATATCAAATATAAGTAAAGTTATTCTCAACAAATAAATACAACATAATTGATATATATAAGTAAATGATTTTGCAATACTTAAACATGTATTCCGCTGTAGTACATGGTAATACCATAAAGTACATTACGTATCCGGGTTCGATTCCCGGCGGCGAAAATCTATTTTGCTTCGAAAATTTTCCAATTCTTCTTACTAAGCCTAAATTTTACATTCTCAAATATATTTACATATATTACTTTTTTATTACAGAAAAAATGAAGAAACATAAAATTGTATTAACTCAAACGGTCTTTTATAGTTGGAGACCGTTCCATATACTAATGTATTTGACAAACAATCAAGACTCTTAGAGCATCTCCAATGTAATAATGTCAAGGCACAATGTCTAGTACTTTTTTTTGACAAATAGATAAAAATTGCTTATGTGGCATAATTAATGCTAGAAAATGTCTAACACAATGACTAATTCCAGGACAATGTCCACCATTAATTTAAAAATCTTTATCCAATCAACACATTTCTCTCTCTTTCTTTTTTCTAAAAAGCTAATAATAATTTACCACATTTGCACAATAAACATTGTTGCATTGGAGAAATTTTTTGATATAATGTCAATGTCTTTTACCACATATACATATTAGACATTGTTGCATTGGAGATGCTCTTAATTTCAACTAATCAAACGGTCTATATGTGTTAAAATCTTTATTTGGATGTGTTTGGATATAGGTACAAGGATTTTAAAGGTTCTAATACATCCAGACTATTAGATTAACTTAAATTAAAGTCCGTAATTATTTGTCAAATTCATTGATAGGAAGAACAATTCCCTTTATTGTTTATGTCAAATATCACTAGAGTTATTCTCAACAAATAAATACATTATAATTGATATATATAAGTAAATGATTTTTCAATATTTAAACATGTATTCCGCTGTAGTACATGATAATACCATAAAATACATTGCGTATCCAGCTTCGATTCCCCGCGGCGAAAATCTATTTTGCTTCGAAAATTTCCCAATTCTTCCTACTAAGCCTAAATTTTACATTCTTAAATATATTTACATATATTAATTTTTTATTACAGAAAAAAAGAAGAAACGTAAAATTAAATTAACTAAAACCGTCTTTTATAGTTGTTGACCGTTCCATATACCAATGTATTTGACAAATAATCATTACCTTTAGTTTAAACTAATCAAACAGTCTAGATGTATTAAAACTTTTATTGAGATATATTAGGACGTGAAGTATAAGGATTTTAAAAGTTCTAATAATCTAGATTGTTAGATTAAGTTAAATTAAATGCCGTGATTATTTGTCAAATTCATTGGTAGGAAGAACGATCTCATTTATTGTTTATATTTATTCTCAACAAATAAATGTCAAATATCAGTAGAGTTATCCTCAACAAATAAATACAACATAATTGATATATATAAGTAAATGATGTTCCAAGATTTAAATATTTATTCCGCTATAGTACATGGTAATACCATAAAAATACATTGCGTATTTGGATTCAATTCCCCGGCTGCGGGAATCCATTTTGCTTCGAAAATTTCTCAATTCATCTTACTATGCCTAAATTTTGCTTTTTTAAATATATTTACATATATTACTTTTTTATTACATGAATAAAAGAAGAAACATAAAATTAAATTAACTCAAACCATCTTTTATAGTTGAATACCATTCCATATACCAATATATTTGACAAATAATCACGACTTTTAATATCAACTAATCTAAATGGTCTAGAACTATTAAAATATTTATTGGGATGTGGGTATAAGGATTTTATAGGTTCTAATAGATCTATACAGTTAGATTAACTTAAATTAAAGGTCGTGATTTTTTGTCAATTTCATTGGTAGGAGGAACGATCTTCATCGTTCCATGTACTACTGTATTTGACAAATAACCACAACCCTTAATTTCAACTAATCTAATAGTCTAAATGTATTAAAACCTTTATTGAAATGTATTAGGATGTGGGTATAAAGATTTTAAAGATTCTAATAGATCTAGATCGTCAGATTAACTTAAATTAAAGACCGTGATGATCTTGACAAATTCATTCGTAGGAGGAACGCTCTCCTAAACTATAAAGTAGATTGTTTCTCCTACCGATGAATTTGACAAATAATTACGACCTTTAATTTAAGTTAATCTAACGGTCTTGATTTGTTAGAATTTTTGAAATTCTTATACTCACATCCAAACACATCTCAATATAGTTTTAATACATCTAGACCGTTAGATTAGTTAAAATTAAGAGTTGTGATTATTTTTCAAATACATTGGTAAATGGAACGGTAGGGATCGTTCCTCCTACTAATGAAATTGACAAAAAAATCACGACCATTAATTTAAGTTAATCTAATGGTCTAGATCTATTAGAACCTATAAAATCCTTATACCCACTTCCAATAAATATTTTAATAGATCTAGACGTTTAGATCAGTTGAAATTAAGAGTCTTGATTATTTGTCAATATACTGATATATAAAACGGTCTCCTATAGTCAGGGACAGTGACAGGGTTGGGTCTCACAGGTCAAGTGAGGTCCAGTCTCGAAGAACCTACACTTCTGCAATTATTTTTTTTTAAAATTTAATTCATAGTCTAGTCTATTTTAAATCACGGCCTATTCTTTTGCCACGTATTGGTTAAATATTCTAATTGTCATTGAATTATCCCAAATATTTGTAATGCAACATTGAACTTTAAAAGTTTTTTTAGTTGCCACTAAATTTATTAAAATGTTATCTTATTCGTCACTTGTCATTTTAAAAGTTAAATAATTTGATGAACATACCAAAATATTATCTTATTCTTTAATGAGTCTGTCATGTCATCAAATCTGTTAATTTTTAAAATGACAAGTAACAGAGTGACAAATTTAATAACATTTTTATATATTCAGCGACAACTCGAAAATCTTTTAAACTTCAACGGCAATTAGAAAGTAACTATAAAACATTCTGAAAATTCAATTGCCAACAATTCTGCACGATATTTGAAATTTACCTATTAAAACATAAAATTAAATTAACCAAAACTGCCCTTTATATTAAATTATAAATTAGATGCGTAGAGAGTCAACATAATTAGGTATATAAGTAAATCCTTTCCACAACTTAAACATAAGTTCCGCTGTAGCACTTGGTAATACCACGAATTCTTAAGCGTATCCGGGTTCGAATCCCGGCAGCGGAAATTCTATTTTACTTCCAAACTTTCCAATTCTCCTCGCTGAACCTAAATTTTATTTTCTTAAATATATTTAAATTTAAATATATAGGTATAAGGATTTTAAAGGTTCTAATACATCCAGACTATTAGATTAACTTAAATTAAAGTCCGCAGTTATTTGTCAAATTCTTTAGTATGAAGAACAATCCTCTTTATTGTTTATATCAAATATCACTAGAGTTATTCTCAACAAATAAATACAACATAATTGATATATATAAGTAAATGATTTTCCAATATTTAAACATGTATTTTGCTGTAGTACATGATAATACCATAAAATACATTGCGTATCCAGGTTCGATTCCCCGCGGCAAAAATCTATTTTGCTTCGAAAATTTCCCAATTCTTCTTACTAAGCCTAAATTTTACATTCTTAAATATATTTACATTTATTAATTTTTTATTACAGGAAAAAAGAAGAAACATAAAATTAAATTAACTAAAACCGTCTTTTATAGTTGGAGACAGTTCCATATACCAATGTATTTGACAAATAATCATTACCCTTAGTTTAAACTAATCAAACAGTCTAGATGTATTAAAACCTTTATTGAGATGTAGGACGTGGAGTATAAGGATTTCAAAGGTTCTAATAATCTAGATTGTTAGATTAAGTTAAATTAAAGACCGTGATTATTTGTCAAATTCATTGGTAGGAAGAACGATCCCATTTATTGTTTATATTTATTCTCAACAAATAAATGTCAAATATCAGTAGAGTTATCATCAACAAATAAATACAACATAATTGATATATATAAATAAATGATGTTCCGAGATTTAAATATGTATTCCGCTATAGTACATGGTAATACCGCAAAATACACTACGTATCCGGGTTCGATTTTCGGCGGCGGAAATTCATTTTGTTTCGAAAATTTCTTAATTCTTCTTACTAAGCCTAAATTTTACTTTTTTAAATATATTTACATATATTACTTTTTTATTACAGAAAAAAAGAAGAAACAAAAAATTAAATTAACTCAAACATTCTTATATTGTTGGAGATCGTTCCATATATCAATATATTTAAAAAATAATCACGACTCTTAATTTGAACTAATTTAAATAGTCTAGATCTATTAAAATATTTATTGGGATGTGGGTATAAGGATTTTATAGGTTCTAACAGATCTATACAGTTAGATTAATTTAAATTAAAGGTCGTGATTTTTTGTCAATTTCATTGGTAGGAGGAACGATCTTCTTCGTT
The DNA here is from genome assembly GCA_030279155.1 of Forsythia viridissima. Taxonomy (NCBI): domain Eukaryota; kingdom Viridiplantae; phylum Streptophyta; class Magnoliopsida; order Lamiales; family Oleaceae; genus Forsythia; species Forsythia viridissima. The sequence continues at coordinate 18,417,319 of CM059034.1, forward strand.
CTATATACTAATGTATTTGACAAATAACCACAACCCTTAATTTCAACTAATCTAGCGGTCTAGATGTATTAAAATCTTTATTGAAATGTATTTGGATGTGGGTATAAGGATTTTAAAGATTCTAATAGATCTAGACTGTCAAATTAACTTAAATTAAAGGCCGTGATTACTTGTCAAATTCATTCGTAGGAGGAACGTTCTCCTAAACTATAAAGTATATCGTTTCTCTTACCAATGAATTTGACAAATAATTACGACCTTTAATTTAAGTTAATCTAACGGTCTTGATTTGTTAGAATTTTTAAAATTCTTATACTCACATCCAAACACATCTCAATATAGTTTTAATACATCTAGACCGTTAGATTAGTTAAAATTAAGGGTCGTGATTATTTTTCAAATATATTGATAAATGGAACAGTAGGGATCGTTCCTCCTACCAATAAAATTGACAAAAAAATCACGACTATTAATTTAAGTTAATCTAACAGTCTAGATCTATTAGAACCTATAAAATCCTTATACCCACTCCCAATAAATATTCTAATAGATCTAAACGTTTAGATAAGTTGAAATTAAGAGTAGTGATTATTTGTCAAATACACTGATATATGAAACGGTCTCCTATAATCAAGGATGGTGACAGGGCTGGGCCTCACAGGTCAAGTGAGGCCCATTCTGGAAGAACCTACACTTCTACAGTTAATTTTTTTTTTTTAAATTTATTCCATAGTCCAGTCTATTTTAAATCACGGCCTATTCTTTTGCCTTGTCTTGGTTAAATATTCTAATTGTCATTGAATTATCCCAAATATTTGTAATGCAACGTTGAACTTTAAAAGTTTTTTTAGTTGTCACTAAACTTGCTAAAATGTTATCTTATTCGTCACTTGTCGTTTTAAAAGTTAAATAATTTGATGAATATACCAAAATATTATCTTATTATTTAATGAGTCTGTCATGTCATCAAATCTGTTAATTTTTAAAATGGCAAGTAACAGAATGACAAATTTAATAACGTTTTTATATATTATGCGACAACTCGAAAATCTTTTAAATTTCAACGGCAATTAGAAAGCATTTGAGAAAATCCAGTGTCAATTGAGATATTTTACCTCCCATATACTATAAAACATACTGAAAATTCAATTGCCAACAATTCTGCACGATATTTGAAATTTACCTATTAAAACACAAAATTAAATTAACTAAAACTGCCCTTTATATTAAATTATAAATTAGATGCGTAGAGAGTCAACATAATTAGGTATATAAGTAAATCCTTTTCACAACTTAAACATAAGTTCCGCTGTAGCACTTGGTAATACCACGAATTGTTAAGCGTATCCGGGTTTGAATCCCGGCAGCGGAAATTCTATTTTACTTCCAAACTTTCCAATTCTCCTCACTGAACCTAGATTTTATTTTCTTAAATATATTTAAATTTAAATGTTACTTTCCAAACTTTTCCAATTTTCCTTACTAAAAGCAAATATATATCAACAACAATGACTTATTATAATAGTGATGGTAATTTGTAACCGGGCAATTCTCTCAATACTCCACTCCCCCTCTACCTCTAAAATGAAACCGAAAGTTTTTGATGTTGAGTTTGCTCTTTATTTTTTGAAACCGTGACATATCAAGGAATTTCCAACTTTTAATAATAATAAAATTATATATTTTAAAAGTAATATACTTTAAATAATTTTCAAACTTGGACAACATGCACTCCAAATCTTAAAATAGATATTTTATTTTCCCAAATTGAACTAGCCATATTTATTACAACCGTATCAATTGGTCAAATCAGAAAATTTGCGAATTGACGAGACTGGTTGAGACTGCTGTTCAAGATCGTTTTGCATAAGACCCGACAAAGCTCAATAGAACTGGTCAAAGACCGATGGAATTGAGCGGGTTAAAGGAGAAATCGGACAGCTTTGCCTTATTAAAAGTCCTTTAAGTAAAATTGAAATGATTTTCATGAAATGTATACATTATGAATCTATAACAAAGTTATTAATACCAATACAAGAGGAAATAAGTTATAACTTGTTGTTAGTTACGAAAATTAAAAATAAATAAATTAAGAAACCATATAATTTTTTTTTTTGAAGAATTCAAAAATTACATTTGAAAATTATTGTATGTCGTGAATGAAAATATGACATAATGTATTTTAATCAAGTTATTATTGGACATAGTTTATATTTTATTGTTAGAATTGAAATTACAATGAATTAAAAGCATGATACATGAGAGTAGAAATTAAATAGCATGTAATAATATAAATACAACTATAAATTTATTAAAGTAAAAAAATATTTTTATTTAAATTTTAGGTTCAACAATGATGCACCGGCTGAAACACTAATCTAGTGACTCGATAATTTATCCGAATCAACGTCCGAATCGGATCGGATAACTATGGAACCAACTACCTAATTTATCTTTATTATGTTTGCTGGTTGGATTTCTACAAATCAAAACTAGACAATCACCTTATCTGATCAAATACTTCAAAAACTTCTAGGTTCCTCATCACCATATTAACCTATTTCTATATAAATTTCTAAAAAACAAGTTTATATTTTCTTGTTGATAGACATAAATATTTATGATATTCGTTCAATTGTGATGTTGTGAAATGAAAAATATTCGATAATTAAAAACAAGTATAAAAATACTTGATTTTAATACTTGCAAATTTAAAAAATTGAAATTTGGTTGATTCAATGAATACCAAAATGGCTAAAAAAATTGAGAAAAATTCTCAATTTCTTTTTTATTAAATCAAAGCTTCATGAAAATTGCAACACAAGTCCTTATCTCTTATTAGGTAATTAAATAGTCATAAGTAGAGGTGGCAAATGAACAGTCAGCCTGGAATAGGGCGGGCCACACGTGAAACTCGACTAGATTGGCCTGACTCATTTTACAATGGCCATCATTTTACTGGGTCAGCCCAACCCAGTTTTACACGGGCAATTATGTGAATTTTTTAATTTCTTTTGTATATGTTTTCAAAACAATTGAAAAAAAAAGAAGAAGAAGTAAAAAAAAAATATAATAAAAATATTTATTTTCCCTTCCTTTTTATTTAAATATTTTCAAAAAAATAATTCATCTTCTTCTACAATCAACCCTCCTAAGTCCAAACCCCCAAAAAACCCACCCACAAGAAACAAAATTGGGGGGGATTTCTTCCCTTGGTCATCGGAAAATGGGGACAAATCCCCCCAGTTGGTCTTTATAAGTGAAACCTGAATGTAAAAGTAGGGTTTCCCAAGTTCTTCGTGAATGTAACTTTCTTTATATAGATATAGATCGTCATAGGTGGTGATATGTCCTAAAAGCAGTTATTCGCATATGAAATGAGTGTAAATGTGGTTTTGTTGATACCCAACGTGAATAGAGGAGATGAAGGGATTAGATGTATCATTAGTTTGGTTTTTATTCAAATGAAGTCCGTTTGATCAATGTGTTCGCTTCCCAATCCAATGATGATGCGACTTGTCATCCTTGACTATTTAGTGGTCACATTTTGACAACATCCATTGAGTTTAAAAGGGCTCAGTCTCCTCTTCCTTTATCGATGGAGGATCAATGTGTTCGCTTCCCAATCGAATGATGATGCGACTTGTCATCCTTGACTACTTAGTGGTCACATTTTGACAACATCCGTTGAGTTTAAAAGGGCCCAGTCTCCTCTTCCTTCATCAATTGCCCTCCATCATTGAATGTCTTTTGGATAGATGAATAATGATTGATTATTGATCTCACAAATAGAGAAAAAACTTATGCTCCTCTTTATTTCGAGTTGACCATTTTATGAGTGTCAAATTGAAAAAAAAAAAAAATGGTACAAAATGAGCTTATTATAAGTAGACTTAAAATCATTTCCAAAATTTGAAGAATTTCATAAAATATATATATATATCACTTCAACAAAAGAGAGTCAATTACTCAATTAGTCTTGGTTGGTTGTAAGTAGTTCATTTGTTGTTATTTAAGGTAATAGTGAGCCCATTAGTGGTCCTAGTATTATGGGATATAGTTTAGAATATCTTGAATTTATACACCAATTATGAAATAAATAAAGTGTGCATGAATTATTCTACAACTTTTTTTTTTATATGATTCAGGTGTCCAACCTTCGCATGACTAATCTTGAAGAGTGGCGGCCTTCTCGGCCTTTCCCCTGGTTCGCCACCCAGGTAAATTCAGATGCGGTCACAGGTTATACACACTTGGACCGAATATTCGATGGTTCTCCTACCTCTACCTTTCTCTGCCTTCCTCATAGATGTTGCTTTCCAATATTAAATGTTGCTTTTCAGCTGCTGCGGGGATTCGAACCTTCGATGATTCGTAGAGAACCTTCTTGCTTTACCACTGCACCATGCCCGTGGAGACAATTCTACAACTTTGAATTGTATTAGGAGGTTATTGGTTCCTCAAAGTACCAATATCATTTTGAAAGATCTTTCATTTTACTTTTCGATATTCTCATTTAATTTAGGTTTGTAAAAGATTTGGCAACACAGAATACATAACATGATGCTCGTTCAAAAAGCTAAAAATAGGAAATGAATCTTCGATAACTCTTTCCCTAAAATCAAGAAATTATCTCTTTACTTTAGAGCATTTTTAATACATTCTATGTATTGTAATCTACGTCAACGCAAGTTGAAAGTAGGGATGATAAGATGACTGGATGAGACCGGAGTGACCCTGACCATCCTTGTCCTGTCGAAAATTTTTGAGAGGTAGGGGAAGGGAGATGATTAAAATATTCTAATATACCGTCCCGTTTAATTAATTAATTAGTTTTACTATTATTATTTATTTATTTATATACGATTAAAATTTTAAAATCTTAAAATAAAATAATTTGAGGCAGGAATCATAATCTCTGTCCTCAGAGTGATGCAAGACAGTGTGAGGATAGGAATGAAGTATTTTGCCATCCCTAATCAAAATATTCGAAACCTACATGACATTGATGTCTAATGAATAAATAATCAAGCCTAAAATTGAACTATCTACACCTAAAAATTAATGTAAACGTGTCTTTTATCTACCTTAAAATAAAAATATATAAAACGGAGAAGAAGAGAGAAAATTTAAACAAAAAAAAAAAAAAAATCAAATTTCATAAAATTCTATACTCTTATAAAACTTCTAATGTCCAACTTATCAGCCCAATAATATTTTCAATATTTTCAAGAATCTCAACAATTATTTTTCAAGCAAACAAATAATTGTAAGGTTTATTATGTCATAATTAGATTGTAATCTTGTTTATTAATATGTTGATCAAGTTTTAATTCAATTTATTTCCTTAAAACTTATTCAACAATCTATCACTATTCAAACATGATTCATTATTACTTTTAATAATTAATTAATGTCATCATTACTTTTTCTAATTAATTCTTGCATTTTGTAGACGATTTTGAAAGCAAATTTCTCTATTGAACTTGATGGTTTTTCTGAATAATTATTTACCTTTTGAAAACTTTTTCTCCATTATTCATTCGAATAATTCTCTTACGAGAATTCTTTATTTGATACTGACATTTACTGTTTGTAGTGTTCTGTATTATTGTATAAATTATGAAAATTTTGTATCTTGTGTATGTAATGCTAAAAAGATTACGTTAAATTCAACAATTATTAAAAACTCTAAGAAATAAAAAAGATCACTTCTTCATATATTAAATAGATTCTCAACAATTGAGTAAAATAGAAGAATTACAAAAATAATTTGAATAATTCACGATAAATAGAATACGAAATTCACAACCACAATTTTCAAATATAATTTTTTTTTTTTTTAAATCTTAGATCTTCTCTTCTAAATAAACAACATGAAGAAAGACATTTGCACGAGAATATTAATATAATTTTGTGGCAAAATAAAGAATACATATATTATATCAATAAGCAGCTTTGACTCGATATTTTGGAAAAAGTTACGGGAATCAAAATTGTGACTTAACTAAGTTGGATTTTCAATTTTCACGATCAAGTCATGAATAATTAGAAATCAGATAAATCAGACTAAAAACTAAGAGCTTGTTTGATAGGGATTTAAAATCTATTTTGATTTTTTTCAGCTGTCATTTTTGACTTTTCAACCTACTTTTAACATGAAAAGTCAACAATTTTGAACTCAAATAAACCAATATTGGTCAAATTGGTTTATAAACTAATTTATAATCTCTGTCAAATGGGCCCTAAGTAAATTTCATTAGAAAAAGTAAAAGTTAAGCAATTTATTTTCTTAAAATAACGTTATTTACCTATAAGTAAAATTTTTAAGCTTAACCAAATATACTATAATTTTACCAAAAAAAGGTCATTATTCATTAGCAGTGTTTTAAAAAGCGCAAAGTGTAGTTAAATGTGGAAGTCGAATTTCAAGCTTTTCGAACCTAGACGAAGACGAGGTGTAGATGGCACGCCTCACTCTTAGGCGGAGCATAAACGCTGTCTAGACGAGTTTTTTAGAATAGTATTACTAGTGATATATAATATGTATGTATATACACTACATATATGTATATGTGACTATGTTGACGAGTACTTAGGAATATTTGGATATTTTCTCTAAATTTGTCAAAATTAAAAAATGCATCAATTGTTGAAAGAAAAGACATTTAAGTCGACTAAAATTACAAGTTTCCTAATATTGGACACTTTGGTAGTCGAAACTTGGAAAACATGCATCCAGGTCAACTAAAATTGAACAAGTTTGCAAATCTTGGAATCTTTGGCAGTTTAAACTTGGAAAAAAATTAGGTTATTCGTTAACTATAAATTAACGTGGTTTATTCTTTTTTGTAGGTGTGGCATGAAGGTTTTTGAGAGAAAAATTGTAAGTTTAGCAATCTTAGTTGTTTTTCTTGTTTTCTTTGTAGGTTGTACAAAGAGTAAAAATTAGTGGGTGCGACAAAGTTTAGGATATTATTTTTCTTGAAATACTTGGGGATATAGGTGAGTGAAATTTATATGATTGTAACAATTTTTCATATAGTGAAAGTTTTAACAGTCCGTAAATCTTTCTCTATCTTTTTATATTTTTCTGTTTCGTTATTTTTTTCGAAACAATAATCTTGTGGACAATAAATATATTGGTCTCAATTCTCAACAAGGAACATATCTTTTATACCAACAAAAATTATGTAATTTTGGACAAGTTAAGATTGACAAGGATTTCTAAAAAAATTTCTTAAAATTTTACAAGTTCTTCTAAAAAATATTTTGTAATAGCATAAACTAAAATATTGACTGCATCTTATATCTGTATTTGCATCTTATTTTGTTTTAGTTTTTGTTTTATTGCATTTATGATATACTCCCTCCGTCAGGGGCGGAGTCAGCATTTGGTACAGGACTAGACCATTGTATAAAAAAAAAAAAAAAATTAATTAAGAGAACATTTTCAAGAAATTTTAAGGAAAGGGCTGGGCCTGGGTTGGCCCAGGTTGGCCTAGCCCATGCTCCGCTCCTGTTATCCGTTCCATAAAGATAGGCTCGTTCATTTTTTTACACAGATTAAGAAATTCTATTTAATGTAATTGAAACTATAAATTTTTCACACATTTTTCTATTATACCCCCATTTAATATTAGTCATTCATGAATCTAATAAATTTATGTTTGTTTTGGGTTGTTAACAATGTAAATTAAATAAGGGTATATTAAGAAAATGAAAAATTTAATACACATTCTATAAAGTAAGTGATCTATAATTTGAGACAGATAAATAAAAAAAATGAGTCTATTTTTATGGGACGGAGGGAGTAAAATCATTCTTTGTGTTGGGACTACATTTGAGGAGTGTCCCTCTTCTAACTTTAAATCGAACCAATTGAAAATCACCTTCACTCTAAAATACATTTATTAAATTAGATCCATAAATACAGTAGAATTATTCTCAATAAATGAGTTATAGCTGTTGGACACTCCCATTTAATACACTTTTATAAATATATTCCCAATACTGATTAAAAGATTCCGCTGTAGCACTTGGTAATACCCGCATGATTTGATCATTGGTATCCGGGCTCGAACCCCGGCAGCGGAAAATTTCTTTTGCTTTCAATTATTTTTTAAATTGTGAAATTAAAGTTTCTTGTGAAAATGTACCTAAACCCATTTCCAAAACTTTATCAAGGATTCCTATTTAAAGATACAAGAGTCGACAATACGGCTTACATTTAGCAAGAAATTCACTTTTAATAGCCTCATTCTCTTTCAAAACTTCAAAATTAATTCTTTGATTAGACAACTCTTTCTTTAAAATTAGGATTTTTCTCTCATTAAATTTGTCCATTTAATTATTTATTTACTCTTTATAATTGTAATAGTAGCAATAAAATCATTTTCTAATTTATATTTTGTGCCACCAAAGATTTAAAAGCATACTAAAATTGGATAGAAGTTGAAAATATAGAAGATTATGTTGACGATCGATCTAGATTTTTTAAAGAATAAAGTAAAAAATTACTTTGACAATCGATGTAAATTTTATTAAAATCAAACCAAACCTACTAATCCAGCTTAAATATTGGTTACCCGTCCATCAAATCAGTCTAGTTGATTAATACATGATTTTAAGTATGAATCAAACAAATCACACATGAATAAACGCTAAAACTAGAGGTCATTACTTTGACGTGTAATTCTTAAAAAAAAATTTAATTAAATTCATTGCACGCCCAATAAAGAGTTCACAATACAAGGAAGAGAGAATTACTAAAAGCGTTTCACAATTTTATTACCCAAAATGGTTTTATCTCATCCCAAATACCTACAAATTTTGTTCCAACAAACCTTAATAAAAATTTAAAAACAAAGATAAATAGAGACTGCTGTTAATATATATAGCCAGCCATTGGGTTGGCCAAAAGGCCTTTTTAGGGTCCCGCCCTATTCATTGTCTGCAATCCGACTGGTTGCGAATTTTGCACCTGATCCACTTGACATCTAGAATTCAAATAGCATATAGAACATAGATAGCATCACCACATCAAAACGTAAAATTACATGCTCAAAATATGCAAGGTGCTTATGTCTAACTGATCATCAGAGATATCAGTTCAAAGAAACTACTAAATCTCAAAATATACCGACTAGACAAAACTAGATAGAATTAAAGAAGAAACTATTGTCCACTACTATATACCATACCAAACATGTAACATACGTATGTGGATTTCGGAAAGAAGGAACACGACATCCTTCAACACATCTAGACTAAGAAATTAAAACATTTAAAATTTAAAGGTGAACATGTGAACTTGCATGATACAAGTTCAACGGTGATAAGGAGACAGTAATCCGACAAAATATAATAAAAATAACATATTTCTAGAGTTCAAACACTTCCCTATTAAATAACCTTGTACCATTTATCCCCCTTCCGACTGAAGGAAACCACGACTGCAACAAATCCTAGTGAAAGATATTCATGATTCGCAAATTTCTCGATCTTCATTTCCGGGCTCTGAGCTGATGGATCAGTTTCCTAGCTCACGCTGTAATCCATTCTTCAAGAGGCAATCTGCACATGATTTAAATGTGATTAGAAATATCGAACTGGTCAGTCAAGAGCAATCAACATATTTTTTACACTGGGAAATATCAAGCTTATGTCCACAAATAAACAGGAAGACTACCAGGGCCACCTGCAAACTAGTCTTAGGACTGGTCTTGATCTGACCTAGCACGTATCAGCCTTCGACGCCTTCTTGGGTTTGCACGAACATCTTCACCAATATCACTCAATACGTTCAGGTCGGTTTCATTATGATCTTCATCTTCTTCTTCGTCATTGTTGTCGTCGTCACCATCATCATCATCTTGTAACAACCTTTCACCCCAATGATAGCGCCGTCTAGAAAAAGGTCGACTTGGGCGTCGATGCCTTGCCAAACCTCTTGACCTGCCACCTCTTCGCTCGGATGCTGGATCCATTGAACCAATCATGTGAAACAAGAAGAAGGTGCTTAACCACCGACCAGTTTCAGCACCACTTCTTTCGGTTGGTAACCCACTTCCATTATCATACACATAGTCACCAAGCGCTCTTTCACTTCCACCTGATAGCCCACTTCCATTATCAAACACATAGTCACCAAGTACACGTCTTTCCCTTTCACCCAATAGCCTTTCTCCATTATCAATCACATAGTCACCAAGTACGATTGCCCCTGGCATGGATGAGCGAATGGCACTGACAATATCATTGTTCACTCTCTGCTCTTCAAGATGTTGCCAGGCTTGTTGTCTCGATGGGTCAATATCAGCTGGGCAGTCTGTTGGATGAACCCTTCTAGCATGTCGACGTAATTCCCCATAGTTACCAGAGAACGAGCATGATTCACGAGAGCAACTTCGGGACTTCAGGTTGAGATACATTCTAGCCTCTTCTCTAACCTTCCAGCCCAGAACACTCCCACGGCACAAAGGGCATCTCAAATTTGATCGTGGTTCTGGCTTCTCCATATTAGCCTCTCCAAGATCAAACCTTTCCCACAATATTCCTTCTTGTTCTGCAAAGACAGAATCTGCATCATATGTGCTGCTTCCTCCAGATCCTCCAGGCATTTCCACAGTTGTGGGAGTGTTACTTTCACTCAGATCGTGATTCACACGATCCCCAGTCAAACCACTTGAAGTCCTCAGGTCCAAGTTCCTACTAGAAGCATTAATATAATCATGCAGACTTCTGGGTTCTAATGTGGTAAAGCTGTCTGTGTTTTCTCCTGTAAGTTTTTTAAATCGGTCCAAGCAATTTGAATGCCTATAACTAGTGTCACAAACATATGACCGACAGCCCTTCTCATGAGAACTGCAAATGAGAAGAACAGCATTGTGTGGGTGGTCCATGCATATGGGGCACGAAACTTCATCCCATTCCTTGTACAGAGCAGACATATCTGCATCATTTGATAGGCTTCGCTTTCTACCAGCCATCTTTTTGCACTGTTAGACGTTTCTAATATTGAATTCATTAGCATAACAGCTATATTCAAGTACAGTGCAAAGATAATGAACCAAATATAATTTTAATCTATAAAATGGCAGTAGAAATCATAATTGCATCACAAGACAGACATAGCATTTAAAACACTTCCTGTACAGGCAGAAAAACATTTATAAGAAACTACTTCAATATTCATGAAATGGACGAAAGATATCCAGCAATATTTTATGCCATTTGTGAGGGTGTGTGTGAGAGAGCATATTTGTGTGAATATGTCTCTTTATGTATGAGAGAGAGCTTTAATGGTTGTCCTACTTCCAATATTACACTTCATATTCAAACAGATGAAGCAGACAATAAAAAATTACAAACGAAAATCTGATTCTAGCGACAACCACAAAAGGCATGCTCGGTACACTGGACTGCACTGAACAATGCACAAATACATGTCTCTCTTCCTCTATGTTGTCTCGTCCATTCTAGTCTTCTATACCAAACATGCCAATAATGTACATTCTAATTAAACTGACATTAAAGATGGTCGAGTTGTCTAAGATAATTTATGAAATACACAAGCCGAGCGAGAAGAAACGGTCTTTTCATGACATCATCCACTGCTGGTATATGTGAAGCAATTACTGTTAGGGAAAATTTCTAATTGATTTATTATCGAACAATAAATAGCTCCTGCTTCCATTCTCACCCCAAAGGCCCTTTCCTCCTCTCTTGTAGATTAGGACAACAAACCCCAAGAAAAATGAAAACTCCAGAATTTGAACACTTATTAGAGGTGGAATTTAAAAATTCTTAATGCCACACAAACCTAATAGCTGTGACAATAAAGAAATGACAGGAGAACGAGAATCTATCAACTATTCTTGTCTAAAAGAAGAGACCACAAATATCTAAAGCTAGAAAGGGTTTAGGAAATCAAACAGGGGGGAAAAAGAACAGAAAAGAGAAAAGAAAGGGAAGGATATAGAAAGATCAAAATGAAGCCAAAAGGACTTAAACTGACTTCATCGCTCCAATCGAACAGCACATTACATTCAAGCCACATTTGACTATACTTATCCATCAAAATTCTGAAACAGACCATAGAGCTATCATACCAGACTGAACTTCGTTTCATCTCCCGCACATTTTTCCCTATTATATCTTGTAAGATCAAACCAAGCTTGCCAGATGGAAAAATTGACCTAATAAATCACAAGACTTTGGAAAATTATGAATGCCTACTCACTCATCACTTTCTATGCTTCTTCATACCTTTTCCTTCACCATTAAAAAAAAAAAAAAAAAAGAACTTAAAAAAGAAACTTCCTAGAACTCACAAGAGTTATCTAGATCTTAGAGAGCACAAACCCTAGGCCACTTATCAGTCTGTTGGTTCTTCATAAAGAAGTTTACTTTCCAAAGCAATTCCCTAATAACTGGAAAGAAGAAGGAGCACATCTATTCAACCCCAATTCCCAAACCCAAAATAATGAAGGCAAACGTGTATAGAACAAGCAAAAATGTCTGACACCATAGGAATGCAATTCTACACAATCTGAAGTCTAAACATTCAAAAACAGAAAGAAAGGCAATTTAACCTCAAGAACCAAACATCAACAAATAAAAATTTGAATTTAGTCAATATAATATCATCGCAAAGCAATCCAACATAGACATACTAAGACACGTTACATTTTTACTCACCGGAAGGTATTGGACTTTCTCTATACTGGAACCTCTGGATCTTATGACACTGGATCAGAGTTACCAAATGAAATACACCATCTTCATTCGACTTCAAAGCATATCAGATGGCAACCCTTTACAAGAATTTAATAAATACACTTCAGTAACACACAATGTACAAATCTCGAAGTAATAAGACCTCCAATAAAGAATTGTTGATAATATCTTGAGCCACAGTAACCAGTGAGTCCTATGACCTGCAGTTGTAATATGAACAGAAATTGTCAGTTCCATAACATAAAATTTATAATCAAACAGAAAGCTCTGGGAATTATATAGTACTCACAAACAAAACATGAATCGAAAAAAGACCTAAATTTCACAGCATATATTACATCTATGAAATGAAGGCTACTGCAAATCATTTCAACACCCAAAATGATGAACACAAAACCAAGCAAAGCCTGAACTCAAATCCACAAGATTTTGGCAAACCCTCCCATAAATGGATGGGTGTGCTAATTCAGAAAAGCAGAATCCAAAAGGTCCATATTCATTATATCATAAAATGATGAAAACATTACATTTCAGAACAACCTTGCTATATACTAGCCTACAAGAGGACAATATAGAATTGTTGAGACACTAACAACCCTTTAGAATCAAAAACTTTAACCAAACTTTCCATGATGCTTTACCCAGAAGATATTTTGTTAAGAAAAATTAAGAAAACAAAGGCAAAAAAACAAAAAAAATTCAGAATATCTTCGTGTTCCATTTCATCCACCCTTAAAATCCGAATTTAGGCAAAACATTTAGTCCAGAAATTGAACCAAAAAAAAAAAAAAAATTGTCAAGAAAAGATATCCTGACTAAAAATCTCAAAACCCCCAAAGTCAGCCATGAGCAGATGCTTTATTTATGTATCAATAAATACACATAATTACAAGCATCTACATCTATACACATACAAGTATTAACAACATTGATCCAACAAATCATAGAATACGGACAAAAATCACCGCTTACAAATTAAAGCTACCGAATTACAATAGGGAGAGAACAGAGTTGGTCAAGTCTTCACCAAAATTGATTTTGAATTGCGTGTTATTCCAGCAGATATTAAACGAAAATTGGGTGAAATTTACGAGAAAGCTTCGGATGAAAGTGGATTGAAGAAATAGTGAAAAGTCGCACGAAACCTTTCCCTTTCATACTAATACACACACACACACATATATATATGTATATATAAACACACACAGAGTTGGTGCAGAAAAATTACAGTGAAAAGAAAATAAATTTATGGTTTAATGGAAGTTTTGGAAGGGAGATATGAAAGAAAGAGGAAAGTATGGGAGTAGAAGATTAGAAGCGGGATTTTAAGGACGAAGCAGCTGCTATTTGCGTGTGCATTTTGCATGCCGCCAACGTGAACAAGAAAATTGGGCCAGTTCAGTTCGGTCCAACCATTTCATTTCATTCCATTTTTTATTCTCTTTTCTTCAAGCATTTGGCTAATTATAAGTAAATAAGTAAATTGAAAAATGAATAATTTTTTTGTTGGTCAAAATAATCAAGTAATTCATATTTTACTTTTAAAATAAGTATTTCTTTAATCAAATAACATCGTCATATCATCAACAATAGAAACTTGGAGAAAATGGAGAATGAGACTCGATATTTGAAGACAATGTTGACCTGACTCTTTAATTTATACACTCAATTCAAAATTAGACTTTGCTAAAAAAAAGTTTGATGTGTGTTGTCTAATTTTGAGTTAGGCAAGGCATTTAAAAATACACATTAATCGAGTACTTGTATACTATATGTTATGGCTTAAGTGGTTTTGTAGCACAATATTTTTAATTGAGAGCTCTGTGTATAAGATTTGCTTAATAGAGGGCTCTAATCAAGATGAAAAATTAAGTTTATGTGCAATTATCAAACATGCATCGTATTTACTCATTGAATATAAATATTCATTTCTCTTGACATGAAAATACACAGGAAATAGAGTGGGATTATTTTGACATAGACGGCTAAAAGAGGACGTTATCCTCTTATGTGCGAGAATATCAATGGGTAACCGATGTAAATTTATAGTAATAGTACCCGAGACATCACAACTTTTATAAACACGAAGCAACTTACAAATATGTGGAGTGGTACCATGCTAGTACCACGGAAAACGTACATGAGGACTGCCTTCTACCTTTCATAGAGTATGGAAGAAAGGGCCCCATGTCTACACTAGTGTAGTTTTTCCTCCTCTGTGCTTTTGTCAAGTAAGTGACAACCGTGGGAGATTGTTAGAAATTGGTTTAAAATGTCGAGAAATTAACTAAGTGACTTCGTGTCAACTTCGACAAATATACAAGACCCTACCCAATCCGTTTAGGCAAATTTATTTGCCACTTCGACGCACCCTTCGGGACAACCGTGGGAGATTGTTAGAAATTGGTTTAAAATGTCGAGAAATTAACTAAGTGACTTCGTGTCAACTTCGACAAATATACAAGACCCTACCCAATCCGTTTAGGCAAATTTGTTTGCCACTTCGACGCACCCTTCGGGGGCAACGCCCCCGGAATGGGGTTCGACCTGCCCAATTAGGTCGTGGGGGCTCGGGGGCAACACATCCGGAAAGAAAATTTAGATTTATCTGTATATTTAAAGGGTATATTTGACATCTCGAAACTAATATCGAATGAATAAGAAATTACGAAAAAGGACAAAATCGGGTCAAAGTTTGACCCATGCGATCGCATGGTTGATGTACGCTACGATCGCAACTTGCATAATTTTTTAGCAGAATGTATTTTGGTCCTTCCATGCGATCGCAGGAGGCAAAGCCTTGCGATCGCATGGTTAATCTGGATGAAGTTCTGTTCCAATTTTTGTACCTTGCGATCGCAGCCTGGTTAAATCATGCGATCGCATAGATTTACGCGAACAGACATGTCCTTTTGAAGGGTTGCACATTTTGGTTCATTCCTTTTCGTTTTTCAACCGATATTTAGTGTTAAATAGGACCTGTGGACGTCCATTTTGACAGAGTATTGATACAAAAACGATTTGCAAACATTAGCACTCATATATTTCATCTTTTGAACCAAGTTCTTGCATAAAGTTGCACAAAATTCTAGTTTTCCATTTTCATTTCATCCATTGGAGTACAAAACCATTTTGGTTCGCTGTACTTGAGTTTTTGAAGTGTTACAAAACTCAAGCGAAACCGTTATATCTTGGGAGTCAATTGCCAAAGACCGAAAGCACCTTGCGGGACAATATTGACTTAAGGACAAAGAGTTCAACTCTTGCCTCGGTTTATTCATCATTTATATTTCGGTTCTTGATTTATTGTTTTGAAGTCACTTTTCACAGAATTCCGCCAACACGCTTTACTTGTGTTGACATTGTAAGTATTAATTCCAAGCTAATTTAATGTTAAGTATGTAGGTCTGCTATGACCGTAGTTAGTGATAGATACGTGAATAAGTATTAGAAGACCTGATTGTATAATTTTTATAAGTGTGCTTTTTTCTCAATAATTCGTGCCCGACCTGAAGGACATTTATGTCTCTTATTTATAGAAAAATATGCAATCATAACATGTAATTAATTACTTACAAGACATCTCCTTTTTAAGCATCTATTGTGAAGTGACGTTTGCATTTATTGTGACAACTAGTCTGACGTCTAACACCTGAAAGGAGAGGCTAGGCTGATGACGTGAGCTTGACCAAGCAGGGACGAAGTCCGATCTGAATATTCATGGTTGAGGTCCGACCTGAATACATTCTAAACTGAAATCTCGGTCAGGACTAGGGAAGAGGTCTAATCTGGATTGTCCTCATAACTGGGATCAGTTCAGCATTCCCAATGGTTGGCAAATCGAAAATTACGTAGTTTATGTGATAGATCAGTTCGAATATCAACAACTTGGTTGTAGTAGAAGAAGTTTTTTTGCTATAGAAGTCGAGATGTTATATCTTGAAAAAAGTATTAAGGTGGATTATTTCGAAGCTTGTAGTAGAAATAGTGGTTAGTGTCTTTGGGTGATAAGTCAAGATGTTATGATTTGTTGCGTGATGTTTAATAAAAAAAAGTTACGTATAATCATCGCTTAACCTACCTTTTTCTTTTCTACATGCTAATGAAATAGAGAGACGGGGTATGTTCTAAAGTAGTCGGTTTTTATGTTTGCTCAATACCATAATTGATCCAAACGATATATTTAAATTACAAAGAGTCGAGATGTCGGGCTATGAAATGAGATGTATTAATTCGTATTGGACTAAATAAATGAAAAATAAACTCTTATACATGGGGAAATGATAACTTGGTAGAAATTATCCGTGTGTGTTTAAGAAGTTCATTCAAAGAAGACAAAGCTTTCTGCATCTCAATTGCTGATATCCTTCTTGAAAGATATTAATACCGCCGGTATAAAGAAAAAAAATTTATGCAACATTTGAAGTCGTCACATCTTGCCTCCAAGACCTAGACACTAATACACTAAAGTTTGTAATATTCATCTTTTGAAGTTAGTGGAATAACTCTGACATAAGTAAATTTTATCGAACCTCGTAAGTTATTCGTGTTCTTTTTTTTTTTCCCTTATTTTCATTTGCATTCCGTATCTGGTTTTCTAATTTATTATTATTCCTAAAGCAGTATTTAGCATGAGTTTTTTAAACTCTCTTAAAGATTTCCTGAAAATAACTATATCTTGAATACTTATCATTTGATTTTATATATAGTTTCCTATTAAATCTTGAAGTTTCATGGTTGATCTTATTCACAAAATAACTCAAATTTTATCACGACCGTATGAAGTTTTCTCTGCTACAGAAAAAAAAAGTACTTAAATATCCGTGTGTCACTACATCTTCAATTTCTTTCATCACAAAATTATTTCTTCTAAAATTTGCTGACCGCTTTAATCCATCTTTCTCGTTTGACCATCTCCCTCAACCAATTATCTCCAAAATCTGTTCACCTCCTCAATCCACCTCCTTCAACCGATGATCTCTCTCCACCGATAATCTCCAAAATCTGTTCACCTCTTCAATCTATCATCATAATAGAACCTACGGTCGAATCTCATCGTAAAAAAACAATATACTATTATGTTGATTATTATTTTTAGATTTAACTAACATAAAATTTTACCGAAATCATTCCTACTCACCCATTCACAAAAGTTGGGGTCAACGGTTGAGATGCACACAAAGGTAATGTCACAAGAACTTTCATTCAACTTTGATAAATAGACACTACATAATATTTCACACTACGTAATATTTCATATTTGAAATATATTTGTACAATATTTTCTTCAGGATTTGAAGTCCCAACAAGGAACACCTTTCTTTCACCAAACTCGAGTCCTAACTTCATGTACATCAATTTACATTTTACAGACTCTCAAACCATTATTATACATACTTATGTTTTATTTTCTTTTTGTAAGAATAATCTTACAAGAATTTGAATAAAATCAACAGGCCAACTGATTTCTAATCTGAGAAATCTGTTCAAAAATTGGAAGCCTTCTTGATCTAGCAGGAGCCCATTCATTCATAACACGTTCAAGCACCTCAACAAAATCATCTTCAAAAGTTAGGCCTGCAGGAAGATTTGGCATTAACAATGGCAGATCTTGCCAGGATTCCTGCAGTTCTAACAACAATTCCTCAGCACGATTTCTCGACTTCAAATCATCCGAACCTGGAAGTTTATATTGCAATACGTCCCAAAGAACTGAATGTGCCTCGTCGTATCTTCCCTGTTTTATTAGGCAATAACACAGGTTGCAGGCCTTGTTTGAGTCCGGGTCGATCATTTGTGCCTTACGGTATACCACTTCTGCTGCCATGTAATTGCCTTTCTGCATGTAAGCCCAACCTAGATTTCCCTGTTTTTCACTCCATTAGTCTCATTCGTGCCAGTTTTAATGGACCGACACGATGCATTCAATAAAAAGTGAGGTTCTTGGTCCTAAGACGAAACAATTACAAGTTACTTTCGTTACATAAGGTTAGAATTTTAATAATGCAATTAGCTAATTAGTGCTACATTGTGAATGATTCAAAATGCCATTATTCAAGTTCTTGATCCATCAACAAGTTTTTGTTAATTACTTCCTAATATTTCAGAGCAATTCAACCGAGAATAGATGATTGTTCATAAATTTTGTATGTTTGCACACACACGCGCAAGTATCAAAAGATGAAATGGTACTGTGCAGGGGCGAAGGTCCAAAAAAATCAATTTTTGTAGTGTAAAATTTTTTTTTTTTAAGTAGTACTCTCTTCTCAAAAAAATCATGACTCCACCCCTAATGGTGTGGCAGTAGTAATTACCAGTATTCTGGAAGTTTCCTGCTTGACTGAAACCTGAAACTTCTTCCCGTGAGAGCGCGCGGTCTTTGTTGGTTTCCCATTGAAAGCCTCTCCTAAGTATATCAGTCTAAGCTTATGCTTGAGCAGCATTATTTGTTCATCAACTCTGCCACATTTCTATACATTTTTAAAGAAAGAAAAAAGTTTTATAAAATGTACAGAGACAGGAATTGGAAACTTTAATGTAGTTATGAATGCAGCTTCTATCATTCTTGACACAAACAAACAAAAAACATCAAACATTACGTAAATTGTTTTACGCCACTATGATATACTACGCAATAAGTGAGATTTTACAACTTACAAAGAGACATCCTAAGACCGAAAAGGTCCCATCTTTAACTTAGAGCATGTTCGGTAGGGATTGTCACAAAAAAAATTCATTTTTTCGTACTCCCTCCATCACAAATATATAGGCTCATTGGGAAAAACGGATTAAGAATGTTACTGAAAAAGTAAATTTTACCAATAATTTTTCTAATTTACCCTTATTTAATGAGTATTATTTAAAAATAATGATTATTCCTAATTAACCTTCAATTCCCAAATATCTATGATTTGAGTGAATACATTAATTTCTTCTCCATTGACTCCATGGCCCATGTCTATAGTAGAAACCAAAGCTCCTAATGTGTAGAAACCATTAAATATTTGATATTTCCAAGTATTGAATAATAAATATGGGTAAATTATGAATGTACAATTTCAAGATTAAGTTGGAAAAAATTGTTATAAATAAGCAAATTAAATAAGGATATTTTAGTAAATGAACAAAAAAATACCTCAAAATAGAAACAAGCCTACATATTTGAGACAAGAGAAAAAAGAAATGTGGCATATATATTTGGGACGGAGGAAGTAATTATTAAAATGTTGTTGGAATTATGTGTGGAAACCAGAAACCAAAACTTGTAATATGTGGGAAACCATTAAATATTTGAAGTTATCTCCACTAAATTTCAAAAATTTCAAGTTTCCAAGCATTGAATAATAAATATAAGTAAATTATGAATGTACAATTTCAAGATTAAGATGAAAAAAATGATTATAAATAAGCAAATTAAATAAAGGTATTTTAGTAAAGGAACAAAAAAAACATCTCAAAATAGAAATAAACCTATATATTTGGGACAACAGAAAAATGTAGCTTATATATTTGGGACGGGAGTATGATTTTTTTGACTTTTCAAAACAATTTGAAATGAAATGACCAAAATACCCTTCTAACTTTTAAATGATATTTCAATGACTGACGACTATTTTGTCATATTGCAAACAGTGTGTAAGATTTTTTTAGTCCGTGGCCCACCACATTAATTGTAAAATGGATTTTGGAGACTAAAAAACGGCAGCCGAACAAGCACTTAATATTAGTCACATAGAAATCGCATAATTGAGAGATTCGATATTTTTTGTTGAATCAACAAATCTTTGGATGCATCAGACTCTAAATTAACAAACTCGCTAGCCAAGCACGACACGACTACACAAGGGTTCATTGCTATACCTTGTACAAGTCGATGAGAACATTGTCAAGTGATTCCTGGGCATTTTTTGGACAAAGGCCTCTGAAGGACTTGATGGCTTCAATGGCCTCTTCAGTTCTATCCAGTTGTTTCATAACCACAGCCATATCCTTTAGAGCACTGTCTACTCTATCTCCTGCATTAATGGCCTTCCAAAACCATACTATTGCTGCTTCTGGATCTTTCTGTACTAACTGATAATTAAAAAAAAAAAAAAATCGAGTTATACTCTCATTAACATGTCTATACACTCACAACTACCTTGAACAAAGTTAAACTTCGTTTTCTTTTTGAATCACGACTGTATGGAGTTTCTCCACTATTGACCCAAAAAAATTACATAAATTTGTCTACACCTTCTCAAAATTAATTTTTCAATTTTCTCAATTTTCTCTTCCTCTTTACCACTATTCTCTAAATCTTTCTTTCTCAACCTTATTTCTCCTATCAATCTCCATTTATTTTTCTACGGTCAAATTTCACTGATAAGTAGTATACTAGTATTAGTCGTCCTTACCAAACACATACCATCAATCCTTACTTCTCTATTGAATTCATACAAAGAAGATAAACATAAACTCCATTCATGTCCGTTGCTTTGATTAACTAACAAAAATATTCATGTGACACGACAATTTAGTTGTTTGAAAACAAAATAATATTTAAACGAGCAATTTGATCAATCCTAATACTCAAAACCAATAGTGGGATCCGAGATTAGTATTCAAAAAAAAAAAAAAAGGAATCTAACGTCACGTAAATATGAAAACAATAATAAAGAATTTGAGCTACTCATTTTAACAAAATCGACCATTTCACATCGAAATCTCGAGAGATTTGAAAGATGGAAAGCAGACCTGAGCATGCTTAGCCCTAACATAAGGACCATCACCTGAAGGAACCTTGTGAATGACATGAAAGGGCTCCTTCTCCATCTCTTTCTTCATCATCTTCATTAAACCACCTTCCATTTTTATATATCTCTAGACTCTACCTTCTTAAAACTTCCTTACAGTATGTACATCAACCTTGTAATGAATCTAGAGAATAAAAAAGGCAGATTCAGATGGAGGAAGTAGATACAAATACAATAATATGGGAGACACCTACCCAATCATACAGATAACTAATGAATCTGGACGACCCAACGTCCACATTCTATCATTGAAGTTTAGACAGAGTGGCTGCTTACAAGGACACGTGTTAATATTTTATATATATATATATATATATATATATATATATTTGTTCTCTGTATAAACCTGCTAGTCTGCTACCAATTTTTTTTTTTTTTTTTTTGTTGAGTTTTTACTTTAACAGTTCTTTATTCTAATTATGGTAAAATTTAGTTTTCTTATTCCTCGTGCTATCAAAATGATAACTTATTCGTCTTATTAAAAAAAATAGATATTTCAATAAAAGATTTAAGTTCAATTCTTTTGAAACTTGTCATCTCGACTTCTTATAATTAGAGTAATTTGTGTATTAACTCCAATAATACTATTGTTGTGTACCATTATAACAGAAGATCGAATAAAATATGTACTTTTTGAAAAAAAAAACAAATAATCTACTTTCATTCAGTATTTTGGTCTAAAAGGCTCGGGTATTTAATGTTGGATCAAACTTGAGCCAAAAAATTTAAAAATTCAGCACGCATTTCTCTTACCAA
The DNA here is from genome assembly GCA_030279155.1 of Forsythia viridissima. Taxonomy (NCBI): domain Eukaryota; kingdom Viridiplantae; phylum Streptophyta; class Magnoliopsida; order Lamiales; family Oleaceae; genus Forsythia; species Forsythia viridissima. Next base: position 18,439,611 of record CM059034.1, read on the forward strand.
AACAACGAAAATTGAAATATTCAATAGTATAGACAAAAATAACCAATTTAGATTAAATTAATTCAAGTAACCAACATAAAGAAAATACAAGTAAAAGTTTGTAAACTTACAAACTATTGTCTTCGTATTAGAAGTATAAAGTGAGTGAGACGATCTAGTCCACGGTTTATACTAGTTTGAGCTGTTTTGAGTCTCATACACTAAGTCCCTATAAATAGTATTGTTACGCACCAATTCTACCTGTCAGCCCGTGGCGCCACGCAGGCATTAGCCATCCTACCTGGCCGCCCGTATCGATGCACACTCCTTTGCCGGCGGACGGTCCGGGCCGACCCTAACCCTTCTCCGAGGCGGTCGAGACCGAGGAGGTGGAATACCAAGGCTCATGGGTCGGAACAGCCTAATTGGCTGACCATGGTTGCGTGCTCAGAAAGCCTCCCTATAACTCAACCTTGACAAGAGCGATGGGACAGCCTGACAAAGCGGCTTGTCACGATCATAGCCCCTTAGTTTGCGGCTGAAAGTGACTTTCCCATTAATGCTAGTGACATGACATCAAGGATGTGACTTGAGAACCCCTCATATAGAGCCACGTGTCGCACATCGAGAGGGATCGTTCCCACAGAATTTGCCTATAAATACCAAACTCATTTCACAAGACAGGGGTTGGAAAAGATTACTCTCACCACACATATATCAAGTACCATATTCTAACTATTCTCAAGTGTTCTAACCACCTGGGAACCTGTTAGTCCGGGGCCCTCAGGCTGTCACCTTTGTCTTATTGGGTCCTTGACCTTTTTATTCTTCTCCCGTTCGGACCAAGGTATATCCACGTGGTTGAATAAACCACGTGGCAGTCTTGATAGGGAGGATAATCCACGTAGGCAGAAGTAGCGTGGGGATCCTGTTGGCAGCCATTTTTGGAGGTCAACAGATTGACGCCTTTTGTGGGAAACGTGACAAAAAGCTTCTTTTTCCTTGAACAAAAGAACTCCCCTGAAAAGGGATCAACCGACCCACAAAATGAGTGGAAGCAATGAAGAAGAGAACCCTAGAAGAACCAGGCCCGTAACAAACGACGGAGTCAGGGCTGAAGAAGCCCCCCGAAGGAGGCGAGGAAGAAGGCCTCCCACGAACCTTGAACGAGAAATGAGAACGATGGCTGCCAGCGTGAGGCAGCTGGCTCAGCACCATGCGCAAATGCAGGAGTATATCCAAATGATGCATGCAAGGGGTGAGGACCGCCCCCGAGAATCTGATCCAGACGAGCCCGAGGAGGAGCAGGAAGTTAACAGCAGGCACCCCCGTGACCAGCAAGCCGGGGGAGAAGCCTCTCATGCAAGAGTCGAAGCTTCAGCTTCGGAAAGGAGGCCCCAGCCAACGATGTCCGCCAGCGTGTTTGAGAGATTAGGCGAACAGGGAAACCGGAGATGGCCACAAGAAAGCCCACAAGGGAGGGAAATGCCCCAGAGTCCCCCTAGAAATAGGCGGGAAAGGAGGGCGAAGGAGGCCAAGGCTAGGGGAGAGTCGGATTGCCGGCCGTACGGGCCCCAGCCAGCCGTTCAACCCCAGCAGAACTATGGGTGCGGGCAGCAAGCCCAATGCTGCGCCCCATTACCCCCGGAGGTTAACACCGGGGGAGAGTATCCGAGGCCTACGAGATCATTCGAAGTAGATGACGATGACGAGAATCTTCCTTTTTCGGCCGGAATCAAGAACGCGTCCATCCCCCACGAGTTTCGCGTACCAAAGATTACCCCTTACACAGGCAGGGGTGATCCATTGGATCACGTGAACACATACAAAATGGAGATGAGCCTCCGAAGAGCTACCCCGGCCTTGAAATGCAGGGCATTCCACCTGACCTTGTCAGGAGGAGCGAAACGGTGGTATAACAAGCTCGTCGCAGGGAGCATTTCCAGCTGGCCAGAGCTGAAGAAGACTTTCATAAATTACTTCTCATCACAAAAGCCCGCATCAGCCCCGGTACAACGCATCCACGATGTGAGGCAGGCCCCAAGCGAGCCGTTGCAAAGTTACCTGGGCCACTTCAATGAAGAAATGTTGTTCTGCGAAAGAATAACAGATGCCGAGGCCTTGTCCGCCCTGAAAGCAGGACTAGACATGAACCATCCGTTCTGGAGGGATGTCCGCAACAAGAACCTGGCCACCTTCGATCAACTGGTGGAAATGATAACTGAAGAAATTACCAACGAAAATATGATTCTCCACAGAAACCGAGGCGGGTTGGGAGCCAACCCAGCTTCAAGAGCCGGGTATATTCAAAATCCCAACCGAGCTGTTCCCCATCACAATCCTCGACGGAGAAACTACCCATCCGACCCAAATGTCGGGATGAGTTATGTGGCCTCTGCACAAGAGGACCTGCTCCCCCCTTACACGGCTCCCTTGCTTTCAGTCCCCGCGGCCGGACTATACAACTATGGCACGCCCACATCCACCTACTACGAGGCCGGAACCAGCACGCCTCCAGTAATTCCTCCCCCTCAGGGAACTCAGCCGAAGTACTGCTGCGTTCACCGAAGCTATGGACATAGTACGGATGAATGTCGGGAGGTGGAAGAACTTGCCAATCGGAGGGCGATCAACCCAGGGGCCAGGCGGGGAACGAACACCAGGCGAGGGGATCAGGCCTCGGCCAGAGGACGTGGAACCAACTTTCAGGATATGCGCTCCCAACAATGGGATAGGAGGCCACTAGGTCATGATCAGCGATCGAGTAGTGATGGCAACGGAGCGGATCGGGGCGGATCGGCCTGATCCAAATCCGCCCCGCAATAATTATAGGAGATCCAAATCTGCCCCGCGATCCGCCATTTTTCGGGGCGGATCGGGGCGGATCGGATACGGATCGGGGCGGATCAGAGTCTTGATCCGTATACTGATCCATATATGTTTTCTTTTTTTTTTTTTTTTTTTTTTGGCATTCAAAAAATTTAAAATATATTGAAACAAGCTTTACTACTATACTATAGAGTTTAAACAAAATTCTAAAATACATTAACTACTTAATTAAATGTTCAAAAGAAAAAAACGACATCAATTACTTAATTAAAAATTGAAAACTCCAAAATTGAATTTTTTTTTTTTTAATTCGGGGCGGGGCGGATCGGGGCAGCCCCGATCTGATCCGCCCCGAGATCCGTGGCAGATCACGGATATCTGTCCCGATCCGCCCCGCCGATCCGCGGATCAGGTATTTTTCGCTCCATTCGGATCGGGTATCCATCGGGTTCGGGGCGGATCGGATATTTTTGCCATCTCTACGATCGAGGCGTAGCTCAAGAAGCTCTGCCAGACAACCTCGGATAGAGCGCAACCCCGAGCCCCGAGTCCCCTATTCTAACTATTCTCAAGTGTTCTAACCACCTGGGAACCTGTTAGTCCGGGGCCCTCAGGCTGTCACCTTTGTCTTATTGGGTCCTTGACCTTTTTATTCTTCTCCCGTTCGGACCAAGGTATATCCACGTGGTTGAATAAACCACGTGGCAGTCTTGATAGGGAGGATAATCCACGTAGGTAGAGGTAGCGTGGGGATCCTGTTGGCAATTCGGGAAATTGACACCATCCACGGGGGACCTTATATTGGTGGGCAGACACGGAACGCCCAGAAAAGCTACGCCAAAGAGGCCGAAGGAGTCCAGATGACTAATTGGCTCATCAATAGCAGGCCCTCAGGATCAAAAAGGGCCGACCCTATCACCTTCACGGAGGAAGATATGAAGGGTGTGCACTACCCCCACTGTGACGCCTTGGTTGTAAGAGCAGTGGTGGCTCGGAATGGGCTAGGAAGAATGCTGGTTGATAACGGTAGCTCCGTTAATGTCATCTTCCTAAGCACTTATGAGCAAATGAACGTGGATGTGCAGTTGGAACCATCAACTGAGCCCCTCTACGGATTCACCGGGGATTGCGTGACCCCGAAAGGGATAGTGCGCCTTCCCGTTAGTATGGGAGAAGAGCCCCTCGCGTCCTATACTGTCATGGAGTTCCTGGTGGTTGACAGGAGGTCGGCTTATCACGGAGTCTTGGGCCGACCAGCCCTGAAAGAACTTTGGGCAATAACCTCCATCCACCACCTCTGCATGAAATTCTCCACCGAAGGGGGAATAGCAACAGTACGGTATCAACCCGAGGCAAGGAAGTGTTACCGAAATGCCTTAAGGAAAGCAGAAAAGAAAGAGGTTAACATGACTCTGCTGGATGCGGAGATGAAAGAAACATTGATGGAAGAGCCGGGGGATGTTATGATGGAGGAAGCGGCAGTCCCCGATGACATTGATCCAAGACTAACGGGGGCCGATTCCCAAGCCACGGGAAGCGAAAAACTAGAACATTTTCAGGCAGATGGAGGCGACCCAACGAGGAAGCTTCAGATAGGGAATGACCTCCCTGAAGAGCCCAAGGAAGCCCTGAAAAGGTTCCTTCGGGAAAATTTGGATGTCTTCGCGTGGAAACACGAAGACATGGTGGGGATCGACGCAAAAATAAGTTGTCATCGCCTCAATATCGACCCTAAGTTCCCCTCCCACAGGTAGAAAAGGAGGCCACTAAATGCTGAAAAGTACGAGGCCCTGAAAGAAGAAGTAGACATACTCCTACAAAGCAACTTTATACGAGAGGCCAGATATCCGAAGTGGATATCCAACCCGGTGTTGGTTAAGAAGTCAAATGGAAAAATGAGAACCTGCATAGATTTCTCCAACCTCAACCAAGCCTGCCCCAAAGACAGTTTCCCACTGCCTCGGATTGATCAGCTGGTTGACGCCACGGCAGGACACGAGCTCCTAAGTTTTATGGATGCTTACTCAGGATACAATCAAATTCCGATGTATCCACCGGAGGAGGAGCATACGTCGTTCGTAACAGACAAAGGCCTCTACTGCTACAAGGTCATGCCCTTCGGCCTGAAAAATGCCGGGGCTACTTACCAGAGGCTTGTTAATAAGATGTTCGCTTCTCAACTTGGTGCAACTATGGAGGTATATGTCGACGACATGCTGGTCAAAAGCCTTAAAGCAGAGGACCACATTCACCACCTTAACGAAGCATTCCGAATCCTTCGCGCATATAGGATGAGGCTGAATCCCTTGAAGTGCACGTTTGGGGTGGCCTCGGGTAAGTTCTTGGGGTACTTGGTCAACCAAAAAAGAATCGAAGCCAATCCCGAAAAGATCAAGGCATTAGTCGAAATGAGTTCGCCAAGAAAGCCTAAGGATGTGCAATGCCTTACGGGGAGAATGGCAGCCCTCAGCAGGTTTGTCTCTAAAGCAACTGATAAGTGCATCCCTTTCTTCAAAATCTTGAAAGGAGGCGCCAGATTTGAGTGGACGACAGAATGTGAAAGCGCATTCCAGGCCTTGAAGGAACACCTCGGCCGAGCGCCTCTGTTGTCCAAACCAAAAGCCGGCGAGCCCCTGCTGTTATATCTCGTCGTCTCTGAAGAATCGGTAAGCTCGGTCCTGATACGAGAGGAAGAACACCAACTGCCCGTCTACTACGTAAGTAAAGCCCTGTTGGGGACAGAGACGCGCGCTATCCGGATATGGAAAAATTGGCTCTATCATTAATCACGGCCTCGAGAAAGTTGAGGCCATACTTCTTAGCACACAGCATCCATGTCCTCACCAACTTCCCATTGAGGCAGGTCTTGCAAAAGCCAGAGGCCTCGAGAAGACTGCTAAAGTGGGTCGTTGATCTCAGCCAATTCGACATTATTTATAAGGGAAGGACGGCAGTCAAGGGACAAGCCCTGGCCGACTTTGTGGCGGAATTTACCAACCCTCTCGATGTGGACGACCCTATGACATTGGGTGAACCACCCACGTGGTGCCTATTCGTAGATGGATCCTCGGGAGACGTGGGATCGGGAGCCGGACTAGTCCTTATAAGCCCAGAGGGACACAGGTTAAACTGCGCCATCAGATTCGACTTCAAAGCCTCAAACAATGTCGCGGAATATGAGGCACTCCTGGCAGGCATCCGCCTCGCCATCGAGATGAAGGTTCAGAGACTCTCAGCGGCAAGCGACTCCCAACTCGTTGTGAGCCAGGTAAACGGGAGCTTCGTCACCAGGGAAAAATGGATGGCCGCATATCTCAAGCTGGTAAGGAGTCTTATTCCTCTCTTTGATAAATTTGAGTTGGTCCACGTACCCCGAGCCAACAACTCCAGCGCAGATGCACTGTCCAAGCTGGCCAGCAGCAAAGATTCAGAGCTCCTCAAAACGGTCCCAATCGAGCACCTCATCCGACCTTCCATCTACAATGTTGAGGAGATATTGTCAATTGAAGAAGGCCCCACATGGATGGATCCCATCATAGCCTTTCTCAAAGATCATACCCTCCCCGACAACGCGTCGGAGGCGAGGAAGTTGAGGAGACAATCAGCGCATTTCCTACTCTCGGATGACATTCTATACAAACGAGGCTATTCATTGCCCCTCCTCAGATGCGTAAGCTCCATCGAGACAGGATATATTCTCAGAGAAATCCACGAAGGAATATGTGGCAACCACACCGGTGGGATGGCCCTAGCTCAAAAGATCCTCAAGCAGGGGTACTTCTGGCCCACCCTGAGGAAAGACGCCATGCTTCATGTGAGGAAATGCGACAAATGCCAACGCTTCGCCACAATCCCGAGGCAGCCCCACCAGGAGCTTACTACCGTATCTAACCCTTGGCCTTTCGCCAAGTGGGGAATAGATTTCATAGGCCCGATGCCTAGGGGGAGAGGAAATGCTTGCCACGCCCTAGTCGCCATCGACTATTTCACAAAATGGATGGAGGCAGAGCCAATGGCGAAAATCACCGAGGCAAACACTTCCAAATTCTTATGGAAAAACATCATTTGCAGGTTCGGAATCCTCCATTCCCTGGTTTCGGATAATGGGAGGCAGTTTGACAACAAGAGGGTCAAGAATTTGTGCGAAGAATTGGGGATCGCAAAGCACTTCTCGAGCCCCCACCACCCTCAGGCTAATGGCCAAGTCGAAGCAGTTAACAAAACCATCAAGTACACACTCAAACGAAAGCTTGAGGCCTCCAAAGGGGCGTGGGTCGATGAGCTTCCTCACGTTCTTTGGGCTATCAGAACCACGGCTAGAACTCCCACCGGGGAGACCCCCTTCTCCATGGCTTACGGGTCCGAAGCTGTGTGCCCGGTCGAAAGCGGCATACCCTCCCCCCGTCGGATAATGTTCAGCGAACAAACCAATGACGATGCAATGAGGACAAGCCTAGACCTAATCGGCGAAAAGAGGGCCGACTCCCAAGCCCGACTGGCCTCCTACCAAAGAAAGATGGTAAGATACTTCAATAAAAAGGTAAAAAAGCGGTCATTCCGACTCGGGGATCTTGTTTTGAGAAGAGTGTTCTTGTCCTCCAAAGAACCGGGCGTAGGGACCCTGGGCCCCAACTGGGAGGGTCCCTACAGAGTTATCAGCGAAACACGACCCGGAACCTATGGTCTTGAGGACTTATGTAGCACACGGCAGCCCCATGTATGGAACGCAGAACATTTACGTCGATATTATCAATAGGTCAAAAGTGGGTCATCTAGTTTGTTCATTTTACAACACTTTGGTCTGGCCGACCCCTTTTTGTAATTAGCGTGTTGACAATAGGACAGAAGTGGGTCATCTTGTTTGGTCATTTTACAACATTTTGATCTAGCCGATCCTTTTTGGATTACTTAGCCGGTCCGCTTATACTAAAGTATGCTATCAATCGGCAAAAGAACAAGCGAGGTACATCGTTTAAAACATAATCTCCATAAATAAACACAAGACAATAAGCTTCGCAACAAGTTTCATTACAAAAAAAAAAGCCCTATCTATTACAAGTAGCCCTATCTATAACAAATTTCAACTATCCTCCTCACCGACATCGGGCGAGGGAAACTTGGCTGCCAAGGACTCTACATTTAAATCTGGGTATTCGGCTCGGAGGGCGACAAGAACCTCCTGGTGCCCGACTCTGGCGAAGTAGTCAGAGAAATTGGTATAGGCCTCCGTATTATGAAAATTGGCCACAAAGTCAGCCTCCGCGTTCCCCAGCTTCGCCTCCAAGTCGCCCTTCTCGGCCGCCAAACGCGCGACCTCCGACTTAGATGACTCCAAGTCCCCCTTCAAATTCCTCAACTCTTCGCCATGGGACTTGGCCTCATCCAAGAGTCGCTTCTTCTCCTTATTGGCGGCCTCCAGAGCGTCGGCGGCCACTTTCTGAGCAGCATTGGCGTTGTCCAATTGCTTCGTCAGATGCAGGAGATTAGAATCCGATTCTCTCAAATCGACCTCCAGCTGCTCATAAGCGGCACGCGCGCTGTCCAGTGCCGTCTGCAGACCCTCCATGGCCTTCTTATGCTCCTTATCATGTTTGGAGGCCTGGGCGCTGAGCTTCCGGTGCTCCTGCATACGCATCCGGAACTCCCCGTGCACCTTCATTTGCATAGCTGAAGCTCGGATAGCTGAAGCCAAGCTCGCCTCCAACACATCCTCCAGGTCCCCATGGGAAGAAAACTCTTCCCATTTAGGGGTGAAGTATTTCTTCACGGCCTGGGCGCCCATCGAGGGGAAAAAGGGCAACGGCCGGAGATCGTCATCTGGAATCCTGGCTCCGGTGCTCCCTATCAACTCCCTCAGCCTTTTCCTGGAGTCATAAGGCCCCCCACTAGTGCCCCCCGCTCCCTGGGGCTTGGGGGGACCTTCCAGAACCACCTCCCCCGAGGTGTTCACTGCCAATGTGCGTTGCCCCGCCGGAACTGGGCATGTCACATAGTCGTCGTCCACCTCCACGGCCTTCCCCTTAGCCTGTGGAGCTTCAGATGTTGTTGCCTTCAGCCTCTTCTTCCTAATCAAATGCTCGTCTCCTACCGGAGCGCTTGTTTCATCTATCTCAATCACCTTTGAGGCCTCAGTGCCTCCCTTGTGTCCCTATCGGCTCAGATCTTCCACAGTTTTCTTCTGACGAGCCTCTTCCTTAGAGCCGGCCGCCAGAACCCTCGGATTCTGTTTTGACAGACGAGCCAAGGTTGGCCTCGGACGCTTTCCTTGCTCTATTTCCGCTGCGAAACCAAGATGTCCCAGTGTTAGCATGATATAGAACGAAGTTTGAACCAAGCAGAGACATCAGAACATTACCTTTTGAGGCCATCAGACCCAACTCACTTAGGCAGCGCTGCCTGTTTAAAAAAAAATGTATCTCCTATTCGACGGAGGCGACTGGTAAATGGACTGGAGCACGTCGACCAAGTCCTCGGACAACTCACAACGAGGCAGCAATCCTGAAAAAATAAACCAAAAAACAGATTAGAATCTATCTTCAACCGCTTCGAAAACAATCACGTGCGCATCCCCCACTCACTGGCTATTCCGTAAAAACTGGATACGTCCAATTCCGGCTCTGGGTCATCTATTACCCTCTGCCAATTACCCGTCACCCAGAACCAGGACTCTTTCCACTGTTTTATGGAGGAGGGGCAGTCCGTCACAAGGGGCTTATGCGCTCCCCATGGGCAGAAGTAGTACCAGTCGACCTCCTCCTCTTTGTCCTTCTTCCTCGGTAGCTTCCGTGGCTGGTATAGGGTTTGGAACACGTGGAGAGGCATCTCCAACCCTAAAGAATGCCTGAACCACAGGTACATGCTCCCTGCCATCTGACTCTATCCGTTCGGAGCCACCTGAGTCGGAGCCAGCCCATACGCCCGTAAAATCCGTCGGAAGAAGGGATGCAGGGGCAGTCGCAGGCCTCCCACGAAAGCATTGAGGTGCAAGGCAGTGCAACCCCTCCTCGGAACACAGGCCCGCTCGTTTGTCTCCGGGAGTATAAGTTCAATATCTCCAGGTACTCGGTACTACTCCCTCAGCGACTCCAGGTCCCCTTCCACCATGATCGAAGGGACATCCATCGCGGTCCACCTGATTGGGTCGGCCACGAACGGGTCTGTTCCCTCCACTACCCTAGACAGTGAGGACACGTCCATCGCCTCGCCTGTCGATCCACACACACCCTGCAGAGGTAATACCTCGGCCATTTCGGGTGAGACGGGTCGGGACCCCTCGTTCCCAACACGACCGGAAGCCTCGTTTTCACCGAAGTTCGCAGACATTGTTAAAATTAAAAAGAAATTCAGTAAATAAAGGGACTCTAGGTGAAGGGTTTACCTAAACCTAAATCTTCGCCAGAAACGGAGATGGGAACAAACGCCGGCAAATATCACCTGAAGTCTACAAACACACTGCAATCCTCTCGCCTGAAGTCTACAAACGCACTGCAATTCTCTCAAACGGTGAAATGAAAAATCATAACCCCTCACACTTACTTATAGGCAAATATGGATGATTTCACACCGTTGGATCAGCCAGAGATCCATCCGCGCCGTCTGATACCATCAGGCCATCTCTGCCCTTGAATCCGAAAAGACACAAGCAACCATTTAAATGAACGCCTACGATGCGGGCGTGCCCACCACGCGCGCGTCACTTCTCGGTACCACCAAAGCCCCCATAATTCAACACCATCATTACTTGCGGCCGTCTTTTCACCATACCCAAAAAGGACGTGCGTCAGGCTACCCAATCAGTCCATGACCCGTAGATTGAGCCATTAATTGGCTTACAGCAGGGCTCTTCACCTCTCCAAGTTGGGACTCGGCCCACCTGCCTCTCCCAACTTGGAACTCGGCACATCGGCCTCTCCCAACTTGGGACTCGGCTCTTCTGCCTCTCCCAACTTGGAACTCGGCACATCGACCTCTCCCAACTTGGGACTCGGCTCTTCTGCCTCTCTCAACTTGGGACTCGGCTCTTCAGCCTCTCCCAACTTGGGACTCGGCTCTGCTGCCTCTCCCAACTTGGGACTCGGCTCTGCTGCCTCTCCCAACTTGGGACTCGGCTCTTCTGCCTCTCCCAACTTGGGACTCAGCTCTGCTGCCTCTCCCAACTTGGGACTCGACTCTTCAGCCTCTCCCAACTTGGGACTCGACTCTTCAGCCTCTCCCAACTTGGGACTCGACTCTTCTACCTCTCCCAACTTGGGACTCGGCTCTGCTGCCTCTCCCAACTTAGCACTCGGTTCTTTTGCCTCTCCCAACTTGGGACTCGGCTCTGCTGCCTCTCCCAACTTGGGACTCGACACTACCGCCTCGCTTGACTTGGGGCTCGGTATTTCATCCCGCGCAAAGCACCCAACTAAAACCACCAATGTTGCCAAGGCCCGCCACCCACATAAATGAGCGTCCCGGGCCTTGTGGGACTTAAATCTCTACCTCAAACTTTAAAAACAAACATCCAAGTCCAGCATCCCACATAAATAACGGATTCTGAACTTGGGGGACTGTTGTTACGCACCAATCCTACCTGGCAGCCCGTGGCGCCATGCAGGCATTAGCCATCCTACCTGGCCGCTCGTATCGACGCACACTCCTTTGCCGACGGACGGTCCAGGCCGACCCTAACCCTTCTCCGAGGCGGTCGGGACCGAGGAGGTGGAATACCGAGGCTCATGGGTCGGAACAGCCTAATTGGCCGACCATGGTTGCGTGCTCAGAAAGCCTCCCTATAACTCAACCTTGACAAGAGCGATGGGACAGCCTGACAAGGCGGCTTGTCACGATCATAGCCCCTTAGTTTGCGGCTGAAAATGACTTTCCCATTAATGCTAGTGACATGACATCAAGGATGTGACTTGAGAACCCCTCAGATAGAGCCACGTGTCGCACATCGAGAGGGATCGTTCCCACAAAATTTGCCTATAAATAACAAACTCATTTCACAAGACAGGGGTTGGAAAAGATTACTCTCACCACACATATATCAAGTCCCCTATTTTAACTATTCTCAAGTGTTCTAACCACCTGGGAACCTGTTAGTACGGGGCCCTCAGGCTGTCACCTTTGTCTTATTGGGTCCTTGACCTTTTTATTCTTCTCCCGTTCGGACCAAGGTATATCCACGTGGTTGAATAAACCACGTGGCAGTCTTGATAGGGAGGATAATCCACGTAGGCAGAGGTAGTGTGAGGATCTTGTTGGCAGCTATTTTTGGAGGTAAACAAGTATGTTATTCAACAAACAATTAAGTTTCTAATCGTTTTAAATTTTAATAAAGTGATATTTTTATGTAGGCCACACATCATGATTTGATCATTGAAATTTTCATCATGTCGCGCTGAATCCAACACACACACACACACACACACACACACACACACACACACACACACAAAAAAACAGATAAAATTGGTTAGATTGTGCGAATTAGTAAATAGAGCCAAACGAGCCTTCGTAGGATATATATTTGTTATTTGCTTACATAAATAGAATATATACACTGGAAGTCTTCGCCGCAATTCATATTTGTTGTATATATGTACCAGGTCAAAAGTACATAGTGTTGAATCTAACCCCAATTTACAAGACACATACATTCACACCCCCAAATACATTAACATCTATTATATAATTATACATGTTATTGTGCTGACCAATGTACAATTGGATACATTTTATGCATCGAATTAGATCGTATAAAAAATTTAGAATAATAATATTTATAGTCGTATTACTCAATTGGATGAATTATTTACTCCAATTATGTAATGTACTATAGTCATTACTTATAAATAATTCATCGAACTGAGTAATGCCACGTAGGATGACTATTAACAGTGAGCGACTATGAATAATATTACTCAAAAATTTAATATATAAAATTATAATAAATATTACTAAACAGACAAGATGTTACGGAAAATTATTGTAGATTAGGGTGGATAATATTCTTTAAATTTTCATTTAAAGAATAATTATTTATCAACTGCATAAGTCATAACATAATACGGAGTCTATGGGTTTAGTCCAGATAATAGTATACAACTATTTTCCCTTAAAACTTTGGCCCTCCAACGAATTTATGAACCTGGACGAGGTTACGGAATGAAGTGGTACGAAGCTCGTAATTAGTATTTATTTGTATGAATAACAACAAAATAGTGCACCGCTAGCCGCCAAGATGAAATCAGAGAATCTGCCGTCATTCTGCGAATCGGTGGTTAAAATTTGTCAATAGATGTCAACTTCAATTGACCCGTCAAAAATCTTCAGAAATTAACTCGTAAAAAATATGTAAATATGAAAAGGTAGTAAACTTTGACACTTTAAGTTATAAGTGGCGATTATTTAAGAGAGTCTATTAGAGTGTAAATTGAGCACGCATCTATATCAATTAATGTCACGTAATATAGTGATTATTAAAGGTGAACACATTTAAATTTAGACAATTTTTAACTTATTTTTAAATTAAACTATTTAAAACTATTTGAAATAATTTCAAACCAAATATTTTTTTATGATTCGATTTGATTTTAAACTATGAATTACCTATCAATATAATAGTAACGCATTTAAAACAAGTTAAAATATAAGTAAATTTCTCTAAATTTTTCAAAACAAGCTTAAAAAGAAACTTTTTAAGCATAAATGTTACATTACATTAATATTTGTCTCAATTGTAACATTACATCAATATTTATTGTAGAAGGAAACGGGAATGGAGGGAAAATTGTCAATAATTAGTAAATAACTGGACTCAATAATGAACTTTGAGTTTTGGGTTAGTATGCCAATAGTTTAGCAAAAATTAAATAAGTCAACACAATAAATTCAATATTGCGCTATATTCTACGCATTTTATAAATGCATATATAAGTAAAATTAATTTATTTTTAATTATAAACAATTAAAAACGGTTCAATTAGGTTTAAACAATTTTTTAAACATTGAAATATAAACCAATCTATTTTCAAACAGTTTGGTTTAGTTTAAAATTGAAACGTTGACACGTCCACGTGGATATGAAGCAACGGTTTCAAACCAACAAATTCGATTAAATTTGCGATTTATTGATTCTTGTGTGCAGCTCTAGTGATTATCACCAGTTGTAATAAATAACATTACTCATGTAATTTTATCTACCAAATTTGCATGTCAGTATATATATTACTGTCTTCGTCTCACAAATATAAGTTTTATTCATTTGTCTCAAATTATATTTCACTCTAATATCTCCCTATTTAATGTATCTATAAATATGAATTACTATTATATTAATGTAAGAATATAGTAGAAAAAAAGTAAGTAAAATTTACTATTTCAATTATAATAATTATAATAATTTTTTTTAATATGTGTGAAATAAAAGTAAACATAATTATATTTTTTCATTTAATAATAACAGATCACGAGATTAAAATGTAAGCATAATTTCTTTTACAGTCTAATATGTTGTGTCAGACGTATCTTAAAAATACATATTAAATTCTAATATGAACTGCCATTAAATTCTATTAAAATTACATACTAAATTGTTAATTATACAATTTTTATCGACCAAATTGATGCATTTAAAGTTTACATAATATATTATAATATACATTCATTCTAATAATAATTTAAAATTCATTCATCTCCACAAGCACTAGACAAAGTCAGAGCAGAGCTCAACACGCTAGGCACCCGGCTGCCCAACAGAACAGCCTGGTTCTATCTCCAGTTTACTTCATATAAGTTGGTTAGAGCCAAACCCCGTTGCTAAGGACACTTGTACTTCCATACAATCACTGTGAAGCATTCTACATTTCAACCAACCAGTACGTTTCACTCCTAAAGCACCTCAAGTTCGCACAAGTGATGAAAACCCAAACAACGCATACACACACACACTGCAAGATATATAGAGATTCGCATAGACATTGATACTTAACTGGTATTTTGATACGGAAAAAACCAATTAGCAACACGAATCAAAAAATTATGGCAGACACAGACCGGCTATACTTGCTCTTTGGAATAATAAAAGCAACATTTGGAACAAGCTTGACCGAATATCAACATGATAATAGTCGAGAAAATGAACTGCTTAACGACCCAAGGTAACATAAGCCACAAGTAAACACAAATCAGATAAGGTAACCATGAGGCCAATGCAAGCTTCAGGTAGATCATACAAGAACTTTTCTGAAACTATGCCTGGTTGCCATCACCCCTTGCTATGCCACCCCTTGCATAGTTGCCCATCCTTCCACTTCCCCGGCCACGGCCATAGCCATAGCCATAGCCATAGCCATAGCCTCTGCCACCTCCACCTCTGCTTCTTCCATATCCAGCACCTGCCAATAAATGAAATGATGACATTTCTAATTATGAACAATTCTAGAGCAAGTTCAAACATAAAGACTGCGTTTCTTCAAATAGTCAAAAACACATCCTCATTTCGAATTTTTTGACCACTTTCCTGGGATTCCAGATATTACCAGAAATCATTTATTTGACAGTCCTGAGTTAAGGAAGAACACTAACCGCGGTAACCCCCACCACCACGCCTGTCACCTCGGCCCCAGTTTGAATAACCACCATTTTCTGCCAGAATGAAAGATATTGTGGTAGTAAGAAATATAGATCACTTGATGCAATGCATGATAAGATAGTCCGCATCATAGGACAAAAAATGGTTCTAGTGAGCAAATACCTTGATAGCTCGCATATCCACCACCTCTGCTCCAAACCCGTCCCCTACCTATGCCACGAGCTCTTCCTCTTCCATATGAATCTAAATATCAAATTTAATTAATATCAAGGATGTAATAGTTCAATAATGAGACTCCATTTCAATTCCTTCACATTACCTCCATTACCAGCATTGAACACTGCACGCACTTGTCTAGGTGGTGGTCGTATTTGCTGTGGTTGATAGTTATACTGTTGTTTCGTTTGCTCTACAGGAGATGGAGCTTGGTACCTATGGTAAAAAAAGAATTATGCTAAGAGAATATCATATTAAGTCAAAAAACATGCATGGGCAGAAAGATACAGTAAACACTTCCAACCAACAACAGCCAAAATTATGAAATGAAATAAGGAACAAGAATATGCTTGTAGCCAAGCAGTACAACAAGAAAAGCAAATGTCGTTAAAAACTTATGTAGCTTTTCAAACGGGATTTTTTCCAGTCCCTCATCAAAGCAACATTTTCGGCATCAAAAGAGATATTAGAGCATGGGTATTTCATTATATCTCACCTCCTTTCCTCTTAATTCTCAATAAAAAACTAGTAGAGATTGAAAAATGAAATTACCCAGGAGAATTCTTGTTCAGCTCCTTAGTTGACAAGGTGATTGAAATCATTGAGACATGACGAGTCTGCTCCACGCTGAATTAGGCATTAAAATCAATATTAAAGACTCAGAACTATATCTTCTACTTGCAAATGCATTTATTTGAAGAGAAAAAAAATTAAACACCAGAGTCCATAAAGGTTCGTGCAAATTAAAATAATAAAGGAGAACAAACTAAGAACGCAAGAGTCAAAACTTACATCTCAAGGCCCTCTTGCAAAATGCATTTATTTGAAGAGAAAAAAATGAAACACCAGAGTACATAGAGGTTCGTGTGAATTAAAATAATAAAGGAGAACAAACTAAGATCGCAAGAGTCAAAACTTACATCTCAAGGCCCTCTTCAATGGGTTCAAATGTATCAGTTATTCTCATTGAACTGGTGGCAGTGTCTTGATGCAATCGGGGGATTCTTCTCTATTTCAAAACAAAAGGAATGAGTTCAGCCATTATATTCCAAACAAATAAAAAAGGAGAAAAATATACAAGGAATTTACGAAGATACCTTGATAATCTCCGCAATAGCCACTGTCTTGCTTATTGCCTGACCCATTGCTTTCAAGACAATCTCTTTCCCATCTCTCTCCTAAACATCAAGAATATAACATGCTTAGCTAGCACATTTGGATAACAACGAACACCAAATACACACAGTAACTCGATAAAGTCTTCATAACACAATTCTTGCAAGCGGTTGTGGTGAAGTAATATAGCTCTACCCATTAAACAGAAACACCATAAAATAAACCCCGTGGAATTTTCGAGTTTTAACCCAATTCTGTGAACAAGTGAAACAACCAGAATGCACATGAGACAGGATAAAGAAAACAAATGCAACAAATTAAACAAAAATATTTGACACTAAAACATTTTTCAGGTCTTAGTTAACAAAGACCAAAAATGCTATTCAACCTCAGCAAATTTAGACTTAAAATAGTTGGACAAGCTTTCATACCAGAGCCCTAATTTACATTACATTCATATCTTGGCCAAAGATTTCATGATCCACATCAGTTCTGGATTAACAATTCTGCAGTTTAATAATTAATACATTCCTCCCTCTAGGTACCAACTTTTTTGGATCACTTAAAATTTAATTCTTCATAATTCCCCACAAAAGACTATCAAATGCGAGAAGTTTCTGCACCTTGGCCTATTTTTGGTGGTAAGTGATTATTTATTTTCTAAAAAATTTGAACACTGTGTGCTTACTTATATTCTGGAATCTCCTCAATGGTTCCGCAACGACATCATCTCATTTCTTTCGAATCGAACTAGGTTACTACTCTTCCTTCTGTAGAAAAGCTGATCAGTTCAGGATGAAATCGATCCTAAATGGGGAACAACCGTGGTTTCCACAATACCAGAGTCCACATTCCAGGATGACTACATATTACAGGATAATAACATTAAATTACAAGCATATCATCCTCTAATGGAGATGCAAGAATGCCCATTATATGAACAGAAACAATGCAATTAGGAAAACAAGAAGAAAATGTTGTTCAACCCGCAAGGAAGGCATTGTTATGTCCCTGGCAACACAACTGCCATCAGAAATACAAGTGAAAATAAGTTAAAATACAAGTATTCATTCTTCTGCCTAGCCGCTAGAGATAAAATAATGGAGAGCACAATCAAACAAATTGTGAAGACAAATAGACAATCTGTCTCGAGTCCCTGTCCCTTAATTATATTCACGGGTAAAAATCTTTATATTTACCAGACTCCAAAGATAATCCACTAACAGAGCAAATACAGATCAAAAGATTCAAAATGATGAAAAAGGGGGTACATTATTACGCATGTAATATATAAATTTTCAAACAAATAAATAAACACACATCAATAAGAGCATCTGGATAATTTACATCTCTGGGTGTGGGATATTATTGGATATGAACAGAAATTTAACACAATCGTTGAACAAGAGATAAATTTGAAACAAAGGGAAAAAAAAAAGGCGAAATAAATGTAAATCATTCCAAGAAGTTATCCGTAAAACCAAGAAAAGAAATATCAGACCGCCCAAATACAAGCCACTACATCACAAGGACGCCACTAAAACTCACAAATGTCAATAACTCGAAAGAAAGAAAATCAAATGACAAAACACGAACAGACTAAAATCAGCAACAAAAACCACAAAGAAAAAAAAAGGAATACCATGAAAAAATAGCAATAGGAGATAATAAAAAATAAGTTATTTAGTATATAACCTGAAGAAGACTAGTAGCATAGCTGATGTAATTACGGACCAAACCCTGAGAAGTGATTCGGATTTCATTCTCGTTAATCGGCAATTCCGGTTTCGGCTTTTCAACCTTCTGGTATCTATCCATTTCTTTTTCTTTTAAAATGCAGAAGAAAATGAAAATGAAATCCCTAAAACCCTAGAAACAATTACCAGTGCATATTATTTATTGATACAGGCAGAGAGAGTAACTAAAATCTAAACCCTTGATGGTGATTTGGAATTGGGGATTGGGAATTGGGATATATCACCCTTCATTTGCATTTTTGGGCCGATTTTACAGTCTTACAGTTAGAGTTTGGTTGGTGGGGGGGGAGATAATACAACATACGCAGTTAGAAAAGAATAATGCTAATTGTACAAAATATTATTTTGAATTTTCTTTTCATTATTTTATTCTATCACGTAAGTAAATATAAATATAGGTGTAAGTAAATATGTATAAATAGTATCAACCCCATTCTCCTGCCCACGGTGGATAGAATATTTTTTGCCCACTGCTAATGTGGCGTGTCCACCTCACCAATCTATGCCACGTCATCTGCTTGCCACCTCATTAAAAAAATTGAATACATTTTTCAGATATCACCCCCCAACCCCAAAATTCCTTCTTCCAATTCTCCTTCCTTCACATTTTTTGCAGCCTAATTTTTTTCCCAAATTTCTGCATGACCCACGCCGAAAAATTCAAATCTGGCAGAAATTTCAGTCGCTATTATTGCCTCACCATCGGAAAGAAATCAGTAATCAGTCAATTCAATCAAGAACCACCATTTACATGAAAACCGCCGCCGACCCACCATCTCTACGTCCCCATCCTAACATTCTCTCTTTTTTCCCATATCTGCTAGACAACCACCGCGCTGGACAACCAACATAAAAAACAACCACCATCACCACCAACATAAAAAACAACCACCATCAGACAAGAAAAATAAAAAAATTTGGAAGGACTCAGATCTAGCGGCTAGCGGCCAACTCCTCCGCTCTCTGTCACTGAGTCGACAAACGACGGACAACCACCATTGCCTCCAACATCAGACAAGAAAGCGACCAACTCCTCTGCTCTTTGTCGCCGTACCGACAAACGCCAGACAACCACCATCGTCTCCAACATCAGAAAAGAAAAATAAAACAAAAAAAAAAACTTGTGAAGAGGAGAGAGAGAAGGTTGGCTTTACTGTATTTCTTGTTTTTCTGGATCCGGGCTATTGTCTTTGTGAAGAGGAAGAAATGATTGTCGGCGATGGTGGAGAGAGAGAGAGAGAGAGAGAATCGCCGGTGTGGTGTGGTGGTGATGCTCTCGCTGGCGTCGGCGTTAGCTTGGGTTTGTCGGAGTGGGGTAGGGTGATATCTGAAAAGGATACTCAATTGGGAGAGGTTGGGGAGAGGGGTGATATCTGAAAGGGTACTCAATTTTTTTAATGAGGTGGCAGGCGGATGACGTGGTATAAGTTGATGAGGTAGACATGCCACATCAGCGATGGGCAAAAAATATTATGTCCACCGTGGGCAGGAGAACGGGGCTGCAAGTAGCATTACTCTCTAGAAAAACCAAGCTAAGTTAAATGTCATAAATAGCGTTTGTGTTAATATATAACTGTCATTTAATTAAGGGTTAATCACACTAATGGTCCCCATTCTTTCAAGTCTGTAACGATTTTATCCCTATTTAATTTTTTTGCAGATATCATCCACATTCTTCTATTTATTCTTACATACCATCCCCACTCACGAAATTCGTCAAAAACAGCTGTTAAATGAGTTTCCATCACACGTTTTCTCTTTCTAAAACGAGGATATTTTAGGCAAACCACCTAAAATTTATTCTACTATTCTTATCTTTCTCTATCCATATTTTTGAACATTCGTTTGATTTTGATCTTGATGAACATTAGTTTAATCTTGGATTTTCTGCTCACAGATTCTTTATCTGGACTTCAAACATTCTGAGTTTTCAGCACGGTAAAAAAGCACACCATATTCTAGTGGATATCTTGGGAAGTAGTAGACAGTTTCCATTGCTATGTGATTTTGTAGTAGAGATAAAAATGGCTGAATCTTTTGAAATTAGCCAATAAATTTTCTAGGTTGTTTTTAGGGCTAATAGTAGAGCTAATTTACCTGCTTTTTATGGCATCAATAACATGGCTGATTTTGGAATTATGCCTTATAGCTTTTTGTATATACTGTGCAAAAAAAAAAAAAGCATGTGAAGCATGCCCAGGATGTTTTTGACAGAGTTAAAGGCGATTCTAATGTTCAACCACTTTCAATTCCATATCCATATCTACCGAAATATCATATGATGGAACATGTTCAATCCTTGCCTTCATCGAAATTTCCTATTTCCTCATCTCAATATAATCCTTACCTTGAAAATGGCTATTTTCCACATGAGATTCCTCAGCACCAAGCTGTATTTAACAGAAACCCATTTCAAATTTTTGACACAAATGGTGAAAGATTGGTGAGATTGGGTTCTTCTGCAACTAAAGAGGTCGAGAAGAAGAGAATGACCTGCCAAAGGTGCCTCTACCTGCACCATCATCGCCATCATAGCCACCACAATTAGTATTAAAATCAAACTAATGTTCATCAAGATGAGAAGAGAAGAAAGATAAGAACAATAGAATATGTAAAGAATGGGGACCTACACTGTGACTGAATATAAAGTCCCTACACTGTAACTGAATATAAAGAATGATGACGGACAATGTGACTACATTTAAAGAATAGAGACCTGCACTCAGGGACGAATGGGTCATATGGCGAGACCCCGCGTCCGCCCGTGATGGAATTTCGCGAAAAAATGGTGCGTAAAATATTTTGGGCCGCAACCCGACCCAAGTTTGTTAGCCTGCAATTCAAGACAAGCCAAAAAAATGAAAAGCCCAATTTCCAAGCCCAATGATAAAATTAGAAAAGCCCATTTTCAACCTACCAAACGCAAGATTCTGGATCGCTCAATTCATTCCTAACCTATTCTCATTTCTCAGTTTCGCCAGCCTCGCAACCAGGTCGCAGACTCGCAGCACAGCGCGGCGCGCAACCAGTTCTCTTCATCTTCATCTGTTCGATTCTTGAAGGTTAGTTTGCTTTACATGTTCTCTTCATCTTCATCTGTTCGACATTCAAGATTTCAAGTGAGGAATAATTTTTTGGTCTATTTCTTTGTCTCGCATTGTACCTGCGCCTACGTAGTCCAACTCCAGCTCCGATTTTTCGAAGACCGAAGCTCATTTGTCTGATTCTATTGAAGTCATATTCTTGAAGGTCAGTTTGATTTAACCATTCTCTTCATACTTCATAGTTTAGCCGTTCTTTCTTAGTTCTCTGCCTCTGCCTTGCCTAAGTTGCGTTGCCTAAATTTTTTTCTCTGTTGAGTGTTTCTTCATGCTTGCTGGCTGTTGGGACTTGGGAATCTGTATCTGGCCTGGGAATGAGATTGAATAATTTGAGTGGTGAATAATTTTATGTTGTGTTTGTGTTAAATGTTTTATTTGGGATTGAATAATTTGAGTTGAGACTTGGGATTGAATAATTTGATTGGGGAATAATTTTCGTAATTTGATTACTTGAAGTATTGAACCGTTGAGTAACTAATTTACAGTCTACAGACAAGACATTAGACATGAAAAGGTTTTTTCAATCTCAAAGAAAGCTTGAAGCTGGACCAGCTGGTACAAGTTGCTCTAGTGCTGCTTCTAATGCTATCAATACTTCGAGTTCGACACCTTCACAAAGTTCATTACCTGTTGATAATTATGGTACTAAGAAGTCTCGAGTTGATATCAATGTAGATTCCCTTGACCTTGAGTATGATCTTGGAAAACGGCCCCCAATCGAATCCTATGACCCTAATATTAGAGACGAGGTTAGGATGATTTACTTGGAGAGAGGTCCTTGTCAACCACACGTACATGGTTTTCTAAAAACAATTATGGAAAAAGATAAGAGGTGTTTTAGGAAGGAATGGTTTGCCCTTGGTTGGAGTATAGCATTGAGAAGGATGCCACTTTTTTGTTTGCACTGTTATTTGTTCAAACCCGATATAGGGAGTCAAAGAGGTAGATGAACATTCACAAAAATTGGTTTTAGAGATTGGAAACACAAACAAATTTTGAAAGATCATGTCGGTCTTGTTACCAGTGCTCACCATCATGCTTTCACAATGTTCACCAACTTGATGAATCAAAGGCGAAGTATTTCTTTTGCACTTTCAAATCAAAGTACTGAACAACAAAAGAGGTACACGACTAGATTGACTGCGGTGCTAGCTGTTACCAGATTTCTCTTGATGCAAGGATTGGCTTTCCATGGACATGATGAGTCGGAGAAGTCACTTAACAGGAGGAATTTTCTTGAGTTACTAAGCTGGTACGCATATAGATGTGAGGGGGTAAATGAGGTAGTTTTTGGCAATGCTCCTAGAAATGACCAAATGACTGCACCAAGCATTCAAAAGGATTTGGTTAACTGTTGCACTGTGGAGACAACAAGGGCTATCATGAAAGAGTTGGATGATTCTGTGTTTTCGATCTTAGTGGATGAGGTTCGTGATAACTCAGTGAAGGTACAAATGGTAGTTGTTTTGAGGTATGTAGACAAATTCGGATCTGTTAAAGAACATTTTTTGGCCATCTCTCATGTCACTGATACCAGTGCCTAATCACTAAAGGATGCAGTTGATGAAATCTTTTCTAGGCACGGTCTAAGCATTTCTAAGCTTAGAGGGCAATGTTACGATGGAGCTACTAACATGTCAGGTGAGTTCAATGGGTTGAAGGCTTTGATTTTAAGAGAGAATCCATGTGCATAACATGTTCATTGTTTTGCGCACTAACTCCAATTATGTCTTGTTTCTATTGCGCGTAGAACCGAAGTGCTTGCTGATTTGTTTAACATGCTGACTATCATAGTGAATTTGGTTGGTGCTTCATGTAAGCGTGTTGATGCTCTCAAAGCAAGCTACTACTCTGAGATTCTCGCGAAGCTCAATACGGAAGAACTTTGCAATGGTAGTGGTAAGTTTCAAGACATGAGTTTGGCTCGACCGGGTGATACCAGATGGAGTTCATATCTACTCACAATTACTCGTTTTATTGGTATGTTTAATAACATAATTGACGTGCTTGAGAATATAGCAGATGATGGCATAAGTTTAGATTTGAAAGGAATGGCAGGAAGACAACTAAGTATTATGCAAGACTTTGAGTTTGTGTTTTGTCTACATTTTATGTTCGATATTCTTACAGTGACACATGATCTTTCACAAGCCTTTCAGAAGAAAGATCAGGTAATTGAAAATGTTATGAGATTATTGAGTTTGTGAAGGGGTTCATTGCAAAATATGAGGGACAATGGCTGGGATAATTTGTTGAGCAATGTAATTGAGTTTTGTGTTGGTAAAGAGATTGTAGTGCCCAACTTGGAGGATATTGTAGTGAGGAACGGTTGACCTAGACGCGGAACTCATAAGGTGACTTATCATCATCGTTTTTATGTTGACTTGTATTGCTATGTCATAGACTCAATCTTGCAGGAGTTGAATGATCGTTTTTCATAGACTAGCACCGAGCTCCTTACTAGTATTTCATGCCTCAATCCAAAGAACTCATTTGCATGTTTTGATACAACTAAATTAGTACGTTTAGCTCAGTTCTATCATATGGACTTCACTACTGAGGACATCATGTTACTCAGACCTCAATTGGATAAGTTCCTTATGCTTATCAGAAGTGATGCAGCATTTACTGATCTCAATAGCATATCTTGCATCACTGAGAGACTTGTTCAAACAGGATGTCATTGTTATTTCACATTGGTTTATAGGCTCATCACATTGGTTTTGACTCTACCTGTGGCAACTACGAGTGTTGAAAGGGCATTCTCTGCTATGAATCTTATTAAGAATGATTTGCGCAACAAAATGAGTGATGTTTGGTTGAACGATAACTTGGTTGTTTACACAGAGCGGGGGATATTCAAAGAAATAGAGAATGAGGCGATCTTGAAACGGTTTCAGACTATACGACCTCGGAGAATGCAATTATCTTGTTACGACCCGTTTTAAATTAGTCAAAGTCAAATTTTGTTTAGTCAAAGTCAATGAAATTTTGGGTCAAGTCTAAGTCAAAAAGTCAAAGTTGGACTTTAATTAAATGAATAAATTGTTTTGGGCTATTTAATAAAATTGTGATTATTTAAGGATTTAAATGTCACTTATGGAAGTTGGGGGGTTTAAGTTGCAATTAGGCTTAATTGTAAATTGAAATTGGGCCTTTTTCTTGACATTACGCACAGGGACACAGAGAGAAAGAGATAAACGCGGCCAGAGAAGAAAAAGAAAGGGAAAAAGAAAAGAAAGAAAGGAAAGGAAAAAGGAAAAAGAAGAAGAGGAAGAAGAAGCCGCCGGCCGAGATCGATTTTAAGCTTGGGTTCTCCATTTCTTCTCCATTTTCAAGAGGTAAGCAAGAATTCACTTATTTTACAAATGAGGTTAAAAATTAGGGTTTTTGCTTATGAGCTTAAATGTGAATGTTATGAAAGAATATGAGTTATTTTTAGTGTTATGAACTATATTATATGTTAAATGGAGGATTTAATGGATGACATTTTAGGGTTCTTGACTTGGTGGGTTTATTTAGATATTTAAGCTATTTTAAGGATATTAAGGCTATTGTTGGTTTATGTATGTTATAAGCTTGGAATGATGATTTTAGCAAACCCTAGAATTTCTATTTGGGTCATTTAAGTGAATGTGATGTAAATGAGATTATTTAAGGGCCTTATGGAAGATTAGAGAATATTGAGAATGTTAAGGAGAATTATATGTTATTGAGTTAATATAAATGAGTTCTAGCTTGACGAACTTACTAAGAAAGTTAAGAAAACTATTCTTAGTATTTCTTGAGATGGTTATTTATTGATTCAAGCAAATATATTTTATTTCAGGAGGTGACGAGGAGATTGGTGCCATGTACCGACCAACTTAATTCTAGTCAAAAACTCTGTGAGTGGAAAAATTTATTTTTCAGAAATAAGCATTTTAATTATATTATATCGATTTGTAAAGTTATATGAATTGTTTTATTATTTCAGTGCTTCTAGTAAATTACATAAATTGCAAAAATGAATTATTTTTCAAGTATTTGACAAGCATGATTTTTAGTACAAGTTAATTTTTGTAAATGAGAATTTTAGTAAAGTTTAGTTTAAAAACCACCAAAAAGTACCCAGGTGACTTTTACTCGCTCTGCACTGGTGTGAATTCGTTTCTACAGTGTATGACCAGATATAGTGATTTTACCCGCTCTGCACTGGTGTGAATTCGTTTCCACAGTGTATGACCAGATATGGTGATTTACCCGCTCTGCACTGGTGTGAATCTGTTTCTATAGTGTATGACCAGATTATGAGGTCTTTGGGACCCACTCTCGTACACATATAGGTTTTGGGCCGTGTACCGGGGTGCCTAACCCTTTGGGGGCAGCTCTGCGCGCGTATGACCAGATTCAGATTACAGATTACAGATTATCAATTATCCAGAGTACCTTTTTGGTGTGGTATTATATATTTCAGAATAATTAGTATATAGATTTCAGATTTCAAACATCAGATTTCAGATTTCAGATCATGTAGTTTCAGACTTTAATTACAGCTTACAGTTTAATCAGATTACGCTTTATTTGAAGATTATAATTATACTAGCATTTCTCAGTTTCTCTATGCTTGCAGTTATATTATTTATATCAAGTATAAAGAATTCATAATCTTTACTACTTACAAATATTATACAAAAATTCAGAATTTCAGTAAATGTTTCTAAACAGGAAAAAGTATAATTATTTTCAAAGTCTCCACTCACTGAGTTATAAACTCACATTTTTGTCACTCTTTTTCTTATTAGGACGCAGTTGAGCCTTTTGAGCAACTTTTGGGAGCTTCTGCAAGAGCCACAGCCACTTGATCTACTTAGTTGTATGATTGCATTTTGTTAAGCAATACATTATCATTCATTTGTCTCATGTCCACCAGTTTAGTACATTTCATTTTGGTATTATTTGTGGCATGTAGAAGTTAGATGGGCTTGCCGCCTTTTTGATGTAAATGTTATAAATTTGGGCTGTTTTGCAAATGATAGTGGAAATGGTTAAACTGGCTATACTTTGTTTTTGGATTGGTTCATATTTTTGGTCAGGTGGAACCAATTGATTTTGTATATATTTTGTGTTTTGAGAAATTGTTGCTTTTCAGGTTTGGTTTTGTTCAATTTACAAAAGAGACTCTGCCAAAATTTTTATAAAATATTTTTAGTCCAAGAAGAGTCGATAAGTTATAGAAAAGTCTAAGGCCTTAATGGTGGGTCCGACGTCTAGCTGGCACCCATCATCGGCGCACGGCACGTTCTGGGTCCACTAGGGTGATTCAGGGCGGGTCGTGTCATATCTAGTCTCACAAATTGAAATTGGAGTTGTACTAAACATTTTTTAACATTATTATGGCTTGTATCGAATTATATTTCATTATTATATGATTTTCTTGTTGCTTGATAAATTACGTATTTATTAAAAATATTTTCACATTATTTTTCACAAGCGTCGGCCGTTGACTGGTCAACGGTCAATATTTGAACGTTGAACAGTCAACGTCGCCTTAGTTGAACTTCAACCCTAGATCCGCCACTTCCTGCACTACTACAGCTTTCGAAGGAAAAATTGAACATGTCCACACACATAAATGACATCCCACAATTCACAACCAACAACAATTAAACAAAAAGTATGTTATCTTCTTCCACAATTCATGCATTCTTATTCTTTTTTGCTGCTTCCTCAATGCCGGTGGTCTATGTTGAAGTGTTCTTGCAACCACGCACATAAATGACATCCCACAATTCACAACCAACAACAATTGAACAAAAAATATGTTATCTTCTTCTACAAATCTACAGTAGTGATATTTCATGCATTCTTCTTCTTTTTTCTTTTTTACTGTTTTCTTGGTGCCGGTGGTTTATGTTGAAGTGCTCTTGCTATCATGCAAATAAATAACATCACATGATTCACAACCAACAACAATTGAACAAAAAGTATGTTATCTTCTTACACAAATCTACAGTAGTGATAATTCATGCACTCCTTTTCTTCTTTGCTACAGTATGTTATCTTCTTCCACAAAAAATATGTTATATTCTTCTACAATAAATTTTAGGTGGTGCCTAAAATGCCCTCGTTTTAGAAAGATAAAATGTGTTATGAAAACCCATTTAACGGCTATTTTTGATGGATTCTGTGAATAGAGACAGTATGTGAGAATTAATAGAAGAATAAGGATAATATCTGTTAAAAAGATTAAATGAGGATAAAATCGTTACAAACCTAAAAGAATATAGACCATTAGTGTAATTAACCATTTAATTAATTTTAATTTGAGAATTTGAGGCAAATAGCATTGAAATTGGCACCATAAATTTAGTTTGAGTTTGAAATTGCTTAAATTATAATTTTAATCGATCAAACTGATCAACATACTTTTTATTTACACATTTTGTAATACCCATAACTTACACCCCACTTTTATTCACACATTCACCAGCAACTTATAATTTTAACACTTACAAAATAATTTCAACACTACCAAACATATGTTTAAACTTGTGTTTTAAGTTTTCAAAGCACTTAAAGAGAACTTTAGACTTGCATTCAAATTTCATCTTTCATATTTAGTTTTCAACGTTGGTGCTAAAACAACAAAACCTATTCAAATAAAATTTTATTGCTACATAATTAAAATTCGTAAAAATATAACATGACTAGTCAATCACAATATCAACAACAAACTCAATAAATAAATATAGAACAAAGTTCAAAATTAAGACTTCTTTAATTTAAAATTTTGTTATGCTAAAAACACAACCACCATCAAGTGAAGATGTTAGAGGTTAGACAACACTTTTCACTTGCTAAAAATACAATCACCAGAGACATAGTCGAGTTAGTAAGACTTGAGGTGACGTGGAAAGAAATTCTCCGACAACGCAAATTCGATTCTCGTGTGGAACAAATTTTCACTGAAATATTATGAAGGTTTATCCGGGAAGTTAGCCTGTTGACTCTCTCCCTCAGGTCCTGCCACTCGCGCACATCTATCGATTTACAACCTGCCTGGTCAAGAGACCTCTGACACAGGTAGAAGAATTTCGCATTCAGGACTTTTCCCTTAACAGAAGAACGCTCAGTAATGCTTTGGACTTGGATATGTTGCAAAGACTAGGCTGTTTCCATGCAACCACTCCAACAAAATACGAGCTCACATGTTAAATAAAAATAAATTGACACGTATAAAATATAACAAGAATTTTGTAACAAAAAGAATCAACTATTTATGTAATCTATCTGTTTTTCAAATTTACATTACAAAAACTATAAGGTAACAATTTTGGACATCATAACACGTCTTTGAGGTCAGAAAACTAGAGTAAAAACAACAAGAATTACAACCTTTTGGAAATGGACCCAAAAGCATAAAAAGGAAGCCATGCGCAACCAAACTTGACAATGTCACAATGCGCTCTGGTAAGACAACATGAGCAAGGAGTTAGTACTGACCAGAAACAAGGGGTGAAAGAGTTCGTACACTTTATGTGCCTGTATGATAACATGGGTCAACGCAATAGATATTGGCTCCAAACTTAGAATTATAAGTGCATTTTACTCCCTCAGTTTAGTAAAGCAACAACTTTCTCCCTTAGTTCAAAGATGAGCAAGGAAACATACCACTGGTATGTTCAAGAAGATTCATAAACACAAACTATACATGCATTGTCCCACAAAATCCAGACTATAGCAGAGCAAAATGTGTCGAGCAAAAGAAATTAGGTAAATAAACACGAGATATTCGAATAATGGAGCAACACGTGTTCATGAATGACAAGGCTAATGAAACATGTTGGAGGACACATACACACACTAATGACATTTGAATCCACCACAAACTGATAATACTATGATAAGAATCAAAGCAATGATGATGCCGAGGACAATGAGTTTTATCTTCATATTCTGCAGCCACATCTTTCTCCTCATCTTGGTTCCTTGTGTCCTAAAATCTTGCGCCTGCAATAAAGTTTTAATGCATATTCAAGTCCCTAACATAATAAAAAAGTCAATCATGCATTTACTGTTGCTACATCTATAAGAGGCGGGAGTATGATATTTTTTGAAAAATCTGAGGGAAAAATAAAGTACAGGAAATTATCAAATACCACAGAATTGTCAACTCCCCAAGGAAAGAATAACATGAAGAAATTTTCAAAAGAAAGAACTCTAAGTGGGAGTGCTCATGTCCGAAATCCGCAAATGTCTTCAACGCCTTTCGGCCTATCAAACTAATAAAATCCAATACTGAAGAATACCATTGTCATAACCATATAGAGACAAACCTAAATCCTTATTCGAAATAAGGGGTTGACCCCCAAACAAATAAACGAATCTTATAAGATTTAGACTGCAGACGGCACCCGAGCATTTATCTTAGGTCCAAGGCACAACATATACTTAATTGCTCTAAGCTTTGTACTTCTAGTTTTGATGTTTTCATTCTTTTTCTTCACTAACATTGCTGTCATTGAGCTACATCTTTCTGTCAATTCCGAACACTTAATAATTTTACAACTATAAGGCCTCTCTACACATGAATTCCATCAAAATCTGTAACTCTACATGGCTAGCACATGTAGAGCATCACATTAGATAGCTAATCCAGAAGTTCATATTTTAGAATTCATAGCCAAACGAACTTTTCAAAACAGAACGTTCAAGAATCTTCATGCAAAGGAAAGAATGCACGGCCATTTGCAAACCTGAGAGCGAAGATTCTCAGTTTTATCCACCAGAAGCTCAATTTTCTCTCCACGATCAAGAACCTGCAGAGACAAAAAGCCTTATTGACAAATTTTGCACCATTTTTCTGAAACTAGAGTCTTCTCACATCATCTTAGACTGAATCAGAGAAGTTGTGCAAGATGTTAATCAATACAAATGTTAAATGTACTTTACCTTCTCAATGTTTTCCATCATCACCCCTTTGACTTCTGAAACCTGAGCTTTCACCTTTGCAAGTTTGTTGATCTCCTCTGGATGATCCACACAGTACTGCATTTGCTCCTTCAATTTTGGCCTAATTTTGTCAACAATTTGATAGACAGGCAGCATTCAATAATTGAAGAATTTCTCAACAACAAAAAAAATGAAATATAGTGATGGGTGGAAAAGACAACATCACCCAAATTCGCAGTTCACGCTGTTAACAACAGCTGTGGCAGCCGATCCCACTCAAGAAAAAAAAAAAAGAAAGAAAGAAATATAGACTATATAGTGACGGGTGGAAAGGACAACATCACCCAAACTCTCATTCACGCTGTTATCAACAGCTGTAGCAGCCGATCCCACTCAAAAAAAAAATAGTAAAAAATAAAAAATAAAATTGAAATGTGAAATTAATTACCCAAATTCTCTATTCAGGCTGTTAGCAACAGCTGTAGCAGCCTTGCCCCCACTGTATTTCTTGGTGAAATCATCCTTAATTCGCTCAAGAAATGCCATAGGAATCTGTCTGCCAACAGATTCAACAGCAACAACACAATACGCTGTCATTCAAATATGGAAAAGTTAGTCCAGGTTTGTACAAGGAGAAAAAACAAAATAACAGAACACCAGGACAGGAAAGATAGAGTCCATGTATGATATATTTGTCGCATAATGCACATGTTCAAGCACACTGAAGCAGATAATAGTTTATAAGAACTTGGCAAATTTTCTTCCTCTTCTGCATAGTCTCAATTTTGAGTTCTAATAAGATGGGAATAATGGATGGTATCATTCAAAAATCTATGTGGCACTTCCAGCAATTTAAGTTTCCAAAGATGAAGAAGAAGGATAGAATTATTGAAATCAGATTAATTCAAGAATAATCAGCATGGCAAGCAGTGGCCCGCTTAGTCAAAGCAAAAACAGAATGCAATCCATGATAACTCCAATAACCAGATAATATTAAGAGGAAACATGCAGCAAATCACTATAAAAAGGTATAAATTAACACATAAAGATCAACGTAGAAGAAGAAGATGAATGCGGCTGACCATAATTAAATATAATATGCATAAAATATTGTGTCCAACAATGTAAAAATGCATAGTCATGTAATACTGATTTCAAAGCCAAATCAGTGTTGCTGTATACTCTATATGATGGGGAACAACTTCTTGCTCAGTAATTTGAGCAACAAGCTGTTTACAGCAAACGACAAACAAATACAAATAAATTTTCCTTTTAAATAGTAGCCC
This sequence comes from Forsythia viridissima, assembly GCA_030279155.1. NCBI lineage: Eukaryota > Viridiplantae > Streptophyta > Magnoliopsida > Lamiales > Oleaceae > Forsythia > Forsythia viridissima. The sequence continues at coordinate 18,471,406 of CM059034.1, forward strand.
TAAGATGAAAATCATGCCAAAGGAAGGTAACAAAATTAAGCAATCAAGATACAAAATGGAGATTGGAACACTAAAAAATAACGATACTTCTATCAAAATTTTGGTCAACTTGAAGTTAATTGCATGCTGGTAGGAAAAAAGACTAATTTACTAATTGTATATTAAACTGATAAATAGCTAAAAAGCATCATACAAGTGATAACATACAGTTTAGAATAAATTGTTTGTCTAAATTTCGGTCAACTTGAAGTTAACTGCATGCTGGTAGGAAAAAAGACCAATTTACTAATTGTATATTAAACTGAAAAATAGCTAAAAAGCATCATATAAGTGATAAAAAACAGTTTACAATAAAATGTTGATCTTAAGGATGTCAATTATCCTCTTTCACTTAAGAAATCCAAAAAATAGCCACCCAAAAAGAATAAGCCCTTGAAAAGTCTCAAATACATAAGCAGTTCAACAGGAAGGCTTGGCTGTAATTACAAAGTACAAAACGATGACAATATCAATAAGAAAAGCTCAGCCCAGTAAATAAACCATCATTAGCTTCTACAGTTTCATACTTCATGGAATTAATTATGAAAGCATATAACACTATATTAATTTCTAAAGCCACGTAGTTAACTACCAGAGACCCAGGCAATTTCTCAATTTCCGCATAATCATACATCAAAGCTGAACAAGACACTTACTTTGCAGTAAAAAAAATAATGTATACCAGCTTTTGGGGGGGTTTGGTTGTTATCAAGTCTCATTAATCAGCATTCCACGGAAAAATCAAAACACAGTGCATCATCATAAAAAATCAATATGGACAAAAAGAAAAAGATGAAATCAATAGTGAATCTCCATCAATTTTTTTTTTTTAAATTTATTGCAAACCAAGAATATGTATCAGATTGATTCCAGAAAGTCACATAAAAGAGAGACTCAACAACCAAAGACAGAATCAACAAGACTTGATCTTCATACCGAAAACATAAAGTTTAGAACTAATATAGAATTCATCAGGATGAATACTTGTTGATTTAGTCTGCACGTATCTCCCTTTTGAGTTTCATTCTTATACTTCGGTAAAAAAAAAAAAAAAAAAAAAAATTGGATCCAAACAAACTTGTGTCAAGAGTTTCTTATCAAAATAAAATCTCGAATTTAACTAAGATCTAAGCTTCTAAAAAAAAAGTCACAAGACAGAACACAGGAAAAAACCAACTAATCACACAGATATACATTGTAAAACAACACCTGGATCTATATCAATTTCGTTAATACACAGTTGAACGGGAAATATGATGATATATTAATGCATAGATCGGGAAGACCGCTTACTAAATCCATCTTCAACTAGGTAGTTGAAAGTGTGGCCGTCGCAGTTGTAGGTGAACCTGTTGTTGGTGGCGGGGAGTTTTTGGAGGCACTGTGAGGCTATGCTAGTGAAATTCCCCGTGAACTCCGTGAACTCTGCAAGGATCACCGTCCCCCGTGCCACGAAGCTGTAGATCAACGACTGCTGCCCCATTTCCCTCTACCTCAGTAAACCCTAACCCTCTTATACGTACAAATCTAAAATCTAGAATCTAGAGGGAGAAAGTGTTGTTAGGTTGTGTAGAGAGAGAAAAAGTGAAGGGAAGGAAGCGTGACGATGCGGGGACGATGAGTTTGATTTTTCTAGAGAGAGGAAATTTCTTTTGAGTGTGCTGCGAGGGGTATGATGTTAAATGAACCTCGTATGACTGTGGAATTACAGATATGCCATTTCAGGGCTTCTGCCACCTCCAGTGGCCTCCCTGGCTTTTATTAACAACATTTTCAAATGGAAATTATCACAAATGGTCCCTATGTATGATCCTGTGCGCATTTGATCTCAATTCTTTCATTCTTAGCACCAACCCCTCAACTTATTGATTTTGTGCATAAATAATCATATTGGACGGTTTCCATCCAATTTGTCCATCAACTTTACGTGTACTCTCACATGGTCTAATTTAAAAGGATAAATATGTCATTCTTCATTAGTCCTTGTATTCCTGAAAGTAGCATAAAATAAAATTTGGTTTGCAATTTCTTGTAATTTGAAGTACTACTAGAAATTGTTTTGGAAGACAATTGTCATTCGATTGTGAGTATCTGTGCAGGAAAAATAGTCGAACTCTCTTGCTTCGATCTAATTTTATCTTTTGGTTCAGTTTTCTAGTAAGTGTTTATTTTCTATTATAATCATGACCATATGAAGTTTTATCTACTACGAGAAGAAAAAAGTACTTAAACATCTGTATGTCACTACGTTTTCAATTTATCCCTACACAAAATCATCTTCTCAAAAATTTGCTGACCGCTTCAATCCATCTCCCTGATTCGATCATCTCCATCAACCAATCATCTCCAAAATCTGTTCATTTTCTCATTCCATCTCCTTCAATCAATTATCTCCCTCCACCGATCATCTCAAAAATCTGTTTATCGCCTCAATTCATTATCATAATAGAGTATACGGTCGGATCCCAATGCAAGGAAGCGGTATACTAGTTTATGAAATAATTAAGAATCTTATCACTAAACAAAAGTAACATGTCAAGGTTAAAATTTTGAATTACTGTCGAACTGAAAGTAAACTGATGTTAAAAATTAATTAAAAAAGAAATTCGAAGATGAATTGATTGTAATATTCATAACTAGTGATGAATAACACAGTTGTACTATACGCCCTGATACTTCAATTCAGAAAGTGTCAAGATAATTTTTTTTTTGCATTTTTGTTAAACATTACTAGATTTACAATGCCATTATGAGCAGCGTGTCATTAACTTGTATACTTTTTTTTTTAATTAGAGATGTAAACATATGTTCTACGTTTTGGTGCTGTTGGCTTCAATTTTAAATCCAAATATCGACACAATGGCCCTATTGACACCGAGATACGAGTCCTATAAAATTTGGGTAAATAGTACTAGGGGTCCATAACCTTTGAACGTTGTAACCATGGGTCATTAATCTTTGTTCACTAATAGCCGAAGTCCCTAACCTTTCAAACGTAACCATGAGTCCTTTTTAACATAAAACGTCAAAAACTCTGTTAACTCACCACACACACCACTTCTGAAGGGAAAACATGTCTTAACACTAATCAAATACCATTAAACCAAATGAGAAAAAATCACAGAGCCAAAATCCCATAGAAGAAAAAGTGAAAAACAAGAACAAGAAAAAAATTTTGCACCTAAATGATCAAAATTCCAAAATTGCCTCAGATTTTGCAGTTAAGCCTTGTTTAGAAGTGAAGTGACTCAGATTTGGCGGCCAATTCATTGTAAAATCCTTCACAATTCGTCGCGCACAGCCATTAGAGCTCCTCCGATGCCAACCGCCACCCACTACCAGTAAAAAATAATCAACCGGAGAATATGAAGACGGCGATGGATGGGTTGTGAATGCAGGAAATACTGCTCGGATAAGTAAATAAGAAGCTGATTAAAGACACGATGGGATGTGAAATGGCGAGATTCAAATTCAAAAAAGGATGCATCACATTCTATGTTTATGCAGTCAGAAAATTTGGGAATTTAGGGTTTTCATGTGCGGATGATCTTAGAAAAATTCTTCAATCAGTTGTTGAGCTCAAAGATTTCATTGACTATACTGCTATGCTCGCCCTGTCCAACCAGAAATGCATTAATTACGCGGCGGCTCCGCCGACAATCGCCATGGCTCATTAAGCATGTTTTCTTCATCATTTTCTTCTTTTTCTTTTCTTTTTTTTATTCAAGCTAACTGACAACATGTTTTAAATGGTATTTGATTAGTGTTAAGACGGTTTTGCCCTTCAGAAGTGGCGCGCGTGGTGAGTTAATAGAGTTTTTGACGTTTTCTGTTAAAAAGGGACTCTTGGTACGTACGTTTGAAAGGTTATGGACTTTAGCTGATAATAAACAAAGATTAAGGACCCATCGTTACAACGTTCATAGGTTAGGGACCCCTGGTGCTATTTACCCATAAAATTTCTCGTACAGTTATAAACTAGCCCAATCCGAATCCAAGAATCTCCAGCCAAATTTCTTGACAAGCGAAGAACAAAATGAGTTGGGGAGTCACGGCATCCCCACCGGGTTTCGCTCTTGTTCCACGCACCTCACTTCACCATCCACTCTTTTCCTCCGATTTCAGGCCAACTGCAACTGGGTTGCACAAATTTCCAAGAATCAATTTAAGCTGCAATTGTAGTTCCAAACCTGGTGACTCTGGTTCCGGTACCTCTTTTTCACTCTTTCATTAAATTTGTCAAAAAGATAAAAGCCCATGAGAGATTTCACTAGTTTTAATGTCGATTTTGTAGCTATTCTTTTGTCTGAATAATCTTGCTTGCGATTTTATGCCCAGAGAATGGAGTTTTGGAATTTCATCTTAAAAATCAAACTATAGCTTTCCTATTTAAGCATGTTGATTATTTTTTGCAGGGTGACTCGTTTAATAAAACCAATTTTGGAATCTGCTCATTCGAACTTTAGATATATTCGAGTTAATCGATTGAACTTTTCGAGGCAATTCCAATCCTAAAAGGTCAATTATCTTGTTAGCAGAAGTAGCTCAAGCCTTTCAATGATGATCATGCCTTGGAATTTTACTTACTGAAAAATTAATCAAGATTATTGAATCAAGATAAAATTTTAGTATTATGCTGATTTTATCATAATTTGCTTTGAATCCAACATTAATTTCTATCATTTTTACATTAGTGAACAAAGGAAATTATTCCACATTTTGCAGGTGAGAATGAGAGTAGAAGTGTCCTAGATGCATTCTTTCTTGGGAAGGCTCTGGCAGAAGCACTTAATGAGCGTATAGAGTCGACTCTTGGGGAGTTTCTAAGTACAATTGGTAGACTGCAAGCTGAGCAACAAAAGCAAGTACAAGAATTTCAGGTACTCATTCTTGGAATGGGCTGGTCAACATATGATTAATTGTTAAAATGTTTTTAGCTTCATAGTTTGTTATATCTTTAGGGGCGATATTAATGCAGTCTTGTTGTGGAACCAAAATGTTCTGGTGAAAAACTTGTGTTTCTATTTCACCACACCAATCGATTTATTGCTAGACAATTGAAAGATCGGTAAGTCACTCTTTTGGATGGGAACCTTTGAAACCTCTAGAGATTTACGCAAAACATGTCCCCGACCACTGAAGTCATCTGTCTAGTAATTTGTTGTATTCTGATAATTGCTGCTGATAAATGGGAAAAAGAAAGAGAAACCATAATTGGGATCTTGATAAGGCTAGTACGATATTGTTAAGAACAAATCTGCGCTTTATTGAAATAAGATTGCGTTATGGCTGGATTTTAGGATGTCAGTTTCTTGATAATAAACTTTTACATTTTGTCTTGTTTATCTGATTCAGAAGGTCATTTCAGGTTTATCTTGCCATTTGCTTCACATGGCAGCTTAGACATGTTTTCCTCTCCTTTTCGTATCCTCAGAAAGAGGGTCATTAAATTGAACTCTTCTGGTGTGCTACATCTGCAACTTCTACAAATGGTTACGAAGGAATCCGGAATCCCTCTATATATAGGAAGTTGTATGCTACACATTCGTTTCTCTTGTATGTTATACGTCTAACGGCTAATGATGTGAAACTACTATGATCGATCTTGTCTCCGCTTCATTTATCAATCATCTTTGCTTCAAATGGGTTCAACACTTCTTTGGGACTTGGGAGTGTTAAAATGAGATGAACAACCTCCACACACCTTTGTCCGCAGAGAGAATTATAAATGTCCTAACATGAAGTGGATGCGTGTGCAGGAGGATGTGTTGGAAAGAGCTGAAAGAGCCAAAAAGAAAGCAGCACGCGAAGCAATGGAAGCACAAGGACTTATTCCCAAGTCATCTGAAGGAAATATAATAACAGTTACTAATGGTGTTTCTTCAGTGGCTTCATCCTCCCAGCCGAACTCAATTGTCGAACCTGTCAATATGGTTACAGGCCCGACTTTGGAGGTATCAGAAGAGGACTAGTTTTTGATAATGTGTCTTTTAACGAATGTGTATTCTCCATCTTTCAAGTTAGAGAGTAGTCCAAGCTTTCTCTCCAATAATCAAGTCATCTTAATATAATTAAATAGTTTCGCCTACTCTCCTTCTATCAAAGAAATATAATAATTAGAAGGAAGTTGGATGTGCAATATCATGTTGATTGTGAGCTCGAGATGATTACACCCGTGCATGGTTGGAAATTTTCTATTGAGTAGCTAGCTCTATACTTGAAACAATTCAAGAACTTGGTTTCTTGGGTAGTTGACATTTTGTGACGAGTCCTGGTGGCAAGCTTGCTCACCCCCCAAATAAAATGCCTATGAGATGGAGGATAATGGGTAAAACAGAACCCATGAATAGATGGGATAGATGTATTTATTTAAATTTTATCTTCATCAGTCGTCAATAAGACAAAGCTCAAAGTATTTAGAACACTACAATTTGTGTAGTGAGTGTTTGGTCGAGATGCTGGATATTCCGCCCTCGGGAACTCAAATAACTATGGCCATTTACTTCAACCTACCCAAAACCTACTGCTTGCACTTTCATTTAGTGTCCTCTCCCGAATAAAACTCTGGCCATTTATTGCTTCATCTTCCAATAATCCCAACTTTCCCTTTCGAGATAACGAAGTAAATGAAGTCGAGAAATATAGTTACAAATTATTGGAATATGTAACATCAACAGACTATCTACCTACATGGAAAGCTTTAGGTTCACTTTATTTGAGTTCTACTCAATTTCCGTTTTCATTGAGCTATAATTTCCTAACATCAACTTCCACCATTAAAAAACAAGCTTGTGTGAATTCCATTAATTGAAGTGCAAAAATTACTCCATACGATATTAGCTGACTGAGATAAAAAAGGAAAAAAAATGGAAAATGAATAATCGGGACTCTGAAATGGAGCTCAAATTATGTCTCAGCCCTCCATAATAAAGGTACAGTTCTATTTGGGAACAAAGCAAAATAGAAAAAAATTTATGGGGTGAGAGAGGCTCGAACTCTCGACCTCAGGATAACTCAGTTGCTATGAGACCTACGCGCTAGCCAACTGCGCCACCACCCCACCTGTTGGGGATATCCTCCTATGTTAAATCATAGGGCGACCGTTTCTGTTTTTCCCCCACCTTGTGATTAGAATGGATATCTTTAACTATACACTTTTTTTGACAAGCTGATCTCCTTCCCATGTAGTTTGTGTTGGATAAGACAACCTGATAATAAACAATTTAAAATAGATTACGAGTATCAACTACGTATTATACTAATACTAGTAATAACAAAATTAAATGAATGACAAGAAACACTAAAGTAATTAAAAAATACTCTCAATGAGGGGATAAATCACGGGTTTTGGACTAGTATCAATTTCTCCTAATCAACAAAATAGAACTAGAAGATTTTATTTATATAATACTAGAGACTTACAGTGTTAAGAAGTTATGATATTCTTGATTAACAAATATTAACCAATAAGATATTATCTAGCAAACTAGCTATTACCAACAAGTGTGAATAGAAATAGTTTAAATCTTATTAGACGGAGAACAAATGAAGAAAACGATGAATGTGACTTCAACAACAGTCCTATTTTGCCTCCTTTTTTAAAGTCGTTGTAGACGAGTAATGCTAATATAGCATCATTAGTGTTAAACATCAATTTAGGTGGTAATTAAGTTACATGAATTGATAAGATAATTTAAATAAGACCTATATTTTTATATTTTATATAGCAGTTTTGATGATCAACATATTACATAAAAATGAAACTATCATTAACAAGTTTCATAGTAAAAAATACAAAGCTGAGATATTGTTTTGTTCTATCCTAGTTAGATATGAAGCAAAAGTTACACTATCGCATAAAATTGCTTAGTTTCTAAATTAAGGCGAGCAACTCAATAACTCAAACATACGATACTTTCATCACAAAAAAAAATATTTATGTAATAAAAATAAATGTTAAAGGATTCATATGTCAGAAACGCATTGATTGAAGACTAATGTGCTTTAATTGTGAACGTTTGGGAGTGTCACGATAAGTTTGACAGTCTAACAACCAACGAATGATAAAATGTCCGGTTCTGTCCGACTCGGTGTTTTAGTATATATTTGTATGTGTTTATAAATATTTATATGCTAGTCAAATATTATTTTTATTTATATATTTTATAAGATCTACTGCGTATAATCTATGAAATTTACGAATGATTATGGGCATATTCGGTAACTATTTTTTCTCAAAAAATCCTATTTTTTGTCTACAATTTTTGACTTTTCAAACTTTTTACACTACAAAAAAATTTAAAAAATCAATAAAATATCCAAAAAAATCCATTTTTTCCAAAAAAAAAATACTTTACCAATTATGCCCATATCTATCTCCCCATTTGGAAGCCAACTAGAAAAATGGAGCGAGAAATGAGCATATTTTAAACATGAGGTCTGTTGGCCCAGTTGCCCATCCCTAAACATGATAAATCTGTCACGACGGATTGGTACTTTCACACTTTCATTGAATCCTCTATTTGTTGCCCGTTCCCCCGGCTTGGCTGCACAACTTTTCCGTACTAAGTGAGAAAGCGACGACCAATCCGTGTGAAGAATCAGGTTCCCACACATCCAATCCTCATTCTTACCACCGCTTTGCACTGTCTGTCTGTATCATAGTTGTTTTTGTCATTAATGAAACTCTAAACTTCATCTGATATTCATTTCTACCTCAATTACATCACTTATAGGGTTTCATTTCTCTTCATTGTTTGGTAAGTAAGCTCATCCACAGCAGACAGCTATATCTAGTCATCCTTTTACAATTTGATTTTTATTTATTATACCAACTAACATTATTGAAAGTTTCTTGATGATTTAACATTCTATCTTTGGATGCGAAAGGCGGAAAGAGTGTTGGGCTTATTTGTTATAAATTGGATTAGTTACCTGTGAATAGCGCAGTTAGGTGTTTATTTTTATTATTATTTTCAGTTTCAAGTGCTCAGTCGTAGTGATTTTGCAGGTGATTGTCTTAGGAACTGAGGCTTTAGCAATTTCCAAGATGTATGTAACCCATAGACTGAGCTTACAGGATTAGGAAATATTGCTAATGGCCGAATATCTGGCTCTTTTGTCACCCGTAAAGCTGCATTCTCGTGGAAACGTTCTGGAAGAACGATCCTTTGTGCCTAAAACTTTTCATGTCTCAACACCAAGGTTTCATTATCTCACTCCATTTCTTAACTTTCCCGCTATTATGCATAAAATCTTAGTCATCTCTAGACCCCGGTTGTTTGTCTATATAATTCTACACAAACAGTTTCTGTTTAATCTTTATTGTGAACTCAATTTGTATGATTTCGGTAGCTGAGTATTTGACGAGATGTATATATTGAGCCTTTGAATTGTGTCAATAGTCACTTATTATGTAATGGTTAATTGTCATTGGCAAGATTTCTCTAGGCATGAGGCATTTTACTATTTCTTAAATGTCATCAGTGACATTTTCCCCTTTTAGGAATCGCTGCAGCAAATATTGGAAAGTTAACCAATTTTCAGCACAGAATGCTTTCAAGCTCATTGCTCCTCACTTGAGAATTCTGAATGCAATTCCACAACAGAAGACTAATATGAGGTGTCGGTGCCTGAGTGCTCTGGTGAATGCTGATGCTCCAATTACTTCTGATTGGGTTCCTGTAATGGACCAAGTCTTTCTCTTAGTGAGCATAACCCTGACATACATGGCTGGTGTAATACCTGCTGAGAAGTTCCCTTATAAAACTCAAACAAGAATCTCAGGAGATAATGAGGTCCCCAAAAACTCTTCCTTTTCTGGTAGGTAAGAAAGGTACCAGGTTAAAAGCTTGCTTTAGTATGACAATATCATATGTACCTTATGAAATATGATCTCTGATATCAAAATCTATATGATTTATCTTTTGCATGTATGGGATAATATTTATTTAATTGCAGTGCCACGGTGAATGATAATGAGGTTTATTTGGAGTTTGCCTGGGATATTGTGAAAGGCAAGCTCATGGATTCCCTATGTTTTATAAACAATGGGGTAAATGTACGCGATCGAGTTGCTGAACTTGAACAAGGCCATACAAAACAGCCTTTAAGTTTGTGTGCTGTTGCTGAGGGTCCCAGGATGAGGTTGCTGTGGGCTTCATTTCAGTGGCTCAACAACGAGGCAGGCACTGTCTTTCTTGTCGCTTTGGACTTGTATTCAATACCTTTTCTATTTTTAGGGAGTGGAAAGCTTTTTGTTACTGATTTCAAAATCATGGACAATTTTGAAGGAATTGAGTCTAATCACTTCTCTACAAATCAATATCGAAAGAAACGGAGAGGTTCAAACAGTGTCTGTTAGGATACTGGATAGTTATATTTGAAAAACATAAGCTTCAAATTAATTAAACTGCTGATATATAATTTAGCACCCTTTTAACCCCCTTAGGAAGGTGCATATATACTTGGGGACTAGTAGTAGTTGGGGCAATTTCTGTTTATATTAGTTGTTAGTTCATGCTAATTTCTCCATGTCACTAGGAACATGTTCCAGACATGATCATGTTTTCTTTTTACTAGTTGTATTCGGTAGAACACAGAATTTGTCCAGCACTAAGTAATCTGGATGCTAAGCACTGTTTGAAACATGGGAAAAAGTTAAGGGAGGGATTTCGTTCCTTCTTATTTTTTATTCTCTATTTGATATGGATGAAATAAATGAAATAGACTATTAGTAATCTTATAAACATTTTCGTATTTCTTTATGCCCTTCAATTGTTCTTCACCCAGTTCCTTAAAGTGGATTCACAAACTGTTCTACAGGTGGTAAATATCTCCGGAAACTATGCTACAACACACACAAATGATTTCTTGGTGGTCTTTAATGAAATCATTCGCAAATGCTGTCAGCCTCTGGCCATTGCATGGATGGAAGAGGAGCTTTGCCTTGTTACCAGCAAACCTGACATGGTATAGAAATAGTAACATATTACTCCTGCTACTAGTTCATTGAAGAGAAAAAATGGATTTAGCTGTTGCTATCATAATCTGCTTTCCTCCTGTCTATCAGGCACTTCTTTCTTCTGTGGTCAACAATTTAAATGGACGTGACAGTATTTTGCGAAATATAAGAAAATCGGGCAAGGAGGATCTATATGCAGAATTGATATTTGCTCTTAGATTCGGTTCTGTCAGGTAAAGGAGCTATTTTGCTTCTCTTGGAAATTTTTATTTTGGATTAGTGCATGCATGCTTCAATAATCAACATTTCCATATATATACACACACACACACACACACACACACACACACACACACACACACACACACACACACATATTTAATAAGCATTTCATATTACGTTTCTTCAAATGGATAAATAGGAAATGATATGTGTCAAGATAAAGGTGCAATGGAGATATTTAAGAGTACATAAGCAGAAGAGGGATTGCTGCACTGAAATGTTTATTGCATATATTATGAGTATTCGATTATCCCGTGGGAAAAATTATCTCAAAGGCTGTATGCGTTTTTGAAGCTTCGTTTCATTGACTTTTCCATGTGTGTATCTCCAATTGTATTGGGAAAAATTATCTCAAAGGCTGTATGCATTTCTGAAGCTTCGTTTCATTGACTTTTCCATGTGTGTATCTCCAATTGTATTGGCTGAGATTACTTCTGCTTTATGAGTCCATTTCTAATTACTCTATGGGAGATTATGATATTTCTTTCTTCATGATGTTAGTGGATCGGATGTTAAATTTTGATTGTGTGCATTACTCGTAAACTGAAACTATTTCTTGGGTTAAAAAAAGCATTGAACTAAACTCATAGATATTAGAAGGATTTATACCAGGCTGTGTGTTGTATCTGATAAACATAATTCTGCCAAATGGGGAGCAATATAAATTTGGAAATGCTAAATACTTGACTATGATCCAACAAGATCCTTAATTTACCTCAGTGTATGTCTTAACAGGCCAGATGGCTACTACAATCATACCTTGTTTACCCAGCATGGAGTAGCCATTTTAGAAGATTTGTTGATTACATTAGCAGATGGTATTGCAAGCATGTATTTGGAGCTTATTTCTGTTGACAGTAGCCTTTCAAATGAAATGAACAGCCTTGGTTTGAGTTTGTGCAGACTGTCCACCAGAGCACTTCAGAGGTTGCGTAATGAGGTATAAATTTTTGCTTTTCTTAATTTCTTTTCAGGCTATGAGGTCAATTTTTACTGAGTAGCATATTCTTGCTTTTAAGAATTTTAGTGAGATTCTCACACAAGCAAATGCATAAATATATTCATAATTATATGCATACATGCTTACATATTAACGTTTAGTGTTTGTATGTCTTGTTTGTGCATGCTGTTTATTATATCTCCAAATCTTAATTTGCTATGAATATGATGCGGAAGTTATTTTCATCCTGATGAAGAATGGGACATCTGATGCAAAACATCGAACTTCAAATGTTGCACTTTATTTTTGAAGGTCAATATTTGTGTTATTTGTGACGTAATTTCCAAGAAGAGGCTTGTGAATGCTTCATTCTCATTTGCTGTTCAATTATATGTATTAGTCATTTTAGTCCCTTCTATGGTGACTTGGTGACCCGTGACCCCTTCCATCAGCGAGAAGTTCAAAGGAACATGTATTTGCATTTATACGTGCGACTATATCTCATGTATTGCTACACTAAAATTACTACATATCAGACAGAAGATATGGGGTGCATAAATTCACAAAGAGGGAATTGGACAAACTAACACATTCTAGATGTGTATTTTGAAATATGTTTATTTTTTATTATCTTTAAGGAATTGACCAAATTTTAAAAATTTGGATAAAATTACCCTTAGATGACCAAATGAATATCTATTATATTCATTTTTTTATCTTCTCACTCTTTCTCTCTCTAATTTAAACACACTCTCTCCTCATTTCCTCCACCATTGTCGCCTCTCCACTCTAATTTATTATTTTTGTGGCCGAATTCTCTTATTCTTATCGCAGATTCAAATACATTGTCATATTATCACCGGTTTTTGAGCCATTAAAGAAGTCGACCGATTTGAAATTTTTGAAGTCATTTATAAATTATTAAAATTTGAGAAAAATAGTATATTGTAGAAAAATAAGCACAAAACAGTAGACATGGAACTCGTTTCTTCGTCGACAAAATGAACAACCATATTTATCTATTTTTAAATGGGCACCAAATAATTGTTCATTTTATTGATATAAAAACGGGCACCAAATTGGTGCCTTTTTATCATCGACAAATGAGCACCAAAATCATCGACAAATGATTTTTACATCGACAAATTTAGTGTTCATTTTTATATTGACAAAGTAATGGTATGTCCATGACAAAGTAGGCTACTAATTTGTGTCTATTTTGTATGTGTCCATTTTGTTGATATCATCGACAAAAATGGACAAAATTGATGGACATCGAAAAGTTTGTCAATATCGATATTATTTTGTCGATGTCCACAATATTTTCTTTGAGATAAAAAAAATTTCGATGCCCAGTTCAAATTGACATTCAGTAATTAAAACTTGAAATTAAATAAGTGTCTAGGCTAAGTGATATGAATTTGTGTGGACAAAACTGGTGGACATCGAAAAATTTGTCAACATCAACATTATTTTGTAGATGTCCACAATATTTGTTCTGAGATAAAAGTTTTTTTCGATGTTTAGTTTAAATTATCATTCAGTAATTAAAAATTAAAATTAAATAAGTGTCTATGCTAAGTGATGAATTTGTGTATATCATCGTAGTAAAAAAAAATTCAAATGTCGATTTTTCAGACTCATCTCTGGGTTTTCTTTAGCAAAAAAATCAACTATTGATTTTTTTTAACTCATGTGTCGATTTTTGGACTGATAGCTTCTCTTATAAGCTATTGTATGAATGTCATTTACCATTAAATTTTAACCACAAAAAGTGGTTATTTTTACAAAAGGGTATATTTGAAATTTTGCATCTAAAAAATGATATATTTGCAAATGTTATCAAAGTTGTCATATTTTCAATCCACTATTTACTTTTGGACATTTCAAAATTCTTTGCAAATAGTCTTTGATCTTATTTAGACTTGTGCAGGATTTTATTGGGAATTCAACTATCAATTTTCTACTCCAATGTGAATGAAAAGATGGATGACTAAATAAATAATAACTTCATAGTTGTCAATATGTATGTGGCTGTAAAATTGCGATGTCTCATATTAGATTGAACTTGAATTCCAACGAAAAGAGGTATCTTAGAGTGTAGTCTGATATGGATTAAAGGCAATGAAAACAAGTTTCATCGGTCACCTGAAAATAGTCGGGTACAAAGATACTTATCTATTTTCCTTTATTCTAATTTAGTGGTTGTAACCATTATTTTAGCTAAACTAGAGCCATTTTGTGAATAGAGAATGAATGTGAATCTAGCTTTTCATTGCTGTGGTTGAGGCAAAAGTTGGTCCATCTTGGAGTTATTGCGAAAAGGGGGGGGGGGGGGTGTAAAAACCTGAGTTTTTTTTCTTTTTTTGGTTATCTGGGAGTAAAATTCTGCATATTCGCCTTATTTTTATCACGAGTGCAATTTGATTAAGTAATTATCAGCCATGTATTACATACGGATCTATTTCTCTTGCACATCCTCTGCTGAAGGTGACTAAAATGCAGGCAAGACGATTACTTTTCTTTCGGCCCTCGTGCAGCAAATGAAGTTTAAGTGATGTTCTGTACCATAATAAGACTATACAGGGGACTAAATAAACTTCATGTACAGGAAAGAGATAGAAGGAGATTTTAAAAAGAGACTGTTCTTGTTAAGAAACATTAAACATACTAAATAGAATGACAAAAATTTAATAAATTTTGAAGGTTGGTGTGATAAGTAACCTCAAATCTAGAATGGGATCTGAATTTAGATGAGCTATGCAGAGTGGGTAATGTGACGAATAGAAATGCATTTTTAATATTACCTATTTCTATGGACACGTTGATAGTTTTAAGTATCATGAAAAGGAGTGGTTTTGTTTTTTCGTTAACAGGTGGCATTATACCAATGGTTGCATCAGAATATGGAGGCAGTTGTATCTATGTACGAAGATCAGTTTGACCTTCGCACACTTCAAATCCAACCCATTGAGGAGTCTAGTAGGAGAGAGGATGAAAATATTAATTGGTGGAAGAGGCTTTTTCTGAGGAGATCTGGATCTGTATCATCTTCTTTGCGTTTTGTTTTGATCAGCCATATTTCATTACCTGTTAAACGCACCATGGAATTACGGGACTTGACTGGGTGGTACATTCTACTCCTTAGTTCACATATTTTGCTTGAATTGTATTCATACTTGGATCGAGGATAGATGTCTGGTCATCATGTAATATTAGCTTGAGTAACTGCTCTTACTTCTTAAGATAGCATTTCATTTGAAATTTGATTTCTAGTTATCCATTGCCATCACAGAGACTAGTTTTTTTTTTTTTTATTAAAAGATTTTCATATTGTGGCAGTTGAAACATGCCTTTGAGTCAAGGATAGGAATTGAATAGGGTCTCTCCTGCACTCATGAAAATTTTGTAAAACATAATAGGCATGTCTATGTTTTGCACTGTATTTTTTGGTATCAACGAGCAAAGCTTCCATGATAATATTTTATATTTATCTCTAGGGCAAATTTGAGGCTTGAAATGTAATTCATTACTACCACTCTTTGTATTCCCCTGATCTCATTATTACCAAGAAGAAATGGGTGGACAAAGATGACAGGTGCATTAGTATCACTTTCTTTGTATGTGTTAGAATCAATCGTGATATTCTCACGTGTTATAATTGATTCTTGGAATCTCACCAGTTGCTATATACCCTTGATATTCTTCCATAATCGTAGGTTATGTAATATTTGCAGAATCTTTCCTTTGTTGCATAATCTTCCACAATGTAGTTAGGACCATTCTTATTAATGATGCTGTCACGTATGGTTGCTTCAGAACTACCCTTCAGAAAATTACTTCAATTAGTTTTTCAGTCCTATTTTTACATACTCTACTCTATCTCATAAGTCTATTACGAACTCATATGAGAACACTTCCTAGGGTAAAAGAAGAAAAATATTTGAAGTCTTCTCATCTCAATCTAATCCAAGTAAGTCATTTAAACTAATAATTATTTAAGTACACATTTATGAAAGGGTGAGGGATATTTTATGATATAAATTATCATTGGCTGACAGATGCATGCAGGTTGACCAAAAACCTTGCACCCCGATTTGGGCCTGCTGCTAGGGTTCAAAAAATGAATCTGTAACCTGCCTGTGAACCCATTTGTTAACCCGAACCCATCCCGAATGGAGCAAGTAACTGCTATACCTGTTCCAATTGCTATCCAGGATACATGTAATCAAAGGAATATTAAAATCAAGATTCATCCTTGGGTTTTGTTGGCTGACGGTTTCTGTGGTCTGATTTTACAACAGTTCTGGTAGAGTGTCGTGTTCCTGCTTCTGAGTTCTAGAAGCTCGTGTTGTTCTTGTGTCAAATCTGAAAATGATAAATTTTCTAGTTAAATTCTAAAACACATTCTCAATTTCTTATGTCTGCATGCTTTCTCTAATGCTGGTACAATAAGCCCAAGTTCTGGCAGTGGTCAACTTAATTCTAATATCTTCTTGTATTACAGGAGATACTACTTCAGTCTATTTCTTGAACTTGCTGATATCACCATGCCATTTATAAGGACTGTTATAGCTAAAGTCAGTGATGCCATCTCTTTCTTCCTAGTTTGCTTAATAGGACGGTCCTTGGGACTTATCTACTCCGGAATAAGGCAGTCCATACGATGGAAATAAAGGTATAAATAATGTTTATATTCTTATTGGCCGAGGTTCTATAACATCATTTCTCCGTTTTGGTTTTGGCTATGGTATGAATGAAGATTGATGTCATGTAAGATGGTGAAGCTCGAAAGTTTATTTTTTGGCCTAGGCGGCTAGGCCGTTTGAGGATCTTTACATTTGTTGATCAGGGGAGATTTTTGAAGCTTTTTTATGATTTGTCTTTGATTTGAATGCAACTGTGTTTAAAACAGATGCCTATTGAATTAGTGAGTGGCTAGAACATTTTTCCTTTGAAAAATTTGTTATGTTTAAAAACCATAAGCAATTATTTTGTTTTGCTGGTGGTATAGACGTAATATTTCTCTTTTGTGAGATCCCATCATCATCTCTGCGCTCTTATATTCTTCATTTTCCTTGCTTCAAATTTGGCTATCATTCAATGCAGCTACTAGGTTAGAACTTAGAATGGTTATTGTCATTCTTGTTGGATTTATGCTCTTACATTTGATTAAATGGAGTCCTCTCTCCACCCAATCGAAGAGACATACAAAAATCTACTGTAGTACGCAATAAAGTTTGATAATGGACAAAGACATGTTCTCTTTTCCTAGAAATTATTCAGTGAAAATCGTAAAAGTCTAATGTTTGGGATTTTATGAGTTATGTGCATCAGAGTTTGCATAATTAAACGAATTCCCTGTAAATCTTTGTAACTGAAGTTTCTTGAGTTTCTTCTCTATGCTATGTTACCTATGCTTGTATAGGTGAAGAACTTAATATTCCTTTAAAAACAACCATGTCTTGAAAATCCACTGCATGGACCATCATAGTTTGGGTGATCTGATATATTTTGACTCTTCTACATTGGACCAATTATTAGAAGAGGTGTTTGGGATCGTAAATATTAGAAATTCGGGCACAATATTACATGGGAACCATGAATGTATATGCTAGTTGATATTTTTATTTTAGGGACAGGATTCGTGCAAAAACTACTGAAATGGAGTATATGCAAGTGGAGATCAATTCATTTGTTAACTACCCCCCCCCCCCCCCACCCCCCAATGTGCGCACACACGCCCCTCACGGGACAGATGCACCATCTTTGATTTACACA
Organism: Forsythia viridissima; assembly: GCA_030279155.1. Lineage (NCBI taxonomy): Eukaryota > Viridiplantae > Streptophyta > Magnoliopsida > Lamiales > Oleaceae > Forsythia > Forsythia viridissima. The sequence continues at coordinate 18,489,411 of CM059034.1, forward strand.
TCATCCCGGCCCTCAATGCACAAAATCACCCCTAGAAGAAATCCTAGTAGTCTATGAATGCAGAAAGATCATTGATTAGCACGACGTAAGTAGGTGAAAGAGGCCTTGGAAGAGTGGATGAGAGCGAGTATTCTAGCAAGAAATAATTGGTTAATAGATGTTATATAAGACAATTATCTGTTGGCCTCGATTAGATTAAAGCCCAAGAGGGGGGCGATTTTTTATTTTTTATTTTTTTTCATACTCAGTGGCAGTCCTGGGTTTGTTAGGGAAATATACAATTTTGGATTCTACATGTGACCGTCGTGGTAACACTTCCATGACACTTAAAGCAGGGATAGAGGAAACACGGCCCCCATGAAATCTGTGATTTTCCATGAGTCTTTTTTCTTCAATTTAAGAAGAAAAATAATATAAAAATTAAAACTTCCGTTTTACATAAGCAGCATTTCTTTTCTTCAATGGTTAAGGTTTCAAGTTACCATCATGAATATCATGGTTTGAATCTCACATTTTGTCCTTTTTACAAGTGTTCTAAAAAGAAAGCGCGCAATTAAGTGAATAACTATATTTTTAAACTAAAAAGTGCTCTAGATGTACTTAGTCACGCTTAGTTGCGTGCTTTTTTGTTTGAATATTTTTTTCATCTTTTTTTTAATATAAAAAATAATATTAAAAAAAAAAAAAGAAAAAGTTATTTCACGCTTCGCTCTCACCTAAGTTCGAAAAACTTAAAATTTAGCCTCCACGCTTAGTCATACTTTACGATTTTTAGTACACTACTTTTTATACATAATTATGTAGATTTCAAAGTTAATTTTCTCTCGAAAGATGTAAATACTAATTTTTTGAAAGGTACAGTTTGGCAAAATATTATGCTTAAAACCTAACATAATGTTTCAGACCAAACGTTTCTTTCATTTACAATTACAAAATCTAAAAAATTAATATTTTTCATTTTTAAGCACAAATCTAGTGAAAATTTGGATAGATACACAACTATCTACAAAGAAAGTTGTACAAATTGTTTGAAGGAAACGACCTTAGTCATTACGGTTAATCCAAAGTTGATTAGTTTTGTATTTTTAATTAAAATATCTAAATAAAATAGGTAGCTTATTAGTTTTTAGTTTTTAAGAATATCGCCTTTTGTGCCAATTACTACCGCGCTGCCAATTGTCATAGCCCCCATCAACGGCTATACTAACCTAAAGTGTTAGTCACATTACAAAATTTTAAAAAAATATCTATTGTAATTTCATAAAAGAAGCGCATCGGTCATTTTAAACCTTTTTTTTTGGGGGGGATTAATCATCATATTTTTGTGTCATAGGAAGCCGAAGTTTGTGTTAGTGTATATGTGTCATAGGAAGCCGAAGTTTGTGTTAGCCATACACACCATTGAAATTCGTGTATCTCAAACAAGCAAAAATGTTCTAATACCCACTGGACACGTGTCACAGTGGGCATCATAACTTTGCCCACTGTGGACATTAGAAAGGTGCTAGTCGAACAAGTATGTGAAAAGAATATATAAAAGATACAGATTAATTATGACCAAAAATAAAAATATAAAAAAATCACATGCCTTGAAGCTATTTGCGATGCCAAAAATTATTTTCTTGGAAATTCTCTTCTCAACATAAAGAATAAAGAATAGGAATTGTTTTTTTTGTTGAGAAAGATAGGAAGATCAAAGGATGTAGAATAATAAAGATTTTGTGGACTGCATGCATTGTTATTACCACCCCCACCCAAACCCAAAAAAAGGGCCTTTAAATAGGCATTGGATTTTCTTTCTGTTTTTTTTTTGTTGAGCTGTTGTTGATAACGATATATCAAAATGATAGGTTGATTTTTGTGCAGATCATATATTCATGGACTTTTACAATACCTAGATATGCTTTTTGAATCTCATTCTTAATTATTTGTCTTTTAGACTACAATATATATTGATTCTTACTATAAAAATGTAAATTTAGATCTCGTTTTTTAAATCATTTTAATGTAAAATGACAAAATTGTCTTTCCTACTATGAAATAACATTTTGTTATTTAAAAGTGATGTGGGTATTTCATGTTAAAATTATTTTGAAAAGTCAAAAAATATAACTGAAATAAACCACTTTTGAGTTACAATCCCTGTCAAACGGGACCTTACATATATGCAAGGCGGATTCAGATTGAAGCTAAACAAAAAAAAAAATTTTATTTTATTTTCCTATACTAAAAAAATAAAAATTGGGCCAATGTGGGACTCTAACAAAAGAGAGTGCCATCCGTTCATGCATATATGTATAATTAATGTAAGAATGATTATAATAAAATTATGGACACTTTAATCAAGAGTTGCACTTCATGGTGGAGGTCAACTAAGAATTAACTTAATTATCGATTTTAATTAAAATTAAATATAAGTTTTTGCAGTATTTTGTATAAATAACATTTTCATGTGTTGTGTTTTTTGTGAACTTCATCCAACAAAATTCAAACAAGTTCCAAATGCTTACCTCAAATTGTTGACATTTGGGAACAAAATAGGATGGAGTTATACCCAAAAAAAAGAAGACCATGAAGATAGCATTGATTGAGGCTGTCTTGTATTGACAAGTTGAAAATCTTTTCCTAAAATTTTGGTGCTTAATTAACAATCATATCTTAAATCATTTCTTGAAAGTTGGATTCATTGACTTTTTAAGCAAATTGTTATGGAAATTGGGAAATGATCACATGACTCATCAGAGTTGGTGTCTTGTGTAGCCAAAATTAGAGACTTGTGGGTTTTGTTTGATGTCATATGGGATGGCTAATTAATTTTATATTATATATATATTTTTTTGTTCTTTATTAGGTTACCCATTGTTTTGAGTGACCAGCCAATATTATGGTTAATAATAATTAGCCAATGACCAAAAAAAAAAAAACGATTTATCTATGAAAAAATGTGTGTCGATATTACTGTTCTAAAAAGTTTGTATAAGCGGTGCCTAGCATGAGATTCGAGGTCCAAAAAACTTGAAGCTCGACCTTTACACTTTTTAGAACACTAACAATATTGCATATAACAAGAGTGAGGGTACTGTGGGGACCCAGCAATGCATGAAATGAGGGTATGGCGGAGACAAGACATCCTTTGCCAGTTCCCTTTCATAAGCACAACAGTAAAACAAGATCAGAATATGATGCTTTGCTTTCTGTGTTGCATTTTCTTTCTCTATATCTATAAATTATAAGTACATTAATTATATGGTTTACTCCCAATTTTATCAAACTTTATGTTTATTACAAGATACACAGTACAATTTCCAAAGATGTTGATTTTCTTTGTCTTTTCATTTTTGGGAGGGGACAGGGGGGTGGTAATCCAGATTAACAAAAACAAAAAAACAAATTAAGTGTTCATTTAAGATAAAAAGAATTATGGATAATATTTATAAGTTTTTCATGCTTTGAATGTTAATTGTATTTGTTAGATGATTACTACGCGTTGTAATTTATCCTAATTAATCACACATGTGTTTAAAGCGGAATGCCTAATCAATGATAAATTATGGATGATGATTCTTCAATTTGAACCTTGATCTCAAATCTTAAAGTCTCCAATGCCTCTAACCCTTAATTTTTCTTTAGTATTCTTCAAAGTCCAGGTCATAATGATGCGCGGCATTCAAAATCAAGAACCCTAGAAACAAAAGCCTTAATTTTAGAACACAAGATTATTAGTAAAACTAATGAGCATGAAATACTTTGTAAGTATAAACATGTAGGTGTATATAAACTTAGAATAATCTTGTTTCTTTTTCTAGTTGAACTAGAACTTATGGGGTAACTTGAAAACTTGAAATGTAAGTTCTAATCTCAATAGAACTTTTATGCCTTGGTCAAGATTGCATGTCTTGGTCAATTTGAATTTTGACATTAGTCAAACCCGAACCCCTACACTTAATTATATAAAATCGCAGAAACAATTTATATTCTCTGAAATTACATCATCTTGACTTGTACCCTTGCACAACATCAAATAATTATTGTAGATTTAAAATCATAGTTTCGCCCTTTGTAATTATTGTCCTACTTAAGCTCACATTTTCTCGAACTGTGAATGTGTCAAGTCACAACCATGTGAGTTATTATTTTTTAATTTATTTTCTATCTATGTCATTATTTTTGTTCTAAAGAAACCCACTTTAAAATAAAGTAATCCATATCGAAAAAAGAAAAAAGAAGAAGAAGAAGTGATGACTTATTTTCAAACATTTTTGATTTCCAAAATAATCTACTTTACATAGATTGAAAATGAGAAAGTTTCATTTAAATTAAATCTTGGTCAAAGAAGAAACCTTTTTACACAAATCTCATACCTTGAATTTTGCAAGAGAGGGTGTGAAAGAGACATTCTTTAATGAACAAAAGAGCAAAAGCATAGAAATAAAGAGAAAACTATATATGTTTCTAATTACATAAATAGCCCAGAATATATGGAAATTTTATTTGGGTGACAACCGGCCAAGGAAGAAAAAGCCACCTCAATATTCTCACTTGGTTTCAAGTTTCTTTAGTGTGAATCACGGGATGGCCCCACCCATATATAGATACCTGCATAACTAAAGGAGTAAATTGTGGTTTGCCAATATGACTAAATTGCCCATATCCCTAATTCTTTAATTATTTCTTGGTTTAGTTGAGTACATATCAACATCTTTCATAAATAAATAGTTCCATATGCGTATCAAACTAGATATGAGAAATCGATCTAGAGCTCGTTAAAAAAAAAAAAAAAAAAGTTGATAAAACCATAAATAGTTTCGTACGCGTGTCAAAATAATTATTAGAATTCGATCTAGAGATGGGAAATGATGTATCCACAGAGCTAATTTTATATGTTTATTACTTTTTTTTCCAAAGACTAACCTATTTTCACTAGGAAAAATAAAAGAATCTATGTAATGAAAAGTCCTAATTTTCTAGTTCACCTCATCAAGGAAAAAAAGGAAAGAAGACAAATCTGCACAATTAACCCGTAGGCTAAACCAATTATTAATTCTATGTAGCACTAGTCGTGCTTAGTACTAGTGTCAACGTAGACCCCACATTGTGAGATGTGGAGTCCACCGCAACCTAAACTGGCAGTAAGCATTAGTGTTGTTACATGGCATTACTCATACTAGATTCCAAAACCATTTAGGCATTTGGTAGCTTCACCAGCAGGAATTAATTACAATTTGAAATAATAATTATTTAACTATTTGGAAATGCCATAAAAATCAACAATAAAAAGTGGTACAAACCCTCATTCTATCACTTTTTGATATGCTGGTTCTCTCAAACAAACAGAAACGTGTATCGAATTTCAAAACTCTACTTTTTTCTGAAGCTTCTTCACCCTTCTTTCCCTGTCCCCTGTCCTTTCTGTCTTCTCTTCTATCTGGTTAATGGATTTTAATTTCATGGGGGCTTTTGGGGGGTGGTTTCTTTTTCCAAATTGCATGGCAAAATCAAAAGCTTCAAACTCTGAAACCTCGACAAAATCATATATGTTTCTTCTACTCCTTGGATTTCTCTTCATCTCCCTTGTTCTTGTTCACTCTTCTGATCCTGCTAAACCATCCATGGTGTCAGCAGTTTCATCTCTGAATTCTCCGAAAACATCAGCTTCACGTAAGACAATGGATGTTCATCCAAGAAAGAGGCAAAACTCACATACTTGGGGAGAATTTGAAGCTGGTGCTCATGAAGTTCCAAGTGGGCCAAACCCTATTTCAAATAAGTGATATTGGAGCTGGGACGAAGATGCTCAAGTTGTAACTGCCTTTATTATTATTATTATTATTATTACCAGTCGCCATTAATACTAGTAGCTACTTGTATTTCTGGTGAGAAGTTTGTTGGCTTTTTTTTGTCATCTTCATCATTGTTACTATCACCATTTTCCAGTTTTCTTTTCTTGAATAGTATAGCTAGCTAGATCCAGGACACATTAATGTTTATATTTGTGGGAGGTTTATAAATTACATATCTGGTTTAGGGTTCCATAAATACTTTCCATTGTATAGAGGAGCCAAAATGGGAGATAGAAGTGTGTGTAAGAATCCGAGGCACTGTGCAATGGTGTCAGTGTTGTCAGATCTGGTGAGGAAGAAAGGTTAATAATTTGAAATGGGGTTTGGACTTTGCTTTTGTCTTCTCAAACACAGTATCATCGATCATATCGTAAAAAAGATAATCTGCCCATGATTTGTTAATCATGGCTGTTTGATTTCAACAATCTACAGCCAGTCAAATCTATACTGAAAAATGCATTACAGTTGTTTCTTACACAAATAATTAGGGTACAGCAGCTTTACATATATACAGAAACAAAAATAAATAAAGGTGTCGTGTTATTTATGGCTTGTTATGTAAGCTACATTGTCAAATGCTTTTAAGGTGGTGTTTGAGAAAATCTTTTAGCATATTTTGAAAAAAATGTAGTTTAAAAGTTGATAAAAATTGTGAGTCCTATAAAATATGTGATTAAAATTAATAATTGACTATGAATATAATTTTTTAGCAACTTTTTAAATTTTACTATACAAATGCTAAATATGATATATACTAGTAGGGCCAAATAATGGTGATGTTCGATTATTGAGTGGATGTAGGATTCCGGCGAATGTCGATAACCCAAGAAGAACCTTCGATTGAAGGATGACCTATGCCACCCTTGGTCGAGGTTGACACGGGGATTGGCATATGCCATGCCATCCTGGTCGAGGACGACCTTGAGCAAGTGGTGGCTACTCCTGGTCAAGGTCTACTGCGAAGAAAGAAGGGGGTTGACCCACCCCCGAAAAATGGCAATTCTCGGCCCTTACTCTTGTATTACAACTATATATATTCTTTTCGTATTTTACACGCATTTCTCTATATTCAATACTATAGTCCTGGATGAGGACACGCGTCCCTTCATGTTTGACGGATTTAATGGAGGGGAACGAACAGTTCAAACATGAATATAAACCACCAAAATACTGGAGCAACCATTCCCTAGTCCATATTCCTGATCCTAATTATGAAAAGTCCAATATCTATCTTCAAGGCCACATAAGCTAATTAATTAAAGGCTGTCGGTCGAGGGTACGACGCCACATAAGCTAATAAATTACTCAGTATAGAAGTAGAAGAGTTTATCAAGATTTTTTTTAAAAAATTAATTTTTAACACAATCAAATATATACTTAGAGCCCGTTTCGTAGAGTTAATAAATTAATTTATTTGATCAAGAATTGTCAAAAATGTCAGGTTACCAAGAAAATTTTTGTGATCAAATAAACTAATTTATGAACTCTACAACAAATGGGCTCTTAACCTCGAAATCAACGGATAAACTATTTTGTTATATATTGGCCATAGAAGTTTCATCTTTTTAATTTTCTTCAAAATATATTATGGAAAGTTTCCTAATGATTCTAGCAGAAGCTTCACTGGAATCTGTATAATATGGAATATAAAATATTCAAGTGTTAACAAAAAGTATAATATTCAAGCTTCACTGGAATCTGTATAATATTCACTAATAAGATTAATTTTTCATAACAATTTTTTCTCGTGTTAACAAAAAGTAAATGAGAATAATAAGAAAATTGGAAGAGTCAAGATTCAAATGTTTAAATTTATTATAACAATGACCCCTATATATATAGGATTTCATTGGGAGTTACATTATAAATATATAGCAATCTTCTGGAGTAATTAGGAAAACTATATAAACATCTAAATAAGATCAAATAATTATTCATCGTTGTTTATCATTTTACAACACTCTCCTTGGATGATTATTTACACAATAATTGCCTTATTAAAATTCTTGTTTGACAACAACTCATTAAGAGAAAAATATCAAAAGAGAGGGAAAAAAGAATTAATGTAATTAATTGTCAAAAAGTTGAGTAATCAAAGTTGCCTCATTAAAATCTTACTAGAAAAATAGTGGAATGAAGCCTGGTCGGAGGAAAAAGTGAATAGCTACTCAAATTCCCATGATTTCAATTAATGAAATTTTTTGTATCAAGACATCCATATCTTGTGTGCTAATATGTCTTCAATGCCATCACTCTCTAAAATTTGTATAAAATAATTTTGGTGAAATATGTTTCATTTTGTTGTCTTGTTATAGCCTTCAAACAATACCATCTTCATACACTATTTTTGGTTGACTGTCGTCGTCATGATGATCTGATGTAATTACGTTATAAATAATTTTTTTTGTTGCTCTCTTCATTATTCTCGTATATAATTTGTAACATATCAGAGTAAAACCACAGAGTTATGTTGAGGGTAAATTGTCTTGTAGGTTATGAACATCTTTAATAACACTCCCTCTTAGATGTTTATTACACAAGGAATATATCCCGTTCCATGGTGAAAGAAAATGAATATATTTTTCTTTTGAATATACTGTGAAAATTGTCTAATTAAAAATCTAATGAGACAAAATTTACTATACATACTTGAGAAGTTGATAAATAAGACTTGAGATTTGTATGTCTTATTTATCAACTTCTCAAGTGTTGCAGTGAATAATACCTTTGTGTTGTTCATGATTTTCATAATCAAGAGCTTACCTTGATTTGTGTCAAATGGGAGTGGGCAAAAAACCTGTGAAACCAAATGACTTAGGTTGGTTTGAAAATATTGGATCGAGTAAGTTCGGGTTAATTATATGAAAAAATAAGTCAATTGGATTGGGTTGGAGTTGGTTTAACAATCTAACCCACCTAACCTGACTTGTCAACCCGGCTCAATAACCACTTCAAAAAAAAAAAAAAAAAAAAAAATGGAAGTGAGAATGGAGAAATAAAACACTAATTTCTAACCTCTAATAAATTGTTTTCCGCACTCATAACTCTCGTACAAAATGGGTCCATTCTAATTCTAAATACAAGCACTTGTTAGATTGAACTTTTTAGCAGATTTTGATAAAAAGTTGATGAATTATGAAGTTAAAAAGTTTTTAAAAATTGTGGGTCCTATAAAATATGTGGTTAAAATTAATTGTTGACTTTTTACTATACCTTTTTTAACAGATTTTAAGCTCTACCAAACAAGCTCCAAAAGTAAATAGTGAAAGACTAAAAGCCCAATCCAACTTCATAATATTGAAAACATAAAAGACAACTGGTCGTAAAATAAAAAATTTCGACCAAAGTCCAAACCGACTTAATAGCCGAACCGGCCCAAACTAATTTGGTTTGGGTCAATTCAATTTCAACTAACCAAATGAGTCGGTTTGAGTTGGAAATCCCCCAAACCAACCAAGCCGATTTGAGTTTCGAGTTGGGTCCCAAACCGATCCAATCCGTCCCACGTCCATCTCTAGTGCCAAGGATGATTTTTAGTCTCCAGACATGCGCAATAATATACAAAAATTTGCTTTCTCTATCTACTGTACATTCGACATAGATTTCTTTCATTTAGATTTCATAAAATTAGCACGAATATTAGATTTATATGATATTCTTCGAGAATTTTCATGTATGAAGTATAGAATATTAAAGTTGTGTTTCTTCGAGAGCATCAATATTATATTTTTTAAAAATATTAATATTCTTTTTTATAAGTAACGATACAATATTCTTAAAACATATGTATATAATGCTATACTTCTTCAAGAACAACAGAATTTGTATTTTTCTAGAATATTGATACTTATAAAAGTGTAATTTTCAGTCAAGATCATTAAAAAAATATATTTTTTAAAAATATTTATATAGTTATGATGTGTTTGTTCAAAAATAATAAAACAATAACACTAAGCAGAGCAATTATATCAAATGGGCAAATGAATTTTTATTCAACCCTATATAATTAAGAATTATGATTGCTCATTTTGATTCACTAGAAAAAGAATGAACAAATTTCTGTTTTTTTTGTTCAATCGGCCCAATTTAGGTATAGCCACCCCTCCTTCTACCCAGGTGAGGTATTTGAAAATATCTTCTTCAGGAGCAATAATATAATATTCTTTTAATTAAATTACACTTCTTCATGAACAACAACACAATATTCTTCTGTAATATTATCACATAAAAGATTGACGCTTTGTCAAGAGAAAAAATACAATATTCTTCAAATATTGGTATGTTGTAATTAAAAATATTAAATTATTAGTTAATATAGACAACAATAATCAAAGGAAATATCATATATCGATTTCTTGTTATGTAATATACAATCAAGAGATACTTGCCTTTTCTTTTGAGCGGAAAAGAGTAATCTCAATGCTAACTCAATTGACCAGAATTCGTGTTTTTCTTTTAAAAAAAAAAAAAAGTAATCACTTTTGATAACTCAATTAGCTAGAACCCCGTGTTATAAAATTAAGAGATTAATATAAGAAAATTGAAAGAGTCAAAACTCAAATGTGTAAATTTATTATAACAATGACTCCTATGCATAATATTTCAATATAAGTTACAATCTGAATAGAATAGACTCTGAAGAAAGTCATATAGACATCTAAATAAAATCAAATAGTCATTCATCATTATATATCATTTTATAACATAAACTATATTTTGTTTCTTTTATCATATCTATTAAGATATAATTTTTCATACTTTTGATTTACATGAATTTCATTAGTTTAGTTTAACAAAATGATTAATTACACTAATGGTCCCCATTCTTTCAGGTTTGTAACGATTTCATTCCTATTCAATTTTTTTTAGCAGATATCATCATCATTCTTCCATTTATTCTCAGATACCATCATCATCCACGAAATCTGTAAAAAACTGCCGTTACATAGGTTCACACTACATTTTTTTATCTTTTTAAAACGAGGACATTTTAGGCAAACCACCTAAAAATATTTCTTTCTTCCCTCCATTTGTCAATTAAAAGATATGGTGATCTTATATTAATGGTCAAGTTTAGATTTGTTTATTTAACTCTCATCTGACATCTATCTTCTATTGTTTTCATCTTTCTTCTTTCTTCAACTTTGTTCTCTGTTCTGAGTTGTGCCATTGCAACAAAAATATGGAACGTAGAACATGCAGATGTGGTCATCTCATGGATCTCAAGATTTCTTGGACTGATGCGAATTTAGGAAGAAGATTCTTTGTATGTGACCAAAAAGTATCATTTAGCACAAATAGCCGGTTTATTAGTTGAATTAATCTTTAATGTTAATGTATCTTCTTGTAGGGAGATCGTTGTCGATGCTTTATGCTATGACCCACCTATATGTGACCGGTCAAAGGTAGTCATTCCAGGTTTGTTGAGGACAACGCAAAGATTGGAAGACGAGAATTTTACATTACAAGGAGATAATAGAAGATTGGCAGCAAAGAACATTAGATTAGAAGATGATAATACATTATTTGAATTTGACAACTCAAGATCAAAATAGAAGACTAGAAGCAGAGAATGGAAAATTACGTGCTGAGAACAGAAGACAAGCACAAAAACAAAAACTGGCAGCTGGAAGCAGTTGAACTTTGGATTTTTTTGCTATAATTTGGTTGTTTGTAGCCTGGGTATTGATGTACTAGGTTACGTATCTGTAGACTTTATGTAAAGAATGGGGATCTGCATTGTTACAGCTTTCAAAGGAAAAATTAAACATGTTCACACACATAAATGACATCCCACAATTCACAACCAACAATAATTAATAAAAAGTATGTTGTCTTCTTCCACAAATCTACATTAGTGACAATTCATGCCTTCTTCTTCTTTTTTTCTACTACCTTGGTGCCGGTGGTCCCTGTTGAAGTGTTATTGCAACTACGCACATAAATGGCATTCCACAATTCACAACCAACAATAATTGAACAAAAAGTATGTTCATGTTGTCTTCTTCCACAAATGTACAATAGTGACAATTCATGCCTTCTTATTCTTTTTTGCTGCGTTATTGGTACCGGTGGCCCCTGTTGAAGTGTTCTTGCAACCACACACATAAATGGCATCCCACAATTCACAACCAATAACAATTGAACAAAAAGTATGTTATCTTCTTCTACAAATCTACAATAGTGACATTCATGCCTTCTTCTTCTTCTTTGCTATTTCCTTGGTGTCAGTGGTCCTTGTTCAAGTGTTCTTACAACTACACTTGTTATCTTCTTCCACAAATAATTTTAGGTAGTTTGCCTAAAATTCTCTCGTTTTAGAAAGATAAATTGTGATGGCCCATTTAACGACAGTTTTTGATAGATTTCGTGAGTGGGGACAGTATGTGAGAATAACTGGAAGAATGTGGATGATATCTGCTAAAAAAATTGAATGAAAATGAAATCGTTATAAACTTGAAAAAATAGAGACCATTAGTACAATTAACCCTGAAAAATGGATATAATTATAAATAGTGTTATAATATTTTTAAAAACTTATAAAAATAGTAAAAAAATCTTACTTTTGCTAATATGAATGACAAATAATTAACAAATCAATGTAACTACATGTATTAGAATAATTTAATTAAATTAATTAAATATTGTATACCGCTTGATTTAATAGCATTTTCTCAACAAAAATTTAACGTTGATACTATATTAAGTTTAAAAAACTAAAATAATATTATCATAACACTATAAATGCAATAAAGTTTGTATCAAAGTCAAAGCTTAGATTTCTTTTTAAAATAAATATTTTAGATCAATTTTAATTTTGTTATTTTTCTAGATGAGAAATCAATTTTCACAAAAACATCGTAAAATGAAATCACTTTGTAAAAAGATAAAAATAAAATAAAAATTTTTAAATTAAAACAATTTATTCTCATCTAAATTAAGATTAAGAAAATAACAAGAGAACACGGTTTTATATTTTGCTGAAATGGAAAATTCAATTTTTGCTGTCCAAATTTGGGGCCAACTAGTGAATAAAAAAAGGGTTCAAAATTCAAATAGAGAAACTCATGCACACTTGCCATTGTCCACTACACGTTCCCCCAGTCTAATTGTAGAAAATTACGTGTATACCCCTGTCATGTTTGCGATAATAATACAGACAAGGGCACACAAGTAATTTCGCACAATTTGAGCTGGTATGCATGAGAAATTCTCTATTTGGACAGCAAAAAATCAATTTTCTCATTTCAACAACTTCTAAAATCACTTTTTATTTCAAATAAGTCATTGTTTTTATTTTTATTAGTAGAATTAATGGAAAATCCCATGTGAAACACGACATGATTGACATAGCAAGTCCTTATCATTAAAGTCGTCGTTAGCACGCCATGGAATGGAAGTAAAGAGGTATTGTTGCTCACCCTTCTTTAAATGAAGTTTCATTTTAGTCTACTAACTTCATTTCTTTAACTTGATCACTAAAATTATAATTTTTGCTTCATTTAGGTCATCACATTCGGCTTTATTAATTGAATTAACAGAGAAAATTCAGTGAAAATTCAATATCAACAAAAATCGAACCACCTCCCACCCAATGCAGAACGAGAACAACCCAAAAATGTTTATGTCAAAAAAAAAATGAGTTTAGACTTTAATTCCAATGAGCAAATGAAATCAAATTTGAAATGAGTTTGAGCAAACAATTTCAACTCTAGAACGAGTTTAAAATTGTGATGATAAAATCTCATAAATTACAACATGAAAGTTGAAACACTAGCAATGGAAGCAAGCTAACAAAACAAAAAGTCTCATAACAAGTTGTTCCATGGGACAAAAATCAAGCCATTTGGAACTGTAACCACCACATTGACTAGTTCATTAAATTTGAACTACCTTTTTGAATATATATGTTTGACAAAATTTTACTTATAAGTCATTTCAGTTTAAATACAACATAAACAAAAATAATAATAATAATAATAATAATAAGCGCGTGAAGGGTCATAAAATGCATGTTCAACTTGCATGTGGCCCTGAACGACAACAAAATTGGACATATTCTTTCCACAACACAAATGTTACAATGATTTCACCATAACAATAGAAGACATGCACAAAAAATAAGTTCCACTTAAAGAACAACATGGACATTCACGGAGGAATCAGTTAGAATTATATCTTTTAAATGATTATCGGCTTTTGGATGATCAAGACAATCAAACTTGAGCTTCACGTGCAAAGGTCGGATGAAAATGAGTTCTTCCATATTTGAATTTGATGTCAATAAGAGCTTAACAAGTAGATCCCTACTGACCTTTCTCGTGGGATCCAAGACATCGGCTATCCTGGTTGCTTTTTTCACTTGATCATCAACATCTGAAGTTGGACTCCTTTTCAGCCTTAAATAAAGTGCGGCATAAATGATAACCTGGAGGATACAAATAGAAAAATGAACGGTTATGTTTATACTGAAATCTAGTGCAAATATGTCGAAAAACCTAATGTGTTGTATTTCAATATATTCCATCATGGGAAACTTTTGTCTAGAAAAATAGGGATGTTTGATGTTCCAAAAGTAGTCAAATTCCATCATTTGGGGTGTTATTCTAGATATTTCAGGTATAAAATTGCATTGTTTCTCAATTCCCAGCATAATTAACTGGACAGGAACTCTCAAGAAATCTCCTACACCTTGAGAAAATACCAAACTGAGTAGAAAATATGTTGGAATAAATAAATATACCTCACTTGCTCCAGGACTAGTATTGACAGTGCACCCAATGCGCACTTTCCCATCTTGCCCTTCACCAGCATGCATGCTACCATTTTCTGTGCTTGATTCTATTTCTTGCACTGAAAAGCTAAGGCTATCAATTTCATCATACCACTGTTGAGCAGCTCCGACCTGCATGCACGTGCAATATGAACTTCAAAGCAACCCTATGACTAGAAGATATGAACAAAGTGATAACAAAGTGTCAAAGAGAACAACAGAAAATAAAATAGGAAGTACGAAAAATTCGGAAAATTAGATGCCTTTTCAGTCGATGTAGCCTTGTTCACAGCTCCCGAGATTTCAGTAGCTGCCCCTCTTGCTTGGCGCCATATACAACCTTCTTGTAGTGGTTCTACTAAATTGGTGTGTTGAGGAATATCTATATTCAATTCTATGTCAACGGTACCTGCCACACACAAAGCAAAGCACTGACTTGCCGTGAAAGAAAGTGAATCTACTCGTCAATCTTAGCCATGAAAAAGACATGATGCCAGTAGGGAGATATGAATTCTTCCAGATCAATCATCTAGAAAAAAATGCAACAGTAGTACCAAAAGATAATTTTCATGAAGGTCATTAAGGTATGGATGAATGGCACTTAGAACAGATTCACTCCATGATGGAAGAGCTCCAGACGAGTAAATTTATCAGAGACAACCGAGCCTATGTGATGTTGGCTTGAAAATATTTAGCAGTGTCAAGCTTTGACGTTACTTGCTTTCAAAAGCTCGAGTCAACAAATATAGTGCCATTTGTAACTTTTCTTTCAAAAACTAAAAGCTTGCACTTATTAGCACCACCATCTTAATGAATGTTATAAGTTTTTCAATATCAAACCAATAATAGAACTTAGGTAGATTATACATGTTCAGGTTCAGAGGGATTAAATAGGCAGAACTCAAGTCATTCAATACAAGTAACAAAGAGTCTGATTAGAACTCAACTACTGAACCAAACGTTGAGCAACTTGCAAACAATTATATGTAGTGGCAAACTCCGACAGACAATGTCTTCCACCCAAATCTCGTTGCCACTGAGCTTTTACCACTTCAACCAGCTACACTAGCATGTTGAACATTGTTTTAGGATCACTCTTGGTTCTACCATTTCTACTGACAATACAATTATCATTGGGTTCAATAATAATAATAGCTAAGAAAAGATGGAAAACAACCATTTTCAACCAGAGTTATTGAAGTAACCGTTTTCAACCAGAGTTATTGAGGTCTCCCATGTTTCTTACTGACAGCAGTAACCATCCCCAACTCCAGCTCCATATACATCCCCCAAAATTCTCTTACGTTTAGCATTATTTAGACTCAAACTATGTTCAAGAACTTATACACTTGTGACAATTACAAAAAATTCGGCTAGGAATATCCGTATCCAATCAGATATTAACTTTCAAAGAAAAATGTTAACACAAGGGTGTATGTGCATAGAAGTTACTTGGATCTGGCATTACACAAGAAGGGCAAAAGATAGAGGAATTTATATTGTGGTGTTTTCATGTGATACATAATTGACACAGAGTAAGAGAGCAATGATATGGATAGTAGCGAACATCGTTCTACCATATACAGCAGGATATTTTATAGTATTTAACATATTGTAAGGATGTGTTCGAAATGACTAAAGTCATTATTAACATACACTTGAAGAGGAAATGACAATAACCATATTAGGGATAATAAGGTGTTAGATGAGAATATACAGTTTTTTCCTTTGGTTAAAGCGTGGTAAAACTGAAGAAGTGTTCCAATTTGTTAACCACTTCCAACGGAAGTAATGCTTGTTAAACTTTGTAACCAACAATGCAAAGCACAACTTTTTTATAACTTAAAACACTGCAGCAAAATTCACTCGTGAGAATGCCTACAGATTGCTGTTGCCACATCGTCCAACGATTTCTGTCCTCCAGTTTACATCTTTCGAGACTCCCAAAGAAATCAGTAAAGATAGTAATGCAAAATGAGTGACCTACTAGTCCTCCAGTTTACATCTTTCCAGTTTACATCCCACAGATTACATTTATCCATAATGAGTGACCTACTAGTCAAAGTACACAAGTAACAACAAATTGTTGACAATAATGCTTTGTTATTTTACTGCATCACATTCACATGTAAAGAAATAAAATACCTGGAAGCAAGCGAAAACGTTCAAAGTGATCGATGTGTATTCCCGATAGCACACCATCACTGTTAATATTATCAAAGATAGAGATCAACATACCAGTTAAAAGGGTCAAAGGAAAATAATACCAAAGTTTAAATCTTACAGTAACACAGCAGAGACTCGTTCCAGAGGGAATGAGAGCCAATAAGGAAGCCCAAGGATTCCAAAATTTGAGAATTGGAAGATTGAAATCAATCCAGATTTCCTACTGAACTTAGAGACCATCTGACCAACTTCAAAGACACGCATATCAACATTGATTCAAACAGAATTTGCTACCAGTAAGTAGAAGAATAATGTGTCAAGAAACAGCTCAAGCTTGCGTACCTGCATTGCAAACTACTACATGATCCTGATAAGCTGCCACCGAAGACATGAGACCAGCATATGGAATTTTCTCAAATGGACAATTAGCATCCAATTGCTGCTGCAACCAATCAGTAGGGATCTGCTTCAATGGAATAGATTTCTCTAGAATCATCTCCCCACAGATCTCTAAGATCTTTGAATGTTCTTTTCAATAATTAAAAGTCAGTTACTGACCAGGGACAGCTAACATGTGAACCAAAAAGAATCTATATTACTCTCGAACCTTTTACAACTTCTCTGATAAGCCCTGATGCCATATCCATGACCCATAGAGTTCCAAAGCTGCACATAGAAGTGATTATGAAACCAATCATACAACTCGAAACAATTAGGATCGTGACACTCAACATGCAGACCACTAGAATGTTAAATGGACAAAAATTAAACTCAGGGTGTTAAACTGAAAATTATGTTATAAACTCCACTAGATGCACCAGGTGCCAGATAATTGAAAACGTAATCATGTCCAGAAGGGAACGTAGAACTCTTTGATGATTTCTTATTGGAACATAATTTTTTGAAAATATCCAAAGCAACAGTTTGATAAACTTATGATAAATGAATAACCACATCCTCAAGCCAACACCACCCACCCAAAAAAACAAAAAATAAAGAAGAAAAGGAGTTAAAAATTAAAGACAAAAAATTAAAACGTATTTATACTTTCCCATATTACGGGACCTTGAATTGAAAATTAGGAGAATCCAGTTCCTTGACACCTTGGTGCTCACACTGACATTCGATGAAGTACTGAATTCATATTGAAAGCTCCAAAACTACTTTCTGATCTTTATAATCGGCCCCTATTGATAAAGAAAGAATTAACAACAATAATATTATCATATAGTTGCCCAACAAGAAAGAAACATTAGTTCCTCCCCTGTTTACTGGCCCCTACCCCAGAACCATACTTCATAATTATACGTGAAAATATCGTAAAACAGATTATTTAATTAATTATTGAGATCTTCACTTTTTCCAGAAAGTGATTTTTTACCTTCCACTTCTGCTCATGTTAGCAGCAAACAAATCTTATTCCCACAAGAACAAAAGGAACCCCTTCGGGACCCTAATCACTTTCTCGTTCGTTTAAAGTTGATTAATTATCCACTGATCCCAATCTTTCAACCAGGTGGCAACCAAGCCATTCTTTGAGCCACACTCAACCTCACACAGTTAGTACCAGCAGAGCACTCATGTCACTTCATTATATTTAGTTTGCCAATCAAAAGAAGCAAATGGCATCTGCCATTACCCCGCTCTCTGTGACTCCAAATGTACATTTTTCACTTCCCCTCTTGATTTCAAATAAGCAAATGCCATAGGTATTAAAAACACATCCAATTTAAGAGCACACCACTTGCACTACACTACCATATGGTGTGTAGAAATGTTTCTAATGACAGATTTAGGAAAATAATGTGCAAGATATTAAATATGACATATACGCTTTGGAGTTTCCTAATTAGACCTGACGTGGACGAGGACAGAAAAAGACAGAAGTTATAATTCAAAGCAATGGATGTTGTATTGTACCTGCGGTTGAGAACAAAGAGATTGTTATCTGATGACCTCATAAGATGCCAAGGAAACAAAAATGACTCTGAAGCGAACTCAGACTTTGAGTCTACATCTCTTTTTGTCCAAATCTTATCCAGAATCCACCTCCATAAGCCATTATTCTTCTTATTAGCATCAGATGGTGGATAAATTGTCTCCACAATTCTCCTTTCCATGTCAGCTTTCCTTATGGCATGGTTCTATTATGAACATATACAAAGATCAATTTGTACAAGAAAAAGTTAGAGGCTTATAGAAAATAAGAAAAAATAATAAAACCTTGCAAACAGAAAATAAAAAATAAAGGCAGCAAGTCTTTGTCTGTGAGTACTAGGACAGTAGCAGGGGACACTTGCAATAGAAAATTTAAAAACAACCGCATATAATTTAAGAAATAAAAAAAATGCAAAAGCTCATCCTGGAAACACAGTAGAAGGAATGAGGCTGATATAATCAGGATGTCTGTTTAAGTAAAATCTCATTACTCTAATGAAACTTAACAGAGCATAGCTTACTGAAATCCATTACCAAGATTTATCTATTAGCCAGTTTCTTGTCTACAGAGAGAAACTTCAGAACACTTAAGACAAGAATGAACCATGCTGTGAGCACTTGAAATACATAAATAGGGCATACTTGTAGGTTTGCATGCTATATTCAGTTCCCACCGGCTGATTATCAATATATATAATTAGCTGTGAGAGACCAAAGAAATATACTAAGGTTCATTCCTCGTAATGGGTTTACCTGGTCAATTATCATAATGCATGTCATAAGTTAATGTTGGGGCTTCTAAGACAGATTCTTTTTAATTCCCCTTGACTCCTATTGCATTGAAAAGCCTACATGTCATCTGATAAAGAAAAAGAATTAACATATGCACTTCTAAGAGTTTGCAGGAGATTCAGACTGCCCTATTGCAGGAATCTGAATAATTCGTAATGACCTCGTTAAGTTGGATCCTGAGCCACAGAAGATATGTTCACGGATATTACAGTTGTCGGATGAATATGCAAAGGTTTACATTTATGTCTAAATTGCAGAAAAGAAGAAAATTATCTCCAATACGTCAAGTGAATTTTCAGCACGGTGGCATCACAATGGAAGTTCATTATATTCATAAGGTAGATACAGCATGTCTTCGGTATGAATTCAAGTGACAACATCATCTTTTTAAAGTTTGCATTTTCTTTCTAGTACTTGCTTGTTCTCTCTTTTCCTTTTTAATCAATCACCAGAAGAGAATGAAAGAAAGAGAGCAGGAATCTCAACCTTCTTTCTTTTTTTATATTTGAAGTTCTTCCATGCACATCTCTTTCTTCATGCAGATAAAAGAAACCTTATGGTTATCTACAGTCAGGAAAACGGAAATAAGCTACCTATGCAAATAAGAAAAAATTTCTTATTATTCTCAAACTCTTCGATCTTACTATAATTAGAGATATCTTATTTGACTTCCTATGTAAATCCCATCAATCCAGTTCATAATCAAATCAGAAAATATTCCGCATTTTCCAAGAACATTAGCCTGCACATTCAAGGCCTCGGTAGGGGATAGAGCAATAAAAGAAAGATATATAATTTTCTACGAAACTGTAAACACAGATGCAAATCATCTTAAAGATATAACTAGATGTAAAAAGTCACCCGATCAAAAATGCTTCAAGGGACCATACCTCAGAGTCCACAAAATATAGACAGTCTTCAGAAGCATCGTAAAAAGAAGCTGCAGGGCGCATTAACATGGCACTTTCAAACTCTCCATCCTCAAAACCAGGAGAAGAACCAATCTGACAGGAAATAATAATGTCATTCTTTCTTTATTAACATTTGAATCTTAATAGATGTTAGAATTTCAATTTGGAAAGTGTTTTCTGCAAATCTAGCACCTACAACATCCAAAAATTTTCCGACGCTATTAAATATGATAATCCGGTGATGATTAACATCAGAAAGGAAAAAACGATCACCACTCTCCTCAACCGAGATGCAACCTGCAACAAAAAAATGCAACAAAAAATGTGAAGTTGATCGCCTTAATGTTTTATCTACATCAGATAATCATAAAACAAAATGCTAGCATAAAGTAATTATTTCAACTGCAAGGAAAACTTGAATGGTGAGAGCATGTGGTGCATTCAAGGTAACAAAGCATCTATAACTATATATAATCAGAGTGCTTTAACACCCTTGAATCTTATCCACGAAAGAATTAGAAATATATTTCATGACAGAACTTCCAAGTTCCTACATCTAATGACCCAAAGCTGCTTTTGGCAGGACCTTCCAGACGCTCAGCGAAGGGGTAAAATATACATATAGTAACCCAGGTTCATGACTTCAGCACAGAATTTTGGTTCTCTACATACAGCGACCCAGCAGAGGGGTCTCACTTGTTTCCCTGCACATGCCAACCTCGGCCATAAACGTAATGTGCCCCAGTTCTACGAACCTGGACAGTTAGTTTCAAATCGTTCCCATACCTTTTCAGATTTTAACGTGTAAAAAATAATGCGGAAAATGTGCACGTGAAAATTTAGACACTTTTCTGTGTTTTTAAATACATATCATTTAACGCATTAAAACCAGTTAGGAAAAATATACAAAATTAATTAGAAATTGCGGAAATCAATAAACTAAATGGATCACGCAAGGAACCCAAGTAGTGATGACTTGCAATGCGAGCACAGCGCTCGCGGCCGTAGAGGAACTGCCTAAACTTTCTTTCGGCCACTAGCTCTCGCGAGAAACTCTCTGTTTGGGTTTCGCTCGAGAAGGTTATCGCTCGCTCGAGCGGAACCTAAGCGGGGAAGAATTTCCTGCTCCAATTCGCAAACTAGAGCAGTCCCCAACACTACATCATTTTTTTTTTTTACATGCATATTACATACCCAATTTACATCATTTAATTCCATGAGAATCCGCACCCCATGACATCCAAATAGCAATTCAAAAGCTAAAATGTTTCATTCAAAACAAACACATGAACCTTCAGAGTTATGTCAAACATTATTCATCTTTTAAAATCTAATACATTAAATTAATTAACCCATACATGTTCGGATGAATTTAAATTCATATTAAACGTACTTAAAAACTTAAGATAGTCTCAAATCAACTGCATTAAGATAAAAAAATCAGTCATGTTACTCAATTTTTCGTTTACATAACCGGCAATCCAAAGCACAACACCACCATCCGAACCGCCGCCATCCACAACCCGGACTTAACATGTGACTGGAGGAGCATAGAGTGAGTATTTGACGAATACTCAATAGGATATGAGTACGTGCAATCTCCAAACTTAGCCCAACTCTAGGTCTTCCTTACTATCCTCGCGCAAAAAATGAAGAAAATAACATGCTTTACTTTAAAATAAAGGACATGAATACGCGAGAAATAATCCATATAAATTACATCTTTCCTCACCCGTATCACACCTAAGGGTCAATTGGTGGACGCTGAGTGCTAAGGAATGATAAGGATGATAAGGACTGCTAGGAAATCAAGGAGATCAAGAAATCGCCTAACCTACCAAGTAGCTCTTATAGAGAATTTTGTAGTAGATCCAACTCTCAGTCTTCAACACCACATACGAGAGGTTCACCTGTTGTGGAAAAGCAAGGAATACAGGGTATGAGATTAGCCAGCACCAAGCAATTGAGCACCTGTTAGATACCCTTTCACCGTGTGAGAAGCGAATTGGCAGGATGATCTAAACTGGTGGCCACAAGCTCCTCCAGAGCACCCAGACGCTATCAACTTTGAGACCATTTTTTATGGTCTTACCAATCACTGGGAAGATTATATCAGTGATGCATACTTGGTATCCGAGACCAAGTCGGTGGTGACTTCTGTTCAGAGGGCCTA
The DNA here is from genome assembly GCA_030279155.1 of Forsythia viridissima. Lineage (NCBI taxonomy): Eukaryota > Viridiplantae > Streptophyta > Magnoliopsida > Lamiales > Oleaceae > Forsythia > Forsythia viridissima. Next base: position 18,512,004 of record CM059034.1, read on the forward strand.
ATGAAGAGGATAGTGGGGAAGACCCAGAAGAATCAAATGGAGATGAGTAAGGCCTAGTTGAGTTTGGAGATTGCACGTACTCATATCCTACTGCATATTTTCCAAATACTCACCCTATGCTCCTCCCCTCATAGGTTAAGACACTCCAATTAGAAACCAAAGTGTGTCCTCCACCCTGTTACGTGCAGTATGAGTTTACCGACGACGGGCTTGATTTTAACGTATCAAGACAACACTTTTTGAAGCAATCATCCCCTAAATTTACAAACAGCTTCAGCCATGCTTATACTTGTCAAACAAGTCAACCGAACAAATTATCATAAATCCCCTTCAAAATCAAAAGGAATATTCTGAACTTAATTATAATATGTAGAGATTTCCCCCATTTCCTTTGGTCATCCGTTTTTATGTTTAGCCTTCTCGTTTAGCCTTCTCACTAGTTGACTTATTAAATTGTCTTCCTTAATTAGACCTACATTATACTGATCCACCAGCTGAGCCGTTATTGCACAAGTCCAAAGAGCTTGATTTCACACTTCCAAATAGCCTTTTAGTTTGCCACACAACTATGGGTTCATTCTTTCCTCTCCTAAGCATTTTGCTCTATTTCTTTGTTTTTACTTCTTTCTAGAGGATTTCAATAAATTAAGGCAGAAAGGCTGCTTTCCTAAGCAAAGTCATCCTACTCCTTTTCGCCATAAAATTTTCCTCATCAGAGGGCACCTTTAAAAAGCACAGTTGTTCTTGCAGTAACACAACTATTACAGAACTATGGACACCTGATAAATTATAAAATCCTTCTTCCTGCCATCAACATGTCATGCAATCCCAACATCAAGCGAAATGACAAAAGTGATAGAATAAACAAGAAATAGAGTAGAATAACGAAATATACCTGGGAAGGAAAGAAGCAAGTTCCGCAATGCAGAAGAGAGATACGGTTCCTTAAAACCTTCGATCGGCTTTACCCAGGAGCTTTTCATATTAGATATGACAGGTTTCTCGTCATCTTGCACGTTCAAGTCACTGACGGCTGCCAAGGCAACACAAAAAGAAATAAATCTTCAAGATAGCATTCAATGAGTGCAGTACGAAGCATATAATATTGACTCAATGAAGCTATTAGACACAGAACTTGAAAGAAGACACAAGGAAGAAATGAACCAATAATCAATTCCCTATAACTCTTTCTAATTTTTCCTTTTTTAAGTGAAGTACTGTATTATTTTGAAAATACAAAAATCCTGTGAGCAAATTTGAAGAAGGTGGAACAGAGCATGAAAATTCAGTGCTCCGAACAGTCAGTAGACTAATCTTATCCTTGGTCTAACTATGATTCCATTACCAAATATTTCGACAATTCCACTGAGGAAAGTTCTGACATACCATGTTGAAGTAAATAATTCATAAAATTGTAATGCCTGACGCTAATGAATGACATTTTACCACCCAAAAAAAAAAAAAATATATAGTTCATGATACCCCTTACACATCCCACATAACAGCATAGTTACATTTGGGTGGTAGTGTGACATACAAGTGGGCAAGGTCTGGTAAGTGAAATTTTCCCATTTAATGGAAAAGTGAAAACCATATGTTCTGTGTCACTTATGTTTCCTTGGCTTCTACTGACACGAGATCTGAGGAAGTAGTTAGGCAGCGTAAGATCAATTTTTCTTTTATGTCCTGAGCACTAAAAACCATGTCAAAAACTAAAATGAAGCACCTTTGTCAAGCACCATAAGATCGGTATCCTTCTCAGAATAGATTAATGGATTCTTAAAACCTTTAAATATGATGTAGCAGGGACCTTTTGCCATCTGCATAAAAAGAAAAAAAAGGATATCAATTAAGAAAAATAGGCTGAAACAAAACGAACATGGCACTTCATAAGAATTCAAAAATAACGGATCATAAGCAGCATAATAAATCAGCAAAGTTGAGCAGCTTCAACATATGTTATTACTTGACACTGCAACAAGATACCTGTAATATTGCTCAAGGTCAGACACATCAAGACTATCTACGTGATAAATGGTGGAAACTTGAAAGTACATTTATTTGGTCGGTTTCTACATTCACCTTTCGGTTGTACATCGACCTGTCGGGAAACTAAAAAGTCTCCCCCAAGCGTCCTTATTAGGTTGGCATTTGGCTCATTCTATTTTTTGAATATGTATCTTGCCTAACAAAGTTTATTATTTTCAGCTAAAAGCATTAACATCAAGACACAAGTCAAAGTTCTGTTTATATACCTTCTAAAACAGTAAGCCTGATGGGAATTCTTATAATAGTATTCTTGCTTATTTTGATGAATGTTATTTTCAAGAACAATGGCTTGAAGTCTGCAAGGTCTAGCAACTTCTCACTGAAAATTCATGGAATAATTGAATAATTATATTTATAAGAAGAAAAAAATGAACATCGTCTCCCTCGAGTTATTCTATGTATATGTTCAAGAAATAAATGTAATGAAACCATATAACCTTCAAGATACGAAAAATTGTAGTAAAAGATTAAGGTTACACATTATATCATTCCAAACAAGACACTAAACAGTAGGTAGACTCTTTCTGTGTTATTTGGAATTCTCCATATCCATGTAGCAAAGGTATTTTCCAACCACATTCTGGCACGTAAGAAGTGGAGATACCATTACTAGCATTCAACATTAATGATAACACCAAAAGTAAATCAACTCAAAGAATAAAGACCATAAAATTTTATAAGTGGAATTATCATCATAACCACGTTTGTATTTTGGACTGAGTCAAACATATGCAGAAATGATAACACATAAGAGGCACAATAGTGACTGAGTCAAACATATACAGAAATGATAACGCATAAGAGGCACAATAGTGCAAAGTTATATTTTTAGAATGTAGAGCAAAGAATACGATGTGAAGAACATGATATAGATTACAATAATATATATTCACCAATAGATAGTAACTATCATTTTAGAGGAACAATACAACCAGCACTCTGATGCTGCCACAAAGCTTTGTTGAAATTTTAAGATAAATGGCATAAACAGCATATGAGGCAAAAAAATCAACAATCCGAAAACTGTTATTGAAAAAAAAAAAAAAAAGAACTATAATTAAGAAGACAGCTATGGTGCCCACTTAATGCCCTTGGCTTGGTTCTCCTTGTCTCCATAGAATACCTCGAGCACACTTGCATGGAAGACCAGTTGAATCTTCAAGTTAGGTGGCAAGTCATGAGATGCCTTAAGGCACACATTGTGTGCCTTACGGCCTGGACTTTTGTGGAAGAAGCTCCAACCAACCAAGTATCTCATGTTGTAGTGCACACTGCAGAGGTAGCTTCTTCCCATCGGTGCACTGCTGCAAGAAGCATCTGGTCATCTCCAAGTAAGAAAAGACAAGGTCACTTCTTCCTGCATGCCCTCATTCTGTTGCAAGTATGACACATCCAAGAACTCATCCTAATCCCATTGGTTGTCTGGCACCCACAAAGTGCAAAAGCTAGGACGTGAAAAAGACATTCACCCTCTACATTTGCACATTCATTTGTGAGAAAAATCTTGTACAGAAGCATACATCCCAACTAAAGAGATCGAAAACCTCCATCCTAGGTGGTCAAAGACACACAAAACCCTATCACTCATAATGATCTTCGAGGCCCCAATATTTCACAGCATTCTTGAAGAAATGAACTGCCTCCTCAACCATGCAATTCATGGGGGCCAGATGACAACCCACCACTACCACGGTAGATCCAAAACCCTCAGTAAAGTCCATTATCTATCCACAGCAATCTAGTGTAGGCAATGGTTCAAAATAGCACTAAAAAAGTGGAACCCAGACTTGTTTTGGCACTCAAGACAAAATTTTAAATTTTCATGATGCAAAAGTGGAACTCTAGTGCAAAATTTTACATGACACAGCGTTGAAATTCATGATTCAAAATAAATTTGCTCAACAATGACACCGAGATACAACATTATTTATAACCCATGTCAGCATGTAAACCAAGCTCCAACACATTTTGAAAGAGCTTGATGAACCTAACCATTAAGGGCGCCATATTTGATGCTTTGATGAATTAGTGAACTTTTCCCTTTTTTGATAGTTCAGTTGGTATTGTGCTCATAGGAATTAGACAAGGAAATGGTGTAGGATCAGCGGTTCAAAACACATTATTAACATTAGATAAAATTTCTTAAGATATAGTTGTTCCATATTAGAATTAGAAGTCTGCTCCCCATAGCAGCAAAACAGAGAAAGCAATAAAAGAAAGTAAAAGCTGACAGCTATCATTGGTACAAACAATCACAATTCAGACGCAAGAGATAGATGCAGCAACTCAATATATATCCCACCTCAAAAAATTGCTAATACAGATTGCTGACATATTTATGTGTTATGTTTGATCATCACAGGATATAAGTTTGTAGAATAAATAGCTGTCTGTGTGCTGGGCATTCATATCGGACTATTGATAAATATAACACTTTTCATAAAAAACTACATGATATGGTGACTATATTATTAATAGCACGTAAGCAAATGCGTACATAAAGTAGAAATTTGAGCACACTTAAGTACAAACATATAACGCACCTCAAAGATATGCTTGTTAGATAATAAAATAGGAAACGTAATATATTCCTTGATGATCATCTGGATCAAATGTGTAGATATATTGTTGATGCAAATTGACCTGCTGTGCTGAAAAGCCAAAACTTGAAGGAAAGGATGCCTGCAGCATCAAGATGTGAGAAATATGGAATTATCTATCTGTTCTCCTATATATTAAGATCTAAAGAACTTTTTGAAACATCAATGTTCAATTACCTTTGTTGAAGTGATTTCACTTTCTCAAACGTGATCACAATATCGTCCTGTGTGGATAAAGAGTCTTCACAGTATACACCAGCAAGAATTAGGAAAATTCCATCTTCCTTAAAGTCATTATTGCTGTCCTCAGTTTTATTTAACCAACAGTGAGAAGCACCTGCAAGTTCATCCAAATTTTAGACAGGTTTACGTTGAATGCAGAGAGAACATGTTGCATCACGTGAACAGGATGTTTAATTAGGAGTTATAAACCATTTCCAAGAGTCAGTGAACAAAACCAGAAAGTCGGGGCATGAAGTTAACCAGCAATTATTTTCAGCCAACAACAACGATATTAATAAATAATAAGAATAAGAATAGGAATAAGAACAAGAACAAGAAGCGCAGAGATATCAAGATAATTTTATACAGACCATACTTTGTACTGAAAAGTACTCCTATTACTCAATTGGTGAACTTCAGAAATCCAAGGATACCAGGCAAAGTAGCTATTAAAATTTTCCTAAAAAACCTGTCTACTAGTGTTCAGTGCATTGACTATTCTTGCTTTCCTGAGTAAAGCAGCTGTGCTTAAACATGCCATTCTGTCGAGAATAAAGTCGTCAAACCATCTTTCATCTCTGAACTTATGTCCCAAAATAACTTTCGAGTTGGTGTGAGGTCTGTGATAAAGTCCATCCATGATCCAACTAATGTATCAAAGTTGTACACGAATAATGATGCTCAACAAGTTTATGCTATCTCATACTTTCGAAACTACACATTAAATCCTAAATAGACCTCTCTTGAACCAGACCTCTTTACCTTACACAGTAGTGTTTTTAAGATCCACGGTCTGAAATGTTATCAATTGAAAGAATGGGTCAGCCAAACGATGCTCCCTCACAAGATGGGTGAATCGCCCAGTCATCCTCCAAATTGGCAATACTAGGATACAGTGCATGATCTATTCATTTCTAAAACAAATCAAAATCCTCAATCAGGCCACAAAATCATTAATGAAGACTTCAAATCATTCTATATCCCTCAGATTTAGTCTTAAAATCCAACTTATATAATAAAGTTGCTCAAGATGATAATACTCAGAAGGATCTCAAGCAACGCATTCCAAAAGCCTCCCCAAGATTGAATCTGGTGAGAAGTCTTCTACATACAGGTTATGACAATATCATATTGAAATCAACTGGTCAACATAATTAACACTATCTGATCTACCATAAATTTGGTATGCAAGAGCTACTCCAATCAAATATGAAACATATAAAAAAAATCATGTAAGAACAGCTGGATCATTAGATATGGTTTTTGAACCAATTCTTGGACCAAAGTCTAAATTTGCGACTCTAAGTGTAGATTCCAGCTTCTTGTAGAATAATTCATGCCCACAAAAGAGGAATGATCGCGGACACTTTGTCTAAGACTAACCCTGCAATAGTGATGTTGTGAGAAACAAAGGAATGGTTAGAGGAAAGGCTTGTAGGTAGTTTCTAGATATACATGTTTAGTGAAAGGGTAGTTCTTCATTCATTAGGGAGCTCGGGTGGGATAGTCATCAATTGGGACATGAGGGCTATTAAACTGGGTGATGTCTTGGTGAGCCAATTCCAGTGTCAATCTTGGTGCCTGGTGGTAGTCGGTTTCTATGGTCCTAATTGGGTTCATGATAGAGAGGCTCTTGGGGAGGTGTTAGAAAGATTATATGTGATTTATGTACCTCGTTGAACCTGATTTTAAGGTGACTAAAAGGCTAGAAGCATGAATGTGGGCTTAGGAACTTTTCTTGACTCGACAAAAAATTCACATGGCCTAATTTTTGGGAAAATGTGGTTTGTTGTAAGTTGGATGGGTTAGTGGTCTCTTTAGGGTGGGAGGAGCTTTTTCCACAGGTTAGCGTCAAAGCAGTTACGAGAGTAGTCTCGGAACATTTTTCATTATTCTTTGGTTAAATGGGTCAATATTCTTATCAGGTCAGAAAGATGTGGCTAGGACACCCCAAGTACAGTGAAGGTTAGATTACGGAAACTGGAGGATTGAAAGGTCAGTGACAGGTGGGAAGGTTTTAAGTTAATGTAAAACTTGAAGTCAATCAAAAGTAACATCAAAAGTTGGAATAAGGAAGTCTATGAGGATATGAAGATTAGAAAAGTCGGCGCTACATCTAGGTTGGAGGTTCAAAATAAATTTGAGAGTGAGGATTGTTTGGCGGAGAACTTAGGAGAAAGAATGAAATAGAATGTGAGATAAATAAGTTGAAGGGCAAGTGGGAGCGATTTTAGACAAGGAAAAAGATACTGAAAAAGTAATTGTCTATATCCTTGTATTCAAAAGATGAGAACATGAAGTTGAGTGTGGAAGGATTAGAATGGTGACCTATTTAGAGGATTTGAAGGGAAGAGCTCGAGATGGAAGAAATCAGACAGACGTTTTTGGGTGTGATAGAGATAAATTTCTAGGTCTGGATGGTTTCTCTTCGAGTTTTTTCCAGGATTGTTTGAAATATTTTGAGAGAATTTGATGAAGGCATATTTCTCCAGATTAGGCGACTGCTTACGACAACAAGAAGAAAGATGAACTATATTTTGTTCAAGTAATGTGTGTCTTCTTCTTTTTCCGCCTCAATCATAGATACGCGAAACTGAACGAAGTGAATGTAGAGTCACCTTGAGGCTTATTTAGAGAAGATCGAATGAAGGACAAAAGATCAACTTCCGAAAGCGGCTTCTTTTTTGTTTCTGATACAGTCGAATACCTGAAAGAGGCTATCATAACAGGTTAGGAAACTAAAGTGTTAAAATGAAAGACAATTGAAGTTTAAGCTACATCATTACATTTATAGAAAAAAGAGAGAAAGATGTGAGTTCAGTCTCTAGAACACTTGCATTCATTTGAAACTTCAAAAGAAAAAGAATATATATGAACAGAAATAAAGATATAATAATTCTTTGTTAGGTAATGACCAATAACAAGGATAGAAGAGAGGAACATGAAAATATGGGCAAAAGAAGGTGAAAATATAAAATTCACCATCAGTCATCTGATTTCTATTCAACTAGACTGACGTCTTTGCATGTATTTTGGAGTTTGGAATTGTGATTGAGGGACAATCCACTCAAGTTTGAACATGATTTTTCCTGCTGAATTCTGAGCTCTCATTTTATACAGACATTTAACAATCTTTTTCTGCTTCAAAAAATTATTCTGTTTGGAGAGAACTTGTGAGAGTATTCAATAAGCCCTCCAATAGATTCAGAGTCAAAATTGAAGGGCACTACTAATCACATTTGTATTAGCCACACAACAAAATACTCATAACACTGGCGGCAATGTATAGAAAGAAAAACTTAAAAGAAGCTAAAACAACATACACCAAATTACAAAAGGAGTTGATAGATTATACCTTTCACCAAAACAGCTTCCCTGTTCAGGCCTCGTATTGATGCTCGTGCTCACATTACGAGAAGAATTCGAGTAAGTAGCAAAAAAATCTATGCTTCTTCCGAATAGTCCACACGGATTACCTATGAGGAAAAAAACATCAAAACTCTTTTCAATTTCTCTCATTTTACTTTATTTTCTCACAAAATTACAGCAAACAATCTCCAAAATATTCAAATTCTTAGCCTTGAACGAAGCACTATTCAAGTAATTATTAACTTGAAAACCCCAAAACAGATTTTTTTTTTTTTTTTTCCACTTCACCTCGGTAAAACTGGGGCAAAAGCCGAGAAATTTGTTGCAAGCGTCGGAATCTGAAAGACATTTTCTAACTTGAGATATTATTCCTGTAATTATTTTGAATTCTATCAAGGTATCATTCCGTTTGGAGGTGTAGTATATAATATATATACATATAAATGGCAATGAGTGTTGGCGTCGGCGGGAATGGAAATGACCGGCAGGGGTTTAGCAGTTTGGGTTTAAGCTTTAAACGGGTCGATCAGATGTCATTTCCAAATTCGGGCGGGCTGAATTGGCTTGTTCGTGATCACCCGAATTAAAAGGAAAATGCTTTTAATTCGGGCGGGGCTGAATTGGCTTGTTCAACAAGAAGTTGGATTGAATTACCATTTTCAAAATCTCAATTTTGTCTTTTGAAAACGCATAAAAAAGAAATTGAATTATGTCTTTTCAAAAAATAAATTTGATATTTTGATAATTGTGGTCTAACTTTTAGTTCAACTTGATGTTTATTAAGAAAGTTGTGTTTCATTTTGTAAAAGTGTTATTGTTGAAACACGTTTCTTTACGTTTTGTGTTTTGTAACTTGTACATTCATAACATTGTTCACGTTTGTGAAATTAATTAATGAGAAGGACAGATATTTTATTCTCTCTGGCTTCGTAATTTCCTCTCTTGAAACCCTAGATCCCCTTTCTTCACTTCATCTTGGTATCAGAGCTATCTGCTTCACAGCAATGGATTCTGAACCTCAAATGTTCTTTTGACTGAAGACGCTACCACTGGTAGTCTTCCGATTACTGAAAGTGTTGCCGTGACTGGTGTTCTAAACAATATGCCTACTCTCTTGCCGACAGCGATGAAATTGGGGAGATCGAACTACAATTTTTGGAAATCTCAGATCATGCCTACACTTCGGGCATACGATCTTGAAGGTTTCATTACCGAGAGCATGACCTGTTCTCAAAAGGTGATTGAGTCCAGATCTGCAGATACCAGTGAAATCATAAGGCGATTCAACCCAACCTATTCTCTGTGGTTGCGAACGGACCAACTGATTATGAGTTGGCTTCTTAGCTCAATTTCTGAAAGCATGTTTGGACACGTCGTTGGATGTGCCACTGCAAATCATGTTTGGCAAACATTCAAGCGATTATTTGTGTCTCAGTCGAAATCACAAGTACTGCATCTTTGGTCTACATTGCAATCCACAAAGAGATGAAATAAGTCAATCAATGTCTATTTCCTTTCAATGAAGGAAATCGCTGACAACTTATCTACTGCTGGTAATCCTGTGAGTGATACAAATCTTTTAATGTACATTTTAGGGGGCATTGGTTTTGAGTATGATGCTGTTGTGGTTAATCTCACGTCACGGAGTGAGGTTGTTACCTTACAAGAGGCTCAGTATCTTCTTCAATTACATGAGATGCGTTTGGATTAGTTATGTGCAGTATCTACTGTTGAATTTGGTAGTGGTTCTGCAAAATTTGCTGCCAGGAAAGGATTCAAGGAAAATCCTGGACAGTATTCATCTTCTTTTGCCAATTCTGGTTATAATCACCAGAATTCTGGTAGAGAAAGAGGCAGAGGAAATAGATAAAATGTACAATGCCAAATCTGTGATAAGGTTGGTCATGCTGCTTTGAAGTGTTACAAGAGGTTTGATATGTCATTCAATAGTGAGATGAACTCTCCTCAGAACAGAGGAAATTCCAATCATTCACAAGCCTATACTACATCACCTTCTACGGTTAAAGACGATGCTTGGTATGTGGACAGTGGGGCCTCTGATCACATTACCTCTGATATTGACAATCTTCATATTCATACTAACTACAAAGGAAAGGGTAAGCTCACAGTTGGTGATGGTAATGCTCTTCTTATTACTCATGTTGGTTTATCTACTTTTAACTCTAACAGACATACTTCTTTATTTCTGAAAAACATATTGCATGTTCCTTTTATCAAGAAAAACTTACTCAGTTTGTCAAAATTTCTTGCTGACAATAACTTGATTGCTATTTTTGAAAATGACTCTTGTGTCTTTAAGGACAAGTTCTTGAAGCTGGCTCTTCTTTGGGAAAGGCTTAAGCATGGACTCTATCAGCTAGATGTGTCCAAATCCACTTCACTCTCAAATCCTGGTTTCTGTAACTCCAATTCTACTTTACAAAAACACTTAAATTCTGTTTCTGCCTTTTTCTGTACTTATTTGAATAGCACTGATGCCAACTTATGGCGTCAAAGACTGGGCCATCCCAATAAACATATTTTGCAACATGTTTTGAACTCCTTTAATCTTTTCATTGATGTTAAAAGGTGTGTTAGTTTCTGTCAAGCATGCCAATATGGAAAGTTATCTCAATCTCATTTTCATTTATCCTCAAATTGTGATAAATCTTCCCTAGACATCATACATACTGATGTTTGGGGACCCTCACCTGTCACTTCCACTGAGGGTTATAGATATTATGTCCACTTCATAGATGAGTATTCTAGATTTACCCAGATTTTTCCAATGAGGCTTAAATCTAAACTAGTTTTTATATTCCAACACTTTCAACATTTCATTGAAAGACAATTCAACAAGAAGATCAAATGTGTTCAATCTGACTGGGGAGTGGAGTATAGGAAACTTGAACCTCTTCTTACCAAACTGGAAGTGGTGTTTAGACATCCTTGTCCTCACACTCACCAACAAAACGGTAGGTCTGAGAGAAAACACAGACACAGTGTAGAGACATGGTTAACTCTTTTGGCACAAGCCAGTATGCCTCTGATTTTTTGGTGGGATGCCTTTGCTACAAGCACTCTACTCATCAACAGACTTCTTACTGTCATCCTTAATCAGAAAACTCCTTATGAATTGTTTTTCAATGAAAAACCTAATCTTAGCCACTTCAGAATTTTTGGTTGTGCTTGTTTTCCTTTTCTTAGACCATACAATAAGCACAAAGTAGGTTTTCACACCACACAATGTGTCTTTCTTGGATACATCAACAAACACAAGGGTTATAGATGCTTAAGTCCTACTGAAAGAATCTATATTGCCCAAAGTGTAACATTCAATGAAAAATTCTTTCCCTTTACTAGTGGTTTTAATTCTCATGTGAAAGTTGCACAATCTGATCAAATATTCAATCAACTTCTTGTTCACAACTGGTCTTCAATGAATAAGGACACATCTGAAGATAGGATACTTGAATTTGCTTAGTCTCCAAGGATGAGTCGGCCAAAGAATCTTCCATCTCCATTCAATCAGTCACAAGCCTCTCCACCTTCATACAGTCAACCACAAAATTCTCCATCTTCATCTATCCCTAGTGCTGTCTCTACTCACCAATAGGACAGTACTCATGTACCTACTTCAGATCATACTTCCAAGCTTTCCACTGAAACTATTTTTCACATCCCTACACCTTTTCACTCAATGCAAACTAGATCCAAATCGGGAATTCATAAACCAAAAACATTTGCCTATATGTCCTTTTTTCTCAACCTATAGAACCAACATCTGTAAAAGAAGCATTGCTGGATCCACAGTGGGTTGAAGCTATGACTACTGAATTACATGCTTTACAAGCAAGTCAAACATGGAGTCTTGTTCCACCCACTGAGAATTTGCATGTGGTTGGGAACATATGGGTTTTTAAGGTGAAATACCACTCAGATGGCAGTGTGGAGAGATATAAAGCCAGACTTGTTGCCAAGGGTTTTTAGCAAACCCCTGGTGTTGATTATTTTGAAACATTCAGTCCAGTTGTAAAACCTTCCACTATCAGGGTAATTCTTACTTTGGCTGTTACCTATGGTTGGGATATTCAGCAAATAGATATTAATAATGCCTTTTTGAATGGGGATTTGCAAGAGACATTTTACATGACTCAACCTAAAGGCTTTGTAGATGAGAAACTTCCAAATTTTGTTTGCAAGTCACAGAAGGCCTTATATGGGTTGAAACAAGCTCCTAGAGCTTGGTTTGGCAAGTTGAAACAGGCATTGTTTGATTGTGGTTTCACAGGATCAACATCTGACACTAGTTTGTTCATTCACCTGCTGGAAAACATTTGTTTGTGCTAGTTTATGTGGATGATATTCTTATCACTGGAGCTGATAAGAATCGAGTTTTAAAACTTGTCCATGATCTGAACATGCGTTTTACCTTGAAAACTCTAGGAAGTTTGAAGTATTTTATGGGTTTTGAAGCTATTAGAGATCATATTGGGATATATTTGACTCAATCAAAATATATCAAAGATATTTTAGCTAAAACAAATATGATGGGAGCAAAAGGGTGTGACACACCCATATGTACTGGACAGAAGTTGTCATTGACTGATAATCCTTCTTTTGAATCTCCTACACTTTATAGGTCCACCATTGGTGCTTTACAATATCTTACTATGACAAGACCTAATATTGCCTTTCCTGTAAACAAACTCAGTCAGTTCTTGCATGCTCCTACTGTCTTACATTGTCAAGCTTGTAAAAGGGTCTTGAGGTATTTGAAGAATACTACTACACTGGGTCTTCACTTCAAACCAACTACCAGTCTGACTTTAGAAGCATTTTCAAACGCTGATTGGGCTAGTTGTGTGGATGATTGAAGATCAACTAGTGGATATTGTGTCGTTCTTGGTGGGAATGTAATTCAATGGTGTTCCAGAAAACAAAAAGTGGTAGCAAGGTCCAGTACCGAATCAGAATATCGGGCATTGGCATAGGCAGCCACTGACATTATTTGGCTCCAAAATCTGTTTACAGAATTACATATTACTTTACATTCTTGTCCTATTATATGGTGTGATAATGTTAGTGCATGTTCCCTTGCTACTAATCCAGTATTTCATCAAAGAACAAAACATATAGAGATTGATATACATTTCATCAGAGAGAAGGTAATTGAGAAAGCTTTGCAAGTGCAATACATAGCTACAGAGGATCAGGTTGCAGATATTTTAACCAAGCCCCTTGCTGGTGCAAAGTTTGCTGCATTTCGTAACAAGCTCACTGCTGAATTTCGTGACAAGTTTACTGGATCCAAGGTTGCTGATGGTGACAAGTCTTCTGATCAACTTGCAGTTCTTCCTCATTCCTTATGATCAGCTTGCAGTTCTTCCTCAATTTTATTAACAAGCTTGCTGATCTTCCCCAATTGCGCTTGAGGGAGGATATTAAGAAAGTTGTGTTTCTTTTTGTAAAAGTGTTATTGTTAAAACACGTTTCTTTACGTTTTGTGTTTTGTAACTTGTATATACATAATATTGTTCACGTTTGTGAAATTAATTAATGAGAAGGACAGATATTTTATTCTCTCTGGCTTCGTAACTTCCTCTCTTGAAACCCTATATCCCTTTTCTTCACTTCATCTTGGTATCAAGTAGCATTTCCCAAATTAAAAAAGTTTACTAATTTTAAAAAATGAGAGTATGTCTCTATTTTTTTTGTTCAAATTTGATTCTCAACTTTCAAGAAAAAAAAGTTGACACTATATTTAAATTGCACAATCAAACTCTAAGAACGAAAATCATTTAGGGTGTGTTTGATTTTGATTAAAATCAGATTTTTTGTAAAAGTTCATGAAACATGTTGTTGAAAAATTGTAAAAAAATTGTGGACCAATGAAATGTGTGGTTAAAATTGATTGTTGACTTTGACTTTAGTTTTGTAGCAAAATTTTAATTAATTACAAACAAAGCCTAAATCATCATATAAGCTTCATGGAAACATATGTCACTTCAATCTTCTGGATAGTTATCCAACTTAACAAACAAGTCGAACTTTATAAAAATGTACATGTGATGAGCATTTGACAATCTCTACTTCTAATATATTAAAAGAACCAATCCAACCGTCACTAATCATAAGAAATGGGCCTCTACACTATTCATAATTTTTGGTTACTTTCTAACTAAATCCTAACTAAATAAAAAGAGTCATGAAGTGAGCCCAGATGACATCCCTCTCTGCTGTAGTACACCGCACCGACTGTACCATTTTCTCCTCTTTCTTCCAATCATCGTACTGCCCACATTTTTCGACTAACCATTCTCCCCGGCTTTCTCTTCTCCTTTTTCTTACGTGTCCTCCGGCTACCATTTTTTCTCATTGAGGCGCAAATTTTCCTATTTCGAAATCTGATACATTCGCATTCTCCATCTTTTCCTTCTACCGATTTTTCATGGATGAGGAATACCATTGCTTTTCAAGAAGAAAATAAAATGAAAAAATCATTTACAAAAAATATCCCATTTTCCATTCTATTCGCTTTCAAATTATTGTGAATGTCATTGTTCGTTTTCCTTCTTCATATACATTCAATTATTCAATATATTGTTTTTGTGCTTCGGAATTTGATTTCATTTATGTCTCATCAATAATTCTTGAAAACATTATTCAACATATTGTTTTTTTTTATTTAGTTTTTCTCAGTTAACATAAAATCTTTTGTTCAAGCCTCCAATAGGTACGTACGAATAGTACATCATTCGATTGTCGATTATACCATTTGTTTGAAGTACTATTTTTATTTATTCTATTTTTAAATGTCGATAAAATATGCTTGTCGACATTGTCGACAAATAATATGAACTAAATTTGATTTCTATTTATTGTCGTTAATAACGACATAAATAGGAATCAAACATTTTTTGTCGTTATTAACGACATTATGAATGGGAACGTTAACGACATTATGAATGGGAACTTGGTTCCCTCACCAAATGGGCCTTGGTGATTTTTTTACATATATAATTTTTTTTCCTCTTTTGATTGTTTACATATATAGTTGACCTATCATTTGAGTGTGGTAGGTTATAATTTTCTTTTAATAAATGCTTTATACTTATGATCAAGGTTGGGTTACATGAGAGTTATGGGTAGTGCATTTGTTCATCTGCAGATTCTAACAATTTTAGCTGGAGGCCGATTCCATGGTTTTAGAGTTGTGCCGCCAGTTCTACCACCTGTTTTGGGTGTCACATCAAAACTCACGATGCCTCAATTCCTAAATCCCAATAATTTATTGTCATGTCCCCCTCAGGTACATGTGTATTTGTGGGTATACAACCACATATTTGGTGTGCTTTATGGGTCAATCTGCAATTTTTGTTGTAATTTTATTTTTTATTTTTATTTTTTGGATTTTTGAATAAAGACTAGTTTTTGTGGGTGCTTTGTAGGTGTGCAGAAATAAAGAATGGTGGATGAGGATATGTATGTGTTGTGAACAAATTGTTCTGTTTTGTTTGAACCACTGACCAAGACATGGCCCCATAAACCTCTCAGATGCTCTGTTCTTGAAGGTATGTTTTAAAAGTATTCGACCTTAAGTGTTTGCTCTTGAGGGTATATTTTTATATGTATTTATCAGTAAGTGTTTTAGGGTTGCCTTTAAAACATTGGTTTATAAGTTTGATCGTGCTAATATTTTTCTTTTTGGATTGTATATTTAAGCTCCGTTCTTCTTATTATCCTTTATTTTCTTGTTCCTATTTTTCTATTTTCTGATTTCTCGGTAGTTTTGGTGAAACTTTCTCACTTGATTTCCAAATAATCATTTTATAAATGTACAGGTTGTAGCAGTAGTGGTTAATTGTACCAGCATTGATTGGCACTTGAAAACATGTTGTCTTTTGTCAATATGTAAATGAGTCACTTCTCCAGTGGATTTCAATCGTAAAGAAATTCGTTTTTACCCATATATGTCTATTTTCACTATGCTGTTGGGTTCATCCACTTATCTTTGATATTAAATTTACCTCAAACTTAAAATATGTGTCACGAAGGTAAAGCTGCTTAAAAAAAGTTTATGGATCATCATAGAATTAAAAAATCAAACCTTTTGAGGAATTGGTTTCCTATTCCATTCCTTACCTTTATTGTTAGTTTTGTGTATGAGTTCTTCCAGAAGAGAAATTTCAAGTAAATTGAACAAAAATTGTTAATATGGAATATAAAAAACAATAGCATCTCGATTTCGACTACCGTAGCTTTATTGTAAGAACACTAATTCAAATGATTCAATTATCATAAATCATCATACGTGATTACAGGATTTCATGCCTACAAGTATAGCGATTTCAAATTTTTAAGAAAATGGTCAAATAGATTTTGATTTTATTTTGTTCACTTGAGAGAATTCAAAAAAATTCAGAAAAGATGATTGTATAGTTCATTAAAATCCAACAAGCACCAACTCAATCTAGCATAGTTCAAAATGAAGCTATAATCTTGTTCAGGGTATGGAAAAAAGTTCATAATGCATTTCTGCCAGGGACTAACATATTGAGAATATAATTAGTATAGTTCTGTTTTGCAGGCTATGAACGAGAATATCATATCAGATGAGAGTGTCTATTTTATTTTATTTTAATAATAAGAACTATTAATAAATAAGTGTATTATATATACAAGTAGAATTGAAAACAGAGTAACCTCGTTGTAGTCAAAAGGATGATAATCATCTTTAAAGTATGAGCAGACTTAATCATTTCTAATAATTAATGATTTTTGAGTCATAAGATCATCAATCATTAGAAAGTTGATCGTGTATAGTTGCATTTGAAGAAATTGTATGCTAAAGGATTGCTACCATCTTGATAAATTTAGAGCTATGACTTGGTAAAATGCCATGGTTAAATTGTCTTTGAGAAATGTTTGAATTGTTTATAGCCAAAAATAAGAAGCCATTGCTAATAAGTTACTCATTGAAGTGTTTATAATCACATAAAAGTTACATTGCTTATAAGCTCAAGAATTACAAATGGCAGATGAATTATTTTAAATTTTTTTCTCTAAAAACATTTCGAGTTCACTAAAATTATAAATATTTTGAGTTATTTTTTATTGGTGCTTTGTAGCCCCATATAATTTGAATTCCATGTTATAATTGGATTGATGTTAATAGATTGTCAAATAAGCAGAAGATATTCAAAATCAAAATTCAATTCAATAATCCAATCATCACTTTTATTTGATACTAGTTAAAAACACGTGCATTGCACGTGATTTCGCAATAATTTTGTTAATTTTAATTATTATCAAATTTCTTATTTTTTAATTGTTAAAAAGTTAAAATATTAACGTAGGAATTACAATAAGATAAAAAAAAACATGGTTCTTGATAACATGTTGCATTGTATTGTTTGATATTATAATGAATAATGTTGATTTTTTATTTACATTCATAGAACTATAACTGCAATTAGATATGAGTTTTATGTTGTGGTAATATCGACAATAACTTAAACTCAGTGAATACATTTTGGTGATTTGAACTTTGACTATTGACGAACTATTGATATCAAATCTTATGGAATTGATGTGAAGAATAAGAATTTGACAAATTTTTAATAATGGTCAGATCCTTAGATTTTCAATTTAATATTTGTTTAAATAGATGTTGAATGAAGAAACGACAATAGCAAAACTAACTATTTTTTAATTAATAAAAAAAGGTGACTAAAAAAATTAGAAATAAATAAATGAATTACATTATCATACCCAACTAAAGATCAATTATATTGCATATTATTCTTTGATTGTATTCGTTATTAAATTAATATATTATCCCAAGAACTTCAACACATAAAATGCTTAGTAAATATCAAATACTCAATATTTCTCTCGTGTTTTAAAATTTCAATCGAATTTTTTCTTTAACTTTGCTAAATGTACAAGGACATAATTATAGCAACAATACTTATACACCGTTTTTCACATAATTTTTTTTCTCCTATTTAGTGAACTTTGTGCAAGCTACTTCAATTGATAAAACTCCAATAAATCCACATTCTCATCTCTATATGAACAAAGTCAAATTCGATAGATATACATTATGATTATAGAAAACAAAAATGTATAAAGATCATTTACTATTTATATGAATGATACTTACAAATATTTTTAAGAACCAATAAAAAAATGATGACTCACTTTTTGTCTACTTCACGTCTCGAAAAATGAATTCGTAAATTGAATGCATCTCCTTGACAGCCAGCCTGAGAATCAAGTCATTATTATACATATTCGTAAAATGGGCGAAAAAGGTCAGAAATTAAACAAGATCATAAAATGTAATGACATTTAAATGAAAATAATAGAACTAGTAGATGTAATGAGAAGGAAAGAAAACATGTCTTACATAGAAGAAGTCAAATGGGTGGAAAATGTCAGAAATTTTCTTAGGCTGTGTTTGATTGCAAGTGGAAAATTTGGGTGGAAAGAAAATATTTTCCATAGAAATTAATTACCAAGAAATTATAGGTTGTAAAATGTTCCATGGAAAATAAATGGGTTGGAAAAGGTTAACAAATTTTTCATGGAAAATAAATTCTCCTATCCCACAAAGAAAATATTTTCCTTGAAAACAAGAAAAATGTGGCCAAAAGTGGAAAACTTTGAAAAAAATTTCCATGGAAAAAAAAAAAGGTTGCAATCAAACAAAAGTTGGAAAATAGGTGAGAAAATGCTTTTTCCATGGAAAATTTTGCCAATCAAACAGACCAAAGCTGGAAATTTAGTGGAAATTTTTCATTTTCCATGGAAAAGAAAGGGAATCAAACACAGCATTAGTTTAAAATGTAGGCAATTAAATAATGATGAAGAAAATATAAATTGGAATATTTATTAATGTCAGACATGTTAATTTCATGTTAATTATGTTGGTTAATATTTAAACCGATATAATTCTGTTCATTGCCCCACCTTCCCCTCAATTTTATTTTATTTACATTAAAATTGATTTTGTATGTTCTTTTTTTTCTATCTTTTTTTCCCCATTTGGACACATGCTTCTACCGGTTTCAAACTAATACCGGGGAGTTGCGACCATTTTCAACTTTAGTTAGCTTAGACTATAAGGGCATTTTTGCTACAATAAACTTGATTGACCAATAAACAAATGTTTGACATGTTATTGTTTCTTAATCATATTCAATTATCTTTAGTACTGAAAATGTCATTCACCCCTCCAAAATTCATATAAAGTTCTATACGATTCATACTATATTAGTACATTTCATAGAAAGCAGATTTGGATTTGATCAGCCTGATCTGTATACGTCCCGGATCAATTTTAAAAGATCCAAATCTGTGGATTGATTCGTCATTCTCGATACGAATCGGATCCGGGTCAAAGCAGATCAATGCTTTGATCCGCAGGCTGATCCGCACATTTTTTGGGTCAATTGTCATTCAAAAAATTAAACAAATATTGAAAAAAACTTTACTATTTTACTACTTTACTACTTTTTCTTTCTTTATTTTTCAAATGTGGCAGATTGGATCGGGGTACACATGATCCGATCCGCCATGCAATCCATCCCATTGATCTACAGATCAAGAATTTTTTGCTCCATTCGGACCGGATATCCATCGAATTTGGGGCGGATCGGATATTTTTGTCATCCCTAATAGTCAACAACCAAACCATGTCGAACGAAAAAACTTTTTACATTTCTTCATTACATTTTATAGTAGAAAGATCGAACCATATTGAATGAAAAGTTCTATACATTTCTTTACAACATTTCATAAGTGACCAAATAGAACCATATCAAACGGAATGGTCTATTAGCACATCGTGTAAGATTATGAAAAATATTATATCAAGTTGAAATAACCATTTGCACGTAGATCTCATCTTAGATTTCTTGAATATGAAAATTGATTGAAAAATCTGAAGTTTTTGTTTTTTTTTTTTCAACAACTTTGAATTATCACTTCTTTTCTTTATCTTTCTTTTGTAAAAACTTGAAGAAAAATTAGTTTTGTGTGTGTAATATATTGTGAAAAGAAAAAGACAAAATGAGAAACTTTCTAATTCTAATTTGTAAAATTTACATATAAAATCTGAAAAGTTGATGCCAAAGTGAAGAGGAGAAGAAGTCGACCATCCAATGCTTTTCTAGAGAAAAAAAATGATAAATTTTGATGTTCATATTGACAAATGAAAGGTCTTTTAACTCCTCAATTTATAAATCTTATTTTAATGATCTTAAATACATATTTAGGAATTACATAATCATCAAATGACCATTTGTATTCTGTAGTTAAAAAAAATTGTAAGATAAATTGTCCAAATGCCCCCAAACAGCTCCTTATTTTGTTCAATAATGGTGGGAGATGAAAGATTTTTGAATTTTTTTAATTTAATATGGGAGGATAAAATAGTCAAAAGATGAGAAAAAAATGATAAATTTTGATTGTCAACATTGACAAATGAAAGGTCTTTTAACTCTCCAATTTATAAGTCCCATTTTTATTATTCTAAATACATATTAAGAAATTACATAATCATCATATGACCATTTGTATTTCGTAGTTCAAAAAAAAGCTGAAGATAAAATGTTCAAATGCCCCTAAACAACCTTTTATTTTGTTCAATAATGGTGGGAGATAAAAAGTTTTTTGATTTTTTTAATTTAATATGGGAGGGTAAAATAGTCCAAAGATGTAATATGTGAGGGTAAAATAATCTAAAATTATTTCTCCTTTTAGGACCTTTTAGAAATAGTATAGATATAGAAATAAAGTAATACATATACATGAACTTTAGTTTTGCATAGTAATGCATTCAGAGGTGTAAAGACGGCAGATCACCTTGGTGTGCCATGCCTCACCCAACGTCAAAATCGTTCAATTTACACCCTTAATAGCATTACATGGTATATATCATGGATGACTATGCTTTTGATACCCCCTATCCCCATCTAAAAAGTAAAAAGAAAATAAATTAAAGGAAAAAGTTAATTTTCTCAATTCCTTCGACGAGATAATATGTTCCTTTTTGCTCTATTCTATGCTGAATATCATGACTTATTTTTTTCCTGTTGATTTGCTTTTTGAATATTTAAAACTTGGTGTAGCCGGTTTTGGAGAAAAGAATGATGGATTAATTATATGCAAAATGTAAGTTCTGATAGGAAATTGATCTCCTCCCCACAGTAGGGAGTAATTATGAAGGCTACTGGACACTTATCCAGTGGCCATTGGACAAGTGAAAAGTGGTTGACATAAATGTCAATCACTTGTCCAATGTCCAATTGTCCTTTGACTTTCACAATTCCTCCACACTGTGGAGAAGAGATCATTGCCCAATTATGACATCCTTGCGTTTGGTAAATTTTTTGCATATTCTTATTCACTGCATGTTATGTCAAAATATTATTAATAATAATGCATTTGTTGAACAATTGCAACATTTTACACATATAGATAAAATTCATGAAGAAAATATTATCAAGCAATAATAGCAGTGTTGAAGAGTTAACCAGCTCAGTGGTGAAAAAGAAGGTTGTTCCCGATATTATAGGTACGTTTAACTCATACTTGTTCTAAATAATAAGTTTTTTCCTACAATACTACCCTTTGTGTCATAATATATAATCGGTTGTTCTTAAGATTGCTGAATGTTCAAAGACATATTTTTACGGGGGAAATATTATAGTGGCACAATTTTGCAAGCTATAGGCAGTTGAATGTAGCTATTAAGATTATTTAGTTTATTTGTGAATAAGTTTAGTTCACCAAATTTTACTTATCTCATGCTACTTTACAACAATGATGGTAGTGGGTGGCACAATTTAAAGATGGTAATGGCTGGAACAGTGTTACGAAGTTTTTGTGGTAGATTAACATCATATTGCTGGTGGGAAGTTGTGAAGTTAAATCCCTAGGCACAATGTAAGTAATTTTCAAATGTACATTACGCATTATCAAAGAAAATAAACCATAGTCACTATTCACATTAATTGATATGACTGATTGACGAATCCGTTAACAACAAGATGACCAACTGGCACAAAATAAAAATTCAAATGTAATATGTAGTTACTTGATGGGCCATTTAGGCCATGCCCGAAACATGTTACATGGAAAATTAACTAAAATTCATTGCAAAGTTAATATGACATTAGTCTTATATGAGTTTTGCTCCTTTTCCTCTTCAACACAATTCAGTGTTCAACAGGCTTTTCAAGTATTCATCCTTGAAGTTGTATTCTTCAAGTGATGATACTATGAAAGAGAAAAATAAAACAAAGATTTTACATAGGATTGCTTCTTACCCAAGATTCAGATAGTATTTTTTAGTTTTTCTACACTCATCTACTTGTAAACTGGTATTACAATAATTTTTGTACTGCTTGTCTCCCCTTCTTTGAAAACCATTAAAAGGTTTGAAAACCATTCAACCTTTTAATTTACTAATTTTTATTATTTGATTATGTTACTTTTGATAATAATTAATACGAATATTCTGACATTTTGTTGATATTATTTTTTCACTTACACATTTCGTTATTTATATCATATAAGAAGTTAATATGGAAAATGCGTCCAACTTTATGTACAAAGGGCAAAATGGTTACTTTCGCTTTTTATTCTATGCAAGTGCTAGAGCATATTCATGTTTATTTAAATTGCATTATAGACTTTGATTGGCTTGTCATTTTACTAATTTATGCTAGATCTGACATATGAATCTTTTTTAGTGAACAATGTTGGCACAATAAATAAGAACAATACAATATGGGAGGTTCCAATAGATGAATTTGATGTTGTCATTGATACTAATATTAAAGGGACAACCAATATGTTGCGTTACTTCATTCTCCTTATGATTGAGAAAAAGCAAGGGATAATTGTTAACATGTCATCTGGATTGGGAAGATCTACAGCTGCCCAAGTAATTTGGAGTATGTCTTATGTTTATCTGTCTCAAATTTTATTTCTTGTTCAATATATTCTTGCACACAATTTATTATTGCTTAATATATTAGATACAAGTGTTCTTTTACCTGGGGAACTTATTATCACTAACTAATATATATCAGGTGATAATGTTTCTATTTTTGTCATTCAATTATTGTAAGCGTGATATTAAATTATTTATATTTTAAGAGTTTTACTAAACATTCCGTGTATAATTAAAATCATAGAAAATCATAGAAAAATTCGCACCCATGAATCTCGAGCTTCTGGACATGGAAGATGACGGCCTTACAATCCATTCTAAATTACAGGGGTTGAAGATCTATATCGACGAACTATATACTACAATTAATGATTAAACAAAAATTCCATATATTATCATTATATAAATTAGTGTAATTTGCATTTTTGGTCCCCAACCTTTCAAATCTGTAACAAATCTACCCCAACCAATTTTTTTAGCACCATACATCCCCAATCTTTGAATTAATTACAAAATCAGGTCCTCAATCACAATTTCTATTAAAATCTACCGTTATGTCACTAGCGTGAATCCCACGCGCTTTTATCCATCAACTAATGCGTCTGACTTTAATACACACATATTTAATTTCTCACAAATTTACTTTTGTGTTTACCCAAAATCTCTAAACCTCTCTCTCTCTCTCTCTCTCTCTCTCTCTTAATCGTCATAGCCATGGAAGAGAGTACAATAACTGAAAGTCCAGAGGCCATGGAAGGGTTCAGTTCGACACCCCAGAAGCCAAGAATCAAGCTTTATTACTCTCCCAACAAAAGAAACTCTTTTTCAGAGGGTCCCACATCTCGCTTTTTCTAGCTTTTGATGACATCATCAGCAGGCCATTAGAGCCAAGAAATAAGGTTGGAGATGGTACGGGGGTTGTTCTTTTGACTGTGATGATAATCAGATGGGATTGTTTTGAAATTTTGGAGTTTTGGGATGTTGTGAATTTGTTTTGCAAATCTAGTAAAAATATTTTGAATGTAATTAATGATTGTAATGATATTGTCATGTTTTGAATGAATATGATGAATGTCTTCATTGCTTCCATTTGTTTGAAAGTGTTGAATCAAAATCTAATTGGAAATCTGAATTAGTGAGAAGTGTTGAATCAAAATGCTTCCATTTGTTTTGCAAATCTGATGTAGTGAGAAGAGGAGTATATACACATAATTCGTGAAACAAACGTTTGGCAAATAAGATCTCCAACATTTACATATTGTTGCATGATACGTTCCCAACATTTACGAATAGTTGCATTCTTCGTTCTCAACATTGAAGAATTTTTGCAATTGATGTCCTCAACATTTAAAATGTTGTTGCAAAATAGGTCATCAACGTTCACTAATAGTAGCATACCACGTACCGTACATGTTTGGATTGGATGTTAAAGAAAGATATTGACGAAATAACTTGATTTGCAAAAACCAACATAATAAACCAACAATCTTGAAAACATTCCACTAAACACAATAATTACAATGGGTTTACAAACTTGGCCACGGCTCTACCATGAAATCCAAGCTAGAATAATCTCAATTCCAACTAAGCAAATCCAAGAATAACTCATTTGGAATTTTCTTTCTTCAACAAACAGCTTACAATTTGTTATTCCTTCTTATTCTATATTTTCTCCTTCCAGACACTTGATATGTGTTTTTAGCTTATCCACCTCTGCTTCCAGTCTTTTAACATGTATTTCTAACTAATTTATTTTTGTTTCATCTCTTCACCTAGAATTTAATAATCCAAGTATCACTTGCTTTGCCCGATCACAAATATGAGGGTCATACCACACAAATCAACCACGATGATTTTTCTACACAAAAAAATTTAGGATTTCAAGTGTTTAAATCATGAGAAATTCAAGGTATGAAGCACTATTTCTCACAAGCAAAAAATCTTCTACCCGAGTTTGCATTCGTCCATGATGTCTTCATATCTATGCGATTTCCACATCTACATATCCTTCATTCCATATTTGAGAGTGGAAGAAGAAGATGAAGAACATAGAAGCAAATTTAGGATGAACTAAAGTCCAAACAAGCTAAGAGTGTGTGTGTGTGTGTGTGTACATTTGAGGGATGATTTTTGTGAATGGACCAATTTGTCGTTAAGTTCTCAGACGCTTTGGTTGATGGATAAAAGCGCGTGGGATACACGCTAGTGACATAACGATAGATTTTAATGGAAACTGTGATTTGGGACCTGATTTGCGATTAATTCAAAGGTTGGAGATGTATGGTGCTAAAAAAATTAGTTGGTGGTAGATTTGTTACAGATTTGAAAGGTTGGGGACCAAAAGTGGAAATTACCCTATAAATTAAACAAGTGTATTCTCTGACGAATTTTAATTTTCATTCCATATGTTTGTTAATAAATCTTATGTTTATGACTAATAATTAGTAAATAAATGGGTAATCATTTTCCGTGAATACATTAATAATTGTTTCATATCTTGCACTCAATACTTTATTTTAATATAGATATTTATTTTATATTATTATTGTCAAATTTAGTACTCTACCACGTGCAACGTACGTGCGTTCACTAGTATTACATATATTTGAAGATTTTTTTAGTATTTTAGTACTGATTGTGCGACTATAATAAATAGAGATGAAACATATTTGGAGAAATTAGTATTTCATTACTGATTGTTTGATTAAGTGCCCGTTTAATTTTGTTAAAAATCAGCTTTTTAACAATTTTTTATAAAAGTTTATGAAATGTGTAGTTAAAAAGTTGATAAAAGTTGTGGAGTCCCATGAAATGTGTAGTTAAAATTAATTGTTGACTTTGACTTCAACTTTTTAACAAAATTTGAAGTAAAATCAAACAAACTTTAATCGTCCGACTTTCTCTTTTTAAAATTAGAGATATCACTGTTCTAAAAAACTCGCTTAGGTGTAAGACGTAGTGTCCACACTTTGCCACACATCGTCCTTACCTCGTTGTTGCAAAACGTGTTAGACCTTGCTTATGCCCGAAAATTTTGAAACTCGACCTCCACACTAGGTGTATTTAATCTAGACTTTTAAAGATTTTGATTGATATTTTTCAAGTGACTGACTTTGATGGATTTGATTAACTTTTATTGACTTTTATAGATTTTAATAGACTCCTACATACTTTTATAGATTTTTATAGAATTTCATTTTGAAAGATTTTCCTAAACTTTCAGAGACTTTTATGAACTTTATTTTTTCAATTAAAAATTTTGAATATAAAAATTTAATATCTTACAGTTAAAAAAATTTGTTGCACAAGAAAAGACTAGTAACAATTTATTTAATTATATTAATATCATTAAATTCATAAAAAAATGTTCTTTTTAATTGCAACAAGTAAATTATGTCAAAAGTTAATGACATAAATAATTAACTCACTCTATTTTTTCTTTTGGGTAAAACTATAAACTTTCAAATGGTTTGTGGATAAATTCAAAAAATTATGGCATACAACTCTTTTTAAAAATATTTTTCAACAAAAAATTTATCTAGTTCATAATCTCTCTTTTTATATTTAATAATCTATATATAAAATATCATTATTTGTCACCACAATTGCATAAATAAATAATCAAAGTACCAATTTACGGGAAAAAAAATGCAAGCATGATCATCAAGATAAATAGAAAAAACAAGAACGAAAATAAAAATAAAAAATTAATTTTTAACCTGATGAAATTCATTAATAAACTATAATCAATAATTATATAAGAATTTAATTATAAATTTATCTTTTTTTTTTAATGAAAATTAGAAAAATGATGAAAAAAAAAGAAGTGATAATTTTATAATATACTACAAAATATAAAATAATTTAAAAAAATACTATTTAACTTTTTTATTGTAAAAATGCTGTTTTTTATTTTTGTAAAACTTGTTGTTACATTTGTTATATTTGTTAATAACAAATATAACACATTTATTATAACTAAAATAACAAATGTAACAATAAGTGTTATAAAAATAAAAAAACAGTATTTTTAAAATAAAAAAAAAATTATGACAGTATGTTAAAAAATATTTTATTTTTTGTGGTTATTTCTGAAAAAACCCCAAAAAAGAAAGAGAAAAATGGATATGAGAATATTGAAGAAAAAAAAGTCACACAGTCTCTAAAGGTTCATAAAAAAAAAGAAGAAAATGGAAAAATTGTTAGAAAAATATTGAAAAGAAAAGAAAAGAAAAATCAAATTGACTAGTGATAAAAATATTAATATTCTTTTTCATAAAACAATATTAGTAATTAATTATTGTTATAGGATTCGTAGAAGGAAAAAGAAGAAAGAGAAAAAAAATAGTTAGGAGAATATATTGAAGAGGAAAAAAATCACGTTGAAGAAAGTGAAAAATATTAATCTTGACTCTACAATATGTTGAAGGAAAAAGAAAAGATAAATATTACATAAAGAAAAAAAATTAGGGAATGAAAGAATTTTTTTTCCCAAAATCTTTCAAAGTCTTATGGGTGAATGGGAGAGAAATTGCGATATTTTTTATTTATACATTGAGCTTTAAAGTTAGTACATAAAAAACTCTTTATAAAGTCATTAAAAGTCATCGACATTTTAAATACTCTTGAATTTCGTAGGATTTTAAAAAGTCTGAATTGAATATCGCATGACTTTATAAGAATTTTTAAAAAGTCTTTAAAAATCTATATTGAATACATCAAGACTTTTATGGAGTTTAAAAGTTTGAATTGAATACACATAAACTTTTTAACTCCATAAAAGTCTTATTAAATTTTAATTGAATACACCTCACTTAACCACGATTTACGCTTTTTAGAACATTGATTATTATCAACGTAATGAATTGACTCTAGTCATCTTCCAAAAGTTTATAATATATTTGGTAAAGATTTTTGTAGATTATATGTAGTGTGTCTCACAAAAATGTGTAGATAAAAATTGTAAGTTCTACGAAATGTATTAATGAAAATAATGTTTGATCGGCTTATAAGTGCTTATAACATACACAAACGCACATTTCGTAGATTCTACAACTTTTATACACTTTTTATCTATATATTCGTAAGACATACTATTTATAATTTACAAATTTTTTTATCAAACATACTCTTAATTAGTTCCATAAATTTAATAATGTTGATGAAGAAAAAATAAGTATGAAATGAGATTTGCCAGCATGGGAGTAGTTGAAATATGTCCTAAAATGTTAATTAAATCCAAGCCCCTACAAACATGGTTCCCACATTTTTGTCTCTTTATTTCTAAACATCCTTCAAATTCTCCCTCCCATTCTCTGTCCATTTTCTGCGGGAAATTGGGAGGAAAAGAAAAACCCATTTCTTCCCTTTCTCTCAAGTGCCACCCAAAACATGGATTCTATGGATGATCCAATTGTTAATTATTCTTAGATTCTTTATTTTTTTGGGTTACTTTAATATTTATTGGCCATTCAATGTTGTTTTGGTTCTTTGCTTTTATTCAAAGACCCATTGTTTAGATTCATGATTTCAATTGTAGGAATTTGAGACTTTTGGTCCCTATTAGGATTTTGGTTCAAGCCTTAGAGGGCAGATGTTTGTGATATTATTGATTAAATACAAATCAAGAAATCAAAATTATAATGGTTTCTCTTGGCCTTTTAATGAAATCAAGCTGAAGATTTGTGGTTTTGTTCTTGGTCACTCAAAGAAATATCTGTGAGATGGGAATAGTTTACATTTGAAGTTAGGACTTGTAAGGCAAAATATGAGTTGTTTTTCATGTTTCTCGTCCCATGAAAGGAAAGCATCCAAGAGGTGGGGTGGCTGGACAAAAAAACCACCACCGCCTCTTCTGCCCCAGCGGCGGCTGCAGCCTCGAGCACAACCACAACCACAACCACCACCACCACAGACACAGACACAGACACAGCCACGTCCAGGTAAATAAATTGCATTTTCCTAAAATAAGATGGGTTCATTGAGATAACCCTGTAATTTACCATTACATTAAAATGTGGGGTTAAATACAGTGGCGATCAATAGAAATTTAGCAAAATTTCATTTTTTTTAAATTGATCAATAAATTTAAACGTTGTTACAATTTGATTACTCAGTCAATGTCTATTAGTTAGTTTGATTAACTTCCAGCTATCTTGTGAAGTCAGCTGGTTAGACGAATGACACGAAAAATATGATCAAATTGTAAACAGAAGTTAAAATAAGTTAATTAAACTTAGAATTTTTCTAAAAGTTAAGTGAATACTGGCTTTACCCCTTCAAAATGTATTTCCTATGACATCTTGTAGGGAAATCAAACTATCATGTTGTTTTCTTCTCTAATAATTATTTAGCTACAGAATGCTACAGGTTTTTGTGCTTGCTTCATGCTCTTCTTTTTCTTCCACAGAAAAGGTTCCAGAAGAAGCTACAAACAATAAAGCTCCTACTCAAGGAGGCAGCAAAAATAATGCAGCCCAAACTTTCACCTTGAGGGAGCTGGCAGTGGCGACAAAGAATTTCCGGCCAGAATGTATGTTGGGTGAAGGTGGATTTGGACGAGTTTACAAGGGTTGCCTTGAGAAAACAGGCCAGGTAGTTCAATATCTTTGACAATTTATACCATATTGAGCACATTTGGCTAAGCTTAAATTTACTTATTTTGACACGAAGGTAAGAGTTTTCTTGGTCAAAAATAAAAGATGGCTAATATGCTGACAGTCCATAGAAAATCAAGCATACCAAACACGTACCTAATGCAGTAAACTTGGCACTTGTTTGGGATTTTTCTCTATTATTTCTTGAATGAGCTCTGACAATAGGGTGATTTAAATTCAGATTGTAGCTGTGAAGCAACTTGACCGCAATGGATTGCAAGGAAACAGAGAATTTCTTGTAGAGGTTTTGATGCTGAGCCTTTTACACCACCAAAATCTGGTAAATCTGATAGGATATTGTGCTGATGGAGAACAGAGACTTTTGGTATACGAGTATATGCACTTGGGATCTCTGGAAGACCATCTACTCGGTACTGCATATTTTGCCTTTACTTATTTGTCTATCCGAGATAAATTCTACTGCTTCAGACAGCGTGGTTCGGTTATTGATTAGGTGTTTGGCTTAGAGTTTCTCAACCTAAACTGCTTTTGAGCATTCTAACTTTAGAGCTGAAAGGAATAAATTACTTATATATACTTGAAAAAAAAAATATTTACCTCATTTTAATATTTTGAAATTTTTCTAGAATGGCGAAATAAAAAGATCAATCTAACAGACTGTTGATTGTGGGCAAAACCTGCACTCATCATGGTACTGCAAAAGTCACTTACTTGGCACGAACTAGTCTTGAAGAAATAAAGTTGATCCAAGTTGAGTGGTCTACTAGGTCAAGTTGGACAATTGGCTGACTATGCTGCCGATCTTGTCTTGAAGCAACAAACTTGACTTAAAGTCGAGTTGGGAACCGTGGTTTATTAGCCAAAGTCAACCTTGTCAAGCTATCTTGCTCGTTGTCAAATTAGGCATTTTGGTAGAATTGCAAAAGTTGACCCACTAGATATGATATATCATTCATTTGTGCCAACTTTGTCATCTTTTGATATCGTCAGCAATTCTATACTGGAACTATGAGATTGAACCAATACCTATAAATCGAATACTTAAGATATCCTTAGCAATTCTCTACTGGAAGTATGAGAATGAAACCAATTCTGATAAATCGAAATACTTAAGATGTCCTCAACTGTCCTCAAATCTAGAACTTTCCCTCTTTGGATCTTCATTTCCAAGCTCATGTAGATACCTCCATTGATTTTTTCCTTAAAACCAGGACCAGCTCTCTCTACCGCACTCAAATCGACATCTGTTATTGATGACTTAATGAGGAGCCAGTGCAATGAATCGAGTAGCTTCTCTTTGTTTTGTTTTTTAGTTAATTGAGAATTGGAGTCATTTAATAAGGACATTTAGTGCATTTGCTATGGAGTACTAGAAAAAACTAAATAGTATAATAAAAAAGTATTGAACTTCTTATTCTTCCTATGAAACACAGTCTCAGGGATAATTTGATTGGGGATTAGGCAAAGGAACGGGGCATTTGTTTACTTTTCCTACTGCTTTATGGTCAAATTACTCTTTTATTTTTGCATATAAACACAGCTTGTTTGTAAGATGCACGGTACACTACTGGATAGTACTAAAGAAAAACACAAGATACTATATAGTCTCATCTTGTACTGCCTACTAAACAAGTTCTTTATGGTTTATATTCAATGTTTATTAGTTATAATAGTAGAATGCAATTGGACTAAAAACTTGCGAACTTCATTTGTCAGATCTTCCACCAGGCCGTGCTCCATTGGGTTGGTTCACAAGGATGAAAATAGCATTACATGCTGCCAAAGGTGTAGAATATTTGCATGATAAAGCCAACCCACCTGTCATTTACCGTGATTTAAAATCCTCCAACATCTTGCTGGACAAGGATTTTAATGCAAAACTCTCCGATTTTGGTTTAGCCAAGCTTGGACCTGTGGGTGATAAGTCATATGTATCTACACGGGTGATGGGAACATATGGTTATTGTGCCCCCGAATATCAAAGAACTGGCCAACTAACAGCGAAGTCAGATGTATATAGTTTTGGTGTTGTTTTCTTAGAGCTAATTACTGGAAGAAGAGTCATTGATACCACAAGGAAACGTGACGAACAAAATTTAGTAACCTGGGTAAGTTGTTTTATCTTTCCCTCAATTTTTTTGTATGTTTAGGAATGTTTGCAACTACCCTTTGCTTATCAGAAACTTGAAACAATTATCTGATCGAGTTTGACTGCTTCAGCTTTGGACTACTTGCACCTGGATTCTTTATTAATCTGACTAGTCTAATTTTGAACTGAGTACCAGGCAGAACCCATTTTCAAGGAACCAACTAGATTCTCAGAACTGGCTGATCCACTGCTTCCAGATGTCATCCCGAAGAAAAGCTTTAATCAAGCAGTTGCTGTTGCTGCTATGTGTCTTCAACAAGATGCATCTGTTCGTCCTTTGATAAGCGACGTGGTCACTGCTCTCAGTTATCTTTGGGTCGGACCAGATACAACAGTATTGGCTCCGCATATTGCGTCTCCATCTTACTTTCCCCAACTGATACGATCACCTGCTTATCATCAAAACACGATTGCTGATACAGAACAAGAGAAACAGGTTGTAGACGACCTGGAATGGGGTTCAATTTCAAGGAATCCTAGATGATCATGTTCTTCAGCTTGACATTGTTATTTTTCTGTTGTTTTGTGGCTTTAAAAACAATCCCCACGTCGAATAGTATTGGTTTTGTTTGTCCTATGTCAAATAGGATTCCAATGTTTCAGTCTGGTTGAGTTCAGCATCAGCAGCCAGGACTTGAAACTGATCAAATCAGATTTCTTTAACTGTTTAAACACATGTAATTAAGGAATTAAATAGTTTGTCTACATATATAAATAGTCACTAATCAAAAAAGGGTAAGTATATTCATATACCATTTTTTATTTGTTGCACTATATTTTAATTATACTTAAGATCTTAAATATTTGCTCATTATATCTGTAGAAATATAGAAAAGATGAAGAAATATAAAAGAGAATATGTGTGGAGAAATATAATTCTCTGTATTGATTCAATTGAATAAATGATTGAATAAGAGTACAATGCATATATATACTAATAATGAAAGGATCCTACCTAAAATAGGAATATTACATACATATATTTTCCTATATACAATTCTACTAACAAGGTAAATATATGGAATATGGTAAGTAAATATATTTGTTTTAATACTCCCCCTCAAGTTGGAGCATGTATGTCAATAGTGCCCAACTTGCGAGTGAAACTGTGGAATGCCTCCTTGCCTAGTACTTTAGTAAATAAATCTGCAATCTGATTGCTGCTTGGAACATATGCAGTCTTGATCTCTCCCTTGATGATTCGTTCACGAACAATATGGCAATCTATTTCAATGTGCTTTGTCCTCTCATGATAAACTGGATTAGCTGCAATATGTATTGCTGCTTGATTGTCACAATATAAGGTTGCTGCTTGTGGGTGATCCACACATAAATCTGTCAGCAACTGCCTTAACCATGTAAGCTCACAAGTAATTGAAGCCATTGCCCTATATTCTGCTTCTGCTGAAGATTTGGACACAGTTGTTTGCTTCTTGCTTCTCCATGATATAAGTGCATTTCCCAAAAATACACAATATCCCGTAACTGACCGTCGTGTAGTAATATCTCCAGTCCAATCTGCATCACAAAATCCCGCTAGCTGCAATTTTCCACTTGATGGGAAATATAATCCCCGGCCCGGTGCTCCTTTCAAGTATCGGAGCAATCGGTGAACTGCATCAAGGTGGGGTTGTCTAGGTGCCTGCATGAACTGACTGAGTGTATTGACCGAATATGAGATTTCCGGTCTAGTGATGGTGAGATAAATGAGCTTCCCTACCAACTGTCGATAATATGTGGGATCTTTCAACAATTGTCCATCTGTCGAATTAAATTTTGATGACTGCTCCATGGGAAATGCTGCAGGTTTTGCTCCAAGTAATCCGGCCTCTTGAAGAATGTCAAGAGTATACTTTCTTTGATTTATCGAGATCCCTGATCTCGAGCGGGCAATTTCTACTCCAAGAAAGTATTTTAGTGTGCCAAGGTCCTTCAACTTGAATTGAGATGCAAGAAACGTCTTCGTGGAAGAAATCACTTCTTTATCGTTTCCTGTGACAATCATATCATCCACATATAATAGAACAGCTGTAAATGAATCACCACTGACCTTGGTAAAGAGTGAATAATCTGCATGTGACTGTTTGAACCCAAACTGAATAATAGCAGATACAAATTTTTGAAACCAAGAACGAGATGCCTGTTTCAATCCATATAGAGATTTATGAAGTCGACATACAACTGGTGGCTCCCCCTGTCGACGAAATCCAGGTGGAGGAGTCATATAGACTTCTTCATCAAGGGCACCGTGAAGAAAGGCATTGTGGACATCCATCTGATGAAGTGTCCAGTTGCGAATAGAGGCAACAGCGAGTAAGCATCTGACTGTTGTTAACTTTGCAACCGGAGCGAAAGTTTCATTATAATCAATCCCTTCTCGTTGTGTAAACCCCTTTGCTACCAGCCGTGCTTTGTAACGCTCAAAAGTACCGTCAGAATTAAATTTGACCTTAAACACCCACTTACAACCAATAGGACGAGAACCCGGAGGAAGTGGGACAAGGGACCAAATGTTGTTTTCTTCCAAGGCACGGATTTCATCATTCATAGTAGCTACCCACTTGGGATCCTGACATGCTGCCTCAAATGTTGCTGGCTCAACAATGTGAGAAATATTGTATGTAAGGGCACGATGAACAAAAGAAAGATTGCTGTATGATACATACCTTGATATAGGATGTCGAGTGCTGGACTTGACCAGAAGAGACCCGGTTTGAGTAGGCAGAGCATGATTGATATAGTAATCTTTCAGGTGAATTGGGGTTTGAATTGATCTTGTGGATCGTCGAATTTGGTCATTGGGTATGACAGGAGGTCGGTGTGGCTGTCTGTCAGGTGAAGGTGAAGAAAACTGCTCAACCGGTCGACCGATATGTGGAGACGGTCGACCGTCTGAGCTCTCTGTAGAAACGGATGAGAGAAACGGGTGACCAGATGGTCGACCGGGTGAACTTTCTGTTGAAACGGGTGAGAGAACCGACTGACCAGATGGTCGACCGGGTGAACTTTCTGTTAAAACAGAAGAGGGAACCGGTCGACCGGTAGGTCGACCGTTCGGACAGCGTGTGGGACTCTCATGCAAGGAATCTGTTTCTGCTATATGTTGGTCCTCAGGGTCAGGTAAATGAGGCACGTCAACATCCAGAGGCATAGATTGTGGTAATGGGATGGAGTTGGTTTCATCATTTTGTTGGGAGGCGTATGGAAATATGGTTTCATGGAATACGACGTCCCGGGATATGATTAATTTTCTGTCGGTAATGTCATATAAGGTGTATCCTTTTTGTCCTGAGGAGTATCCAAGAAACACACACCGTCTGGCTCGTGTGTCAAATTTATGGCTGGGTTTAAGGTTGGTGGCAAAACATAGACAACCATAGACACGCAAATGGGAATAAGATGGTAATTTCTTGTGCAATCTTTCATATGGTGTTTTGTGTGAAAGCAATGGAGAAGGTATCCGGTTGATAAGATAACAAGCCGTTTTGATATGTTACCCCCAAAATTTTAATGGAAGATTAGCTTGAAATCTAATGGCACGGGCTACATTAAGGAGGTGGCGGTGTTTTCTCTCCACTACCCCATTTTGTTGTGGGGTATAGGGACACGACCTATGAAAATTGGTACCATTTTGATCGAAAAAGGCTTGCAAGGATAAAAACTCTTGGCCATTATCAGATCTTAGGGCTTTTATGGGCATGTTGTGTTGTGTTTTAACCCAAGCAAAGAAATTCTTAATTATGCCTTGAGTTTCAGATTTGTGACGCATAAGGTGTACCCAAGTATAGCGAGAGAAATCATCGACGATTGTAAGGAAATATCTAGCACCAGAATAAGAATAAATTTTATGAGGTCCCCAAATATCACAATGAATTAAATCAAATGGTTTATTGCTAGAAATTTGGCTAACTTTAAAAGGCAATCTAGATTGTTTTGCCAAATGACATACATCACAAATATCGTGAGAATGAAAACTAATATCTAAGACATTTTGAGCTAGGAATTGGAGAGGTGAGGCTGAAGGGTGTCCAAGGCGTCTATGCCATAGATTGGTAGAACGAGTGGCAGTATGATGTATTTGTGGTCTTTGTGAAAGATAATATAGGCCGTTACTCTGCCTTCCCAAACCAATCGTCTTCTTTGTAGTCAAATCCTGTATGACACAAAAATCAGGAAAAAATGTCACATAGCAACCTAACATTCTAGTAAGTTTACTGATAGATAACAGATTAACTTTGAAGTTGGGAACATAAAGCACATCATCAACAGTCATATTATTCCCTAAGTTAACAGCACCAATAGATTTAATAAGGGCATGACCTCCATCTGGTAATTGAACAGTTTTGTGCTTTGGCATTGATTTATTCTCAACGAGCCCATCCTTCGTCACATGGTCAGTGGCCCCGCTATCAATAATCCAAGAACTATTCAAAGAGATAGTAGAGGAATTGATACCTGATGTATTAATATGAGACTCATCATTACCCGTCTTGCCTTTTAGAAGTGTCATGATCTGCTCGTATTCTTTGGTTGTAAGGGTTTTTCCTTCCTTTGGGTCAGGTGTAGAAGCAGCAGCAGTGTTTGTGAAGCGTTTGCTTTGTGGCTTCACGTTCTTCCCATGAAACCTGTGCCCTGGAGGGAAGCCATGGATAAAATAGCAGGTATCAACAACGTGGCCAGTCATCCCACAGTGGGCGCACTTTTTCTGTCCAGTTTCCGTCGAAACGGTCGACCGATAGGATGAACCGGTCGACCGGCTGGGCCGATTGTCACTTTTCCGGTTTGATTTCTCCCAATTGATTGAGTGTTGCCCTTCACGATCTGTTGTAACTTCAACTTGCCTTTCATGTTGTATCAAAATAGCGTGAACCTTTCTAGTATCTGGGAAGGGGTTCATCATAAGTATGTTTCCGCGAACTGTGGAATAAGAATCATTCAACCCCATCAGGAATTGCATGGCCTTCTCCTTCTCATCCCTTGCAGCTAGTGCCTTAAGATTCCCACAAGTGCATCCAATTGGGTTGTGGTAAGAACCCAATTCATCCCATAGTCCTTTTAATTTGGTGTAATAAGCTGACACCGATTGATTTCCTTGTCGATGCTCAGCAATTTCTTGGCGAATCTGATATATTCGCGCGTCGTTACCTTGAGAAAATCGATCTCGCAGGTCGTTCCATACTTCTGTGGCAGATTCGGAGTATATGATACTTTCAGCAATATCTGGATGTACTGAGTTAAGTATCCATGATAGTACCATGTGATTACTCCGCTCCCAAATAGAATATTTCTCATCTTCTGCTTCTGGCACTTTGATCTTTCCATCAATGAAGCCAATTTTATTTTTGGCGATGAGGGCAATTCTCATAGCCCTACTCCATTGTCCATAATTGTTTCCATCAAGTGGTTTAGAAACAAGGATTAAGCCAGGATGATCGGATTGCTGTAGAGCTATGGAATCCGATTGGGCAATCGTCGCTTCTATGATTTTTGTATCAGACATCGTTGCTCAGAATCGTTGCTTTGATACCATGTAGAAATATAGAAAAGATGAAGAAATATAAAGGAGAATATGTGTGGAGAAATATAATTCTCTGTATTGATTCAATTGAATAAATGATTGAATAAGAGTACAATGCATATATATACTAATAATGAAAGGATCCTACCTAAAATAGGAATATTACATACATATATTTTCCTATATACAATTCTACTAACAAGGTAAATATATGGAATATGGTAAGTAAATATATTTGTTTTAATAATATCACTTAAGTCCTCAAATTTTTTGTCGTATTTTTATCATCAACTTTCTATTAATTAGTACATATTATATTTGATAATGATTTTCGTTTGAAAAGTCTGTTTGGAGGTTGTAAAGGGAATCATTTGCCAATTACTCGTCATATTTAAAAAATAAAAAATAAATAAATACAAAAATTTACCAATTCCATCTCATTTATATATTCTGATTTTTTTTATTTGTCCGTCTTAAATTATAGTCTATTTATTTTGTTGAGAGTGTATTTGATTTTTTTCATTTTTTAATATACTCTATATTTTGTTATTAACACAAATAAATTTGTACTCTTTCAATTCATATGTTGTAGGAATTGATAGTACTTAAATAAAGGTAAATTATGAAAATTCTTTGTAAAATTTTCTTTTTTAATAATGTTAATTAAAATTTCTTAATCTGTGTGAAAAATGAAATTAGTCTATATAAATGGAACGAAGAGAGTAACAAAATATTTTTTCTTCATTTCAAATCACGTAAACAGAGTATTGTGACATACATTATCATTAATAATAAGATGTGCTAATTAAGATAATGTTCAAAATAAGAATCCGATTAAAAAAGAAAAAATATGAGTACTATAATGAACAAAAATTGAAAACTTTAAATACAATTAAAATGTAATGTAACATATGAAAACTACGGTGCCAAACCACCTATCTAAAAATTCAATAGGAGAAGTATGAAATGCCAATATTGCCTCACAATTAAACAAAAGAGAAAAATATTTAAATATACAAGAAAATATAAGCACAAAATAAAAAATAAAAAATCCCAAACCCCAGCTTCTTCACCCAATCCACCCCACCCCACCCCAGCCCACCCCAGCCGTAATGTCCCATCCCGTCGTCTGGTTTCCCTATCCCTTCCCGAACTCCTACCCTTGCATCATTAACCTCACTAACCCTCCAACTTCAATTTTCCTCTCCGTTCCCGAACTCAAATCGTCACGTTGTTAAATATG
This sequence comes from Forsythia viridissima, assembly GCA_030279155.1. NCBI lineage: Eukaryota > Viridiplantae > Streptophyta > Magnoliopsida > Lamiales > Oleaceae > Forsythia > Forsythia viridissima. The sequence goes on from CM059034.1 coordinate 18,550,739, forward strand.
AAAACAATAATCAATATATAAAAATTTAGACTATTTTTTTTTAATAGAATTGACATTTTAATATAGAACCCCCAAGACTCAATATGACATTAAAATTCAAATAGTTCAAACGAATAATTTCATTTATTTAAACTCTATTGAATAAGTGGATTTCGAAATTGGTGTTGTCAAACAAACTACCATCTTTCCGAGCATATTAAAATTAAATATAAAATCAATAATGAATAAGAGAAATTGGCGCAAATGGTCCCTAACCTTTGATATCAGTATAGAAATTGTCCATAAAGTTTATTTTTTGGCACAGAAATCCCTAACGTGTGTGTTTTGGTGCACAATTGGTTCTTATATGATGAAAAAGACAAATATGTTCATAGTTTTAATTAGAGAAAATTACAATTGATTTCTAACATTTGCAAACGGTATAAATGAATCCGGTACATTTATTATATAATATTTAGAGCATGTTTGGTATATATTTTTTAAACTACTTTTTTCTTAAATTTATTTTCAACTACATATTTTATAAAACTCACAACTTTTATCAACTTTTTAACCATACATTTCACTAACTTTTTTCAAAATCTTCTAAAAAACTATTTTTGAACTCTACCAAATAAGCACTTAATTTAGCATATTAAATATATCAATATAGTCGTGTCAATTTAATTTTCATAAAAGAAAAATGTAAAGTTATTGCACTTTAAATATATGTAATTGCTATATGATATGAAAATTTTGAATAAAAATTAAATTAAATTAATAACAAAATAGCGTATATAATTTTATGACATTGAACCAATCTTATTTTTTTTAACATACAAATACTAATAAAAATTAATTTACATATTATATGAAAAATACAATTGGAGCTCCAATATTTATAGATAATAAACGAATAGTTCAATTAAATAAAAGTATTTAAGCATAAAGTTTGTAATAAAGTTTTTTTTTTTTTTTATGTTGTAACGATAAAATAAAATTTTTAATCCCTCACATTAACATAATGAAATTCGTTGATCTTAAAAGAGATTCTATATAAAAATATTAAAAGAGCGCTTCCAGTCACAACATTTAAATTAAAGGACTAAAGAAGTCCATTCTAAAATTTAAAATATTATTCGTGCAGAATGTAAAATTTAAAAACTATTAAGTTTTATTCTTCAGCACACCTTTATCACTTTATGAAGCACACCAGCTACAAATTTCTCAATTTTTAGTAACCCATATTACCAAAGTTTCGAACATAAAGGAAAAGATAGATACAATTCAACTTGTAAGGTCCAAAAGTTAAATGTCAAGAAAAAAAGTTACAAGACAAAAATGTGTCCAAATCCAAACGTTAAGGCTTACGTGTGAAATTTACTGATATTTGAAAATTGATATTTTGTTGAATTTCTTGACTTTTTTCTCCGTCTTCATCGAGAAATAGGTTTGGATTGATGGAAAATGATTTAATGTTCATAGTAGGCAATTCTTATTTGACCCACTCGACATTTCATTAAAGTTTACGTGTGCAATTTACTGATATTTTGTTGAATTTCTTAGACTTTTTTCCCAGTTTTCATCGAGAAATAGGTTTGGATTAACGGAAAATGATCTAATGCCCCTAGTGGGTATTGGAGGAGTGTTTGATTTGTTTGTCAAACACTTTTTCATCTTTCAACTTGTCCAGTGGGCATTGGATGAGTGTTTGACTTGTTTGTCAAACACTTTTTCATCTTTCAATGCCCACTGAACAAGTGTCCAGTGGTCCAAATAAGAATGTCCAATAGAAACATTAGATCATCCCTCTTGGATTTACATACAACTCTAATTAAACTTTTATAAATTAATAATAATCATGGAATTAATGAAAATCTATCAATTTAACAAATATAAATAATTGATAAATTAATAAATTATAAACTTATTAAAATATTTCTTATTTTTTAAAATATTACATATTGTATTTAATTTTTCAAACTAATAATTCTATAATTTGTTTAATCAAAGAAAATTCCTGAATCTACTTATTTTTCTCAAAAATAGATTTTACATTGTTCAATATTATACATTATTCTATTTTATGAACATTTAATCAAACAAACACTATTTTTAAATGAAAAAAATTTATTAGTAATTTATTCATTACACTAATCTATATAAATTTACTAAACTATTATTGTAACACATTAGTTGAGACCAACCAAAAATATTATTTAACTGAATTTATTAAATTATCAAAGTTCTACTGTAATATAATTAATCTACTTATAAGCCCCAAAAGCAATCCCAACCATGCTATAAGTCGAATCAGATGTGTTGTAAGTTGTAACTATGAAATATAAATGCCTGTTACGCACGGTAAACATTCGAACTCCATCTTCAATATACGAACTCCATCACATTTCAAGTACAAAACAAACCTGAACTGAACAAAATGTTATACACCAACGACAGTTTTCAACGACTTGCAAAGGAACCTAACATTTGCCGCAATAACGGCAACAGCTAATGACAATTAAGCTGCATCTGCAGCAATAAATAGGAGGTCTGAGTCAAATTACCCTTGGCATGAACCATTCAAAGAATCGCATTGGTCGAAAAGATGCCGTAAAACAAATTTCCAAGGAAAAAATCTTTTCCCTAATTCTAGCTCTGTGCAGCATTCATATGTCCATATCTTTGCATCACTCTCTTTGTTGCTAGAGCGGCAGCCTCACTTGCACGCAGTGTCCCACTCGCCATAAGTGCAGCAAACTCCGCACTGATTTCATCTTGTACTTTGCTTCGAGCCTTCCCAAGGGGGTCTTGCACGTCCTTAATTGGCGACTCCTGTTGTGCTTCACCTGCAGGGTGGATTGTACCTTTTGGTGCCTCTTGTTCTTCAGAACTGGCACGTTCTGCTTGTGATGTCGATTTACTCTCGATCTCCCTGTTATCTATGCTTGTGGATTTTTTAACTGTAGCTGCTGTCTGAATAGCAGGAGCTACTGTAGAAGGCCTGAACTGTGGCGCCTGTGGAACCGCACCTGCTCTCATTGTTGTCTCTAACTGCTGTATCATAGGCACTGTACCAAAAACATTTACCTAAATGAGCAACTCAACAATTTCTTTTAAACACAACCTCTTACTAGTAGAGTAACTTGTACTTGTTAGTAGTAGAGTCCGTTTGATTTGTGGATAAAACTATTTGATTGGATAAAAATTATGAGGATAACAAATTTATTATTATCATATTTGATTTAGTTAGGTATAAGAATAGAAAATCACCACTTTTATCTTCATCATCTTTGACTCAACAAGACTGGATGAATGATAAAATTATTGAAATATCCAAAATACCCTTCTTGCTATAAAAGATTCAAAATAATAACATGAATTACATTATTTTTAGTCCTAATGGGTATTCATACATAATTAATATGTTAATGAAAATATATAATCATGCTATAAAAAGAAACACAATAACTAACTAATAATATTTATGAAACAATAGATTTAAAAGATTTAATTTCAAATCCAACGAGTTTTCTAAAATCAATATGAAAGTACTCATTAAACAAGAGGTAAAATTTGATTTGGAGAATGTGAGAAGTCGAAATTAATTTAAAGGAGGATAGATAAAAACATTACGTGATTTCCTAGGACGTGGATCCAAGAATAAATAGGTATTTTTGTCTATTAAAAATATTGAGTAATTTTTTATCCGAATAAATATTTTTGTCCTCCTCTTTATAAAGATAAAAATTGTCCTAGTTTTTTACTTAAAATTGTCATCCGGATAAACTAGGATAAAAATTTATCCGGATATTAGTTTTACTCAAACAAGATAAAATAAAGTTTATCTATTCCATCGACCGTTTGCTCGTATAATTTATATCAGCTGAAAAATTAAGGGTGACCATTTGGCCATGTTCCATCTAAATAAGTAAAACTTTTAGTCACCTAAATAAGTGCTTAAGAAATTCTGGCATGCTATATAAAAATTTCCGAAGAAATCACTTTTAGCACAGAGGCTCCCTCAAAAATGAATTAAAAAGCATGCATTATAACTTGGTTAGAAAGACCTGTTCCAATTATATATCAAATACTTAATCCAACCAAGAAAATTAGAGCAGCTTAACTAGTCAATAACAATAGAAATTGTAGGATATAACTAGTAAGGCGTAGAAATGAAAAAGGCAACTAACATGGAGAAAATTGGGTGAAAGTTACAATAGTGAATGACGAAGAAATTATTGCTTTTCCCTCCACTTTTGAGGAGAAATGTTTACCTCTACCTCACCCTCCCAAAACTGGTCATATCCTTCATAAGACTTAATGTTATACTTCTCCCTCTTTTGTCAATATCCGACATAAGATGCACAAGTAAAATGGTGAAATCATATTTCTCTTCTTCCTCTTTTTCTGTCCATATTCTAGACAAAATGCAAGGATAAATTAGTGAAATCATGACCCCCCCTCCCTCCCTCCTTCCTCCTCCTCCTCCCTCCTCCCTCCTCCCTCCTCCCTCCTCCCTCCTCCCGTTTGTTATCCATCCAACCAAAAAACCGAGAAAATTCTTTCTTTTGAAGAAGTCTGTCCCCGACATCCTCTTTATTCCATTTATCCGTCCATTCTAATAGACATGCCAAAGGTAAAGAACATCTATAGATTTATTTTGGTCTATGGAATGACAAAGAGACAGCTCTACCCATTTTCAAACCCCCTTCTCCCCCAAATCAAGAGCTATAAATATAAACCCGCTATGCTATATAAGTGGATTCGTAATAGGGAACTTACATATGACAGCACCCATTGGGCTGCTCATAACTTCATTGGGAAGGTTCAGAATGTAGTCTGGTATGGAAGCATCAACCAGAAACTGTGCCACCTCATTGCTAAAATTGTTGCAATTATGAGTCAGCAGACTATACGTTTCGGCTGTGTAGCGAGGACCAATCTCTTGCAAATACATTTCAAAAACGTCTTTGGGCACATGTGTGACGCCAAGATTTATAACACGAATAGGAGTTCCATATGGTGTTGTTCCAGCAGGAGCATTCTGTATGCCGCCTCCAAAATAGTATTCATTACCATAAACCACTACTCCTGTGTGCCTACAATGTTTGAGGAAAAACATATATTAACAACACAAACTTGGAAGTGCAATAAGAAAAATCCAATTCCAAAAGCAAGAGCTAACAAGCTCCAAGAAGATGGAGATACAAATCAATTGAATTGCCACCTACTTCATAAACACCAACACTCCTTCCCATCTAATGTGAGGAAAAAGAAGAATGAACCAAAATGCAAACAGCATAAAGAAGTATGTCTTCTTTCCTCAAACACCTAACAGAAAACCACTCACTTGTACGCCAGACTCGAGAATAAAGCAAGTAGTCAAGCACCAGCATACAATCTACGAAAAGAATGTTCCACAGCTTAAAGCAACTATGCATTCTTTAACTTCTCCGTCAGCTTAAAGAAACAAAGCATTATTTAATCTGCTCTAGCATAGGAATTCTGGAAATAAGCAACTAAATACCTTAACATGTTTCCCCCATAAATATAAGTGATAATAAAACTCCAAAACCAGAGGTAACATCAATGATATCAAAACTCCACCTTCTTATCAAATCGAAACAGGATAAAAAAGAAAGGAAAAAAAAAACTATGTAAAGCAGGAAATAGAAATTGAAGACAACAAATTCATAGATGGTTCTAACAGGTTATTCCAATCAACAATCTCAGCAGATTCTTTACATTAGATGCTAAACAGAGAATAATGAGGAAAATAACCAGGATATACATGCTTAACGCAAGTAATTTGTGTTCAGATATTTCACTTACCATATGGCTTCAATAGTCTTTCCCAAAAATGAGGTTGACAGTTGGCGAGCTAGACCTTGGCTTAAGTCATACACATTCAAACAAACCTTGTGTCCCTCCTGCTATAACAAAAGATTTATAAACTGGCATATAGTCTCTATGTACAAATGCTGCAATCAAGTGCAAATGATGCACCCATGCACACTTTCACTAATTAACTTATTCAGGGCCCGTTTGACAGAGATTATAAACTAGTTTATAAACCAAAATTGGTTTATTTGACAAATATTGGTTTTTTTGAGTTGAAATTATTGACTTTTCATGTTAAAAGTGGGTTGAAAAGTCAAAAATTACGGCTGAAAAAAACCAAAATGAGTTTTTAATCCCAATCAAACAAGCTCAAATAGCTAACATGTAAGCAGAGGAGAAACATACCTCTGCCATCTCCAACAGTCCAGTGGAAAATGAGCAAAATTATAATTACCCAACGGAAATGATGATCTGAAAACAGTCAACAAGCCACAACTTCGTTAGATAATGAATGCACAAATTACAATTTCAGTTCCCAATTATTTGGGGAAGAGAAAGTAATCAAACAATAAAAATTTAATAACCTAGCACATAAGTTGAACAAGTGATACTAACTGAATTAATTTATTTTGACAAGTTAAAGTATGACAGTGATCAAATAAAATACTTCATGATTAGACATAACATACATTAGACAGCTAACACAATATTTTCCATGAATTTATAGATACGGCACAGAAGAGCATATGTGCCACTTCTGCATATAGTCTCTTATAACCCAGATTCTTAAACCTTTCAAGAACATTATCATATCCCAGACTACTAACCCATATGAAATATTTGTTCTTGAGGGGAAATTCCTACATGTTATTATTACTCATTTAGCCAATCCATAACTTCTATATATAATCCATGTGTTACATGCACAAATTAAGATTCTCCTAACAATATGTTCATTCTTAGTCAGTCAAGAAAAAATGAAGTAAATAACATACAACAGAAAAAGTTGATGTGTATCTAACTAACTTTCCAAAAGACAAATATATTTCACCAGAGCTCATTTATGAATTTATAGCCACGCGTAGAAGTTTATTCACTGCTCAAGCTACATTATATCTTAATTTGGTGGCTTCAAGATGAAACTCTTTTGTTCCCAATGCAGACCATCGAACAATTTTAGCTACTTACAGACGTACACATCCAATATATCTTGACATGTGATCGATGAAAATGAAAATGTAAGTAGTTTTTCACTATTACACAACTTTTTTAGGTCAATAGAGAGGCTGAAATTCTATAATTGCGCCTCCAAAGAAATTAGGAATTAGTAAAGATTCAATGCAACCAATTCATTGCATCACAAAATTTCAAAACGTACAAATTAAACCCATATTTATCATTAACCTCGAGATCACATAAAATTCATCCTAAATATAAACACATTAATTCATAATATGCTACATTACTCATCATCTAGTTTTAAATTTCAAAACCAACATCGGGGGAAAAACAAAGGTTCACAAACAAAATCACTAATTTCTTCATTCCCACAATATTTTTCACATAGGGGGCTGAAACTCTATAATTGTGCCTCCAAAGCAATTAGGAATTAGTAAAGATTCAATGCAACTACTTCATTGCATCACAAAATTTCAAAACGAACAAATTAAACCCATATCTATCATTAACCTCGAGATCACACCATATTTATCATTAACCTCGAGATCACATAAAATTCATCATAAATGTAAACACATTAATTAACAATATGCTACATTACTCATCGTCTAGTTTTAAATTTCAAAACCCAGATAGGGGGGAAAAACCAAAACTTCATAAAAAATTCAATAAATTCTTCATTCCAACAATATTTTTCACATTAATTCAGAAAGAAGTAACGGTCTACCGGATCTCTCAGATGCAGAAATCAGTAACCATTAATCAAAATATCCGAACTGTTTGAACAATAAAATTACAACATTTACACATCAAAAAAAAAAAAGAAAATCTACAAATCATTGAATGACACTGCTTGTATTATATATGGATCATACCTTACAAGAGAGTTTTACTAATTAAGCGAGCGATATATAACCTGGCGTGAATACATAGGCAGAAACTGGGGGAGAAATCTGGAGAGGCGTCCTTTTATATTGGAAAAGAGAAGGGGCCAAGATCCTCTACATTGACCGAGAGATTTCTGTTTGACCTTCTAGAATGTCCTGACCACTTATTTATCGCCACGTGTAACTTTGAATTTATGCGGGCGGAATGCACTTTTCATTATGATTTGACAATATATACCGTTAACTCGTCAATCCAAACTAACTATATCCAACACCAAAATATTTTAGATTGCATTTGATTGCAACCTATAGAAAAAGTTTTTTTTATTTATTTTTCAATTAATATGTTTGATACTCACATTTTTTTATAGAAAAAATATTTTTTTACCTATTTTCTAAATACACATTTAATTAATGATCATTATTTTAAGATAAAACATTTTCTCATTTCTATATAAATAGCCACATTTTCTTTGAAAATAATGAAAATATTTTTTTAGAGGGATGGAGTTTTATTTTCTAGAAAATTGTCTTCTAAATCCAAAATTTTCAATTAACAAATTTTTGGCAATTCAATTCTCTAGAATTAATTTTTTTTTTACTCAAATTCAATGCTTGCAATCAAACGCGCCCTAATTAGTATACTGGAAATCATCTATAACATTTATTTTTTACATTGAACACTTCTAACTTATGTATTTTGGTGTGCAATTGGTCCTTATTTGATAAAAAAAAAAAGACAAATATTCCTTTAGTTTTAATCAGAGAAAATTGTAATTGAATTTCTAATCTTTGCAAAAGGTGCAAATGAGTTCGATAATTTTATTTTTTATAAAAGAAATTAAAAAAAAAATTGTTAGTTTTTTTTTTTTAATTGACACTTTATTGACTAAATTGATATTGTACTAAATTGTTTTATATATTTTATGAACTATTATAAAATAACTAAAATTTAAGCTTATAATTATTAATAAATATGTTAAATAAAATTATTTTATTATTATTAAATAATCATATTATTTAAATTTTAAATTTTTATTTTTTGTCACAAATTTGATGTTCAAATAATTTTATTTAATTGAGTTGTTCGTTTATTAATTACAAATATTAGAGTTTCAATTGTATTCTACATATTTTAACTTAATTTTTAAGAAAATTGGAGCAAATGGTCCCTAAATAAATAACAAAATGGCGTATATAATTTTATTGTCATTTTTCTTTTGAATATTAATGCAACTCTAGAGTATTATTTCTGAAAATGACTTGTTTGCACATTAGGAATGCAAACTCTATTTAGTGCTTTAGAAATTAGTATTTAAGATGCTACTTTTTGCACATGGGTAGTTGTGGAACAATTTTTATTGCAATTAATATGTTTATTGACTTGTTTACTTTTTTACACTTGTGTGGCCCATTTTTACCACAATCTCTAACTTGCATCAAATACATATAACTTCCACTAGCGTGCTTAATTAACAATTGTAACATGATTTATTTACTTTTAAAATTTATATTGTTTTAATAGCTTTAATTCGAACATGAAACGACATGATCAATTAACTTATTGATTATCTCTAGAATCTAAAGTAATAAAAAAGATTTTTATGAACTTTTTATTCTGTCACTAAACACCGTGATTTAATTTGGTACACTTATCGAAGAAGCCTAATTTGTTGTTCTTGAAAACCAAAATCTTTGATGATGTAAGCTCAATTTAATTCTCTATTTATCTTTTGTTTAAGTTATTTGAAAAAATAAATTGAAATTAATATGCATATGTTGTTGTAGATACTTATGCTCAGAGTCTTATTCTAGAGCAAATGTGGAATTTCTTAATACAAAAGTATTTATTTTTCTTTACGTGATTAAAATGTTATAAAGGAATGAACGAATACAAATTCAGAGAAGATGGTACTTAAGAATAGTGGCTTTTATGAAGTAAATTGAATTCAATTTTATCATATGTTTGAGTGATCTACTGGAAATAAATTTTAATAAACTAGGTTTTAAGTTATATGTATACTTATATTTAGGTTTCAATCGCCTGTTTTTTAATATTTAATTTATTTTTTTACTTAAATTACCAATATTAAGTCAATTCGTAAAATAAATATATAATAAAAATTATTACGTGCATCGCACGCGCTCACGTTAGTATTATTTAAATATGTTGACCAAGAATAAAAACAGACGTACATTGTTTTTTCTTGAGAGTACTATTTCCACTTTCACACGTATACAATAAATAATTGCAATACAGATCCCCGCATATTGTCAATTTCCAAAAAAGAAAAAATAAAGTGAATATTATGTTAGAGATCCTCAACCTATGACCACTGTAACAAATTGTTCTTAAACCTAAATTTTATATATGTGCTTGTTAGGTAGAGATTTTTTGGATAAAAAATGGGGTTTTTTTGTTACTTTTTGACTTCTCAAAAGTTTTGATAGTGTAAAAAAGGTTAAAAAGTTAAAAATTGTAGGCAAAAAAATAAATTTTTTTGGATAAAATAACAATCGAACAAGCCCTATATATAGTCCAATTAATACTTTTGATTGGGACCGTTTTTCAGCAAAGACCTTAACCAAGCCTCAACCGATTTGTCAATTATCCATTTACTAGATTATTGGTTCTCGAGTTAGTATATAATTACCAAAATGTATTCATTCAACAAGGGATTATATGATTTGTTCTAGTTTGAAGATATAATTATTAATTTGTATACGTGTTTACGTTGAAAAAAATAAACTAGACTCGCTGCACTCAATAAAAGTTCGACAAATTTTTAATATTATTCAAAGAATTGTAGCTCGGGAGGATGATTATAGATAACACGCAAGAAAATAACATAAATCATCAGTCAAGGCCCATAACACGTGTTATGAGACTTAGAGTAATACCCTACATGAGATCCATTGAGACCAACTACAAAATGTTCATATCATTTGTCTGTTGAAAAATGCATGTTATTTCTTTGTCGACCGATGTAGATTGATCTAACATCTAAACAAGCTCTTTTTTGGTAACAAGTTGACTTCATCCTTATAAAGGACTTTGTAGATGTTTTAAAGATAACGAAATTTATTTCGATAATTTTACTACAAAGTACATTTAGGAATGCCTAATAATATGTGAACATATACTGCTGTGGTGCCACATAAGTAATAAATAATACTAAAATTTTGGAGTGATTTTTTTTTTTTTAATTAAAATTTGGTGTTAAGAGTTTGTGCAAAAGGATTCAAAGGAGCGTGTTTGTTTTGCAAGTATGATTTGAAACATATCATATAAAGAGAATATTCCGTTAGAGATCCTCAATCTATGAGCATTGTAACAAATTGGTCCTATACCTAAGTTATTGACACCGTTAACCCTCAGCCTATCAATTTTATAGCAAGTTAGTTCTAGTAAAAGAAATTAAATATACATGAAATATTAATTCTATAAGGTCGTTCAAGTTCAAACTTATATAGAGACTTGTCCAATTCATAATTTTGATGGAGCCTCTTTTTTAAGAAAGAACTAATCTATACCTCCGACTGATTTTTTTATCTTATTTAGCAATCACTTTCTAACTCAATTGTACTTCCTTTTTTATCAGTGTCGATAAGTCAATATCTCATCTTTTTGTTTGTTAGCTCATCCATCCATTGATCCAATTACTTGAGCTTGTTATCTAATAAATGCACCTAATGACTCCAAACAATCATTAACAATGTTAGAAATGTCGAGGTCGTGATCAAAACCATACACTGATTCCATCACACTTAGAGCATCTCCAATACAACAATGTATATTATGTATATGTAGCAAAAAATATTGATATTATATCAAAAAACTTCTTCAATACAACAATGTTTATTGTGCAAATGTGGCAAATTATTATTAACTTTTTTAAAAAAAGAAAGAGGAATAAATGTATTGATTGGATAGAGATTATTAAATTAATGATGGACATTGTCAAGAACAATGTCTAGAATTAGACATTGTGCTAGATATATTCTAGTATTAATTGTGCTACATAAGTACTTTTTAACTATTTATCAAGAAAAGTATTAGACATTGTGTATTGACATTATAGCATTGGAGATGCTCTTAAAGTCAATTAGTTGCCAGCATTTGGTAGTGAAATACAAAGTTCAATCATTTCAGTGCAACTTAGAAAATTCACACACATATCATTATCTTGTTTTAAAATATAAAAAACAATATTGATTACCATATTTAGATATTTCTTACTTCGTTTACACGTGTTTGAAATCTTATATACAATTTCTATCTATTCTCTTTTATTATTCTATTTAGTTTATAACACATTATCATCACGAATAAGCTCACCTAAAATAGAGAGGAAATCCGAAAGCAATAGTTTAGAAAATTCGCAAAATCTGAGCAGTCTGTGAAGTTGTGATCAAACGCCTCAACACTCCTTTGACCCATGGTTGTGAAATTTGGACGGCAAGTTCAAAACTCATTGTTCCTAAAATTCAACGGTTAAGATCAAGATCTATCGATTCATTGGAGATAAATATCTACGTGAACAGTAACGAATTTTAAATTCTTGGAAGAATTTGGAAAGCCTACGCATCTGTGATCTTCTTAAAATTTGGACAACAAATTTAAAACTCATTATTATTCAAATTCAACGGTTAACATCAAAATCCTATGGTCCATTCGTGATAAATTGCTACGTGAACAATTGTGAATTTTGAATTAGTTACAAGATCGTGATTTTTATTCCAAGTAAGTTTATCCTTTTAAATCTTTTGATTATATTTTGTAAAATTGGATTCACATTGTTTGTGAAATTTTTATTTTAGGTTGGCTAAATATTTTATTTTAACAAATTAAATGTTTTTTAAAGAAGCAAAACTCTATGTGAATAGTATTGGAGAAATTGGGTTCATGTTTCTAAATAAACATAATTGAACTACATAAATATTCGATAATAATATTACTTTGTTATTTTTGAAGGAATCAAAATTTTATAGAACAATATTATGTTATAAGGGTTAAGTTAAACTATGTTAGTCTTGAAAATTAACTCAATATTATATTAGTCTTGCAGATTCCGAGGTCAACAAATTTTATACAAGTCTAAGTCTGATAATTAAATATGTTAATGCTCACAAAGAAGCACAATATTATATTTATATTTTAGAAGAATGTTATTTGTCTCTAAATAGCATGACATTACAAATTTAATATTTTGTTGAGTTATTGCTCCCGAACAAATACAATTTTCTTGTATCGATATTATTGAATAAAATTGTGTCGTTATTTTTGAAGAATTATCTATTACTAAAAATCAATATTTTGAAAGAAACACAACTTTGCAATAGGGGCGAACCCATTCAAGATCCCGTGGGTGCAATTGCCCCCATTGGGCTTCCAATAAACCCTTTTCCCTAAAGGCCCAATTAATTTGTTTTCAAAACCCAAATAATACCAATTTAATTAATTCCTTCTCCAATGACCCAATTAATCATAATTTCTAAACACAACCCCATCTTCTTTACCTGGATGCGCAACTGTAATAATGTGCAAGTGCTGGAGTGCGATTCCAATTTCCAACTGAAATCGACACTCGATATTTGGAAAGAAGAGCTACAGATTGAAGAAGCAAAATTTTGTAATTTGTACTGATATCTCTCTCTTTTAGGGAACAATTGTAAAAAATACTAAATTTTGAATATTATCATTATTATTTTTTATGTAATTGTGTATCGCTCCTACTGAACCATAATCTTGAGGCCACCCCTGCTTTGCAAATATCAATATTCTATTAATATTACTTGCTCTCAAATAGCATAATTGTATAATATATAACATCATTTATGTTTTTGCTCCTATAAATAGTTATATAATTTAATATTATTAAATAATAATAATATGTTGTTGCTCCTGAAGTAGCAAATCATTATATTAATATTTCAATAGAATATTACGTGCTCTCGAATAGCATAATTTTATAAAATATAATATTTTATAAAAATATTATATTAATACTCTTGAAGAAATATAACGTCATGAATATCAATATTCTGAAAGAAAATGATATTGTTGTTCTTGAAGAAACACGAAGTACATAAATATTATAGAAGAATATTACGTTGTTGCTCCTGAATAAGTAAATTTAATTAACTGAATATTCTATGTGGGGGTGGACGTAGGTTGGGTTGGGTCAGTTTTAGGCTCAACCCAAACCCAACCCAACCCAACCCAACCCAACATATTTGATTTGACAAAAAATTAAACCAAACCAACCCGACCGAGAGTTGCAACCCGAACCAACCCAAATCGACCAAGCTTGGGTCGATTTGGGTTGAGTTAGTCAGTTTGGGCTTTGGCCTAATTCACGGTAGAAAAAAAAAATTGGGGGCTAAAATTCACGATTGAGCAATATTTTTTTGTAGCCCAAATACACTTTGGAATCTTTATTGTTAATTTTGTTGGGAATTTTTTAAAAGTTTGAACTCAGTTCAAATTGGGCTAATGTTAATTACATTAAATTTAGAAATTTGAAAGACTTTGACCCAATTTAATTAATTTTTAATTTTTTTAAATATTTTTTAATAAGCGGGTTGGGTTGAGTCGATTTTTATGAGGCAACCCGTAACCCAATCCAACCCGACCAAAAATAAATTTTCAAAACCCAACACAACCCAATTTATGGTAAAATCCAACCCAAATTAGTCGGTTTGGGTTGGGTTGGGTGGATTGATCGGTTTGGATTGGTTTTTGCTTAGCCCTAATTATATGATTGCTCTTGAAAAGGCGTAAATTTATACATGTCAATATTCTATAAAAATATTGTATTGTTAATCTTGAATAAGCACAGATTTATAATTTCATAATACTAATGTTATATAATAATAGAGTATTTATACTCTAAAAAAATTACCACTTCGACGTTTTAAAATTTCAAATATGATAATTATTGTATCATTTCATCTAATCTTATAAAAGAATATAGTTTATACAGTAATTTTATGAAATTTAGTTCAATTCATCATTCTTGTCAAACAATGAACTTTATTTCTAAGATATTATATCATTTAGTTTGTTTGATTAATGATCTAATTTATTTTATCAATCTACTTATCAACAATCAAACCAAGAATTTAGTTGTTGAATTATTTGTCATAGAGAAAATACAAACTTGCTATATTGTATTGCACCAGAAGTTCAATAACTCAAAATTTTGTTGATTGGCACTACCAGTTATACCATCTCGGATCAATATGATACGAATAATTCATGAGAGTGTTTATCAAAAAACCAGAAGTTTTTTCAATATATGAAGTCTCACGTGTTGCTTGTTTTCATGTTATATAATCAGTAGACATTCACTAGTTAAAATTGGAACTGAATTCTTTATATTTTTGAAAATTATTTCGGGTGATATGACCCAATTATCCTCCATGTTGACTATCTGGATATTATTTGTATCTAATAGATATATCTACTCGATGATTATATGGTCTTATTATTCGCAACATAAAATTTGCAAAATTACTTGCTCAAATTTTAAATCATTAGCATAGTTTTTAAATTATACAATCAAGACGGTATGCCTTGTTAATGCTAGTGCGGTCAAATCTCAAATTGTTAATAAATGTTAATGATAAATAGTTTTAGTATTATTGTTTGCTAAACCCCACTAATTAATTACTAAACTATTCCTATTGAGAGCAGAGTGCTTTCTATTGTTGTATATGGAATGTTATTTTATATATAGCAACACTTATACGCATCATGCCAATATTAAAATTATCTTTGTTATCGTTAGCTTATGGTCAGAGTCTATATATTATCCATCTAATGATTTTGATAGTACAATATATATACAATTGGTCTACCATAGTACATTGATATGGACATTAAAGAATGTTGAAAATACATATTTAGTTTAACCCTTATAAAATATCTTAAATCTTAACGGGTGATATTTTATAACAGGGTTCGCCTACTGTCATTTTGATAAGACATTTTTTCAACATTAGGGGGGATGAATTAAGTAGCTGGAAAAAAAAACATGAAAATACATTATATTATATTTTCTAGATCTTCACACGATGACAATACGAACTAGAAATTCGATAGATAGCCCATTTATAAGTTATACAATAGACAGATGCATTTATTGACTAAGGAGATTAGCTAAATCTCATATATCATCTGTAAATGTTCCAATTCATATTGATGTACTGGAATGACAATTCATTAATATTATATATGGTAAATTAATGGCACGCTTAAAGTGTGGTAATATTTGATTTCAAAACAAAATTTCTCAAATTAAAAATAGAGCTAATTGTAAAAATGGTTCTGTTGAGCGTATACTATTAGAGAGTATATAGACATAACTAATTGTAAAGTTCCATAAGAGGTTCACGTGCCTGAAATATTGAAAATGAAGAAATTCAATAAGTTATGTTGTTATTGGAAAAGAATGGAATAAAAAATGAGATGTTAATTGACAAAAAATTTGTATATAATGTAGTACTTCACATAATGAAATAATGAAATGAAATATGTCAAAGAATTAATTGGCCAAATAAAAAGATGCAATCCAAGTAAATTAAACTTATTAGAGAAACTTGAAATTTTTGGACCTATAGTTCGAAAACCTAAAAGTGTATACTTGTACGAAAAATAAATGAGAAAAATGAAGTCATAATATATAATGTAGGACTCTTAATATCATGAATTATGCAAAGACTTGTGTAAATCAATCACATGTCGATATCTTGTTAGTATGTTGTTATCACCAGATTTTGGTAAGGCCTCCATGTTAGTAAAAGCCCAATAAATGCCCAATTTAGGCCTCACTAAGGTCTTATAGGCCCAACGAGGGACTTCCAGATTCATAAAGGCCTTATACATTTAGCGAGGGACTCGTGAATATTCTTAAGGCTCGGCAGCATGTCAGCACTCATAAATCGGTGTACAGTGAAGCCCATGACAAGCATCGAATATCATGACTAATCCAGTAGGCTTCGCCGAGCTTCGAATCCCTCGTAATCCGCAGAAAACGTAATGTTTCAGAATGACCAGAGATATGCTTAAGGAAAGATTGTGTTTGATTGACACACGGATACTCACAAGGAAATCAAATCTCAATCTCCTAAAGATTAGGCAACGTGATTAACTCAAATAAGGATTGAAATCTAACAAATTGCCTTGACAACCGATCATCCCTATCCCATGAGAAATGGGGATTCAATCAAATATCTAATTAATTGTCTTCCTAAGTCAATTAGGTTTCTAATACTATAAATATAATATCTCTGGTTATTCTAAGGTATGCACTCTTACGCATTATTCTCACTTTTAAACTATACTCAAATCTCTGCATGCTTGTCTCTCCGACACCCAATTTTTTTTGTTCCCCGTATATTATTTCATATACCGGCAGTTGATTTGATCGTCGGAGTACTAACGATCGTCGAACTCCTTTTTTTTCGGTGATCTTGGTGTCTAACGGTCGTCCTAGTGTGCAGGTAACATATATGTTGGCAGAGGAGTGATTGGAGATCTGTTGATGCTTGGACAGTGCAGATTTCGACGTTAACATATGTCAATGCATGACACTTGATATGCGTATAATGAATATAGTTATAACCAACTCATCTGTCATTACTTATAATACTATGTATATAAATCTTTTGATGATTTAATATGCCTGAAGTATATAATTCAACTATTCGAGAACTTAATCAATCAAAGTACAAATTTGAAGTGATATTATAATGAGGAGAGTAAATACGCGTTGTACTCTTTTTCTTAACTGAAGTTTTGTCTCATTGAGTTTCATGAATAGATTTTTAATGAGACGATTTTGTAGTGTATTCAAAAAAATAATGTATTCTTTTTCATTTATTATGATTTTTTCCACAGAGTTTTTCCTAGTAAGATTTTAATGAGACATATTATTTGCGTAAAGGACATACAATGAGAAGTGTTATAAATATTATAGTTATGGATATCTATAACCTAAAGTACATTATCTTCAACATAACTCTATGGTTATACTCTCGTGTGTTACGAATTGTATACGAGACTTCTGAAGGGAACAACAACAAGATCTATATTTTTAATATAATTGTATCAGACTATCATGCCCACTACAGTCAACCAGAGAGAGTATACGAAGATGATATTGCTTGGAGGTTATAATATGGAGTACATATAACCAGAATTGTTTATACAAGTTTTAAAAAGATGGTAGCATTAAAGACATTAACGCACAAGATATTGATAGCTCTATACAATGATTTTCATTGATTGAAATTAGGAGGAGTAACTATACATTTTTTCCGTCGTTCAAGTTTAATCTCATTGAGTTTTCGTGCCAAATTATTAATGAGGTAGCATTTAATTACTCCAATTTTTTGATAACTATTTTTTTCCTTCATTTAGTATTTTTGTTCTTTTGAATTTTTACTAAACAAAATTTTTAACAAGATAATTATTATATTAATGGTCATTAAAAGAAGAGTGTTATAAAATATGAAAAACAGTACCGATGACTATATTAATTTATTATTTTCTTTTAAAAATATGAAAGTGTATAATTTTTAAAATGTAATAGAATGGATGATTATTTCCATGTTAGGTTCCATTAGATTTAAGTAAATAAGTTTGACACCATTTCGAATGTTTACCAAATTTAACAATTAGCCTTTTGAAATGAATTGGAATTATGACAACTAGATTAATTAATTGAGTGCCCATTTGATGTAGATTTTAAACTGATTTATTTGACTAAAATGGTTTATTTGACTAATAATGATAAAAAATATCATACTATTAGGCAAAAAATTTGGTCAAATAAACTATTTTGGTGAAATAAATTAGTTTATAATCCACAATAAAGGGCTCTAAATAAAGCATGAATTGGAATTATTAAAAAATCATTAGATTAATTGAGGACACCAATCCATTTTGAATATTTGGACCAAATTTAACAATTAGCCTACAATTAGCCTTATGAAATGAATTGGAGTGAGTGAATAATCTTGGCACCATTTCAATTATTTGTATCAAATTTAAAAAATTAGTCATTTGAAATGAATTGAAAATTATGATAATTAGATGAAAAATTACTAGACTTGGTGACTAAATTTAACAACTAATCATCTGAAATGAATTGAGAATTATGATATTTAGATTAAAAAATTACTAGATTGAGTTAATAAATTTGACACCATTTCTATTATTATTATTATTAGTAGAATCTAGTCCTTTGGAACAATTCCAAATTATGATAATTAGATTCAAAATTTACCAGATTGAGTGAATAAATTTGACACCATTTCCAATATTTGAACCAAAAATAACAACTTTCGAAATTGCAAAAAAAAAAAGTCGAGGTAATGTATTCAATTACCTTAAACATCAGGGACTTGGGGAGCAAAACGCACGTTTATTTCCTGCCTCTCCAGTTGGCATTTGCCGTGATAATCACTACTATTGAATGAAAATCGTTTAGTCTGTAATGACGACTTTAGTGAAAGAGAGAGCCGCCGGAACTTTACATATAATTCATCCGAATCAACTATTTTTTCGAAAGTGACCCTGAAAAACAAAAGGCTTAAACATCGAACACTTTACATTCACTGTATTTAGCCACGTCAGCCTCTACCATCGTGTTACTCTCCCGTATCTCTAACGCTGCTTTGCTTACGTAAAAACTGTTCGATATTTAAAAAATCCCACCAGCGCCGCTCCCGAACCTCATTCCAGACCTCGACATATATAAACCCGCGTTTGATTCTCCTACCAAACATCAGGCTCAGATCCCTACCTGTCCACTTTGCCAGCTATTTCTCGGCTTCCGCATCTCATTCTGTCTAATTTCTCCAGTGTTGTAGTTCTTCTTCACTCGGAGAACAATTTTTTCTCTCTAGTAAAGTTTTTGATTCGTTTTCTGAACAAATTATAATAAAATTGAACAAATTCTTGATAGCAATATATTTACACACACATATATAGTTACATATAGTCATATGAATATGAGTGCTGTTATAATCTTTAAATAAAGAGACGGTAGTTGAAATTGAAGAGCGCGATCGTTGTACGGATTTTGATAAGAGCTCTTCTGTTGGAGTTGAAAATTTCGAAGGTTTAAAGGTGAGCCTGGACATTCGGTGGTGAATTGAGGAACAACTGTACGGAATTGATATCTTTTAATGGAGTTCAATTTATTAGTGAAGATCTTGTTTTATTTCTGTGAATTTTGCTAATTTTCGTGTTTTTGCTTTCAATTTAGTTTGAATTAGGGTTTTTGACGTGAAGATATAGTCAATGCATGGCTTGATCTCTCTAACAGGTAATTTGAAGTCTTTATATGTCAGTAATCTTTTGAATTAGGGTTTTTGATTTTTTAAACGTTTGAGTGACGAGATTGTTCTGATCAATTCGTGTTTTGTTGTGATTGGACTTTATTTTCAGTGGAAGCACGGTTGACTGATTGTTCGAACTGTGTGGAGTGAGCGTTTGAAGTAGTATATCATGGCGCAGAGTAATTGGGAAGCAGATAAGATGTACATATTTGCTGAATAGTTTCTATGTTTAGTTTGTCATTGATAATTTTTCACTTTTGGTTGCTGAGAAAGTGAAACGAGTCCAACAGAATCCTTTGTCATATTTATGCTATGTTAACTAATTAATTTTTTTGGGTTCGAGAAATTAGGAAGAAATATCAATACAGGTTCTCACTTTAATCAAGGCACCACACAGTTCATGTTGAACTCATAATGAGAAAAACAATTTGTTTGTTTTTGGTTAGAGGTTTAATTTGCCAAATCATTTTTCATTTTTTTAACTTGGTTGGTAGCTGAGAAAAAAATTAAGGAATCCTGTGTAATCTTTTGTCATATTATAATACTATATTAAACTATTAAAGTAGAGTCCAAAGGTCGATTGACGAATCGGATCTTGGCTTGCTGTCTTGTAATGGACAAGGCAATTGCATTGTTGATTGAGATTCTTTCATTACCATTTTTGGCCAGGCTTGATGTTTACATTCACGATTATTTGTTGAAAAGAAAATTGCATAATTCTGCAAAAGCTTTCATGACGGAAGGGAAGGTTGCTACAGACCCTGTAGGTAAGAGATTCTTTGAGTTTGCATGGTTAATTACGCTTGATATTGAACATAGCGAGAAACTTATGATGAGATGCTCTAGAGGGTGTATTTATCATTTGGCTCTATCTGTGTAGCTATTGATGCACCTGGAGGATTTCTCTTTGAATGGTGGTCCGTCTTTTGGGACATCTTCATTGCACGGACAAATGAGAAACATTCTGAGGCAGCTGCAGCCTACATTGAGGTTTCTGAAATTATTGTTTTTCTTTCTAGAGTTACACATCAATTGACATATTCTTCGAAATGCCATCTTTGTGCATGGATTGTGTTTGAACTGTAACTTGTTCTGATTCATGTTGACATCCAATAGACACAACAAATGAAAGCAAGGGAGCACCAACAGCAGCTTCAAATGCAGCACTTGCAACTCATGCAGCAGCGCAATGCTCAGTTACAACGAAGGGATCCTAATCATCCTCCCATTGGTGGTCCCATGAATTCAATGAATTCTGAAGGGATGATAGGACAACCATCTGCCAGTTTATTGGCTATGAAAATGTATGAAGAACGTATGAAGCACCCACACTCTATGGATTCAGAAACATCTCCAGCTCTTATTGATGCTAATAGGATGGCTCTTCTCAAGTCAGCAACCAATAACCAAGGGTGAGACCGATAGAATGTTATCTACCTACTCCACATTAAAGTTGTTAAGGCACAGTTTGCATTGTCCAGTTAGATAATAATTTTTTCTTCTGATTGATTCAGCCAATCAGTACATGGAAATTCTGGGAGCGTGTCTGCAGCATTGCAGCAAATGCAAGGACGGCCTCAACTGGTAAATGTAACTACGAAAACCATTATTTTATAGGGACTGAACCATTTGTACCTGCCCACCCCTCTTCACACATACTTGTACATATACGTGTGCACATATGAACATATATGTATATCTATTCCCAAGCTCAGGTCTTTACCTTTTTGATTTGGAATATCCAGGACATTAAAGGGGAAGTTAATTTGGGGGCAACTCAAAAATCATTGCCTATGGATCCCTCATCTATTTACGGGCAAGCAATTCTTCAGTCAAAATCTGGACTTGGTGGTGCAGGTAATTTCTCAGAACCGCTAAGTTCGACATGATATGGATTTCTGTTGCCACCGTTGCCAATGAAATATTCATGAGTCGAGTGTCGACTAAAATAACCTAAAAATTTGTGGTGTCGACATGGAAGAGATGCACAATTGATAATAATTTGCACGTGTATAACATAGGATGTATGTCTAAACTATAATGCATATAAATATTATGTACTTCATAATGTATGAATGTAATTTCTATCGTTGGTAGCTCTTGGACGCAGTTCATTGAAGTGTACATACTTCTTGGAACAGTGTTTTTATTTTCCTTGCCCCGACAGTTGCTTGTCTTGTCTGTTTTTCGCAGTTCTGTTAGCTTCCATACAAAGATCATTTGACTGTTCTTGCTGGCTCCAGATCCTATTTGGGAAAGTGGGAGGATTATTTTTGTTCAAGACACAATGGATATTGCTATGTGCCTAATAAAATTAGAGAAACTCGTACTTAGTTACTGTTTTCTTTAAAACTAGACTAGATACTATTCATTTTCTTTATGTTGAATTTTCCTTTTAGTTCTTTTTGCAACCCTCATTTGTTTACAATCAAGTCTCCAGATTGTTGGATTTATCTTCAATTTTTGGCTGCACCACATTTGCGATTGTTGGTTTGAGAGGTGTAAGTGAAGAATTCAAGGTCGACTCTCTGCAGACATTCTTGCCATCTTGGCTGCCTGAGTAAGACTAGAAGGAAGACTGGATAATTTTGGATGATTGATTAGATTTGATTCTATTGGCATGAATAGTTTGCTCATTTAAGGCTCATAGGAGGATAGAATGTTCTTGGTCTTCCTAGAATAAGCCATATATTGTACTCTGCAGAATTTCTTAAAAGCGCAACGTCCTCCAAATATGGCATGAATTGAAGCATCAAAAAAGTGTGTTTAAGCTTTCCTGTTTGGGAAAGAAAGGATACTCTCATATTTAAAATGATGAGTAATTTCATAATGTGGTGAATTAATTCTTCTGTTGCAAATGACATTAACGACGTCTAAAGCATCTGAATCGTGTAGAATGATCTGTACTATAACTTGGAACATTATACACCAATTAAATGAATGACTTCAAGATGATCGGCTCAACATATACCATTGTAGTTTTGCATGGCATTGCACTATCTTGTTGGTGAACTTAATTATATTGATGTATAAGTTGAGCAGATTGCCATATGTGTTTCAATGTCACTGTACTTGGTAATAATATTTAATGTCATCCTTCATATTACCATATTCATTTGTGAGCTGGAATTCATTTGTTCTGATGTTGTTTTACTCAGTTTGTGGAAGTTCCTCCAATTTCTCAGGATTGAAATATTGTGTTGAAACGTTATTTCCCTTTTTGACTTATTAGATTACAGTTGCATGTAATGTATTGAGAGTTGTCAAATACATTTTTGTTCCTATTCTCAGGGTTGAATCAAGGAGTCACTGGTCTTCCGCTGAAGGGTTGGCCTCTAACTGTGAGTTTCTTATGCTTTGATCCTGCCATATGTTCTTTTGGCAGCATTATATGGATGAATTCTTGGCAGCTGATGCTTACCTTATCTTACAGGGCATAGACCAATTACGGCCGAGTTTGGGCTTGCAAGTACAGAAGCCGAATATACAGAGCCAAAATCAGTTTCTTTTGGCGTCACAACAACAGCAGGTCCTAGCACAAGCTCAGGCACAAGGCAACCTTGGAAGTTCGCCTAACTATGGATTTGGAGGATTACCAAGGGGTAACTCAAATGCGAAAGATGGCCAAGTTGCAAGAAATGATGGATCTATATGCTCACCTGTGTCCAATTCACCAAAGGTGAAGATTATCTTCTTCAAATCATAAAATAAATTTTTGTTGGCTTGCATTCATTTTTGCCGGCTGATAAATGAACACATGCTATCAAATATTTTTGATTCAAACAATGTGATTAAATTTCAATTTTTTGCTAATATGCGACATTTGGAGTGTTTTCCTTTCTTGGAGTTAATAGTTTCTCTTTGTATACAAGGAAAGGATGATGGGAATGCAATGTCAGGTTGCCATCCAATTCTAACATTGCATAATGTCTTACTAGAGCGGCATGTCCGTAGTCGATAAGTATCATGTCGTGTCGGATGAGTCCGATAAGTCACATACCTTGTTCTATTTTTCTAACGCACGAGGAATATTTTAGGGACATTTCTTGGCAAGTGTTTGACATGTCACTTGCAGTGTTCTATATTAAAGTATGAAAATAAAGATAATATATAAATTTTAAATTTTAAAGAAATTTAAATCGACGTGTCCCTGACGTTTCCGTGTCCTAATTTTTAGAAAAATCAGGCGTCTCCATTATGTCGTGTTGATAAACATATAACCTCAGCTATATACGAGTGTCTGCACTTATGTTTATAAGTTATAACATGACGAACTGGTCAAGATCTTGAGTAATTATTCAAAATAGAGAATGAACTGGCATATTATGTCCTCTAGTCTACTAGGGCCTAAAATCAATGAAAACTGTGTCTTATCAACTATTCCCATTTCACTTGTCATGGTTCAATTGAACACATTTTTATGTGACATTTGCGTCATAAACTAGGAAACACTTATTGGACCAGTGTGTACATGTCTAACATGTGTACGATGACATGCTTGGACAACTCGAACACAAAAGACACTCTTGGAATATTTCTATTGTACTTGTAGTTTCAGATACCTTTAGGGTACAATTATGGCTCATCCAATGTCCTGGATATTCAAGAAATTTGTATCCATTTTTTATGATATTATGTATGGATCAGCTATATCATAGCGAATTTTTTGGGATTTAAAGTCTCTCTTCAATTGAAAAACGATTTTTCAAGAGACAACTTTGAGTCTTTCTTCTTATTCTTTGTCATCATCCTTCATTTGCATTAGTGTCTTCTCTTTCCTTTTTCATCTTTCCTTCTAAAGGAAATACATAAAATATAAAAAACTCATTAAACATTAAAGTTATAACAATATAGTTCAAAATGACAAGGACAGTATTAAACGTCTAGAGAAGGCAAGATAGATGGGTGAGCTCTATCTCTATGAGGTGTAAGCCTCA
The DNA here is from genome assembly GCA_030279155.1 of Forsythia viridissima. Classification (NCBI taxonomy): domain Eukaryota; kingdom Viridiplantae; phylum Streptophyta; class Magnoliopsida; order Lamiales; family Oleaceae; genus Forsythia; species Forsythia viridissima. The sequence goes on from CM059034.1 coordinate 18,575,916, forward strand.
ATATATTGAAGGATACGCCTCACTGGCACTTAACGCGTAAGCTCTGGGCGTTTAATGAAAGCCTCAGGTAGGCATGATTCAAGACATAAGTCTCAAAAGGTTTCTAAACGATGTCATCGGCGTCGTAATGTTCTTTATTGAGTTGCATCAACTATTGTTTTTTCTCTTTTGTTGATCCATTTACAAAACCACTGACTAGTTGATTTTTCCCACCATGGTTGTTTTTGAAGTTGCTGAAAGATTTTGGATTATCTATTTTAAAATACATGTTTATATGCATATTTCCTTAGTTATCTAATCTTTGTTTTTGGAAGTTGTGTCATCATGCTGGTACTTCTTAGGTAATCTATGTATCAAACTAGAGAGATGCCACTAGATATGTTGAAATACTAATATTTTGCAGTCTATCTTTAAGACATTAATTTCAGGTATCCATTAAAGTTATAGGTGCGGAACATTATTGATTCTTAATTTTTTCACCAATAAGTAGTTCATTCTTGAACATTTATTGTTGCGAGAGTTAGATTTATGAGATATTGACTTAAGAACATTGATTGCCGAAGTTTTAATTAGAAGCTTTCGTCACATTTTCTCATCAATTGTCAATATGAAAAAGCAGCTTGCATATTTTTTGCTTTGGTTTTGTGATAAATCCATTTTCTTCTTTCATGCTCAATGTTTTTGTTTTTTCCTATTCTTTTCATGTCTATTAAAGATTTTCGGTCCTCTTTTAGGATTATTTACTCGGGGATAGTTAGGATCCCGTATCTACAGTGTTTTTTTTTATTTAGAAAAAATAGCATATTTGGTCCCCATATTTCAAAAACATAAAGGATATATCCCTAATATTTAAAAATTGCACTGGATAATCTCCAACGTTTGAAAAAATATATAGGGACAAAAATATATATGGTAGGTTCCTGATGACAGAATTCTTCTATTTTAGTCGTTAAGGTCAAATAAAAAGACAATTTTCCCTTCTCTTTAAATAAGCAAAAAACAAAAGGCAAAAAAATAAATAAAAATAAATATATAACCAATTATACCCTAAAGAATGAAAAATTACTAAAACTAAAAGACCTCATCTTTCCTTCTTCCCCAACCACCAAAAGCAACCACCATCTTTTTTACCAATCTTTTTCTTCTATCTCCAACCCCTACCTTTTTAAATTTTTCGTCGCCACCACTACAATTACAACCAAGCTACCGTTGCCACTACTCTCAACTTCACATTTCCTCGAAATATTATTGTAAAGAGAGAAAAACTGGAAATCAACAAGCGCCATGAATTTTCAGATCTATGGCTGCTTCTTCACAATCTTCACTTTTCTTACCCTCACAAGTTGTGCATTGCAAGAAAATCGACCGGCTTCTAACATGCCATCCCATATAACTCCAACTTGATTCTTGTAGTCCTTCTGAATTCTCACTACACTGAGAGCTCACAACTGGTTGAAAAGGTACTTTTGTTACATAATCTTGAAGGAGCTGTGTTCAAGCACAATATTACCATCTTTACATCGAGGAGTGAGGCCCTGGAAAGGGATTTGGACCTGGAGTTTAAGCTGCTCGAGCCGCGGAATCTAAAATCCCTTCAAATTTTTTTGTTTTTCCATATGATTCCAACTCGCATCGAGTCCAAGCATTAGCCTATGAAGGTAAACAAACCTACCCATCACACCAGCCTTTGCTGTGATGCCTATGATGAAAAAATTCATGTAATTAAGAAAAATAGGGTGAAACTTGTGGGTGAGACGAGAATTATTAAAGCAGATGATATTATTCATCCCAATGACATCATCCACGACATTGAAAGATTAGTGATTTCCAAATATGTGCAACAAGATTTCAATACCAGGCGAAGTTTGAAGTTAATTTCTGCAATGCTACCTGAGGAAGCACGAGAATTTAAGAAAGATAGGAGGTGGGGTGAAAGAAGAAGATTGGTGGGGTAAGTGGTAGTTGCTTTTGGTGGTTGGGGAAGAAAGAAGAAGGTGGTCTTTTTGTTATTCTTCATTTTTGGGGGTATATTTGGTTATATTTTTATTCTTATTTTTTTCACCTTTTGGTTTTTATTTAAATGGAAGGGCAATTTTGTCTTTTTATTTGACCTTAAGAGCTAAAATGGAATGATTATGTCATCACGGACCTACCATACCTATGTTTTCAAATGTTAGAGATGTCCGGTGCTATTTTTAAAAGTTAGGGGTATATTCCTTATCTTTTTGAAAGTTGGGGACCAAATATGCTATTTTTCCTTTTGTTTATGATATGAAACATTAGGATGACTAATTAGAAATTGTGGGAATGGGAATGCGATATTCTTACTTGGGAAGGTCCTTGCTGTGTTAAAGAGTTAGCATGGACGGTTTAATTGTAGGATGGACGGTTTAATTGTAGGCTTTGATTGGGGGCGTTCTGTGGATACTTAAATTCTATCTTAAGATAATTATTATACTGAATTATTCTAAATACTTGAATATTTATTGTTGTTTAACAGATGAAGATGGGACAGATGCAGCAGTCTTCCTCTCAACAACAGGATCAGTTGCAGCAGCAGCAAGTGCAACAGGTTGTTTGTGCTTACACATATAATAATCTTTTTTTTTTAACATCTGAATAGTCTGCTTATGGAGAAGTGGGCATATTTTTGTTGAATTTGTTTCTGCTCCCATCAGAAGCATTAAAACTTTGATTGTGTTGTCTGCACTATGATTGTCGTTTCGTTTGCATTTCTCTGTCAAGCTTTATGGATAATGTGACATGCTGTGTTATAATGAAACAGAATAACAGGAAAAGAAAACAACACTCTTCATCCGGACCTGCCAATAGTACAGGCACTGGGAATACAGTTGGACACTCCCCCAACTCACCACAATCAACACATACACCTGGTGATGGAATGACAACTGCTAGTAGCCTGCAGCATGTCAATAGTGTGCCCAAGAGTATGATGATTTATGGTGCAGAGGGAACAGGTGGTATTGCAGCAACTACAAATCAGCTGGTGAGCCTTGGTTTTCATTTATGTTTTTCCTATTGGTATCTGACTACCATAACCTTTTTGGATGTACTACTGAATTCGACAGTGCTCAGAATCTTTATGATATCACTTGTACACTTCCACTCAGTTGGTTAGATCTTAGATGGCTCTCTGTTTTTCAGAATTAAGTTGTAAGGAGTATCTCTGAGTATTAAACTGGTGTTCATGTATTAGTCGTGGATATTTGATCTCTATGAGCTGATTTTGAAGTTGATTGGATTATTACATTACATAATTATCAGTCATTATTTCACGCATATATCTTGGGAGTTGTGCCCATCGAACTTGTATCTGTGAAATTATGTCTCAAGGAAATCGGAGTTGTTCTTGATATAACATGACATGTTATTTTGGCGTTTAATTTGTTTCCCTCGTCACAGGATGACTTGGACAATTTTAGAGATGTTGGTTCCTTCGACGAGAATGTGGAATCATTTTTGTCGCATGATGGAGGAGATGGAAATATATACGGCACTTTAAAACAAACTCTTACCGAGCACAAAACGGAGTCGTCTAAAGGTGGTCTCTAATCACATGTTTTATGTGCCTCTGAGGATTATTGTTTCCTCGTGCAACTCTGGTCATGTCATAAATATCAATTCATGCGCGATAATTAAATTCAGGTTTTTCCTTTGCGGAGTTTGGTTGTATACGAACGAGAAACAAAGTGACTTGTTGTCATTTTTCTTCGGATGGGAAATTGTTGGCTAGTGCTGGACATGATAAAAAGGTATAAGCTTCATTGGGATTGCTGAAGATTATTAATTTGTGATTATCAAATTTGTTTATTGAATATGTTACTGAGGCAGTTTGACTCATCAGTTCAAATTCTTTAACTGTGTTAAGCTTGCTATTATGTTACGGATTATAGTATATTTTCTCAGTAACCCACAATCTCAATGTGTACATGTAAGTAAACCTTCTTTTTGGTCTTGCCAGAAATGATCTGAAATCTAATTATAAATGATTGGGAATTTGTGAGAATTAGTTTACATATAATACCTAACCTATTGGTAGCAAGAATAATCTTGCGGCCTATAGGTGCCATAATGAAGTGTGACCAGAATTATGGCTTTAGAATATAGGTGTAGCGAAGCCATTATGTTTCATTCCATTCTTTCAATATATTACTAGGAATCCTGCTGTATTTTTGGTTCTTGATTCTAAGTTGCAACTTTAGAAGTTCTGCTATGTGGCGCTAAATATTTGTTCTATTTGCATCAGGCTGTCTTTTGGAACATGGATACCCTCCAAACAGAGACCACCCCGGAAGAACATCAATTCTTAATTACAGACGTTCGCTTCCGGCCAAATTCAACGCAACTTGCGACAGCTTCATTTGACAAGTCTGTCAGATTGTGGGATGCAGCTAATGTAATATTTTGAGCTCCTCCCTTTGATTTCATTTTTCACAGTTAGTTATTCAATATGAACCAACGTTGTTACGTTGCAGGGCCCTGCTTCTGCTCTTTCAGGCAGTTCAGAATATATGCCTTGTTAAAACTCCTTAATATTTATCTGACACCTGTATTGTATCTGTGTTTGCAAAATATTTTTCCACTTCCATGGGTACTTATTCAATTCAAATTTACTGATACAGCCAGGCTATTGTTTGAACGCATATACTGGGCATGCTCACCATGTTATGTCCCTTGATTTTCATCCCAAGAAGAATGATATATTTTGCTTCTGTGATAGCAACAATGAAATTCGCTATTGGAATATCAACCCATTCTCATGCACTCGGATTTCTAAGGTTAGGCTTCATAAGCCGATCTTGGATTCTTCTCTGTCTTTAGTAGGTTCAAATTCCTTCTTAGTTGTCTTGAAATTTTGGTGGTTTTATCCATTGCTTGTGTTGTAGCAAGGAGGCAGTGCACAAGTGAGATTTCAACCAATGGCGGGCCAGTTACTGGCTGCAGCAACACAGGAAGTGGTCTCCATCTTTGATGTTGAAACTGACAGGCATATGCACTCGTTGAAGGTTTGTGTGCATGCATTGTAGTATGTAATCAAAAGGATAGAGTAATTATGCAACGATAGTAAATGTTGACATTTTTCTCTCTATTTGGTGATTAAGTTTAATTTTATACTTGCCTCTCAAAATCGTGTTATTAGGGACATTCTAGAGTGGTTAACTACCTTTGCTGGGATCTCAGTGGCGAATTGTTGGCCTCTGTCAGTGAGGACTGTGTTAGAGTTTGGTCCGTATCTTCTGGAGAATGCATTCATGAGCTCAATTCCAGTGGGAACCAATTCCATTCTTGTGTTTTTCATCCAAATTATTCAGCTCTTTTGGTGATTGGTAGTTTACGGGTAATTCCTTCTCTCTCTTTCATCATTTCTAATGTAACTATATAATCTAATCAGCCTTCTTGACCTGTATTTCACCTGATAATGGGCCCACATCATTACTCACGCGGTTTCCCTTTTTGTGTGATTATGATAAATGACCTACTTCTGATTGCCTCTCTGTTGTGTATAAAGCCACATTGGAAAAACATATCTTGGTCATAAGATTTAAAATCAAATGATGTTATAACATTTTTAATGTATCTCGAGCTTGGACAAGTGCATCTGAATAAAAGGGGATGTATGATGCTCAAGGATTGACTTTGGATCTAGAGTAAGAGGCCTATGGAAAACTTTGGAACTGTGGGTAATGAAAAACAGATGACAGGGTTAAAGATTTCGGCGAAATATCATTTGAATCCCCTATTATTCTATCCATTTTTACTGGACTCCTGTGCTAGTTATTACAACCTAGACCTTTTGTAATCTTTTTTACAAGTGTTGTGTTAAAGTTGTAATTGTGAGTAATGTCCCTACTACTTTGTTGTTGTTGTAGTCTCTGGAGCTATGGAACATGGTTGAGAACAAAAGCATGACAGTTCCTGCACATGAGAACATCATTGCTGCTTTGGCGCAGTCACCTCTGACGGGAATGGTTGCCTCAGCAAGTCATGACAGTTCTGTTAAGTTATGGAAATAAGTCAATAAGATTAATATTAGCATGACCGTTGCATGTTTCCTGGTAATTGCAACAGCATAGATTGTTTTCTTGTCTATTCATAAGAAATGTTGCTATAATTGTTCGTGTAAGCTTTTAGAGGATTTTGGGTCGAAGATGCTGAGTTTAAGAAGCAGCTGTTCAGATTGATTGGTCCTAAGTTGCAAAGTGAATTTTCCATGATTTGCTACTACAAAGGATAGGATTTGGATTTGCATGTGAAATCCATGACAGCTAGTGTCCTGTAACTGTGCTGTTTAATTCCTCGTTGATTTACCCGAGGGCAACAAGTTTGGTGGGTTTGGTCGATTTTTCTTTTGATTGTATGTGAATCCGCAAGTAGCTTTCCTTCCATAACATGACATGTTTCTATTCTTCCCTCATAAAGTGGAAGTTTAAGAGCATATTCCGTATGTAGTTCTTGACAGCATTCCTCTCAACGGTAGTGCTGGTTATCTAATACAAAAAGATAAAGATCTTTTAACTTCGTTTTCCTTGTTCATCTCAACTGCATGTAGTTATTGAGAGCATTTCTCATAGTTCAAAATGTACGATAATGAGAGATTATACATGACTGACATTCTATTTACAATTGCGGGTCACAATTAAGGAAACAGTCACAATTAGTATAAACCTCGATAATATATTGTGCCTACATCTCCAATCAAAGATGAATAAATCAAGTTCGCAAGTTATGCTAGGATGATACACAAGTTCACTTAAGTAAGAGGTCACAATTTAGGATTGATTAGGATATCAAGTCACAATGCAATTTGTTGATATCAAATTTGATCAGTTACATCAATTAAGTAATTCTTCACCAGTGCTATAAGAGTAGGTCGGATGTCATTCTCATCTAGGTCTTACTCCAAGTCGAACCTCATAAGTTCTACCACGACAGGTGCTACTTTGCTTATCAGTCAAGCAAGAGATGACCGATTTGAAGCCAACCTTTACAGCTCCCAGTTCGGACCTCATCTATAATCCTGAATTTGAGTCCACTGCAGTGTTAAATTCAGGTCATACCTGGGTTCTAGGTCGGACCTCTACTTGTAGATGTCCTACTCACGTCATCAGCATAGCTTGTCCTTTCACACGTCAGACGTCAAATCAGTCGCCCATCACAGAGATATCACTTCACATTGAATTTCCATAAATGAGATGTCTTGTAAGCATTAAATGCCTAGCTTGACATTTAATGCATGTAATCATCACATATTTTCCTATAAATATGAGACATAAATGTCCTTCAATTCGGACATTCAACTGCTTAATAAAATCACTCTTACAAAGATCATACAATCATGTCTTCTTATATATACTTACCTATCTGCTACTTACTACGGTCATAACCGACCTCAATACTTATCTTTAAGTTGGCTTGAAATTAATACAAATCATTTTCCAGCACCAACAGTTTGGCGCTAGAAAGAGGGGCTCCCTCTAAAAAGGCTCTCCATATTCTAGAAATTCACCGAAAAGATCATTTTTTGATTATCATACCTAAACACTTATCTCTAAAACACATACAACATGAGTCATAGCAATGACTAAAGAACTCACAGCCACAGAAGAAAATGAAGTCAACATATTGATCTCCTACCAGGCTTCCACTGAAAACATCCTAGAGAAACCTTAGCTCCAACCTGTGCCTCCGAAAACAAAGCAATCCTACAAATATTGGAGTATTTAACTCATGTTAACGAATGGCTTGAAAAGAATCAAACCACCTCTAGATGCATCTCAAACTCACAAGCAGTCGCCAGCTAGGAACCGACCTGAAGATCGCCGGGCTAAACAACGCTTAGCCGAGCTGGAGGCTAAGCAAAAGAAAACTTCGAGGACACAAAATAGCCTTGCTGATGCCGTAGCTTGACTCACTACCAGTGTAGGAAAAGAAGAACTAGAGAGCATATTGATCAAAAGAATCAACAGTCCAACTATCACTCAACTTCAGCCCATGCTCACCACGCAGAAGTCAATCCCAACTGGATGGACGAAATCGTCCAATTTTTAAAAAGATGGTATGGTGTCTTCAGATAGTGCAGAGGCCAGAAAATCATCGACAGCATCCTATTCAAAAAAAGCTTTTCACTTCCACTACTCAAATGTTTAAGGGAAGACAAAAGCCATCAACAAAGTTCATAAAGGAGTATTCAACAATCACGCTGGGAGGCAATCACTAGCACATAAAACTTTGAGGTAGGGATACTTCTGCCCATCACTAAATAAGGACTCTATCAAGTTTGTCAAAAAATGCGACAAGTGCTAGAGGTTTGCCCCCATCACCAGATCTCTTCCAGAAGAGCTGACCTCAGTCCTCAGCCCATGGCTTTTTTCAAAATAGATTATTGATCTAATCGGTCCAAAGCCCACGAGAAAAGACGAGACCAAATTCGCCATAGTCAAAGTTGACTACTTCACCAAATGAGCTGAAATAGAATCATTGGCCAAGGTTGAGGTCATTCGGTGAAGAGCTAAAAATCATCAAACACAAACTGAAGACACAATTGGATGAACTCAATGGTGCCTGGGCAGAAAAACTTCCGAATATACTTTGGTTTTATCGCACAACTTTCCGTTCTAGCACGAGAGAGACGTCTTTCTCACTAGCCTTCAGAGTAGAGCCCAGAATTAGGAAGGTCTTTAAAAAATTACCACAGTCTTGAAGAATGGGACTACAAAGTTAGTAAATCTGACCAACGTCCAAATTGAGGATGTGACCAAGGTCATAAACCTTTGGACACAAAGGTCCCACACAGTTCGGACCTACGTCAATCAGCATAAGTGCTGCACTACTGACATCAGCTCAAAAGGCCAACATTCGAACTGAAGATGTGACCAAGGTCACAAACCTCTAGACACAAAGGTCCCACACAGCTCGGACCCATGTCAATCAGCGTAAGTGCTGCACTGCTGACATTAGCTCAAGAAGCCAACGTCCGAACTGATGATGTGACTAAGGTGACAAACCTCTAGACACAAAGGTCCTACACAGCTCGGACCTATATCAATTAGCGTAAGTGTTGCACTGCTGACATTAGCTCAAAAAGCTAACGTCTGAACTGAGGATGTGACCAAGGTCACAAACCTCTGGACACAAAGGTCCCACACAGCTCGGACCCATGTTAATCAGCGTAAGTGCTGCAGTGCTAACATTAGCTCAAAAAGCCAACGTCCGAACTGAGGATGTGACCAAGGTCACAAACCTCTAGATACGAATGTCCCACACAGTTCATACTTCATTCCAGACATCACAATTGTTGATATCCAATCCGATCTGTCATATCAGTTAAATAATTCTTCACTCGCTAAGCAACTTAAGGTCGACCTCATTCTAAGTACGTTCGTAACCAAGTCGGATCTCATCCATGGTGGAACCTGATCTAGGTCGGACCTCATCTCATGGTGGAACCTGATCCAGGTCGGATCTCATTCTTGGTAGAACCTAATCCAGGTCGGACCTCATCTTCTGGTAGAACCTGATCCAGGTCGGACCTCATCTCCTGGTGGGACTTGATCTAGGCCAGACCTCATCCCCTGGTGAGACTTGATCCAAATATGTAAGCTAAAAAAGGTCAAGCTCAGTCCTGGCCTTCAGGCTGACATTACTCTCCAAAAGAATGAGGATTGAACTTGGAGTTTTTCTTGAGCTCATCCAGCTCGTCCTTCAAAAACTGGACATCCCAGTCCCGATGCTTCTCCGCAACAGTCTCAATTAGCTTATCCACGACCTCTCTACAAAAGCTCGGAGGTCCGCTTGGCTCTTTTCAAATAAAGCCTCCAGCTCAGACTTTCCATCTTCTCTTCATCCACTTGGTGTGCTAAAGCCTAGAGCTCGGACTCATTCTCAGCAAGCTCTTCTTCTTTTCTCTCCAGTTCCTCTAAGGACTCAGAACAGAGTCTCATTTCCTCATCCAGAATGGATCAGAGCAATAGCACGAACTAAAGGCCATCCCTGACCAAAGTCAAGAGAATAAGGTCTTACCTACAACAGGTCCTACCCAACTTCTATGGAGAGGGATTTCACTTATCAGGGAGGTCTTACCCATTCAGGTCATACCGAATCACAAGAAGGATGTCCTACCCCTTCAGGTCCTACCGAATCACATGAAGGAGGTCTTACTTACAACAGGTCCTACTCAATCTCTATAGAAAAGGAGTTCACTTATCGGGGAGGTCCTACCGAATCACAAGAAGGAGGTCCTACCCCTTTAGGTCATACCGAATCACACGAAGGAGGTCCTACTTACAACCTCTATAGAGAGGAAGATCCTTCGTCAGGGAGGTCCTACTCATTCAGGTCCTATCAAATCACAAGAAGAAGGTCTTACCTACAACATGTCCTATCCAACCTCTATGGAGAAGGGAGTTCACTCATCAGGGATGTCTTATCCATTCAGGCCCTATCTCGATATATCATGTCCTACCTAACCTCCACGAGGGAGGTCCAACCTAACCCCCATGAAGAAGGACAATATCGTCCAAGAGACCCTACCTCGATATATCATGTCCTACCTAACCTCTACGAGAGAGGTCCAACCTAACCTCCATGAAGAAGGACGCTATCGTTCAAGAGATCCTACCTCGATATCTCAGGTCCTACAGTCAGTACTATCACGTCAGCTATGTGTGCACACACGAAACATATCAAAACGGCCTAGGAACTGAAGGCCACCCATGACTGAAGTCAAGAGTAGGCCTTGGAGGCAATTGTTGATATCAAATTCGATCTGTTACATCAACTAAGTAATTCTTCACCAGTGCTATAAGAGTAGGTCGAATGTCATTCTCATCTAGGTCTTACTCCATGTCAGACCTCATAAGTTCTACCACGACAAATGCTACTTTGCTTATCAGTCAAGCAAGAGATGACCGAACTGAAGCCAACCTTTACAACTCCCAGTTCGGACCTCATCTATAATCCTGAATTTGAGTCCACTGCAGTGTTAAATTCAGGTCATAACTGGGTTCCAGGTTGGACTTCTACTTGTAGACGTCATACTCACGTCATCAGCATAGTTTGTCCTTTCACATGTTAGACGTCAGACGTCAAATCAGCCGCCCATCATAGAGATGTCACTTCACATTGAATTTCCATAAATGAGATGTCTTGTAAGCATTAAATGCCTATCTTGGCATTTAATGCATGTAATCATCACATATTTTTCTATAAATAGGAGACATAAATGTCCTTCAATTTGGACATTCAACTGCTTAATAAAAGCACTCTTACAAAGATCATACAATCAGGTCTTCTTACATATACTTACCTATCTGTCACTTACTACGGTCATAACCGACTTCAATACTTATCTTTAAGTTGGCTTGGAATTAATACAAATCATTTTCCAACGTCAACACAATTATCAAATTTTGTTGACAAAAATTTCTAATTAATGGTCAAAATGGAGAACAAGTTCGTTGTAAGATTTGCCGTTGGTGGAGAAGGAGTAGAATTATTAGGATTTTGTTAAAAAAGAGTAACAAATTGAGGAGAGATTGTAGGGTTGGATATCGGAGGGAGAAAATTTAAATCTAATCAAATATCACGTTAATTGCCTTATAGCTACTTATTCCGTTACAATCCATATTGGAATGGTTAGACAGAATATTTTGTAAAAAGCCCTGGTTTACTTTTAAGACCTGATTTTTCCAAATACTATAAACTTGCAGTATTTTTCAAAAAGTTACATTAAAGTATGACAGATCCCATTTCAAATCCATTTTATTATTTAAGTGGTTAATAATTTGGTATCCATTATTATTGGGGAATTTTGCAAAAGTACACAAAAGTAATGCGCGTATTGAAAATTTGGAAATTTTTGATAATATTGACAAATATAGTCATTTCTAAATGTAAAATGTCAATTTACTATTTTGTAAAAATGACTAATTTTTTGTGAGGATAAAATTTCACGATACATGAAATTCATACAATAGTTTCAAAAAAAAAAAAAATATCAAATTGGATATTAAAATTACATACAAAATAATGTGAATTAACTCATAGTTAAAAGATATATCATATTTTTATAATAGTTTTTCATGATTAAACTACAACAAAAATCCAATTATTGCGAGACAAAATAAATCGAAAGTTCACCATGAACTGTCGATTCTAATTCTTTTTTTAGAATTGTCGATTTTTCAACTCAAGTGTCGAAAAATCAACAATTCAAAAAAAAAATTGTCAATTTTTTCGACAGTTAAGTTGAAAAATCGACTGTTAGTTTTTTTTAACTATTGATTTTTCAATTGAATTACCGAAAATTCTACAATTTTGGCTCTATGTCCTACAAATATTTTACTTGTTATTTCACTCATTTTTGCGATTGAAAATAATGATAAAATTTTAATACCAAATGGGTCAAAACAAATCAAGAAAATCTAGCATTAAATTGAGTGAACATATGAAATGGGCAAAATAAATGGAACTAAAAAATATTAAGAGTAAAATAAAAAATTTAGTTGGTCCAAAATTCAACAAAATGGTAGTGAGAAAATAGTTAGATGCGTGCAGTGGCGGTTAAAAAGATTTGTTCATCGGGTGACAATAATGGTAGAATATGATAAAGAGAGAGAAGATGTGTGGGTGGTGTAAACTAGTAAACTTGCAGAGAGAAGACATAAAAGTTGAAGAGGGAAGATGATAAAAATTGAAATTTTGATTGTTTGTTAAGAGCATTTTCGTTATTTTTTTTTTTTAAAATTCAGCAATATGGTCAAATTTATCAAAATTAAGCATATTTCAAAACTCACATTAAAAAATAGATATTTTGTCCAATTCTCTCTTATTATTTTATTGTTTTCAAAAGCAATATACATAAAAATACTTTTGGATTAAAATTTAAAAAAAAAGACAAAAATAGCCAACGATATAGGAAGAATTTGCCAACAGTGTGACCATATCATAAAACTTGTCACAAGTCCAAAAATTTACTTTGACATAGTTTTTACTCATAACCTTACTAAAAATTTAAATTTTTTACTTGCACATTTATTGAGTTGCTAAAATCAATATTTTCTTTTTAAATGCATCAACCAAAAAGAGATCAATTTCAATTAGACTTGTATTGAATATTTAAATGAAAAGAATGAATAATAATGAATTGTTTTAATTAGGACAACTATGAATATAGGACACCCTATTATAATTAATTTTCTACCAATCTATTAAAGTGTTATAGTTTAATATATAATGATATCTTCTTATCCATTAATAATCGATAATTAAGATTAGTAATGACTTTTTAGATAAGTGGTGACTAAAGGTAAAACCAAAAAATATAAAATTGCACTCAATGTCCCCATCCCATTGCTATAGTAGTAAATTGATCTCCAACTATAAAATGTAGCAAGTTGGTTTTCAAATACACAATCATACTTAATAATAAAAATTGTCTAAATCTGCGTTAAATCAATTTGTATATTTAATTTTATGAAGTTAAGTTTTGCTTCACAATTTGGAAAAATGCTTAAATTTTTTGAAGTGATACATGTTTTCATGAGGTTTAATAAAAGATAAATATATTTATACTATAATTTTTTGCAGCACCAAATGTTAATTGCAAACAAATATTTTCAAACTCAGTGTTGCACTTATGTCTTTAACATTTTTTTCGTACTATTATTGTTAGCTTTCTATTAATTAGCAAATCTTATTCTTAATAATGGGTTCTATCCAAAAAAATCAGTTATGACATAAAAAGACTAATTTGCCCCTCATATATATATATATATATATATATATATATATATATATATATATATATATATATATATATGATGCACTAATTGACAAATTTATATATATATACTATATATATATATATAAAAAGACTAATTTGCCCCTCAAAGCACAATAACAAAATATTTAGACAAAATTGTCATCAAGTACAAGATGTACTAATTAATTGAGGATGAGAATGTGGCTGAAAAAGTTGAAAAATCGATGTAACTCTTTAATAAAAATAAGACAATTATGTCATTGTAGTTTAGTGTATAACTGCAATTGTCATTGTAGTTAACTGTCTAACTACAATAACGTACAATTGTACAATTATCCTAAAATAAAATATTGGGAAATTGGCGTAAATAGTCCTTAATTTTTTGTTTTAAGTGCAGATATAGTCCCCAACTTTTATTTTTTGGCACAAAAGTATCTAACCTATGTGTTTTGGTATGTAATTTATCCTTATTTGATGAAAAATACAAATATGCACTTATTTTTAATTGGATTCTTAACCTTCACAAAAAGTGCAAATGAGTCCGATACTTTTATTTTTGATAAAAAATTAAAAAAAAAACTAACAAATTAGTAATATACTAATTTATTTTTGTATATTTTACGAAGTATTATAAAATACTAAAATTTAAACTCATAATTATTAACAAACGTGTTAATTAAAATTATTTTATTATTAATAAGTAATCATATTATTTAAAATTTAAACTTTAATTGTATCGTTACAACATTTAAAAAAAAAAAAAAAACTTTGTCCAAACTTGATACTCAAATATTTTTATTTAATTGAGTTATTAATTTATTAACTACAAATATTAAAGCTGGAATTCTATTCTTCATATTTTAATTTATCATTCAAAAATAAAGAACACATAATGTATAAATTAATTTTCATTAATATATTTATGTTAAAAAAACATAATAAGATTGATTCAATGTCATAAAATTATTTACGTCATTTTGTTATTTATTTAACTTAATTTTTATTCAAAATTTTCACATCTCATAGCAATTACATATACATAAAGTGCAATAATTTTATAATTTTCTTTTATGAAAATTTAATTGACACGACTATAATAATATATTTAATTTACTAAATTAAATATTATTTAATAAATATATCAGACTTATTTGCACATTTTACAAATGTTAGAAATTTAATTGTAAATTTTTTTAATTAAAACTGAAGGTATTTTTGTCTTTTTTATCAAATAAGGGATAATTGTGCACTAAAACACAGGTTAGTGACTGTTGTGTTAAAAAAAAAGTTTAGGGACCATTCCCGTACTAAGGGAAAAGGTTAGGGACCATTTGTGCCAATTTACCTAAAATATATACTAAAAAGAGAAGAAAAGAAGGAAAAAGATAGATTTTGGGCGCAGTATGAAGGAAAAAGATAGATTTTGGGCGCAGTATAAATTGAAGTCTAACCCTAACTTTAATAAATTTCCCCCCAAAACACGAATTGAAGTCTCTCCCTCTCCCTTTCGTCTCGTCTCGTTCCGTTCTTTCTCTTGTTTTGCAGTAGTAGTTTAAAGAACATCATAGCAGAAAGTATAGAAAAATGGGCAAGTACATGAAGAAATCTAAGGCAACAGGCAATGTGTCCATGAAGGAAGTCTCGCCGTACTCCCTAGGTGATCGAACCCGTGCTAAAACCACCACCACTACGCCGGCGTCGAATTCTCAAGATTCTTGTGAAAGTGAATTTTCCGTAGCGGATTTGCAGCCGGGAACAGTTGGATTGGTTAAGAAAGACGAGGAGTGCGTTGAATTGGATTGTAAAGAGTTGGTAACGGAGAGTTTAGAAATTGAGGGTTGTTGTGGTAAAATTAATTTGGTTTTGAAAGCTAGAGAAAGGTAATATATTCGCATTTGATTCTTGTTAATGGATTTTTTTTATTCTATTTATTTTTCACGAACTTCTATAAGAATTATATGTGCGCATATGAATCTATAATTTGTTTTGTTCTTGCGAAAACAGAAAAGAACAATAGTAAACTAATTTTGCCTAACCTTCTCAGTGCCTTATTTTACATGTAATATTGATTTTGTTTGATGAAGGAAATTTACGTCCCTGTGAATCTTTTGCATAAAGGAGTCTTAGGCTTCTAAGATTGAAATTTTTTTTATTTTTCGTTTGAGTTAAAGGATATCAAGAAGCGAAGTATTTCGGGTATGCAATGCTATTTGGGTTTTTTGGTAATCCTTTTCCTGTACTGTAATTATTTGGGATCTTAGATTGCATGCATAAAAACCCCAAGGCTGCTCTTTATCCCTATTACTATTGTTATTTTCTTATAAATTTGCACTATCTCCTAGTAGCTCTAGGAATGAACTGAACCGAGCCGAAAAGCGAAAAAAGATTCATTTAGCCCACCCCAAATATATTGGGAACAAGGCTTAGTCTGTCATCTTCTTCTTCTTCTTCTTATATGTTTTCACTGTAAATAGAATGGAAAACATAAATGTATCTCTACATTTTGGACAAAAAGAAGTGGACACGATTTGTATTCTTGATGAGTTTGGATAATCGGATTTTGCATGCTAGGGAACTTTTTTTCAGATTAGGATATTATATATCATGTTATGAGTTCATTGCATTCTTATTCATAAAACTGGGAAATACCCAGAAAAGTTGTTTTACAGGGAGTAGTTGACTGAAAGATAATGGAAAAATTAGGAGCTCTGACTGTTCAGAATTTATTCAAATATCTTCTTCGTCAAACAAAAACTTATTTTTTAAGGTCTGGCTGCAAGGGCTTATATTTTTGTGTCACATTTGTTATTTCATGAATGTTTGTCACGGGGCCACAGTAAAGGCTGAAAAAGTACATGGGATCTCTGTTTTGGACCATTCATGAGTATTAACAAGGGCTAACATTTTGCTCCTCTGTTCTTAATCAAATAGTTGTCTGATGTGGTCATTGTATGTGAAGTAGCTAATTTTTTTTGTCATTGCTAAAAATGAAGACTATGCGTTGATCCACTCAGTGTTCCCAGTAGGAGCACTCTGGAAACCACCCTGCCGAGTTTGATCGTGGCTCCAGACACCGTTGCAACCCCCGGTTCTACTAAGAGGCAGACTGGTCCTACTGCAGCTGGAAAGAGAGAGTCGGATGCCCTTGACAGTGATATCCCTTCTGCATCTGAGATGGATGAATTTTTTGTCCGCATGGAGCAGTTGCAGCAGCAACGCTTTACGGAGAAGTACAGTACTTTTATCTTTTAAATGCTTATTCTTCTTCCTATTTGAACAAAAGATTTATATCTCTGCTAAATTGTCAAGCCTCGGTTTTGCCTAATTTCCATTTTTATGTTGTGTTATGTCAGCAGGTATAACTTCGACTTCGTGAATGATTTACCCCTACCGGGACGTTTCGAGTGGGTGACATTGGGTCGAGAAGAATAATATTGTTGATAGTTAATTTTCATAGTTGAAATTTGGAAGTAGATATACAGTTAGGTACAAATCTCTTTTCTTGTTTAGTTTTGTTTTGTTTTGTTTTCAGTTTCATCTTTTCTTAATTGGAAACTTCAATAGAACCATTAATGCTTCAATGCTGCTGCTACGTCTTTATACTTGACAACCCTGTACCTTTAGGTTGCACGAGTCTGATTAAAAGATAAATGGAAGTCAATTTCTGAATGAACAAATGTGTGTTAGGTACGTCCGACCCAACCTTGCCGAATCAGATTAATAAAGAGAGTCAAATGGCAAAATTTATTGACATGTCACAAGTTTCATCAAAAAAGGAACAGTAATTATTTACATAATCGGATCCTTCCAAAGTTTGCTAAAATATCCCCATTACAATTCAAGTGTTTTTAGATCTCACAAAAGATCCATCCATACTTCCTTGTTTGTTTGACTCAACTTAAGTTATAAATTAAACTGATCAAATTAGACAAGCATATTTTTTATTTCTACATTTCAAACCTACTTATTATCAAACCTACAACTTCTAAGCAGTTAAAAATTAATTTCTACACTACTAAACATGCACTTAGAGGTTATAAAATTGTCCATTACCTGTATATTGTTGTCTAGTACTGCATTGACTGTTGTGTACCAAACATTTTTTATTTGAATTACGCAGAAAGTTCAGTCTGTTTTTCCGTTCTATCATCTGTTTTCTCAGCTAAGCAGATGTATAATGCTTTCAACCCACTAAAAATTATTTAGATTTTTCTTTCATGGCCTAAATCCTCTTACTAGTCCTAAAAGAGGTACAGAATAATGCAAGGTGTTGCCTGCGTACCAACCAAACATACCAGTGGATGCATATGACGTGACATTTGTTGAGCTTCTATCAACTGCAAGCCGGCTACAAAAATTGCAAAGGCAGGAATACGACTATTTGGACAAATATTATACACAACAAGACTAATATTCACAAAATTCCCACAGCCTTCGGCTATAACATTGATAACTACCCCTAACATTAGGGCAATGATACATGGATGATGATCTATCAAGGGAATAACTCCTTGCCTGAGCCGGAAAACCAGAAAAAGAGGACAAGACCCTGTACACCTACCTCTATATCTGTCTATCTTCCCGAAGTCGTAGGGCAATAATAATGCACAAAACACCCAATAATATAGCCATCCCAACATCTCCAGTGAAATTTTTGTCAACTAAATTTGACCAAATCTTGTCATCTTCCCAGGCGCCGATATAACAATAAGCTTCAAATGGAGAAAAATGCAAGCAAATTTAGTATCTTCCACCGCTTAATGACAATTGGAGTTAGAAAAGCATGTATGCAGCGATACAAATGCAAACAATCAGCCAAAGGAAATCACAATTATATATTTATGAGAAATTTAAAAAGATAGGGATGTGTACAAATTTAAAAAATATACCGTGCACATAGGGTAAGGGTGTATATACACTTTTCTGACCATATTTTGAAAAAACTTACGTCACACTATTTTTCCTGAGTGGTAACAAAGTGCACTTGTTGCTTCAAAAAATAAAAATAATTCACATATGGAATTATAAATAGCTAAATAGACAAAAATACCCCTAACTGAAAATAACAAATCACACGTTATATATTGCATTATGAGCATGTTTGGGTGGGGTTATAAGTTGGTCAAACATGCTTATAAGCACCTTTAAGTGCCAAATTTTGCCTGTTTGGGCCTGAAAGCACACAAGATATACTTATTTTTTGGGTAAGTGCTTATGTTTTATCTTTGACCAAGGAAATACCATTTTACCCTTACAAGTAACTAGATTTCCAAACATAAAGGGCATTTCAATAATTCTTCATATTTATTTAGCTTGAACGTAACTAGATTCCCAAACATGAATTCTATTCCATAATTCAACCTTTTTTCAACTTAAAAGAAGCTCATCATTTTTTTTTAAGCCCACATAAACATGCTCTATGTAACAAACCAATTTTTAAACTATTTTATCATTTCATTCTTAATATTTTCATTACTAGAAACATTTTTGTTTCCTTAAATGCTTTCTCATTAGAAAATGGTCTTTTTTGGATAAGATTTACAGAATTTATAATCAGTTTAAGTTGGATTTATTAGCTTATAGTTATATCATTATGCAACTTCAAAAAATTGTAAGAAAGCATGAATAATTTTCTTGGTTTCTGTTGTGGATAGTCTCTCTTTTTTTTGCGAGAAAGCTTCATAGAAGAGACTACGAATATTAATATTGTTAATAAAAATATATAATTGTGTGAAAATGAAAAAAAAAAAAAAAAAAGAGTTATGTCAATAATGTAGTTAACAGAAAGTTAGTTTATGTAGATGGCTGAGAAAGATAGATAAATTAGTATTTTTAAATAAAAAATAAATAGTAATTAAAATTTTGATTAGTAATATAATAGTTAAAAAATGGTATGTGAAGTGTTATATAATGTGATATTATGGGGTGTGATTTGTTGCTTTCAATTAGGGGTATTCTTGTTGCCTATTTATAATGGTATATTGGTTTTATTTTTTTCAGCAGTGTATTGTTTGTTACCATTCAGTAAAAAGTAGTATGTAAAATTCACACCTTATATGCAAGGTGTAATTTGTAAATTTCCTTATATTAAGAACATAACCCCATCTACCTCTTTTTGTTAACAAAGAAAAATTGCTTGAGGCACAAAAAGCAGCATGTTGAGGAAATTTATTTTTGTTGCCCCCCACCCTCCCCGCCAACACATGGTGCAGGGGGATGAAGCAGTGTTTTAACCCAGCATATAAAACACCCATGATGAAACAGCTAAGAGAGCCCAGGCAACTGATATTGCAGATATAAGAAAAACCAAGATAGAACTAACCTGTACACTGCTGTCTCAACAGTATCTTGACCCAACCTGGGCAGGACCAATCACCGCTGCTAATATCTATTAAAAGCACTTCATTCCAGTCTAGGATCTCCGGCCCTACCATAAGGACTTCCATTCCCTGATTGCAGAACCTAATGCTGTGGTTGAGGATGTTGAGACTTTGGTAGCTGCTGCTGTGGCTTTGGTATTGGTGAGGGAGGAGGTTGTAGTTGTGATGGCTGCTGCTGCCACTGTACACCAAGTAAGTTGGACGGTGACTGCCTTTGACCTAGTCCTTGGCAGGTTTGAGTTGCAGGCTCGCTTGAATTTGCTGAAGTAGACCCCACGGGACCCAAATTTGTTGCTAAATTAGATGGATCAAATGAATGTTCAGAAGCATTCCACTGAGGAGCAATAGCAGGAGAAGCCTGTGCTACATTAGTTGCATTGTTGCAAGGCTGAGGCAACGTTGTCCTGGCACCGATCTCAGAGGAGATGCTTGCTGGATGCTGGTCAGTTTCAGAATCTCTGTCTTGCGGCCTGTTTGGTAGGTCGGAAGTAAGTAGGTGATTCTGTTGCATCACTCTGTGAAGAGCGGGTTGATTTTGATTCACTAACTTTTGGTTAGACAGCACCTGAGACTGTTGATGTGGCTGTGCCTGCTGGTGGTTGGAAGCAGACTGATGGCCAGAAGACAAATCAGGACTAGGAACAACTGCTGGAACATGACTACTATCAGAATGAGTAGCCATCTGATGTTTGTGTTTCGAAGACGAGGGTGCTTGACTAGAATATATCTTTTGCTGGGGCAGGGATTGATTAGTTGACTGTGAAGGCATAAACTGCCTTGCTGATTGCACAGCATTTACTGCTGACCCTGAATATAAACCCTGACCTTGCATTAAATGTGTCGCCTCTCCTTTCTCTGCAGGCTGATTCCCTGGATTTTGTGAAAGACCATTTGATAGGGAAGGATCAATCTGGATGTTCTGATGCATCATCAAGTTCCCCCTCCCTACTCCCTTTACATGCTTAGTCTGCTGTCGCTGCTGAGGATGTTGCCTATTAGCTTGTGAAAACTGCTGTTGCTGCTGTCGTGGTCGTTGCTTGCCCATCTGATTAGTTAATCCACTGCCACCAGTCTGAGCATTCCGCACCATCCCTGGAGATGGCAGCTGGTGTTTCTGCTGGTGCTGTGGGGTTGAATTCATTGAGGAAGTTGATGTCAAAGGAGCAAGTGATACAGGTGAACTTGTTTGGGGTTGAATTTGTGCACTATTTCGCATAGGAGATGATATAGGAAGTTGAGGTTGCGGTTGTCCATGTGACATCAAAGAATTGGATGCAGCAAATTGTCGTTGTTGTAGCAGGTGCCTTTCTTTAGCTAAGCGAATTGCAAAGGCCTGCTGCTGCTGGGGACTGGGAGCATGATTGGCTCCTTGAACATGTGGATGATGAGGGCTAAGAACTTGGGACTGTTGCGGAGACATTGGATGTGACTGCTGATGCTGGAGGGGGTATGATGAAACAGGAGGTGTAGCTGTTTGGTTAGGAAAAGAGGAAGTTAACCCACCAAACGGGGAGAGTCCTTGGCTGTTTCCTGGTGATACTTGCATCTGAAGGTCAGGTACCATTATCTGTCTCTGAGAATCCTGACTAGTGCCAGGCTACGAAAGCAGAAAACCATAGGTTATTAACAGTATAAAGAGGAAACAGTTAGAATTTGAAGCATGTAGCCAAGAAAACAGCGCTATAAGCCACGTCATTTTAGAATGATAGGGTACTACTCTGGAAAAAGTTCCAAGGTAGAACATTTGTAACAACCATGCATTTAATCCATAATGAAGAACATAAGATATTTGGAGGTCAATCTTCTAAATTGATACAAAATTTCACATTAATCAGTAAGGGCTCTTACTCCACATACCATACCATTAAACCCACAACTATCTGATTGTAGTAATAAAATCCTGCAATTCATCCATGCCAACGCTGAAGAAGATGACATTAAACTCTCTATGAGGCTTGCTCCGTGATTTGAGGACACTGATTAGACATTCAATTTGAGACAATTTCACGTCCAAATGTCTCATGACAATAGAGAACACTTGACATGTCTGCTTTGAAAATAAAATGAATAGTAGTAGGGAGTGGACACCATCCAGTTCACCGAGAACCCAACCGAGCCGGTCAAATTTTGTTTTCTTTCAACTCATCCAGTTCCATATAAATCAAACTGAAAAGGGATGGTTCAGTTCAGTTCAGTCCTTTTCGAATTTCGAGGTTTTAAAATGGGTCAGATTAGGTGTGTATGTGTGCTCGTTTGCATTATAATTGTATTTACCTACCAATAATAATGTTACATTTATTTGAAAAGCTAGAACAATGTTCTGGTTCTCAGTTCCGGGAAAAACCAGTATTTTTTTTTTTTTTTTTGCTTACTCGAACTGGACAGAACCAGCTGGTCAGGTTCCAGAATTTTTTGCCCTCTCCTAACAGGAAATGTGTGTTAGCATTATTTTTTTTCAGTAAATTACTACAACTGATTAGGCTTAGATGAATCCTAGTACAAAAACCATGAATTACAATGTTCACCTTGTGGACACAACCTCAAACTCAAATTACAATACTGAGTACTGAACCGGCTGACATTGGGGGAGGCTACCTCCGTGTTTTCTTGATTTTAAATTACAGAAAAGAGAATGGGTCAGATGCAAAACAATGTACTTCCGAGTCCTCATTTCATATGCAAACTCAGTCAGATGATCAGGAGAGGATCAAAATTAAAAAATTCAGAGAAGCGCTTGAGAGTTTATGTACTTTGATCAAGTGTACTTATATATGCATGTTAGTATTTATCAAGTATGTATATTTGTATGTGTTTGTTTTAATCAAAATTGGTATCATGTAGTAATCACTCCAGAGAAGTATCCATTTCACAAGAAATGCCGTGATCAAATTGTCCTGCCTTTTAAATCTGGCCAGGAGAGTGAGGGAGAAATAATATATACAATAAAACCCCTATAAATTATTACTCTTTTGACTGTGCTTATAAGTACTTATAAGCTGGTTAAACATCATTTTACCCACGTATTCCCTAGGACCCACAACTTTTATCTACTTTTTATCCACATATTCTGTAGGACCCCTTGCTTATAATCTGCAAAAAACTATACCAAACAAGCACTAAGAAAAATTATTATTTTAGAGGGGTTATTTATTTATCGATAAATGTGAAGCCATTTCTGAACTATGCTATAGAAATTGTTTGTCCAAAAGATGACTTTCAAGTAGGTAGGACTTTAAATAATTACTTTTTACAAATTAAAAATAAATAAAATATACCAAATGTGGTGTATGCACTGCAAAATATTAGGTTAGGGATGAGATGGGTTCGGTTTGAGATTAAAGAAAAAACGATTGACTTTAGATGCGTGAGAAAGAGTTGAATTGAGATAATAGAAGTCGTCAAATCAAAAGTTCCTAAATATGTATTTTGTACTTTTATGTATTTAAATCAATTATCTTATATATTCATTGGGCCTAAAGGATTTTAAATAAATTATTATCTTATACATTTAGCAAGGTTTTTAATTTAGTACACATGCCCAAGTTGAGACTTGAAAATTTTATTATTTAAGTGAAGTTATTAATTTATGAACATTCATTTATTGAGGTTTTACGGTATATATTGACATGAAGAAACCCATATCCGCTTTCATCCAGGTCTTGCTCTCTCTTTTTCAGTGGTGGTGTTGGTGGGTGGGGGTTAGGGTGGGAGAATCCTTTCCTTCTTCTACTCCTATTTTCTACAGAAAAAATGAGTTGCAGCTATCTCTACCCTCTCTCTCCCTGTGGTTGTTCATCTTAACCCATCTCTACCAACCTGGCTCTGCAACATCATCATCCACTGTTTGCAGTGTCAACTTCATTTCAAAGTGTGATTTATGATTTGTGAGAGCATAAAATATTGATTATTAGAGTGCCTTGCAATGGCAGTCCAACACCCAGAGCAGCGCCCTACCTTGGGGATTTATATGATATAGACAATTAGACACAAACAGATTAACACAGACTTGCAAGAAGAAATGCACACTCATGGGCCAAGCAGGAAGGCTTGGCAAAAACAACGAAAAACAATGTTCTGTACAGTAGCAGTATCAATGAAAACAAGATAAATAAAGAATTATAGAGTATAATTTCAACCAGCTAATACAATTTCACAATTTCGTTATGAAAACTAAGTTTAATGACCCAAAGAGCAAGATTGAAACAGAATAGAGAGACTCAAAATTTCTTACCCGCATCATGTGCAAAGCATCACGAGGTCTCAACATCGAGTTTCCTTGACCAGAACCTACTCCAGAATGCATATTCACCGCACTTGGCATTGACATCATACCAGGTGAGACCATACTCCCAGAATTCACCATAGATGACGTTGCAATTCCTTGGAATCCGGGTCTCGTCATCGGCATGGTTCTAGTAATGCCACCCGCCATACCCATCCCATTGCCACTCGGAAGCATACGAACACCACGATCAGTTCCTGAATGAGTTCCAGGAGTTGACATTGTGGGTTGCTGAATATTTCTACCAGACATCATTTGATTATACTGTTGCACTCTCTGCTGTTCATCAATTGATAAAGATGAAGATCTAGGAACCCCATATCTACCATCCCTACAAGTGAGCAACCAAATACATGTGGCCCATATCAAAACACCAAAACAGGGTCAAGAAGATTATTTTAAGTCTTCCACAACACATTACCTGACCGAAGCACTGAGTGGAACAGGTGATGAAAAATTATTGCCATTAACGATATTGGATGATCCTTGAACTGCACAATTGGCACCAGATGCAGGAAGCATTTGCGCCATGGTACCCTGATTTGGAATAGTCAATCCGCTAGAGTGCGGCCCTTGATACCCCAGGGAAAGCATATCAGAACTAGACGTGGTTGCGTCACACAGATCAAGGGGCCTTCATTGAAACAAGGTAGTTGAGTTTGAAGTAAAGGATCGAACAAGAGGAAAGAATAAAACAATTAGCATGCCTCTAAGCATAAAAGAATTCAAGTCAATACCACAGAATCAATGTAGAAACTTACGTTAGAATAGTCCCTCCATTGAGATTATTCGGACAAACTTGGGAAAGTGCACCCTTGTGTGAGGGGTGAGGTAGAAGTTTTGAATCCTGGTTATCATTCTTAAAAGAAAATATGTTACTAAATAAATAGCAGTGAAAATAGTTTTAAGTGAAGTTTGATAAATATCAAACTAATGATAGGATCCAATTTGAAATTGCATTAATTTTGCAACTACTATTTGTGACAAATTAGCCCTCTCCTTGTTTACCAACAACCCAAAGTTACCAATGGTTCCATCTTCCTGTTCTTTCACCTAGTTCTGTTAAAAGATTTTGTCAAAGTACGAACAGCCTCAAGCAATAGTTCCTAAGAAACCGTGCCACTCAATTTGTTACAACAAATGAACCCCTCCACTGAGCCCCAACCCCCAAGGAGAACACAATTAAACCCTCGTACAGGAAATACTCAAGTCATTACCAAACAATTCCAAGAAAACTAATACACGCAAAAAAGAAAGAATTTTCAAGAAAACCATTATGGTATTATCTCTGAACATTAGCCATATCACACAGTTCGCTGGTTTTGGGACAAATAAAAGCTAAAACCATTTCTTCTAGATGAGGCACGTCAACCAAAATAAAAACCAGTCCAGAGGCCAAGAGCACATCACACGGTTTCAATTTACTATAACCTAAATAAAGTCTTCACTTTCACATACAATCTAATGCATTGGAACCAATCACAACCCACCTCCCAGCTTTGCAAAATTTCTGTCTAAATCAATGGGTAAAACTTGAACCAAAATCATACATCCAAAGACCAACCCCACCCCCACCCCCACCCCCACCCCCACCCCCACCCCAAAAAAAAGTAATAATAATAATGCTTACATGGGCAAGGACCAAAATTGCAAGCCATTTCTGGACTTGTGTACGCGTAACTAAAGTACATTGGTTTTGATGAAAATACCTGTGTCTTCCTATAATATTGTTTCTGCCCAATCATGATAATTTTCTCAAAGTGAGATTTTAGGGTATCTTCTTCTACTGGCCCCTGCAAACGCTGAAACAATTGTCTGGCACTTCCCTGTGTTACATGCACCAGTAAAAGCCAATAAAAACAGCAAATCACCAAAATGGTAAAAACATAATATCTCTGTCCAGGTTGGTAGTATAAAATTAATAAATTATTGGACAAAGTACATAGTTAAAATTAAATTAAGTCAGAAAAGGGAAAAGAAACAGAAGGGTAATTTACCTTGGGAATGCCAGGTAATGTGGAAGGATATGGTTGTGAAGACCCTGAATCTTCAGCACTATCTGCCCCATCACCAGAAGTCCTATCCATCAAAATCTTATGGCGTTCCTTGCATTCACTAGGTTTGCGAAAAATCCACTACATACATTAAACAAAATAACATGATAAGCATCCTAAAACAAAATTCCAAGGAATGAAAAACTCCTCAAAGACAGATCAAAATTATAAATAATTCAATCAATAGAGATGTATATAATAAAAGATACGTTTATTCTTACCTTAAATTGCAAAGTACTGTTGAGAGCATCACTTACAAGTTCCCAATTTGGACCCATATCATGTACCAGGACAATAAGTGCCTAAAAATGTTATACCAGCTTATTCACAGGGCCATAATACCTCTACCCGCATGGGGTAAAATATATGTGCCTAAGAATATGTAATCTATATGTGTGCACATGTAGGCGGATATACGTGTAAATGTGTAAACCAACCTGGTCCTCAAACAGTGACCATGGACTTCCTGAACCCATATGTCCAGCAGGCATCTACAAGGAATTCACAACATTCAACTTTGGAGATACTAAGCAAAGAAGGTTCAAAAGCACAATAAGGACTTTGCATCTGCATTACAGTACCTTAAACGATTTAGCCTTCCTACCCCGATCCCGATCACGATCACGGCCACCAAGCATTTTAATGAACTTATTTGGATTGGGCATATTGCTCATTTGGGAGGCTACTGGTGAGGGAACAGACCCCCCAATTGGTGTGATATTGTCAAAAGAATTATCCAGCAACTGTTGCATAATCTTTGGCTTCTTCATTATATGTTGACCAAATAAACCTTCACGGGAGATATATAAGTACGTAAGGCAATAAGAATGTAAACATCAGTTATAAGTACCACTTCTGACTTGAGGAACAACGAAGCTTTACCATTGCTGCCATTAGATTCAAGTTGATGACTCTCTGATCGCTTTCTTATGTGATCCCTCTGAAAATGAAAAAGACCTTCAGAATTTAACACCAATCTCTGAAATTGAATATGAAATATGCAAATCTAAGTTGTTAATCTATAGAGTAAACCTTAACCAATTTAATCAGAATACAAAAAGGAAAGAAATACATCTTACCAGACATTTGAGTTTGTATAAACAGATGGCAATTGGTATCAATTTAAATGATCTTTACTATAATTCTCAGTTTGCACAATATTAAGATGATACTACTTATTACGTAACTTGTAAGCTACAAGTCCGAAGAATTATCCCACAAATTGTTTTGACCACCTAAAGAACAGATTTTCTGCAGCAACTAGCATTGTGAACATCCTCTTAGAAAAGAAGGTTTGCCTCTACAGAGACATCTTATAGTTAATTCATTTTTGGAGATTTTAAGAGTGGAGCTTATGCATAACAAGGCATTTGCAAGGCCTAGCCAAACATATGGTTCATTTCAAGATTCATAATATGCCAGGCCTTTGGAGCTACCACAGTCCACCTTGTGACTTCAGATAATGCTTTATTAAGCTTTATGTATTGTGTAAATCACATTATGTGTGCACTTCCTTACTTTTTTATTTATCAGTGAATGCAGTTTCATACTTGTAATCTTAGTAGCTAAACCAAATTTGGTGTGCTTAATCATACTGGTGGTTATAGAAGCTACACGCATATCCATGAATTGAAAGGAACAAGGAAAACTGAGTTCCCCCGCACGACAAGCATATATTAGTTGTTTATACAATATTGAGAAAAATCACCATAAGGGACTTAGTAGGGCGTAGTATGTTGGGCATAAGGTTACCTAAAAGCTATATCTTCCTTTGGAATCTTTGAACTATTTGTTTTTGTACATTTACAATGCATTTGAATATTTTTTATTTATGGCAAAATAAACATAAGGCAGTCACAGTGCACTTTGAATATGCTAGACAGAAAATTAGAAGGCACACAGAAAAGATCCATTTTTCCTTCTCTGTGGCGCACATCTACATTCATCAATGCACGATCTCAACGATGAAACAAGGAAATTTAAGCCAGATCATTTTTTAATGATAAATAAAACTAATTAAGCCAACACAAAAACGTGGGTGCATCCCGTGTACAGAAGATCAAATAAGCTCAGGTGAACAGACAGAGAATGCAACAATAGCACTATAATATATTAGTCAGAACGCAGCTGAAATCAACCTGTTCATTTGGGAAGTTGGAATCCATCTGCCATCTCTGTTCAAATGCAGAATTCTGGCAAGGAAAAAAAATTAAAAAAGGTCAATAATGATGATATAATACATTTAAAAATAAATGCACTAATATGGATACCAGATGCCTTGCTTTCTTTTTCTTCTTAGGTCTTGTCGATACATCTGCAGAGTCAAATGGTAATTGCTTTTCTAATGCACCCACTGACTCGACTTCCAAACTATTTGGAACAGAAGATCCACCATGCAAAGTACTCTGATCATCCTGAAATGAATTGGTATCACCGCTTGAAGCATCTGTCTTGTTTGGCACCTGAACGCATCCAGATGTCCCAGCACTAAAAGGGCTGAAAACTCTCCTGGAAGCAGTCCGCACACGCTTAGTTGGAATTGACACATTAAGACTGCTGCCTGGTTGTTTTCCAGTTAAAGCAGATTGTTGTATCACAGCTTTATTCTCCATGCAGTGCATAAGAGATGAGTCGGGACCCACTTCATATGCTCTTGAAACATATGCATTTGTCATGTGTTTTCGCTTTGATTGGACAAATCTTGAAGACTTGCTATCTTCGAAGGCCACTGTCATGTCATATTTGCTTGTTTCTCCTTCATCTTCTTCATATGCATTAGCTTGAGATTCAAAGTCTGCAGTAGGAAGCAATATTGTCAAGACATGAGTTGTTACAAAACAAGGTAGAAACAAACATCGGTTATGGCAACACACCTGCTACAGCTTCACATGCAGATGTTTCCACTTCCTCTTGCATGCTACTGCCAGTTTTCTGAGGAACAATAGCATAATAAAATCAACAACAGCCAGTAAATAATAAAATATACAAGTTTTGGCAGCAATGTTAGCTGCTAACTGGTAGTTGACACTTCACAAAAAGAACAGGCTGCTGAATATAATTTTAAGTATACTTCTCTCTTTTGATGTTCTTGGTTCTGATGGAATGGCTTCATCTTATTTCTGCAGTAGATTAACAATTATATCCATGGGATAAAACTCTATACTGTAAATACAGCAAGATGAGTACCCTGGTCCAACAGCACATAAAACTTCAACACGACCATTACGTAGATTGTAGAGAAACGAGGGATTGCCAGAGAACAAATATTATCTTATCAAAGTGGTTTACAATCGAGATTCATGAAGCCATCTCCATTTTCCCAGAATTTTCTCTTCTCACTCAACAAAACCCCGAGTCTGAAGCTGAGAAAATTGCTTAGCAATTTGATGTAAAACAGCTGTAAGCATTGTGCACCATAAAAAACCTCTTTATCTGATAAGCCAAATGACGAGGAAAATAAATTATGTATCTTCCTTTACGTTAAAGCTTCCCTTTTTGGGCCAGAGAACATAACTCATCCTGTGGAAACTATTTGCCAGCCAAGTTTGCTCCAGGGTCCAAATTTTTTGCACAGCCTAGGGTTTTGCCCCCATAAAAATAATTTCTCACACCAAGCTTAGCCGAAAAATTTCAAAAACTCTCCACATCTCTAAATTTCTTAATAGTCTCCAAGAAGGCCATAACCAGTGAAGCACACACACTAATAAGACACACTGGGATACGCATCCAACATGCCACGCGGCATGTATGGTTTTTTTAGATATTTTCAAATTTCAGACACGAGACGAACTCGCCCCATCAATCCTCACACATGCTTCGGGCATATATTTTTTATTACTGAAACGTGAGAGGCACGCCCTGACACATCAAGGGCATGGAAAGTACCATTTTGTAAATTGTGTAATATAAGATTAGAGAAAAATTTAGTTATTAAAAGTAACTAATAATGGAAGAAAGAAATGTATGAACTTCATGTCGAATTTGCTTTACATACGTAAAATCATAATTATAGATAGGGCCTTAATATTGTGTTACAATAGAATCAAACTATTTATACTCTGGATACATAAATATTCTTATTTTGAGACAATCACGTGTGATGGACAAAATAGGTAACCACACTCAAGAAACCATTACCCAAATGAATTTAGTTTGAAAACCACAGCTCATAATCACCGAACCTATACAGATGAGGTAATCAGAACAATCTACACGCAAGTTAGTCTTCTACCAATAAAGAACCATCTGACATAAAAATTGCCAACTGTCCTATCACCTAACACGCAGGAAAATAGACAAACTATACAAGAATTTTGAAATAGTTCATGCTCGGTGAGAAAAAAAGAAAGGCTTATGCTTCATTACTGGGGAACTTATTAACTTTTGAGTCTTTTTAACAAATGTTATAACCTTATCTATCTGCAAAACCATGTAGCTTTTTCCATTGGATATTCAACTTGCTCTCTAATCTCATAGAACTCTACCTCCACCATCAAGACCAACAAATGAATCATGCAGGTTAGGATTTTGTAAAAAGAGGGTCAGATAAGGTAAAGATTCATTCACCTCTATTCCACTATATAATGACGCAAGCAAAAATTGATAACCAGCAAATAGCATTACTAGTTTGGACAAGCACTGGGATCATGCAACAAATGAGAAATCTCCACATTGAGAACCACCTATGCTAAATGAGAAATTAGAGAGCACTATCTATTTCATGCAATTATAAGCTCTAAATGTCATCACACACTCCTGACAAGAAAGATATAGACATTTCTTGAGGCCATGTACAGCTTCATATACAATGGACCTCCATCATATAGTAAATTTTATACTCTTATCGGTATGATAATGAACGTTCTTGTAAATAAACCATGCTTACTAACCCTACTCTATTAAAATCCCTCGACAATAATAATTCTTGTCCATATAACGATTCATTCGATGAAGCATATCAACAAACAAACAAACAATACTAAAGATGGTGATGATGATAACAATATTAGTGATGCAAGAAAGCAGTACCTATGGCAGCCCTATCACTTAGAATGAGCACAAGATGAGCAATGCATTTACCTCGCATTGAATCACATGAGATTCAATTGATCTTCTGTAGGTTTCTAAAGCCCCGAGGGGAACTGCATAGAAGAGGTTCTCCTGCAAATTTAATAATTGAAAGGAAAATAGGTAAGCAAACCAAGCACAAATAATAGCTCCAACAACATAACATCGCAAAGAGGGGACATCTGAGAGAGACTGCAGAATTTGAGACACGTGCAATAAAATACGTAACAATATACATTCATACTTCTGTCAAATGATCCTTCCATGACATGTCCACAATTCCCATATCAGATATTCTATCTGGAGTCGCCGGTGCCTCAGCCTGGCTACGAAGGACATCTGAGTTGTTATATTTCAGAAACCTCACTGCATACGAGTGAATGCCAAGTGCACCATCTTTTTCAGGACATTGCTGCTCCAGCTCTTTGCTTGTGTCCTGCCACAACCACAAAATGTCAAATATGATTAACTCCAAATCCCCCCATCCTTCTCCCCGTTAAAGATGCATATATAGCTCAATAATGGTGTTAAGGAGTTTATTAAATTCCTACAATGAGTCTAAGACAGAGATAATAACCTCATTCGAAATATAAGAGAACATGGCCACAAAATTCCGCAGGTGAACCCAGACAAAAATAAAAGGGATCAAAAATTTAAAACAGAGCACAAGTCAATGAATGCACACATCCCAACTGCATTTGGAGAGAAACAAGAGGAAGAGCTTCAAATTCAAACTCACGTACTGAAGTTTCTCCTAGAATGATGCTTTAAAAAAATATAGACATCTGAAATAGGTCTGTCCTTTTACATGTATATTTTCATTGCCCCGTTGCCTAGCACACAGGGCAAAACATCAAATTCAGAATACATCCTGATTATGAGAATAATTATAATCAGATATCAGGTACTGAAAAGCAAAGACACATTCTGGTTAATTCTCGGGAGGTTGTATAAACAGTGAGTAATAAGATATCTTCTAACGACATAATCGAATGAACTACCATGAGTGCATTACATGCATAGAGTAACATAAATACAGAAATCATTCCATCAAATCATGTTTGTTTCCTTGTATAATTCATTAACCAACAGATCCTTTCGGCTGGCCTTCAAATATTACTAAGCTGCCAACAGTATTTAAGAAGGAATACGGTTGAGAAATTTAAACAAAATTATGACATAATCAGAATCTTATTTCATACTCTTAACACAATGAGGAAAAGTGAAATAAAGCTTGAACCACAACCACCAGCCCATAGGCCATAACTGAATGAGATACTCATGTACAATGATATATGATACGTACCATCTCACATCAAATGATTAAATATCATCGAAACAACCAACAAAAAGAACAAGGCAAAAAATAAAGCAGTATCAAATTTTATGAATACCTCTACTGAATGCCAGAACTCCATGACAGCTGTTGCCAAGGAATGAGCAACTTTCTTTACCTTCATACGGGAACTTTCTTCTTGTTTCTTTAACTGAGAAGTAAAAGCAACTTGATAACATATTTGAGCAGCAACAGTTAGCTTCCAAAGACGCTCCTACATGGAAAGAAATGATTTTAAAACATTAAGGCTATAGAACCATAAAGCCTCTTAAAGACAAAACATGGAATTGAATTTGTTTATCAGGAAAATAGAATTTATAGCTATTTCTATACTAAAAAAATCTGTACTTCGAAATTCTCCTGCAAAAGATTCAGGAAGAAAGGAGAGGGAGAAGGAATCTGGACAGAAACAGAAAACTTGGATTTAATGATGAAAACAAACCTGTGCAAAATCATTTGCCAACCATGCCATTTCCTCAAGCACACAAGTCCAGTGAGATTTCCGACACTTCTCTAATGGAATAGTAGCAGTCGATAACTCCAAAATCCTCTTTCGCTTTGCCTGTTCACCATATCATGTCATCTTTGGGGCTTCACATTACAGTCAATGCAATTTTCTTCAAGCTCAACATAACTGGTACACAAATTAGAGACAAAAAAAAAACCTCTATAATCCGTGCCTCTTCCAAGATTGAGTCTTCATCAGCTTTGCTTGTCAATTTCAAATCAGGACCAGAAGAAGTTTGTCCCTCTGGGGTAACAGTAGAAACCCTAGCCAACACTGCCCCCTCAGAAAGCTCTGAATTTGAGGAATCAAGAGAAACCTTATGCTTAACACTGCACAAATTTTTATTCTTGCATTCAGAATTCTCACCCAGAGATGCACTAGGTTGCCTCTCTGATTCTGATCCAGAGGGAGCACCTGCTTCCATTCCTTCAATGATAACTTGACCTTTCTCATTTTGCAAAGCAGATCCACATCCATTTAATTCTTCATCGGCTTTTGGCATAAGACCATTCTCTTGATGGCTTTGATTGCATTCCTCATTAACGAAAGTACACAGGTCATCAGCCTTGGTTTCTTTATTTTCTTTAACCAATTCATCACCTTCTATAGTTGGGGTCCCATCGGGCACCGAGGTTTGATTTCTATTATTACCATTCGAGTCAATATCTTCAGCATTAGTATACATTTCACCATCATTATTTCCATTTATAATTTGGCTAGGATGGGTGCAAGATGACTCCGAATGCAAACCCTTTGTGCCACATGCTGCACTTCTATTCTGAGCATCATTTGTTGCGCCATTCGTTGGAGAGGAATTAGATTGATTCTCAACTTCCATAGCAGTCAAACTTGGTTGGCATTCAATACCTGCTGAAATCGCCTCTTCCCTTGCTTCAAATGCGACAAGTCCATCAGTTGACATTTCATTAGGAGCTTCTTCAGCACCAGAGAATGATTGTTGACCAAGCTTACCATCTAGAAGAAACTCGGAAGCATTAACATTTGGTGAACCAACTTTAATCAGGTCCTTACTTGATTCTACAGCCCTTGCATCATCCAACTCCATATCCTGCTGACCATCTGAGACAAAAGTCTTATGGATATGTGTACCCCCTTTAGGACTTGTAGGCTTTGAATTGCATTTCAGTGATACATCCGGGCCCTCTTGGTTTTCTGCATCAGAGACTGGCCCTTTTACATCCCTGGAACCATGACGAGAAGGTAAAGAGCCGTGACCTCCGCTAGCTAGAACTACATCATTTGAACCTGACCTAGCTCCATCACGACTTGGTCGAGACCTGTACCGCCTCTTATATGCTTTTCTTGGGAGGTCAAAAGTAGCTGAATCCCCAAGTTCTTTCGGATTCTGACTCCCATCTACTCGGAGTGAGTGCTCTGATGCAGCAACGTTTCTCCTATGAGGATGTAAAGAATTCCGATCACCTTCAGAAAACTCATTTTCACCATCAAATAACATGAGATTATCAGCGCTATTAGGTTCACAGAACAGAGGTGCCCCAGGTCTACCACTACTTTCCACAGAGTCTCCATGAGGTGATGCAGTAAATGCAAAACTGCCTTTTGCTTCACTGCAATACCAAAATAAATTATCAGATAAGCATAAATTCTTACCCAGTAATGCAACAAAACCTCAGAGAAAATACCTGGTAACAAACTGATCAGGATTGTGATCTGTCAATGAAGTTGACTGGACACTAACTGAAGAAGCATTCCCAATCTTAAAATCCAAGGGATCTCCACCCTGCAATTGAAAAGCAATTAAGCACTCAAAGATGTCCAATGAAGATTCAGAAAAGCTAATCAAGGTACTGCTCCATACTTTTTCAAGAAATTCTAATTCTCTCCTCCTTTCCTCTCGAACATCATACTCTTGCCTGTACCACAAATAATTTATCATTGCCATGGGAAAGATAAAAACTTCTGAACAAGCAACAATTTGTAGTAGGCATACAATAACAGCAAAGCACCATGGCAGCATTACCTAAGCTCAGCTTGAACCTTCTCAATTACTGCTCGTCGCGGAGAAGTTTTGTTACCGATATCAACTCCGCCTTCAACAACCCCTCCCATAGAATCAACCTCGGCATTGACTAAGAGAGCAGATGCGGAACTAAATCCATGCATTCCCACTTTACTAGCAGCAGGTGATCCAATCCATTCATTCAAGACTTAAAGCGAACTCCTGAGAAGCAAAGAAAAGGAAGACTCAGTTACAAGAACATACGAAAAGGACATTATTTGAACATAACAACTATGTGCCCTTGGCAAAATGGGGAAAAGATTACTTTAGAAGCTTGAAGATATTTCTCGAAGAAATTGAGATTTACAACTCGTATTTACACTAACTCGGCACAAATTCCTCATGGAACCTTAATGGACTAATATTTAGAGATAAATGTAGGTAAAACAAGAGGATTCAGAAAAATATTAGCTCTCTAGATGCACATTATCCTTCCCATCCCTTTACTTTTGTGTTGCAGCAACAGAATCAAGTTCAAGTCTTTGCCTGGTGTAATTCCTCTAGCTTTTGGTTTGGGAACATTGTCAACAGATAGAAACTTTGCACGTGAACAACAAAAGTGGAAATATATTCAAATTAAGTTGAAAATAGAATAAAAACTATGAAGGTGAAAGAACAATTTTCAGAAAGCCGCTACTTGCAACAAGTGCAGTTGTCCAGTGTCCAGTGCAGACATTAATATTAATTTTCACGATTCTATTATTTGCCAATTGCCAGTAATGAGCCTCAACTTCATTCACATCATGATAGCTGTAGTACACATCCATCTTAAAGCAATAAATGAAGAGAAATTTGAAAATAAATCGTTCAATATGTTAAATGTTGCAACATAACTTAATACAGTGATCGTATCCACATCTATAGTATGAATGTACCATATTGGTGTTACCTACTTGTGTAGGTAACTGTAAAAATCTAAATTAATACAAAAACAATAAACTAAGCCTTATTCCTACTAAATTCGAGGCAGGCTATACGGCTTTTTAAAGATCTAATCAAATCAAATCTTTTGCTACCAAATCAGGCCATGTTAATTTTGGAATACAACTCTCCTCTAACCTATTTTTCTGTGATAGTGTCCCTCTTGTAGATAAGAACTTATTTAGATATACGCAAGGCATGTCTCAACCACCTAAGTCATCATTCACTTAATTTATCCTCAATTTATGTCACCTCCACTTGTTAGCAGATATCCTCATTTCTTATTCTATCAATTCTAGTATGGATACACATCCTTCTTAACACCCTCAATACATAGTCCCAAAAAGCATTGATACCATAAAACTTTGGATGAATGATTGCCAATATTTTAATCAAGCAAGAGAAACACTTCCAATATAGACTTACTTGATAAGATTAATACTACAAGACATGGAGTGAGGACAACTAAATAACGTAAACCCAAATTCATCTCGACAACACAATTCATTCAAAGTAAAATTCAACTATTTTGTGTAGTGTGAACCCAAACTAAACATAGGGCACTTACCCTACGCATTGATTGATACCCACAAAATTGGCCCTTATATGTTCCTAGTGGGACTTCACACAAAGTACCCAAACATGTGCATATGTATACATTAACTACACGTACACACAGATGGGGGGGGGGGGGGGGGGGGGGGGGAATATTCATGTGCGTATTGAATCAATTCTTGCAGCCAACACGTGTGAGAGGAGAGACTTTGCACTTTTTCGGTTATTGGGCACATGAATAATATTTGCTAAAAGTAAAAATAAATATGAAAAGAAAAAAGTAGGCAAGTTGTAGAATGTGTGTGCATGCACACGTATTTGCATTGATTTGTTTCCTACTCAGTACCTAACAATGGTAGCACATCAGTTAATCCTCTGACACATATCATGGATCAACTGACTTCGACTAAAATGATACAAAATTCAGTCAATCTATTGAAATTTGTGCCAAGAAGCAAAACAATATACTCCCAAAATCAAAATTTAAAACTTCAGCTCTTGTGCAGTTGCTTCAGTATAATCTCTTGTGATTATATTATAGCTTTCAAATTCCCAAGATAGAACAACTAAAAGTTCAAAAAAGAAAGCAACTAAACTTGAAAAAGTAAACTTCAACTTAATTAACATACAAAATTACAGGACATACTCAGAATAATCAAATGCTAACCATCACAGAAGCTGACATGGGCTCACAGCAATTCAAACAAAATGCACGAACTATACCACGTAATCAGCATTTCATGATTCATTTCCCCAAAATTCAAAAAAATGCCTTGGATAAATTATAGGGTTTCAGTGAGATTGAGCACAGCTCCATATTCTAGGGCTTCAAACGCTGGGAATGAGAAAATAACACCTGAATTGTGATCAGCAACGCGAGAAATACAAGCTAGTGATAAGAATGTGCGGTTCTACATACTTCCTCTCAATACTAGGGTTTTAACGTACCTCAATTCAAAGCACAAATGTTTTGCCCTAGAATATGTACACCCATCAAAGCATTCACCCCTTTCTCCAATTAGTACAAGAGAGAGAGAGAGAGAGACAAATAGATGTATAGATGTTAATACATAATAATTATGTATGTATATGTTTGTGCGTGTGGGTTTGTAAGAGAGAGATATACAAATGTTCAGGTTCGTTCGACTTCGTGCTCGTTGGTTTCCCAACTTTCTCTCTCTAAAATGGATTTACAATTTTTTTCTCTCTCTAAAAACATTGTAAAAACTATTCGTGCCTTCTCCCAGTAAGAAGTGGGCCGAACATGCAGACGAATGAAAGTGGGCCAAACATGCAGACGATTATGAAAGTGGGCCTTCTTTAATATGGGCCTATTTGCTATGTTGACCATAACTGATTACATGTTCGGCTCAGCCCAAACAAAAATAAAGGAAGGGCAATTTTCAAAAATTTTGAATTTTCATTCCCAATAGTTTTAATCTATTACTAATCTATTCTCAACTAATTTTTATAGTATCAGACATTCTCTACCTTTCATTTAAAGGTGGTTATATTCACACTACAATTTGTTATAAGTGTACCACATTTTAATTATACTTAAGATTCTTAACTTTTGTTAATTGTTGTAATTATGTTCTTAACTTTTTGTCATCGAATTGTTATCTTCAACTTTCATTAATTAGTACATTTCATCATTAATGATAGGTTCTGTCGAGATATTTTGTTTATGTGCTTTGAAATGAGGAAAAATATTTTATCGTACTATTGTATCTATTTTTTTTTAAAATATGATAAACAAATAAGTCTTTTTTATGAATTCTCAATAAATATTTTAAATAAAAACCGTTATCAAACATAAAATGTAAAATTAATGAAAATTTGAGGATAAAAATGTGATAAAAAAAAAGTTGGGATATGAGTGCTATAATGTTCACAGATTAAAGATGTTAAATGTAATTAAAATTTGGTGCAAAAAATAAAAAATGTTGTGTGAATATAATTACCTTTCATTTAATTACCAATCATGTTTCTATTGACAGAAATGATGAATTTGCCCTATTTTTTAAATAAAGAAAAAACTAAAACAACAAAAAAATGCAAAAAAAGTCCCCTAACTTTTTAAAAAGTAGAAAGTATCATCTTCTCCATCTATCCTACCTCATCTTCAGCCTCTCTCCACCAGCCACCCTCACCACTGTACCTAGGCCCGATTTTGGACCGAAGTGAGTGAGGCAATCGCCTTAGGCCCAAAACCGAAGGGGGTCCCATTTTCATTCAAAAAATATATATATTTGTGATTAGTGAATTTGTCTAAAAAAATAAATATTTATGCAAAAGTTTGAAGACCAACAAAGCAAAACAAGCCGTATTCCATAAGGATTGTGACTGTTATTAGATAGTGCCCCAAAATCAAATGGGGCTATTTAAAAAAAATCCTTAGGGGCCTAATTTTTAGATTTTGCATCGAGCCGCGAAAATGTCAGAACCGACCCTGACTGTACCCCATCTCCCAACCACCCGACCGTCGCCATATATATTAAAACCATCCACTGCCATCTCTAATTCAGTCCAATTCTCTCTCACTCAATTATACATAGTCTAAGTACATTTATATATATATACACACACACACACACATAAAATATTTCCCTCCAAGTTCTTCCTCCCCAATTCGATTTCTTTGTACTCACCCAATGTTTGGCCCTGAAAGTGGAAAAAACAGGTGGCAAATTTTACACTTTGTATTTGACAAAGTGATGATTGGGAATAAAACTTCTAGACTTGTCTGTGTTGAGAATTTCTTTGACATTTTCAAGAAGGTGGGGGTGTAAGATGGTGGAGATGACTTGTGCATATGATGATAAATATGATGCGCACTTTATCACACACACAATAGAAAAAATTCTAGAGAAGTTACAATTAGATAGTACTCCAATCAATGTCGAAGGATACGAGACTTTGTTGGATTTGGTAGAAAACTCTCTCACACTTACTTACACATATTGATATGTGTATATATTAAAAAAAAAAAAAAAAAAACCTCTCTCCATAGCTTAGGAATAAACGATTTTTTTAAGGTGTGGTAGTAGTTGTAACGTGTTGGAGGTGGTGGTGTGTAGGGGATGACTAGGGTAGAGTAGCGTAGCGTAGAGTAGGGTGGGTGGGTGGAGAGATGATATTTTGTACTTTTTAAAAAATTTGGGGACTTTTTTTGCAATCTATTTTTTTTTTTTTTATATTTCTTTATTTTTGTTTATTTAAAGAAGATAACAAATTTGTCATTTTGTGTCAATAGGGGCGTGTTTTATAATTAAATGAAAAGTGGGGATGTCCGATGTTATAAAATTTGGTTGGAAGTAGATTAGCGACATATTGAAAAGGTTGGAGACAAAAATTGCAAATTTCATATTTCATAAATACACTAGAAAAAAAATTCCAAAATGCAGTTCAATGTTTTTAATTGTAAAGATATTATATTGTATTTATAACATATCTTGTTACACTTTGTAACATGTATAACATAACTTTTTGCAACATGTATAACATACCCTGTTAAGTAGCTGCCATTGTCACTACCACCATTGACCCACCACCACCGATAACCACATTTGCTAACATCACCACCCCAAATCCCATCTTACCACATATACTACCACCTCCATCACCATCTAAATCCCCACACCCAACACAAAAACCACCACCGCCACACACCACTAGACTACTATCACAACCACGCCACCGACGCACACCATTGATTCACACGCATCTGGAAATCACCAGAGAAATTCAAAGATAACAACGATCGCAATCACATATCTAGTATTAAACACATTTGTCACCATCGTACACCATTGATTCACACAAATCTACAAATCACCTGAGAATTTTGGAGATAAACACAGTCACAATTACAGTAATAGATCTGAAAAGATAAACAAAATCACAATGGTGGTGGTGGTCGGAGATGGACGGTGGTGGTGAATATGGTGGTAGTGGTGTTTTTACGGTTTGGTGTGGGATTCTAATTTGGATAATATTTTTCTAATATTTTGAAAATAAGTAATTGGAAATCAAAGTTAGTAATTTTAGAATTTAAAATAATGAACAATAAAGTTGTAATTGTAATTTCAAAATAAAATTAAGTATATGGCACAATTTCCTCGTAAAAAGATTCTTAGAAAACTAAGGTCATGCAAACTAAATTTTACTATCCATACCTCTTCATACTTTCAGATAGACTATTTTGAAACGGGCGAAAAACAAGTGAAAGTTATCAGAGAATGCCGTAAGTATTACTAAGTTACTGAATCGACATATGTTTATACTATTTACACATGCCCAAACCTTATATTAAGATATGGATGTCAACCTACGTAGACCTCTGTAACATCTATAACGTGCACTTCATTTTCTCTAAGGTTCACGTGAGTTGAGTGTAGAGTTGGTTAAAATCCAACAGTTTGTAATAGAGTATACTCCGCCTTTTGATAGCATAGAGTTATACCTCACATCATTTTCCCTTTTGTGAACCTCTCGTATCTAACTTTTTTTTGCATTGAGTGACTCACTTGTAGTGGTGATGGGATTTAAAACCTACCTAAAAATATGATATGAATAAATAAGTATGATGGTTTGTGAACGAACGTTGTATTGTAATGAAGATTACATTATAACATAAGCACTGGTATGCATTTATGAAGTAACGATACCAACAATCATTTTGTAAAAGAATAAGGTATTGTTGCATAAGTAGTGATATCATTATTTCAAGTACTGTATGTTACGAGTACTAGTACATTTTGTTAAAACATTATAACTTGAGCATTTTCTATGGTAAAAATATTTGTACCACTCTTATATAGTTTCTGAATCATTAAAAAATAACACAATATTAAGCAACATAAACATAAGGAAAGCCAAGTGTGATTTAGTTTACTCGTAAGTAATTTATCGAATTATTTATTTTATTGGTCACTAACTATTAACAGTGATACACATCCATCATTGAAGTGGATTCCATTGAATGTGCAACTAACATGGCCAACAAAAATCCTACATGGCACGTCAACGCAATTAACTTTATCTATCTGGGACAAATCGTGTATCCAAATGGTCATTGAATTTTTCCTCATTTTACTAGATGGTCATTGAACTTTAAAACGTTTGTTAACACTAACAAGGTAATTTTAGAAGACATTGAAAAATCAATTCTTACAATGTTGATATCAATAAAAATGAGGTTGTGCATTTGCATGTGGGAAGTTGGAGCTGTCAAGCATTCCATGTACACATGCCATTACATGTATTTTTTTTATCAAAGAAATGATCATAATAACTATGTTAATAAGTGCAATAAAGTAGAGATTATCTTAATTTTTATGAGAGCGTTATAAACTTTGTCAATGAAAAATAGTTGTGGCATAAGGTTGATGCCCTCCCAATCAAACCACTAGTGTTGCATATTTCTAGAAAAAGGTAAGAAACAAATGAAAAGAAGTGGAACAACATAAAGGGTAAAATCAAACATGTCATGTACCTAGGTCCACATGCCATATAGTGTTTGTGGTTTACAAGGTCAAAATAAAAGATATCATATAAGAGGTGATGCAGCAAGTAAAGTTAGTGACTGGAGG
This sequence comes from Forsythia viridissima, assembly GCA_030279155.1. NCBI lineage: Eukaryota > Viridiplantae > Streptophyta > Magnoliopsida > Lamiales > Oleaceae > Forsythia > Forsythia viridissima. The sequence goes on from CM059034.1 coordinate 18,618,437, forward strand.
TACACACAACATTACAAGAGAAGACTTACAATTTGTACCTAGATCTACAGTTTGTCAAAGCAATGGACTGGCAATATCAACACATGACAAGAAATAAATGGACAATGGGAGGAAATTGCATGTTTATAAATTTGCAAGTCAATTATTCCATGGAAAACACTTTCCAAGTTCAGCAACCATAAAAAAATATCAACATAAGGAAAAGTTCAATGACTATTTGAGAACACGATTTCTTCCAATTAGACAAAATTAATAGTGTTAGACATGCCACGTGAGATTTTTGTTGACCATGCCGCTTTAACGAAATTTACTTTAATGATAGACGAATATCACTTATAATAGTTCAATGCACATGGGATAACAAATTGAAGTTCAACGACATTCCAATAATTAATCATAATTTTTTAATAACTTACTATAATATTTTTGCATGAGTTGGCATTCATATAACTTTTTCGTACTCTACTTGCTCTTCGTTTCAAGCTCAGGACACAATAATTTTTACCCTACAAAACATAGTATGTGTTTAAAGTTTTGAATTCAAATGTGGTAGCTAGGTAGATTGATGTAAACAATGGTGTAGCGAATTATTAGGATGGTGATTAGGTGTATGCAAATTCTAACAAATAATATTGACAAGTGCGAAATTCAATCTCAGGTAAATATGGTCTTTGAAGGGAAGATAAATGTGGTCTACGTGTGGTTAGTTATTTTAATTGTACATAAAGAATCAACTGTAAAAAGAATCAAATAAGTGTTTGGTAAACTCTTGTTTCATAATTATTTTATGTTTTAAAATTAGTATTTAAGCATTTGGTAACAAAAGTGATTTATTGAGGTGGTTGTATAAAATTAGTAAAATGGACATTGATAATAATAATATTATTTTACATTATAAATTATTATCATGAGCAGTGTTGTAAAATAATTTTATTTCTATATGTAATATTATCAAATATTTTTTTCAAGACAATGCATTTACCATAATTATTTTAAAATATAAATAATATATTATATATATATATATATATATATATATATATATATATATATATATATATATATATATATATATATATATATATATATTATGTTGGAGATATATTATAATTAGAATACTAATAAATATGTGACATAAAATGAATTACTTTAATTAATTAAGGTCAAAATTGGTATTTTAATAATATATAAATAGAAAAACTACTATTTCGCTGCTTCTCAAAATCTGCTATCAGATGATACAGATTTCTTTATAATCACTTTTTAAAAATTTACCAAACGCCTAAAATAACTTTTAATTGTTTGTGAATCAAAAGTTGGACTCCAAAATTAATCTCAAACACACCCTAAGTAAAAAAAAATGTATTGGTAAACAAGTCTATTTATATATCGTTAAGAAATAAGTTATAGATTAAACGTTTTGGTAAATAAGATTTTTATATATCGGTAAGTTATAACTTATAAGTGATAGATAATTTCATAAAATGTCGAGATTTAGCATTTTTCTCATTTGAAATTAGTGAAGTAACTTTGTAGTACTTAAGTACCTAGATTACAATATTTAGTGATAGATGTTGTAAATTTATAATGTTTTGATTTTTTCTTTCGCATTTGATATTCTAACCTATTTCAAATTTTAATTATTAAAATAAATTGACTATTATATCATAAGGTATCTGACTATTACGCTAACACACACTGTCTTTTTAAAATTTACAGAACCTACCCTACCAACAAAATCAAACATGCATTTTCCATTTTATCCTTTTTTTTCATATAAATAAGTAATTTTTAACGGGTTAATTTTACCAACGACCACTGAAGTTGCATTCAAATTACAAAATGGTCACTGAAGTTCAAAAGTTTCAATAGTGGTCACTGAAATTAGAAATCATTTCACTAATGGTCACTCCATTAAATTTCTAATTTAAAATGGTGATGTGGCATGATGATGTGGCATTAATTTATTGTATGGTAGTCCATATATTTTATATAATATTCACTTTAGTTCCTATATTTCAATTAAGTCTTTAAAAAATTATATCTTAGGTCCTTAATTTTTTACATCTTTACACTTTGGTACCCAAATTTTTAATTATCTTTCAGTTAAGTCCTCCAAAAATTGCATCTTAGGTCTTTCAAATTTTTACATATTTACACTTTGGTCCCCAAATTTTTAATTATCTTTCAGTTAAGTCTTCTAAAAATTGCATCTTAGGTCCTTCAATTTTATACATCTTCAAACTTTGGTCCCCCAAATCCTTGATTTTAGTGGCCAAAATAAATACAATTTTAGTGGTCAAAATAATTGCATTTCCAATTAAATTATTGACTTTACACTCAGATTTTCACATAAACGAACAAAATAATATAATTAATTAATAAACTATTTAGTGGTTAAAATAAGTGTAAAATTCGCACTTATTATTTAGAGTTGACCACTAATTTTGTTCGTTTATGTGAAATTCGAGTGTAAAGTCAATGATTTAATTGAAAGTATACTTATTTTAATCACTAAAATTGTACTTATTTTGACCATTAAAACTCAGGATTTGGAGACCAAAGTTTGAAGATGTATAAAATTGAAGGACCCCTAAGATGTAATTTTTTAGAAGACTTAACTGAAAGATAATTAAAACTTTGGGGACCAAAGTATAAAAATGTAAAAGATTAAAGACTTAAGATGCAATTTTTGAAAAACTTAATTAAAATATAGAGACTAAAGTGAATATTATATAAAATACATAAACTACTATGTAATAAATAAATACCATATCATCATGCCACATTACCATTTTAAATTAGAAATTTAATGGAGTGACCATTAGTGAAAGGATTTCTAATTTCAATGACCACCACTGAAACTTTTGAACTTCAGTGACCGTTGGTGAAATTAACCCAATTTTTAAGTAGGTTAATTTATTCTTTACTCTTTTTGCATGAAGTGATTACATATCAATAATATATCTATTAAAAATAACTTTCTTTTATTTAACAAGATGACCAAATTCATCCAGAATCTTGACTAAATAAGTGTACAAAATTAACTATTTGGTTTACGTTGTTAGAGCATCTCCAATGCAGTGAATGGATTGTGGTTGACGTGGAAATTAAATAGATGGTCTTCTAGGTTACGTGGAATGAATAGATGGTGAAATCCAAAAATTCTCTCCAATGGGTTCATTCTACAATATAATAATACTGATTATGTGGCATTTATTTTTTTAAATTAAAAATAATAAAATTAATCTACTTAGCACAATTTTAAAAAGTTAAGTAAAAAATTAAATAATTGATGACTCACCATTCTCACATAGCATCTAGATGTAGAAGGAGTGCTTCACATCTTCTATTTTTTATAGTGTCATGTCAACTTCACATAGTATTCTACATTGTGCATTGAAGAAGTATTTCTAATAAATATTGTCTATTCAGTGATGTGGCACACATTTTCTTCCAATCCATTGAATGCATTGGAGATGCTTTTACACAGACCTGATCTTCTCTTCAATTTTCAGTTGACTTCGTGGGGTCCACGATCACACGTCAACTTGCAAATATGAGATGTGGCATCTGGCTCCAACATGTAATGTAATTTATAAATACATATTTGCCCCTCAAAAAAGATCATTACAACACTGGATGCATAAATTATACATGTGAAATGAGGGAGAAAAATATAATTTTCAGCACCAATCAATGTGATAATCAATTGAAAATCCAACTTTAAGAAAAATGTATCACAATTGGGCACATAGTCAAAAATAATAATAATAATGAAAAATCGATTTATAATTCACACTGAACAAATTCTACACCTTGACTTTGAACACCATTCAATGTTATACTTTAATTTTCTGAATATAACACATGAGAAAAGATCTGGACCCCGAATCAGGGTCCAGATCATTTTTCCTGACTGGCTGCGTGTCAAACACGCAGCCATTTCAAAAGAAAAAATGGCCCCTCAGTCCACCCTTTTTCTGACAAAAACCAGTGCCCCCCATCCCCCTTAACCCCCACCCTGCTTTAATCTCCCACCCCACCAAATCAAAATGGCCCCCCACCTCTTCATACAAAAGTCCGCCCCCCTTTCTGACAAAAAAAAGGCCCCCCTCCCCCCACCCCACACCACACCACTAAATCTACCTATTTATATCCATCAAACTCAGCTCTTCTTAAATTTATTCATCAGAATACATATTGAAAGTCCACCAAACGTAACACTTGTTCCTATTTTCACTTGAAATTTATCCATCAGAATACATCTTCAAATTTGACCAACTCAATCACTTTTTTTTTAATTTTACCCATATTAACCACCATCTCAATCTCCTCAGATTTATTTATTTAATATCAAAGGTTTGTAATAAATTATTAATTTATTTTCTATTTTTGTTTATTTGTACATATTTATTTTTTGTAACTTGCAAGATAGTTGTAATATTATTAACATTTTTTATGTTTTTTTTGTTTATTTGCACATATAACTAATGTATTTTATTTCGGTAAATTTTTGTAGGGATGGAATTGGAGAGTGGTGATAATGTATATGTTCCTCAAGTGACTATCAGTGTCATTCCCCATGTCGGTCAGGAATTCGAACCATCCGATGAGGCGTACAATTTTTACAATCAATATGCACGTGAAGCGGGATTTAGTACGCGAATAGAAAACAGCAAGAAGAAAAAAGAGCCGAATGAGTATTTCTGAAAATTATTTGTATGCTATAAGGAAGATAAGATGAACGAGACTTACCAGACGAGTCGTAAAGATGCTGTGCCACGGGCTGGAGAAAGAAATCGTGGACATGTACGTTGTGGGTGCAGTGCTAGATTATCAGTGGTAAAGCAACAAACGGGCAAGGGTTGGGTTGTCAAAAAATTTTGAAGAACATAACCATCCCCTCGCCACTCCTAGCAGGGTACACTTGTTCAAGTCACACCGGAGTGTCTCGAAAACAAAGAAGGCTCTTGTTCAACAGTTTTGAGAAGCTAATATTCTCCCATGTCAGCAAGTTCGACTTTTGGAAATAGATGCGGGAGGTCCATCATCCCTTGGGTGTGTGGAGAAGGATATTAGGAACTATAAAAGGGATGTGCGTCAAGAAATGCTGGGTCATGATGCGGAAACACTGATTGAGTTTTTTACCTTCGAGAAAGAGAAAAATCCGAACTTTGTCTTTGATTATGAGACTGATGACGATAACAAATTTGTGCGTTGTTTTTGGGCAGACTGTGAATCACGAATGTCATATGCATATTTTGGTGATGTCGTTGTGTTTGACACAACATATAACACGAACAAGTACTCAATGGTCTTTGGTCCATTTGTTGGAGTGAATCACCATGGCCAGACTGTTATATTTGGATGTGGATTACTGAGCGATGAGACGACCGAATCATTTGTTTAGTTGTTCACTAAGTTCATTGAAGCCATGCCAAACCAAGCGGGCCCGGGGTGATCATTATAGACCAAGATGCTGCAATTGCAAGAGCTATCTCTATGGTATTGCCATCAACATTGCATCGATTTTGTATGTGGCACATACTAAATAAATTTTCAGAGAAGATGAATGTCGTGTTGTATAATGACCAGTATCACATGCTTGTTTACATTATCAAGCAATCTGAGTCACCAGCGGAATTCGAACAACAATGGATCTAGGTGATGGAAACCACAGAGTTAGGTAACAATGAATGGTTGAGCAGTTTGTTTGAAATACGTAGTCACTGGGTACCAGCATACGTCAAACACGTGTTTGCTGCAGGCATGTCCAGTAGCCAGAGATCAGAGAGTGGCCATTCATTCTTGAAGAAATATGTGGATAGGAAAAACTCTTTGACAGATTTCGTTGCCCGGTTTAACAGGGCGTTAGTTCATCAGAGGCATGAAGAGTTAGCTGCTAACCATATCGATTTAACTCAAACGCCAAAGGTCACTACAGCCCTTATGATGGAGAATCAGATGGTGCAGATATACACAAAAAAGATTTTTTTGTTGTTCCAGAATGAACCTGTACAGAGTAATTCCTACATCTGTTCCAAGAGGTCAAACTCCGACGAAGCTAAAGTGTACGCGGTCCAGCGTTTTGAGCCAGGCAGAACATCTGATCGAATTCGACAGGTTAATTATTTCTCATCCACTGACTATATCTCATGTAGTTGTCGAATGTTTGATTTTGAGGGTTATCCATGCCGACACATGCTGTGCTACATGAAAAAAAAACAAGTGATGCTCTTGCCGGAGAAATATATTCTCCGTAGGTAGACAAAGAATGCTAAGCAAGCCAGAGTGTTCGATCCAACGACTGGTTCATATGTTCATACTGATCCTGGTTATTCATTAATGTCCAGACATAGTATGTTGTCTCATGAATTTAATGATCTAGTTGATGAGGGGTCTTTAACAGATGCTCGAAGCACTTTTCTATTCAGTGAGTTTCAAAGTTTGCGCGTACGGGTAAAATATATCGACACTGGCGGCGATGTCGGCATGAGCAGAAACAGAAACAAGAGTATAGAAGAGACTCAAGTTGTTTGTGATCCTAACCCTGTTAGAGCAAAAGGGTGCGGGAAGCGTCTAAAGTCGGGAAAGGAGAAATCACTTTCTCAATCTAATAGGCAGTGCCGCGCATGTGGCACCAGTGGTCACGATAGAATAATTTGTCCTACATTGCAAAATAGGTAAGTAAATGTTATATATTTCATTACTTTTTTCCTTACTTATTGTTTTATTAGTGTTTGGTCCATTTGTTTTATAATGGATAATAATTTGATTGTCAGCTTGGACAACACAAGTCAACCACAATACTCGCAGGACCCATCAGACCAACATTATCATGTTTTGGACCCACAGTACGCGTATCATGCGCCGGACTCACAGTACGCGTATCATGCGCCAGACCCACAATACCCATATCATGCGCCGGACCCACAGTGTAACGACCCGAAAATTCGTGTTTTTATTTTAATATGAAAAAGGAAATGAAGCAAGGAATTTAGTTGAATTATTCCGACATTTTCCTCCAAAGGTCTTAGCACTTAGATTTTATTTTAAATCCGAATATTAAAAAGGGAGAAAAATTGGATTTAATACTTTATAAAAGGGCTAAGATGAATTTATTAAAGATTTATGGGCTTTTGTTAAGGCTTGTTTGGTTAAAAAGTGAAAATGATAAGGAAAGGCCCAAAAAGAGGAAAATCAAAGTTTTGGGCTTTTTGATTTAAAGTTAACTAGCCATCTTTGGAGCCATTATATAATTTATGTATTGATCGGAATTTTACGAAACTTATGTTGTTGCGAAGTACACAACAAGACCTTCGAAATGGTACCAAATATGCATAGTTTCGACTATGAAAACAGCCTCGAAAAAGTTTGTCAAAAACGTTCCAAGATCTGGGAATCAGCCAAAATATTCCAGCAAAACTGTGTTCGGGCAGCCATCTTTAGAGTGACGTTTTAACCTCTGTGGTGGTCCATTTCCTACGATTCAAAGTGCGTTGTGAAGTACACAACGAGAGCTTCGAACTGGTACCAAATACACCTATGATCGACTCCAGAATCAGCCCTGAATATTTTTGTCAAAAACCTTCCAGGGAAATGGAAATCTGGAATTCCCAGAAATTGGGTTACGAGCAGCCATTTTTGAGACGATGTTGTGATCACTGTGATGATCCGTTTTCTACGATTCAAAGTTCGTTGTGAAGATCCCCGTGAGATCTTCGAGATGGTATAAGTAACATTGAAAGATGAGCACGTTTCGACCTTCAAAAATCGACCCAAAAATGGGTCCAGAAATCTGCCTAAAATGGGAATTTAGCATCTTTTACCCTATAGGCTACCCCTAATGTCTTATTAAATGTGAGTAGTTGGGGAAAACGAATTTATGAGGTTTCTGCTGGTGTATCTTCAGAAAATCTCCCCAACTTTACATGTGTCACCATGGGGATGAATGTAATCATTGGCAAAGATGCCTTTTTCTCCTATAAATACCCCCCATCCTTTTCAAGTTATCTTCAGGGACGGAGCCCAATGTAGTCCAGTGCAGGCAGATGCCTGCACTGGACTTTGGGCCAGCCCATTAAATATACTCATTGCCTGCACTGAATTTGGACAGGCCTAATTTTAAAAAAAAATTATACTCCATTAATTATGCCCAACAAACCTGATTTCCTTGACCTCTTTCCAACCACAGCAATCCACCTCTGCTCCTCAGTCCTTTCCTCTACTTGTTTTCCAAACAATAGAAATCCAATTGCTAAAAAAAAAAAAACCTTCTTCCTGAATCATGATCTCCTCAACGTCCAAGAAATAATTCTGCAAAATGAATCAATCTCCTTTTCGAAAAGAAAAAGACTCATGCATTGAACTAAGGTATTAATTCTTTTTTTTTTTTTTAATTTATGAATTTCATAATTATGAGGGTTTATAGTTTATTGAATTGGGACTATTAGTTTGATTGTCTATGTATTCTTGGTTTATTTGTATGCTTCCTTAATGTGATATATGTGTTTTCTTCGTGTATGATATTGTGTTTAATATAACTTTTGGTTTGAAGAATGTTGGGGGCAAGAAAAGGAATAATTTAGGAAATAGAACTTTTTTTTTCTGGATCATTAGTCCGCAATGTGATTATTAATTATGATTTTTGTTAAGAATGCGAAGGGATCTTGACAACTTGTGATGGATGGAAGCTTTTTTATAATGGAACAGTTGGAATATGGTTTCTGATTTAAATTTGTCAATTTTTATTACTAGTGGTGCAAATTGTTTGATGTTTTGCTAGCTTGAATAATAGTTAGTACAATTTTATTTTTGCACTTAAATCTCGCCCGCATTGGACTTGAACCCTAGCTCCGTCCCTGGTTATCTTTGCCCCTTTCCTCCTCTCCAACCCCCATAACTCTCCTTCATCTCTCCCTCACGTTTCTAACATTTGGCAAGGAGAAAATAGCCCTCAATTAGGAGAAAGACACCAGAAATAGGAGGTGAGTGTGGTATATCAAGAAAGCAAGGGATGGAGGTTTTCTAATTCAATAGATGAACTTCCAACCCAAGCACCAAAGCCCCATTATGGGCAATAATTTAAAGGGACCAAGAAACTCAAATTTCATGGTGTAGAAAGTTAGTTTCCTTGGGCAGAGAACTTAGTTTCTAAATAAAATGATTTCATCATGTTTCTGCCCGAAAGGTATTGATACCCTATGTCACAGTTCTACGATAGGGTATCGATACCCTCTGCACCAGAAATACCTGGAGGCAGTTTCTGTGCTGTTCTAATACTCTCCATTTTCCAGATTTAAATGGCATTTAACATAAGATCATAATGTTTAGAACATTTTCCTTTTCAGGTGGATCAAGGATAACGCCAAGTTGTGAGTAAAATTATGTATATGACTTATATGCAAAATGACAATTTTATACATCTATATGTGTGTATATTCCATGTGCTCTTGATGAACTATGTTGATGAGTACATGATATGATTGTGAGCATCTTGAGCTTATTGACTATTTTATGCAACAAGAATGAAGAACAAGAATGAGAAAATTATCTTGTGCCATTTATGCTCAACTTGAGAAGACAAAGATTATATGTAAACGAAGATGAAATATGTTTGAACACATAAAGATCTCCCCAAACTTATTTGTACACCACGGGCAAGAGTGGCCCATAAGGGACGATGAAGGTCCCAAGAAAAGAATTGATTCAACTTTTGGCCAAGGGTTAGAGTGACCCACATGAGGGCTTGATGTCCGATTGAATTAAGGCCAAGGGCAAAAGCAGCCCGGACTTGAGGTCCAAGTGAACTAAGGCCAAGGGCAAGAATAGCCCCTGAAAGGACATTGAGTGTCCTAAGAATGTTTTGGCCATGTGCTTATGCACGAAGAATATTGATTTGAGCGCTCGGTGTACAAGTATTGTTTGTGGGAAGGGCCCTAAGAAAGATAAAAGATATACTACGTGCAATATCACACAAGCACCATATTTTTACTCATTGAATGTCACCATTCACAGTCGTTTTATGACTCTTGTAGGAAATGGATCGAGACATGTATGAAGTCAGGGGGCAACGGGTGGAAGTAGCCTTTGATGAGCATGAATACCACTTGATAACAAAGATTGATATATGGTCCTCATATCCCCATCAACCCGGAATGCAAAAACATGAAGCCACCTACCTTTGCGTGGACATATATGATTTTTGGACCATGGAATATCTTACCACTCGTTATTATGAAGTTTGTTAAGCTTATCCTTATCATATCATCTTTCTTTTTAAAGAATTTAGAAGTACTTGCTAACGGGCTCAAGCTTTTGGAGTGTTGACGAGATGTAATGATTTGTCATGAACCGTTTTGAAACAAAAATGTATGTGAGGCACTCTTTCTTCTTACTTGGGCCCATATTTTGTGGTACTTATACCCTTGAAGGTGAAATGAATTAAAAAGACCGGATTTATATGTTTTAAACTTCCGCTTTATTTAAATTGTCATACTCCACCTTGTGACTCTTTATTTTATCAAATGTGCATGTTTTTACTTAACATAGAATGAAGCAAATCCGAAGCAAAACAAGAAAAGGTGATCTCCAAATACTGTCTAAAAGTAGTTTCTAAATACTTTCCTCAAAAGAAAAATAAAGAAAGCATGTTTCAACTTAGTTTTCGTCAAACCAGGAAGTAGAACTGCTTTCTGCGTAAAAGGGTATCAATACCCTCAATTCTGGGTACTATTACCTTTCTGGGCAGAATTCAAAAAAAAAAAAAAAAAAAAAAAATTGGCAGAATTTTGAGGTCGCCACACACAGTACGCATATCATGCTCCGGATCTACAATACTCGATCATAGGCAGTAACAATGCATCATATTTCATAGACCCACGGGAGTATGATGCACGCTTTAACCCTCGTCACTAATTTATTATTTCTAATGTAATATTACTTTCTTCTTTGTATGTGTAAATTATTAATTGGAGCAAATTTATTATGCACGCTTTATTTATTTTTATTTTTTAAGTAAAAGTTAATTTGTTACTCAAAATATAAACTAATCAATTAGTCTCACTCTAATCTTAATAAAAAAATTAATGTTAACTATATTATTTATTATATGATATAAATAATATTTAACTCAATAAATATTATTATATATTATATTTTTTAAAAACAAATACAATGAATATAATAATAAAAAAATTTATTTTTAATTTAATAAATTTAATTATGTGGATTTAAATTTGGTACTAAATAAATAAGTAAGAGATTGAAGAGGGGGATGAGGAGGATGAGGAGGTTAAAGTAGGATTAAATAATTTGGGGGCAGAAATGTGGGCGTGGGGTACCTTTTTCCCCAATCGGGGAAAATGAGCTGGACCCTGATTTGGGGTCTAGATCTTTTTTCTATAACACATATAGATGTTAGCAGTAAAAAAATAATTAAAGAAATGGTGGTCATATTCACACTACAATTTATTATAAGTGTTCCATATTTTAATTGTACTTGAGATCCTCAATTTTTGTCTATTGTTGTTAGAAGTGACAAAATTGGTCCGGCCTCATATAACCCGCCTTCTTGAGTTGGGCTGGCCCTAGCCCTGGCCCAAATAAAACCGGTCCTATATAGCCCGGTCCATTTAGCACGAGCTAGTTGGGCTGACCCGATTTTGATTTTTTTTTAGACTCCTTAACACTGATCACTCATTTTGTGAATAGCTTCAATACATAATCCAAATAATATCAATTGAAAATGATCTAAGCCTAAGTCACTAATAAACACTAGTCCAAAAATCCCAAGATCCAATATAAAATTATTTATATTTAATTAAAATTTAGTTTAATTTAAGTTTCAATCCAAAATATATTTGGTGTGACAAATTAATTATTTATTTTAAATTTACTTATAAGTAAATTTTTTAATTTAAGCCAAACATGCTTATATCTCAAAGCAATAAGACTAGCATGCTTTTAATATTTGTATTTTTTTTTTAAAAAATGTTTACAAATAGTTTACAATTAACAAAAAAAATATTATTTTGAAAGAAAATTGATGTTTATCTATTTACTAATACATGAGAGCTCCAATTTTATAAATTAATCTCTTTAAAAATCTCAAAATATATAGTCTAAATTTATCTAAGATTGTATTTGATGCAATGTATTAGATTATATAAAAAATTTATTTAAAAAAAAAGAAAAAGAAAATTAAGACTAAGTCGGGCCAATGAGTTGGATTGGGCTAGTATATTTCTGGCCCATACAAAATTGGGTTGGGCCAGCCTAGTCCAGTTTTATGTGTTGCCCTACTCTGATGGGTTGGGCTAGCCTAATCCAGCCCATTTGCCAGCTCTAATTGTTGTAATTATATTCTTAATTTTTTGTCATCGAATTTTTATCTTCAACTTTAATTAATTAGCACATTTCATCATTAATGATAGTTTCTGTCGAAATATTTTGTTTACGTACTTTGAAATGAGGAAAAATATTTTATAATACTTTGTATCTATTGTTTTTTTTTTTAAATATGACAAACAAGTAAGTCGTTTTACAAATTTTCAACAAATATTTTAGACAGAAACCGTTATCAAATACAAAATGTGTTAATTAATGAAAAGTTAAAGACAAAAATGTGATAAAAAAAAAAGTTGGGGACATGAGTGCTATATTGTTCACATATTAATGATGTTAAATATAAGTAAAATGTGGTACAAAAAATAAAAAAATGTTGTGTAAATATAATTACCTTTAAAGAAAATATTATTGAATTAATCAAGCAATACAAAAGAGAATTTGACGCAGATGATCTTTAACCGTTGCCTTCAGTGCATAAATGGTTCATAACTTTTATTTTTTGACACATACGTCCCTAATCTATGTACTCTATCTACTCGTGATACCATAAGATTAGACGTATATATCTGAAGACACATATTTTTAAGAGTCGAACGGAAAATGTTTCAAAAAGATCTCCAATCCAATCATTCTAAAAAAAAATAAAAAGACACAGAATCGTATGGTTCTCGTAAAATTGCTCTCTCCGATGTATAAATCATTGTACCCATATGAAATTATGTAACAAACTTAAATAATTTTTTTTATACAAACACAAATCATATTGCAATTAATATATTTTTCTTATTAGTCCTATGTTAGATTTTAGAAGCGTAAATATTAAGCATGAATATAGTATATTTAAAAGGATTAAAATGCACAATATATCAAGTCCTGTACGTGACACATCTGAGGATTGAAATGATTTTCAAATTTGGCATTTTCAAATTTATTGCATGGTTATTGAGGAGGTAGATTGATGTTTTCGTACTCTCTTTTCCTTGTACAATAGGCCTGTAGTTAGAGATGATAAAATTGGTCCGACTTATGGATCGAACCATATAACTTAGCCTTTTAGGTTGGATTGGCCCTGACCCAAATAAAATCGAGCCAATATGGCCCAGCCCACCATCTAGCCCATGGGCTAGTTGGACCGGTCTGATATTGATTTTTTTTTTTGGCTCCTTAACACTAATAACTTATTTTGTGAATAGTCTCAATACATAATTCAAATAATATTAATCTAAAATGATCTAAGCCTAAGTCACTAATAAACATTAGTCCAAAAATCTCAAGATTCAACATAAAATTGTTTGATTTAAATAAAATTTAATTTAATTTAAGTTTCAATCTAAAATATATTTGGTGTGACAAGTAAATTATTTATTTTAAATTTACTTAATTTAAGCCAAACATGATTACATGTCAAAGCAATATGACTAGCATACTTTTAATATTTGTATATTTTTTTTAAAAAAGTGTCTACAAATAGTTTACAATTAACAAAAAAAAAATTATTATTTTAAAAGAAAATTGACGTTTATCAATTGACTAATACATGAGAGCCCCAATTTTATAAATTAATCTATTTAAAAATATCAAAATATATAGTCTAAATTTATCTAATATTGTATTTGATGTAATGTATTAGATTGTTTAAAAAAATTATTTAAAAAAAAGAATAAAAAAGAAAATTAAGACCAAGTTGAAGCAATAGGTTGGACTGAACTAACATATTTCTGACTCATACAAAACTGAGCTAAGCTAACCCAGTCCAGTTTCATGTGTGGCCCTGCTCCAGTGAGTTGGGCAGTCCATTTGTCAGTTCTACCTACAATCTAAACGTGTTAAATTATTCAACAATTTCGTTTTAAAAGTTTAAAGTAATAGAAATGAAACAAAATTATTTATTTATATTATGTTTTTACATCTCGAAAAACGTCCGAAAAATATCGTGCCATTTATCGTGCCACATAAAATTTCATTACAACAATTTTCCGAGTATTTGGAGACTTTGAAACCATTAATTGTGTATTACTACACAAAGGACTCTTCGGAACCTATATGAACAAAATTGGCTTAACTTCTAGACAAATGGGGGCAATCGCTTGGTGTCACATATTTAAATAAAGCTCCCAAGTTTTATAAAATTCCATTCAAAGTAGTTTTATCTAAGTCAGATTTTTTTATCGGTGATAATTAAAAAATTTATTTTGACAAATTTAATTTATCAACAAAAATTCTTATATTAATAAGTATTAAAATAAAAATAAATAAATATTATTGATGAAAAAGTTTGTAGGTAACAAAATAGTACTAAGAATAGAAATTTAACATGAATAATGGAGTTTCTGTAATTGATAATTTTAAACAAAAATCTCAATAAATTTAGTTTATCAATAAAATTTTCGTCGATAAATAAAATTATTACCTTTAGGAAATTTTGTCGCTAGGAACGACAAAAAAATTAAGATTACAAACGATTTTTCAATTAATAATAGTAAAAATTTACACAAATATCTTAATAAATTTAATTTATCGACGAAAATTTCGATTTTTTTTTTAAGTTGATCAATCGGTCAACCAACTAAGTGTATGCTTTGTAAAGTTTTTTTCTTAGATTATAAATAGGAGGTGCTACGGAATGTGTGGATAAAAAATAGATAAAAATTGTAAATCCTACAAAATGTGAGATAAAAATAATATTTGACCAATTTATAAGTATTTATAAGTACTAACAATCATGTTCTTCCATTAGTTTTGTTTTAGTTTTCCACAAAATATTTAACTTCGAAGACCTCCGTGTTGACACCTACGCCACACATTCCGCTAAAAAATTACAATTTTTTATTTAGTAACTAAAAACATAAGATAAACTTCATTAAACATTTTGAAACAAAATAATGTTTGGTAACCAACACAAAACTTCATGCAATTTGAGTGACTAAAAGCTCATGTTTGATTAAACTTAAATTATAATTTAAATTGATCAAACATACTTTTTATCTATATATTTCGTAGGACTCAAAAATTTATTACCCACACATTCTATAAGACCCACAACTTATAAGTACTCAAAAAATAATTTCACCACTACCAAATATTTTTAACCCAATATATGCACATGCATGCACGTAATCATATAGATGCCATCTCCAATTCTCTATGAGAAAGAAATTATGAAAATAAACAACAAATATTCTTGATATGCATTGAACTCCAAAAATGAGTTCAACAATATCGTGAGAGTCTATTTGACAAAGTTTTTGATAAAAGTTAATAAAATTTTTGTGATTAAAAAATTAATAAAAGTTGTGAGTCTCATAAAATATGTTATTAATGTTATAAAACTAGAAAAGTAGAGAGAAAAAATAAGAGAATAGAGAGAGTTAAAATTCAAGTCTGTTAATTTACTAGAACAATGACCCTTATTTATAGGGTTCCAAAGGGAGTTACAACTTGATTAGAATATACTCTTCTGGAGTAAGTAGATAACTACATAGACATCTAGATACAACTAAATAGTCATTCATCATTATCTATAATTTTACAACACTCCCCCTTGAATGACTTATTACACAATAACTGGTTCGTTATTTGGCAAAAATCCAATGGGATAAAAATACTAATACAAAGAAAAATTATCAAAAATTGGAGTACTCAAATGCTGCCTCATTAAAACCTTGTCAGGAAAACCCAGTGGGACAAAACCTGAGTAAAGGAAAAAGAGTACAGCTACTCCCCCTGATTTCAACCAATGGAAAAAAACGTGTATTGAGCTATACATATCTTGTGCGCCAATGTCTTCAATATCGCTTTCTTCTTAGAATTTGTATAAAACAATTTTGGTGAAATGTGCTCCATGTTATAACCTCCAGCAATATCATCTTCATACACTATCTCTGGTTGACTGTAATCAGCATGATGGTCTGATGCTATTATATTAAAAATAGATCTTCTTGTTGTTCCCTTCAAGGGTCTCATATACAATTTATAATACACGGGAGTATAACCATAGGGTTATGATGAAAGTAAATATTTTGTAGGTTATAGACATCCATAATTATAAGAATTATAACACTTCTAATTGGATATCATTTACACAAAGAATAATGCCTCATTAAAACCTTACTAGGAAAAAACCCTGTGGGAAAAAATCATAGTAAAGGAAAAAGAGTACATAATTCTTTTAATACGCCATGCAAATTGTCTCATTAAAAACTTTGCCAGGAAAACCCAATGGGACAAAACCTCAGTCAAGGAAAAGAGTACAATGCGTATTTACTTCCCCTCATTATAATATTAGTTCAGATCTGTACTTTGATCGATTGAGTTCTCGAAAAGTTGAACCATATGCTTCAGGCATATTAAATCCTCCAGGGATTTACATACATTGTTTTATTAGTCATGCCAGATGAGTTGGTTATAACAATATTCATTATATGCATATATGTCATGCATTGACAGACTAATAAAATATCGACTTATGATTGCTTTACATAAGCGTTTGCAAAATTCATATTGTTAAAAGTCGTGCATTACATGTTACGACTTCATTTTTCCATTTCTTTTTCGCATAAATATACACCTTTAGGTGCTCTGACTATAGGTCCAGAAACTTCAGGTTTCTCTAGTCAGTTCAATTTATTTGGATTGCATCCTTTTATTTGGCCAATTTATTATTTGACAGATTTCTTTCAATATCCTTGCTACCTTTCATAATATGAAGCGCTTCATGATGTGCAACAATGTTGTCAACAACATTTATTTTTTGAATCCATTTATTTCTCATAACGACATAACTTAACGAGATCTTTTCGTTTTATTATTTCAGCTAGCTGAACCTCTTCTGGGATTTTATAATTAGTTATGTCTATATACACTTCAAGAGTATACACCTCCTCAATAGGACCATCTTTATAATTGGCTCCATTTTTTATTTGAGAATTTCTTTGGAATCAAATGTCACCACGCTTCAGGCGTGTCATTAATTTACCTGATATAATGTTAATGGATTGTCCTTCAAGGACGCTAATATAAATTGGAGCATTTAGAGCTGGTATATGAGATTTGATTTAATCTCTTTGGTCAGTTAATGCATCTGTCAATTGTATAACTTACAAATGAGTTATTTGTCGAACTTCTGGTTCATATTGTCTTGTGCAACGATCTAGAAAATATAATATACTGCAATTTCATGTATTCTTTCCAGCTACTTAATTTCTCTCCCCTAATGTTGAGAAAACTGTCTTATCAAAATAACATTCGAAAGACCTTATTATAAAATATCACCATTTAAGACTTAAGATATTTTATAATGTTCCATACTAAACATGTATTCTCAACATTTTTCAAAGTCCATCTCAGTGCACTATGGTGGACCGATTATACATATATTGCACTATAAAAAATTCATTAGATGGATAATATTAGGCTCTGACCATAAGCCAACTATAGCAGGGGTAACTTTGATGTTGGCATGATGCGTATAAGTGTTACTGCATATAAAATAGCTTTCCCTAGACAAAAATGGGAAGTGCTTTGTTCTCAATAGTAATGGTTTAGAATTTAATTGGAGGTGTTGAAAAACAATATTGCTAAACCATTAAAATCATCTCAACTGATATTTATTAAAAGTTTGAGATTTAGACTCACTAGTATTGACAAGACACACCACTGTCTTAGTTGTATAATCTGAAAATTATGCTCATAATTTAATATTTGAGCAAGTAATCTTGCAAACTTCAAGTTGCCAATAATAACACCATACAATCATCTAATAAATGTATTTATCAGATACAAATAATATATAGATGGTCAACATAGAGGGTGATGGGGCCCCATAAATCACCTTAAATAATTTTCAGAGATGTAGGGAATTCAGTCCCGATTTTACCTAGTGAAGGTCTACTAGTTTATATACAATGAGAACAA
Source organism: Forsythia viridissima (assembly GCA_030279155.1). NCBI lineage: Eukaryota > Viridiplantae > Streptophyta > Magnoliopsida > Lamiales > Oleaceae > Forsythia > Forsythia viridissima. The sequence continues at coordinate 18,636,701 of CM059034.1, forward strand.
GCATCACGTGAGAATTCATTATATTGAAAAATCTTCTGATTTTCAATAAATATTCTCATTAATAATAATTCACATCATATTAACTCGGGATGGTCTAACCAGTAATGCCAATCAATTAAATTTTTAGGATATTGAACTCCTGGTTCAATATAGTACTTTTTTAAGAGTATCAACACTCTAATATTACACAACATTAATATTCTAAAATTGTAAAGTTGTGCTTCTTCAAGAGCAACAACACGATATTTTTTTTTTTCAAAATATTTTCTATACTTTGTGTTTCTTCATAAATAATAATATCATTTTCTTTTAAAATATTGATATTCATAACGTTATACTTCTTCAGGAGTATTAATACAATATTTTATAAAATAAGATCTTATAAAATTACGCTACTTGATAACAAGTAATATTCGACTGGAACATTAATATAATATTGTGCTACTTCAGGAGCAATGTCAAAATATTAATATATGTAATATTGTGTTTCTTTAGGAATTACAATGCAATATTCTCCAAGAATATTGATTGAATATAAGGTTGTTGTTCTTCAAGAGCAACGACACAATACAAAATAATTTATCGATTAATTAAAAGTTTTCATTAAAACAATCGATCAATTATTATATAATTTGCATTAATCAATTTAACATAATATGATTTATATACTTTCCTTCAGGGATAAGCATTAGTTGATTAATTAATCACAATTTAATTATGTGATATGATATTATTCGAAACATGTGCTTCTTCTAGAGCACAATAAAATATTATTTTGACACTGCTCAATATATTTCTGAAATATCAAAATTATAACGTCATAAAAATTAATATTCTTCTGGAATATTTAAATTGTAACGTTATGCTCTTCAAAAGTAGCTAATATTTTGTCAGAATATTATAACGTTGTGCATTTTCAGGGACAACAACAAATCATTATTTTGAAATAAAGATTTGTTCTTTATAAGTAATATTATAATATTCTATAAGAATATTATATCTTATAAAATTAAACTTTTAGGGAGTAATTAAAATTCTACTGGAATATTAATATAATATAAAATTTTGCTTATTTGAAGCAACAATAAAATATTCTTTCTAGAATATTTATATGCTAGGTTGTGACATACAATACAATATTCTTCAAAAATATTGATATTATTGTAAAATTGTGTTTCTACAAGAAAAGTACAATTAAAACAAATAAACAAATTTTATTGGCTTCCCACAATAATTTCATGCTAACTTTTATTCATAACTATGTATGAAAAAATAGATAAAAAATAACATAATAATTAATTGAACAGTAAAAACTACTGCTAATTCAGGAGTAATAGTTCAATATTCTTCTAGAATATTTAAATTGTAATGCCTTGCTCTTCAGGAACAATTAATATTTTGTTAAAATATTATAAAGTTGTACTTATTCAGGAGCTACAACAAATTATTATTTTGATGTAAATATTTGCTCTCCAGGAGTAATATTATAATATTCTTATATTGTATTATATCTTATAAAATGAGGCTCTTCGAGAGCAATTACTATTCTACTGGAATATTAATATTATCTAAAATTGTGCTACTTTTGGAGCAACAAAATATTCTTATATAAGATATTAGATTTATAAAATTATGCTCTTCAGGAGTAATAACTTATTTACACTCTTCGGGAGCAAATGTATTCTACTGAAAATATTAATATAATATAAAGTTGTACTTCTTTTGGAAGACCAACGAAATATTCTTCTGGAATATTAATTTGTAGAAATTAATATTTTTCAGGAATACTAACACAATATTATTTTATATATTGATATTAGTAATTAACAATATTCAATAAATATTTATCTACTATTTATCAATACAGAAAATATATAATCAAATACGATAGTAAAGAGAATACTAACATTTGTTAATTCATGGCTTCATCTCCATATACACAATTTAAACTTTACCTCTGTTCATGTAGTGATTTCTCACGAATGAATCGTTGGATCTTAATTACAGTCGTTGGATTTCAAGAACAATGAGTTTTGAACTTTTTGTCCAAATTGCACGACGATCGGACCACGGAGTTTTGAGTTTTGAAGTTACTATCCAAATATCACAATGATCGGACCACGGAGTCTTGAGATATTAATATATATAAAAAAATTGTGCTTATTCATAAGCAACAATATGAAATTGATATATGTAAACTATTACTACTTCAAGAGCAATAGTTCATATTCTACTAAAACAATAAAATATTCTTCTAGAATATTTATATGTTTAGGTTATAAAATATAACATAATATTCTTCTGGAATATTGATAGAATTATAATTCTTCAGGAAAATATAAAAATAAACAAATCTTGTTCAATAATATTTTAGAACAATAAACACACTGATTTGTTATCCATTGCCGTTGAATAAAAGTTAAAGCATTGTTATATCTAATTAAAGCATGAATATTTCTTTTAATTGCTTCTCATAAAAATGTTATAACAAAAAGTATAATATGAGTTGGACTCATAAATCAAAGCAAGGATAGAGATATGAACACTAACCAGTTGGTACCGTTTGAATTTCTTTTGGGATATTGACGCTTGAGAAAGTGGACTTTGGGCCACCAAGCTTTTGTTTGTTCTTTACGACGTTTTGATATCACAGTTTGGCTGTCTAGTTTTGCTTCTCCTTTTTTCTTTCAAATAAAAGAAAATAATATCTAATTGCTAACTCAGTTGGCTAGAATCTCGTGCTGATAACGTGTTATAAAACTAGAAAAGTAGAGAGAAAAAATAAGAGAATAGAGAGAGTTAAAATTCAAGTCTGTTAATTTACTAGAACAATAACCCTTATTTATAGGGTTCCAAAGGGAGTTACAACTTGATTAGAATATACTCTTCTGGAGTAAGTAGATAACTACATAGACATCTAGATACAACTAAATAGTCATTCATCATTATCTATAATTTTACAACAATTAAAATTAATTGTTGATTTTGATTTCAAATTTTTATCAACTTTCTTATCCTTCCCAAACAAGAGTCTGAATCACCACTTGAAATCTTGAATATTTCCTAACAAATAGGTTCCAACTATTTAAGCAAAAAAATATATCCAACGTCATTTCTCACTAATCGCATGTTCAATAGTATTGAAATTAATTTTTAAGTGTTTATATTATAAGTTGTTCGTGAATGTGTGAATAAAAAGTGGATTGTAAGTTTTGGGTCTAAATATGTGGATAAAAAATATATTTGACCAGTTTGACCAACTGAAATTATAATTTAAGCATCTCCAAACGAGTACTTGTGATATAATTAGTTATGGGAGATAACACGGAGAAGTTAGTAGCGTGTAGAGAAGATAAAATATGATGCTCACACAACCCTTGCCACTATATACATACATATTATATAAATGTATATACATATATATATATATAGAGAGAGTTGGACACAAATTTAAACAAGACTTAGATAATTTAAGTAGCTAGTATTAATGAATTCTTGTCAAGTGATTTTCTTTGCAGTTGTTCTACTACGTGAGGTGGTGCAGCTTAGTCGAGCTCGAGACGACGTAATTTTCGATGTCAACTATAATATCTCTTGGGGAAATGATCATGTTTTGTCCCTAAACCAAGGAAGACAAGTTCAGCTTTCCATGGATATACAATCTGGTTATATATATATATACATACCTTTTTAATTTCCTGTTTTATTAAAATATTTATACTAATATAGTTTAGAGATGCTATTTGAAGACACAACCTCATTATCCGAAATTAATGTAAAAGGTTGAATACATAGTACTCTTATCAAGTTCAAGCCTTGGCTTCTTCATATTTCCTTTGGCTTTCATCCCTCACAATTGACAATTGATCAAATGCTTATTTTTATATTTATTTATTGGTCTACAACACATTTCCTCACGTTCAGACCAGAAATCATTTTTTTTTTCAGAAGTCATGCACAAGTTTTATATATATAGATGATAGTAAGACTATTTGTATGTTTGGTGTAGTTTAAAAATAATTTTTTTTGGGAGATTTTTATAAAAGTTATGAAATGTGAAAATTGTGGGTCCCATAAAATATGTAGTTGAAAATGAGTTTTAAAAAAAAGAGAGTTTATTTTAAACTCTTCCAAACATGCTCTTTGTGAGTTTGATACCTTGTTACATTCAGTTCATATAAAATTTAAAGCTATTAGATGTACATAGAGACGAGTGAGCGCGCACACACCTATGCGCATGCATTTACATAGATAGACTTTATGCTTCACATAATTCATTCCTATGTGCATGCATATAAGCATTTGTTTAGTTTTGATTAAAAATTTGCTAAAGTCAAAATCAATAATTAATTTTAATTACACATTTTATGGGATTCACAACTTTTATCAACTTTTCGACCACACATTTTATGAACTTTTATCAAAATCTGTTAAAAAAACTGATTTTTAACAAAAAACAAACGAGAAGTAAATAGACTCTATAGATACATGCACGCGCGCGCACACAATATGTGAATCATGCAAAGCTAGTATTAATATGTTCTAATATGTTCCATTGAAATGTTGAAATGGTAGGGGCTGGCTTTGGGTCTAAACTAAGCTATGGATCTGGCTTTTTCCAACTGAGAATCAAGCTACCAGAAAAGGACTCTGCAGGAGTGATCACAGCTTATTATGTACACATTTTTCAGCAAACCTCATTATCCTCAAAGAATTTTTGTTTTTTTTAAGAATGAGATAATTTGGATATTTTAATTTAGGGTTTATTTATTTATTAATGCAGCTAACTTCAACTACAAATAATCATGATGAGCTGGACTTTGAATTCTTGGGCAATAGGGAAGGCAAACCTATTACACTGCAGACAAATGTATTTGTGAATGGACAAGGAAACAGAGAACAAAGGTTTCGTTTTTGGTTCGATCCAACTGCAGATTTCCATACTTACAAAATTCTTTGGAACCATCATCATGTGGTGTAAGAAAATACTTATACTACTACTCTATATATCCATTAATTTATTTATTCTACCAAAAATTGAATTTGTTGTTATACCGATGCATTGGCCGTTAAACTGCATATTGTCTCAAAACTTATAAAGTTTTTTGGCGAAACGATTCAACATAGTATCACGCTAGTTTGAACTACTTCATATAAAAAACATAAATGGTTAGTTTGAACTCATGACGTGTCATTGCTTTGGATCATATGTTTCAACAGTGTTAAAATTATTTTTTAAATATTTATAAGTTGGGGATTCTATATAGATTGCATGAATAATAAGTGTGTACTAAGTTTTGGGTTATACGAAATGTGTGGATAGAAAATATGTTTGACGATCAACTTAAATTATAATTTAAGCTTAGCCAAACATGGACTTATACATAGAAGTGTGTGTGTGTGTGTATAATGCTAATATAACATGTTTCGCTTGCTTTGTTTTCAGATTCTATGTTGATGACATCCCAATCAGAATATTCAAGAACAACACAAATATTGGAGTGAGCTACCCAACCCAACCAATGCAAATAGTAGCCAGTTTATGGGATGGGGACAGTTGGGCCACAGATGGAGGCCAAACCAAGATTAATTGGTCTCATGCACCATTCAAAGCTCACTTTCAAGGTTTCAATGTTAATGGCTGCCCATTAGATATTCAAAACTCCCTTAATATACAAGTACAACAACAGTGCTATTCCTCAAATTATTGGTGGAATGACAGGAAATTTTGGAAGCTTGACAAGATTCAGCAAAAGGCATATCAACAAGTGAGACAAAAGTATATGAATTATGATTATTGTTCTGATAGGTCTAGGCATCCTAATATTCCACCAGAGTGCAAGTAAATGAAGTTTGATTCTAAACATTCTATAATGAATAATAAGAGGGACCAAGAATTTCTTGAGTACATCCTTGTTATTTTGTTGTTGTTTGACAAGTATTCTATAAACAGAATTTTATGCTTGAAGGATTGAAAAGCACAATGCTGACTCAAGATCAAAATGTGTCAAGAAATAACTACCGAGTTGGATAATTTTAAAGTATAACGCAATAAGAGCGTGTCTGGAATCACTTAAATATAGATTAAATTCTTTGACCAACCAAATTGTTTATTTAAATATTGCAAACAATTGGAAAGCTTGGAAAAAAGCTGTCATTCTTGATTTCAAATGCAGCAGTTGTTGACTAAGTATTTGTTGCACATTGACATTATTGGCCTTATTTTTAACCGTTTGAAAAGCTTCCTAACCCATTTGCATGGACAAAAATGGGTTTTGAAATATACATTTTAGAATAGTACTATTGCATGTTAGCTTTTCTATTCCATAGTCAAACCAATTTTTAGCAAAATCCGCCCATAATTGATTCCAGACACAGCCTTAATGAATAGCACTACATTTATAATTGCAAATCACACGTCTCACTGTAAAGCATTAGTTTGAATAAATATATTTTACAATTAATAAAATAATAGTTTTATATATTTTTTTAACATTTGTATCATTATTTTCATTTCACTTCCTCATAAATAAATTTAAATCAAAAGATAAAACATATAAATAATTTTAAAAAAGACCGTCACCATGTTGGCACAACCTAACATGACCTTATTTCTAGTTCAAGAGATGGCCAAGGGAAGTTACTATTAAGTTCGTCCAAAGAATCAAGATTCAAGAGGAAAGCTACAACTATGTCTTGAATTTTTAGTTTTTATTATTATTTTTTATTTTTACAATTGTACCATTTTCATTTATTTTTTTAACTAGGTCGAGCTTTCTTGTTGATAGAACTAAGAGTGTGTTTGATTGACCAATTTTTCATGAAAAATATCATATTCATGAAAAATAATATCACATAAGAAAAAAACGTTTTTCAACTTTAACTATTTGATTGATAGTGAAAAATGAAAATAAAAATAAAAATAAATTCTAAAGTACAATAATTTAAAACATGAATTTGACCAGAATGTTGAAAAATACTTTCTTACCAATTTATGGTTTTTTTTTCCCTTCTGTCCATGGAATCGTATCAAACACACTCTAAAACACTTTTATCAAAACTAACAAAAATAGAAATTAGCCATGTTGGGTCCTGGCTGAAGCCATATATGCCAGCTTACAAAACATTCAAAAGAGCCCAAATACTTCCCCCCAAGCTTTTGATTAAGCTCCCATGGCGGAATCTTCATATCGACAGAAAATAGTTAACATTATTACACTGAAAATTCACTTAATGAGAGACCCATAAAAATGGGTTTCTTAAAATTCCTTCTTCTGTTATGTTTAGTTTTATTTGTCTCTGTATCAATAGCAAAAGAAGCACAAAATGAAGAGTTTACAGAAGCATTGCTGTTGAGGCCATTGCCTGATCGAAAAGTGCTGGCCCATTTTCATTTCGAAAGCAGTGTGCCATTGATACTCGATTCTATGGCCGCCACCACCACCTGTTTCCTAAGTCCATTTATCAGTTGGTAACCGTACACATATTTTGCATTTTTCTTTTTTGCTTTTATTTTACCCTAATTGGTTTGATTATGAGCAAGTTTTGGAATTTGGATTCTTTTTCCTAGAAGTTGAATTGTTTGAATTTATACATTGCGTGATGAGCTATTAGGTAGTTTAAGATTGTATTCAATAGATAGTTTGTATATGATAGTGTAATTTGGTACGATCTGAATTTGATGGACTCGTTAGATTTTTACAGATTTCAATTTATTTAACCTATGGCTGGTGATTAAAAATTGTCTTTGAAAAAGATGGAAGGATGTAAAAGTGTTGGGATATTTTCTCAAAACTTGTCAAAATCAGACAACTGTTGAAAGGGAAGACTTCTAGGTTGACTAAAATTACAAGTTTCCTAATCTTGGACACTTTGGTAGTCGAAACTTGGAAGATATCCAAGTCAACTAAAATTGAACAAGTTTCCAAATCTTGGACTCCTTGGTAGTTTAAACTTGTATGAAAATTAGGTCATTCGTTAACTATAAATTAACGTGGTTTATTCTCTTTTGTAGTGGTGACCTGAGGGTTTTCTGAGAGAAAAATTGTAAGCCTAGCATCTTAGTTGTTTTACTTGTTTTCTTTGTGAGTTGTACAAAGAGTAAAAATTGGTGGGTGTGGTAAAGCTTAGGATATTATTTTTTTTTAGATACTTAGGGATTTGGGTAGGTGAAATCTATATGATTGTAACAATTTTTCATATAGTGAAAGCTTTGACAGTCCGTAAATCTCTCTCTATCTTTTTATATTTTTCTGTTTCGTTAATTTTCTCTGAACAAGGATCTTGTGGGCAATAAAAGAATTGGTCTCAATTCCCAACAGTGGTATCAGAGCTTCAGGTCGTTGAGAGTGTTGGCGCACAGAGAAGAGAAGATATGTCTATTAAATATGATGTGGAGAAATTTGAAGGAAGAATCAATTTTAGCTTGTGGCAAGTACAAGTCAATGATGTTTTGATTCAATCTAAACTGCACAAGGCTTTGAAAAGGAACCCAACCCCTGTTTCTGACAAAGATACTAAAAGGAAAGTATCTTGTTGGAATTATAGAAAACCTGGTCACGTGAGGAAAAATTGTCCAAAAGGTGGAGCAGGCTCGGCTAACTGCTTGACATCAGATACGGACAATATGTCTCTCTTTATGGGAGACGATGATGTCGCTTGAGTAAATATTTACATCCTTATGGCATGCGCTAGTTGCCATGATAGAGGATGTGTTACTACTAGCGGGTCCACATTTGCACATGGGCATTGGCTTGATATTAATGCAAGGTGTGTGGTGGAATTGATGTCGATGGCTGAAGAACTTCCAAGTAAGTCAAGCAAGGAAGTTGCACCATAATATTTCAGCAAATTTATTCGACATGAGCCGATGAAATTCTTAGAATTCGTTTTTCTAAGTGATTATACTTATATGGTGGAGTATGTTAATTCTCTGTTTTGAGAATTGGGATTGTCAAAGTGTAACCTTTTTTAAGTATCGAGATGAAGAGCTGCAAAAGAGATGATTGCTTTTTGACTCGTTTTTCGTCAAGGTGGAGATTGTTGGGATATTTTCTCAAAACTTGTCAAAATCAGACAACTGTTGAAAGGGAAGACTTCTAGGTTGACTAAAATTACAAGTTTCCTAATCTTGGACACTTTGGTAGTCGAAACTTGGAAGATATCCAAGTCAACTAAAATTGAACAAGTTTCCAAATCTTGGACTCCTTGGTAGTTTAAACTTGTATGAAAATTAGGTCATTCGTTAACTATAAATTAACGTGGTTTATTCTCTTTTGTAGTGGTGACCTGAGAGTTTTCTGAGAGAAAAATTGTAAGCCTAGCATCCTAGTTGTTTTACTTGTTTTCTTTGTGGGTTGTACAAAGAGTAAAAATTGGTGGGTGTGGTAAAGCTTAGGATATTATTTTTTTTGAGATACTTAGGGATTTGGGTAGGTGAAATCTATATGATTGTAACAATTTTTCATATAGTGAAAGCTTTGACAGTCCGTAAATCTCTCTCTATCTTTTTATATTTTTCTGTTTCGTTAATTTTCTCTGAACAAGGATCTTGTGGGCAATAAAAGAATTGGTCTCAATTCCCAACAAAAAGTGCATAGTAGACGCCTAGACGGAAAAGAAACACCTTTGTCGGGACATAGGCCAATTCTCTTGATTACTTTTTTTTTTTTCTGTGAACATGTATATTCACAGGAAAGTAAATATTAAGGTACTAGATTGTAAAGATGTAGCAAGGAAGTTTTTCAAACCCTATTATTTTTTTTAATATGCATTAATATTGTATGTTATCAACAACAATAATAAACTAAGTGTCATTCCAAATAAATATGGAATCGGTTACACAAGTCCTTTTTGGCCAGTCCATTCGGTTCATTGATAAGCCTATTGCACATCTGGAATTTTGAGTAGGTACAATCAACCATGTTAGTTTTGGTGTACTTAAGCCGTAATTCTCTTAATTTGTATCTCCTCTACTTATTTTCTGTTCTATTATAACCACTCAAATATAAGTTAGCATTGTTTTTCACTAGCTTCACTTTATGGGCAGTTCGCCCTTGTAGGGATCTTCCTATTACACAAGCATCTTTTATTTCATTCAACCTACTCTAATCCCATGGTTACATCCTCTTAAATTCCTCATTCATTGTTACTAATCAACTTAAATACATAACAAAATAACTTTTTGCAAAAATACAATCTTCCATACTCATTTCTTGTCACTAATCAACTCAAATACTTAGCAGAATAAATTTTTGCAAAATAAAATCGTCTATAGTAACTTACAATTACCCTTATTCCTACCATTATAGAATGGGACATTGCACGTTGTTTAAAAAATTGAAAGTGCACAATATCGAACAAGTAATAAAAGTGGATGTGAGTCTAGCGTTGATCTCACGAGGACTATTTAATTTATCACTCCTATGAAATGGTTTCACGGGATTCAGCCGATTAATGAAATTGGATTAATTCTAACTTTATTTGATCAATCGATTTTTGAAGTGGATTATAAGCTAAAATTAACAAGTATGAAAATTAATTGACTTACTTAACTTATGTTGATTTTGTTGACATAATGATGTTAGGACTCATGATTTCACCATAGTTTTAACGGTTCAAATTCATTCCTCAAACTTTGACAATATATAATCATGCGATAGATCAAATTCTCTATCTTATTTGATAGTCTTTCAAGTAAAATCAAAACTACTTTTAAACACGAATTCACTATTTCTTTATCTCTATGTGAACTACATTGAATAGAAGTGCATTGCTCAGAAATTCACATACGATCACACACACAAACCATAGGAGTATATCTCTATCTCCCATTTTAATTTATGGTCTTTGTTGTATTAATATAAACACATAAATTACTTTTGTCTCATTACAGTTCACAAATCATTCAATTGTTTATCAAGTAACTGAAAGTATTATTATTAACAACGAAAACAAGAGTCAAGAGCACAAAGATATAATTGAAGTCAAAATCCGAGAATTAAGTCAGATTTGAAGTCTTATCTGCCATATGGATCTTCTCATTCCACCGCCAGTTTTCCTTATTAGGTAGTTTTATACCATTATATTCTCATTCCACCACCAGTTTCCTTATTAGGTAGTTTTATACCATTATATTCTCCTAAGACCTCCTTCGTTATGTTTCTAGTGAAACTAGGCATCTCCTTGCAGATCATGTTACTATCTCCATCTTTATCTCATTTTCCCTCCTGTGGAACTTTATCTTTAAAATTGACTTGTTTTTAGAGGAAGGCTTTGTTCCAGTTCAGAATAGGATAAGGTTGCTGTACTATATCTGCCATCTTGTTCTATGAACTCTAACATCTTTGGTAATTCTTTTTTCATTTCTTAATAACAATGGCAAGCACCACCTATATAATGTGACAGAATGGTTATGGAAAGTGTGAATGCTGTAGGATAATCTACAATATTTCTATGCATGATGGCAATAAGAAGATAAGAATGCGTACCATATCTATGATTTTCTTTTACCCATCTTGGGTAGGGAAATGAGAAACTTGGCTCAAGAATAGTTGGCTAGAATCTTGCCCTTCTTATTCCCATCTTTTGTTCCCAGTGGCCGCTGGGTAAATGCACCAATATTAGACGGAAAAATTAAATCTATCCATCGAATATTACTTTTGTCAAGTAACTTTTGAGAGAGAGAGAGAGAGAGAGCAATTAGAAGAAGTTTGAAATATCCTTTTTGTTTGGGGATTACAGGTGGAAGAAATTCTTTGAAGTATGATGTGAACATGACGAAGAGGAAGCCTTGTAGCTTTTGCCGGATAACCAAAGGGAATGAACATCCATAAAAGAGAGAGAACCAAAGGGGTAAACTTCTGCTGAAAATGTGGTTAGTGAGTGACAGATTTTCTTTAGCCCTCATGTCATACCTTGATCACTTTATTGGGGGATAGGTTAATTGATCGCCAAGCACTAAAGCTTGGGTTGAATATGTAAATCCTACAAAGTTGAAAGGCAGCTTGTATTCTAAACTCTGTCAAAAGACTGAATAGAGAAGCATTAACCAATTTGTTTATTATTTATATAAGACAAGGCCTCTTCTTTCATTTTCTTTCCCCAGGCTATAAATCCTACAAAGTTGAAAGGCAGCTTGCAGATTTGTACTAAACTCTGTCAAAAGACTGAATAGAGAAGCATTAACCAATTTGTTTATTATTTATATAAGACAAGGACTCTTCTTTCATTTTCTTTCCCCAGGCTGCGGATCCTATTGTGCATTTGGGGCATATAGTTCTCTTTGAAGGAGCTTTCTCGAGATAGCTGCGAGGAATTTGTCAAATTATTTTGTGGCACTTCTATGACTGTTTTAGGGTCCGTTTCGCATGACTATTGTGATTAGTGCTTCTATTAGTAGAAGTTTTATTAGTAGAACTTTTAGTAAAAAGTTATTGACTATTTGATTGTCAATCTAAAAATTGTTGTGAATATTAATTTGATATTTGGCAGCATAATACAAAAGTGCTTTACTACATATTTATTTGACTAAATTTTAATAATTTATTCAAAAATAATATTTATTTCAATACCATAAAATCTATTAAAATTAATTTTAGCATGTCATTATTATTTTAGTGCATATTATATTATTTATTTTATAATATATTTTAACACGTCAACATATGACTTATATATGACATTTCATATTTAAAATGATAAATAATAATGCAAATTAAGATAAAACATGTTATAAACATTTCAAAAAAATCTTTAAATTATACAAATTAATGTAATATTTCATCAATACATTGGTGTGTAGGATAATTTGAATATATCTGAGAATTTAGTAAATTAATAAGGATAGTTTTGTTAATTTAAAAGTTTGATTAAATACACATTTCAATTTCCTATATAATCTGAATGTAAAGCTTTTTGGAGAAGCTCAAAATTTGAGTTTCTCTAAAACAACTTAAAAAGATGTTTTCTTAGTCAATAAGCACTTTTGGATTTTAATCAAACATCCATTATTTTAGCCAAACAACTTTTGCTCTCCAAAAAGTGATTTTGAGCTTTGCAAAAGTCTTCTCAAACACTCTCTTATGTGCAAATAGAAACATGGGTTTTAGTTCCTCTACTCTTACAGTTTGCCAAAGATACCTTCCTGTCCAGAATTCAAAGGTTGTCCTGCTATAGTACATAAAGTTATTAAGAGAGTTAAAACACTGACCCAATGGAATTATAGGAAGTGAGAGACGAAGAATAGTCATAGACCACAATGACTTCTAAGGTGTTCTCTAACTCAGAAAAGGTATACAATATGGATATATGTTATCGACATAATTTTTAACTTTCCCTAACTGAACTCTAATATAGGAAAATGTTAGAAATGCTTTCTTCATTAACTTGGAAATAAGTTCATATAGTAAAACAAAATGGATGCAATTATTGAACACATTAAATTTTGTCATCAATATATGATCTTGAGAAGATAGAGACAACGTTGGTTTGGATCTCCACATCAAAATTTCAAATTGCTATTCTATCATTCTTTTGGGATAACCATGCGGATTTGCATGGCCAGGGATTAGACTTTCCCAGTAACTTTGTATCACCGTTGGTCATGTCTGTTTTATTTTTCTACTCTACTGTTTGCCATCAGTTGAAGCATACTTCTTCTCCTTTTCTCCCTGTTACCTTTACTGTTGGAAGCATGGTTCATGGAGAATTCTCTGGGTATTTGCTGTATTGACATGATTTTGTTACTTGGAGCGGAGCAGTCTTCTTGTTTTCGAAATTTTTTTATATCAGATGCATGTTTTGACCTATAATTGGAATTATTTAGGGAAACTTTGAGTAACACATATTAATCCTTTCGTACTTTTGAAGGATTCTGGGTACCTATTCCCAGGGTATCTTGCCTTTTCTGTTGGCTATTCTTTTGATGGTTTCTTTCAAGTTCTTGATACTACTTACTGAACTGATCATAGGTTTATATTAGGTATTGTAGTTTGAGGTAAAATGACTTTATAACATGTAGTCATATGGCTGAATGATCAGGTACACAAATTTCAAGTCCGGGAAATGGAATTGTCTTTCACTCAAGGTCGGTGGAACTATGAACATTGGGGGGGATTTGACCCCATATCAAGCAGCAATGCAAAGCCTCCTGGAGTTGAATTATGGGCCGATTTTGATGCCCCCCAACATCAGGTTGATGACTCCTGGAAAAATTTAACACATGCTCTTTCGGGGCTCTTCTGTACTTCAATCAACTTTCTGGAGCATTCAACTACTTACTCTGCACCTCAGTGGAGCTTTCGATCAGTTGCAGACAAATTACGTTATGGCACACTGCCCCGTGAGGCTGTTTGCACTGAGAATCTCACTTCCTGGTTGAAATTGCTTCCTTGCCGAGACAAAGCTGGGCTTTCTGCACTGCTGGATAGACCTTCAATACAGAGGATATTATCATTCTCAGCGTCTCCATTTGACATCAGATGAATATGATTCTTCGACCTTCAATACAGAGGATATTATCATTTTCAGCGTCTCCATTTGACATCAGATGAATATGATTCTTCTGAGTTTAGTACCGGGGTGGTGCTTGAACAAACCCTTAAAGTAGTAATTCAACCGAAGACTTTGGGAACCAGTGCTATGTTTTCTGGTGTATCATTACAACCAAGTTGGTCTCTGAGCTCATTATTTGGCAGGAAAGTCAGTGGAAGATGTTCCCTTTCGAAATCTAGTAATGTGTATGTTCAACTTGATCAGAATTTAGTATCTGAGTTGAAGGAAGTGTGGAAGAAAATTGAAGAACCAGAAAATGATGTTCTTATTCACGAAGACTCTTGGAATAACCCTATCTTTGAATTGTCAGCCTCCCCAGACAGGATAATGAATGGAGTAGAATTGCAGAGAGATTGCTCATTAATCCTATATGAATTTGTGGCTGAGAATTTCAACAAATCAATACCTTTTGATTTGGGGTTAAGGTGGAAACTGCCTGTAGTCTGGTCATGTCAGCAGGCACCTTTAAGTGCTAGCAGGTTTTTAATGGGAAGTGGAAACGAGAGGGGTGCTATAGCCATCTCATTGAAGTCTACTAGGAGTAACAATACACAAAGTACTGGACAGGGGGAGAAAGGATGTTGGTTGAGGGTTGGTCTTTTCCAAGTTGTGCCTTGGTATATCAAAGTCTATTATCATACAATAAAAGTGTTCATAGATGGAGAACTTCAGCCTACAATGGATAGCATAGAAAAGATGCATGTTTCACCTTCTGAAGACAGAGTCTCTCCATTAGTAATGGAAATGATCTTAAGATTACCCTGTGGTGTTAAAACAGCTGCATTAACTTTAGAGTTTGATAAGGTATGCCTCCTTTTGGATTCGGTAGGAGTCATTAGTCAACAGATCCAGAAATCATACTAAAAATCTGCCCTCTAAGTTGAAAGGAAGAAAAAGAAATTATGGTGTCTATCTCTTACACCTTTCCACTTCTGGACAGAAGTTCTGGCGTAAGATACAGAATTTTCTAACTTGAGGTGCTTTTCACTAGTATATATAATAATAAAATATTGAGCCAACATTTGCTAGATTTATGGGTTCAAATGGGAGAGAAGCTAGTTTTTTCAAACAACTGCAAGTTGAACTTCCAATAATTCTTGCTTAGCAGGGACTTGGTCTGTTTTTGCCTGTTTCAAATTTGGATCACTCTGTACCTTCACCAGCACCAATGGCACTTATAAGAAATGCGTCATTGTTAGCCTCAAAAACTAATAATAGCTAAAAGCATCTTCTCTGTGGTAAACAAAGTAGGCTATAATTAATTGAAACTGTCAAATCAAATGGATACAGAGTTGCCTATTCAAGAACATGATAATTATTATAAAAGCTAGACTGAAGGAATACTTTCGATGGATGTCTAAACAAGAATCACCTTAGGTCCTATTTTGTTGCCATCTACGAAATAGTGTGTCTGTCTCATTTCAGCTTATTGGAGATTTTAGTTTTCTAAAGAAAATTGAAGTGTTTGTCTAGCTACTTAAGCTCTATTACACGGGATATTTAACTTTGGTAGTATCTCTTGCATGAAACTCTGAATCTGCTGTCAGTACTTCAGTCTATATTTTAATCTCCTTAATTCCATCGTTCTGTGTTGAACAGTGGTTCTGCATATTGATGAATATCCTCCGGATGCTAACCAGGGATTTGACATTCCATCAGCTGTAGTAAGCTTCGAATTTCAAACAAGCACAAGTTTTGATGATAATTCTATGAACAAGTTGCCCATGTTGTCTAAATTACAGGTATTGATACAAATACGTTCAAGAACTCCAAGATGTAATTTTTTGTTCCTTTCTTTTTTTCATTGTCTTGACGATCTACATTTCAACCAGGAAAGAATCCCTGTTCTGTCTTACACAGAAGACTACTTGTGCCTTTGACAACTCCTGATTTTAGCATGCCTTACAATGTCATCACAATTACATGCACGGTTTTTGCTTTCTATTTTGGATCACTGCTCAGTGCACTACGAAGGCGCATTGGCAAGGAAGAAAAGCTTCTGAAAAGAAAAAGGTACTAATATTTCTTCAAGTATAATTGCATTAATTCATTGTTATCTCTTTAATTATTCAAATGTTCTGAATTTACGAGTAACAGTTTCATAAACTGTAAAAGCATTGAAGAAACTCAGTTAGTGTTTCTTAGTTCTGGTTAGACACCACCTTATTCTGATGAATGATCCCTATGTCATCTATTTTAGAGTGGAAATTGCATTATGATAGATTGTGAGAATTAAGATATATTTATTGATTGCTGCCTCTAAAGATCTAAAATAGAACCACCTAACCTAATTTAAGACCCATGGAGATCAACTATATCTCATTTATTTAAAAACTTGGACTATTTAGGATGTCCTCGATTCTGTAAACAGAAAATTATCCACCCCACCCCCAACAATAAAAACTAGCAGCTTATAGACATAAAGAAATACTAAGCCAATACAGAAATCATTGTAGCTTGTCCACACATCAATAACTTATCACCTCTCTAGACTGGTATATGATCCTACTCTGCCAACATGTTTGGAGAGAGCTGCTTTAACCTTTCATTAGTTTCTTGAATGTTTCTCTTCCATTTCTGCTATTGTTGGATTTTGCAGCTTCCTGTTCTTGTTTGTGTTTTTGTTGCACCTTATTGTTCTCATTTATCCACAACTGCACCTCACAATTCTCTATTATGCCAATCCGTGCCATGTTTGATATATCTACCACATTAAAGTGGCGTTGCATGTTAAGGGGATCATATGATCTCATGCCAAATAAATAAATTATCACCTTCCAAATTAGTAACGAGCATGGATGGCTTCTTATTCATTGCCGATTGGTGTTTAAGATGGATGATTTAACATGAATTATGAAATTTGCTTCTAGCAAAGCTACATATAGAGTATGTTTGTGTGTGCTTATAAGCACTTATAAGCTGGTCAAACATCATTTTTATCCGTACATTTCGTAGGACCCACTGCTTATAATCTACAAAAATCTTTACTAAACATACTCATAATGTCCTACTTATATGCCTTCCACATCTTTTGATCATTCAGTTTGTGCTTTAAACACTATGGATAAGTTACATGGCCTTCTATATTCACGTATTGAAGATGCAAAGTTTTTTATCTTCAATTCTTCATATGTTACTATGTTAAGCATCAAAGTTGCACACATAATCCAAAGAGAACATTTATAGTGAAGTCTTATGACTTGTTAGTGATGTTGAGGATGTCTTTGTATAGGACTTCTATTTTCCTGTGATTAAAATTCTGCCATCATTCTCTCTTACCCCTTGTTGTTACGTCTGGTAAAGAGGATTGAATAGTATTGGTCAATATTATCGAAAAAAAAAAAAATTTTGTTCATTATACTAATTATTTCTATCTAATACTGCTTGCCAAACCTGCACTTACACTGTAGTTCTGAAACATATTATTTTGAGCCGATCAGCATGCCAACCCCGGGGTTCTGCTATTGAAGTAGACAACCTCATCAACGTACTCAATCTTCGAAAAATCTCAATTGATTGACTTCTCTTGTCAGAACCTTCATATATATTAATATTTTCCCTTATCGCCTTAGTGATCATGGGTAGCTTAGTGGCTAATTGTGGTATTAACTGCAAATTTAAGTTCTGCATCTGAAGCTGCTCACCTCTTAATAAAATGTTCCCTCTGCTGTCATTAGACAATGGGCGAGTTACAAATTATTTTTTCTTTGCTGTATCTGGAGCTAAAAAATTTATGTTTCTTGATGTATTTTTTTACATCCATGCGCTCTTCTCCCATCAACATTGCTTACAACTATCATCCCTGATGTTTTATGTATTTCTGGTTGCAGATGCAAACAAGAGAGAGCGATTAACTTTGATGCTATCAAGGTTGTCCGTGAAGTTGCGAGGAAGAAAATGGGGGCCACCTGAACCATCGGCATCTTTGCGTCCCTCGACTAATTATAAGCTTATTGCCAAAGTTATATTAGTGGTGTGTATGGCTGCTGGTTGGCAGTATTATTTCAGATGATCGCTAAAGCAGCTACAGAACTATCTGTGTTGTACAATACGCATCAAACACACAACAAATATAGGTTTAGTTAGAAGGATAATTTTACACGTTTTTCTAATTCAGTGTATTCTGATTTTATATAATTGTTTATAGACATGTTCCATTTTGAAACGCTGCATTTCAAGCAATCGTGAGTTAATCTTGTTCTATAGAAAAAAATTTAGTTGTTTGAAACCTAGAGGCCATGCATGGTAACAAGAAGATATGATTAAACTTTCAAGAAATATTTGTGTGATTCGAGCAATATGTAAAAGGCATGTCCAGCATATTATATGTGTAAGTGAGTGCGTTGAAAACAAAATTTAAATAAATGTGTATTTCTTTTTAATAGTTTAACATTAGATTTGAGTTCAAGTATTCTACTGAATTGCAATTTCAATATGTTACCTTTGAAATTTACCGTTGTGCCATTTGGTCTCACCTTTTAAAAGTGGCCATATGCTTATTCTCCGTGCAATGTGACTAGTCAACCAATAATGTAACGAGTCACTTAAATGGGGCTATTGAGTTACAGAATGTGAGACAAGGTGGCTGCCCATCTCTGATGAACTCCTTCACCTATATATGAATATGTGCGCACGCAGGGCTCTGTGGCCGTACACAAGGTGCGACGGTGCATGTTTTATAATTATAGAGCCACTATAGAATGTATTTATATGTTTTATTAATTTGGTTTCAGTCAGTAGATGAGAAAAATGAAAAAGAAAAAGAAGAAGCAGGTCAGATTAGCTATTGCGTACTTACTTTAGGAAAGAGAGAAGAAAAAGCAAAAAAGAATCAATTCTTCCTGCGATACAGAAATTAAGTGCCATCCAAAGAGAACGAAAAAGGAGAATCATGAACACAAAACCAATAACCAAACATCTCACCAAGGAACAAATAGAAAACCCATGGAGCTGGAAACAGAAAAAAATGCTTCCTCAATTGCTCAAAGAACAAGATGACTTACTCATGTGGAACCCCTTCTGGCGAGGCTTTAAATATTTCTTAGAAGGGAATCTGTTTTTGTCAAGTTAAATGACACAAAATTTATGAGGAAAAAAAAAAGACTATCAAGCAACGTATTGAAAATTTAGGAGGGAAAAAAAATTTGGTGAAGGCCTTTTGAAGATAGTAATGGAAATTTTTTAGGACTTAGACCTTGTTTGGTAGAGATTTTTTTTCAAAAAATGGGTTTTTTTGTCCACTTTTTTTGACTTTTCAAACTTTGTCATTGTGTAAAAAGTTTGAAAAATAAAAAAAGTAGGTAAAAAATGGGAACTGAACAAGCCCTTAATGTAATGATTGCAGAGTGGGAGTTGATAATGAATGAACACTTGTTACGTAAATAACGAGGTTCATTACCTTTATCTTAGGCATAAAATTCAAAATGAGTTGATTATTTCTTTGACTTCCGAAAGTAAAAGCTTAATTAGCTTTTTAAGAGAATCAAAAAAGCAAAATCTATTTTGTTATACTTGATTGTACTCTATATACAAGTCGTTAAGAAAAAATCTTTTTGATATTAAGGTGTGTAGATATTTCTAAGAAAAAATCTTTTTGATATTAAGGTGTGTAGATATTTCTAATAATCCAATTAGAATATAAGAATACTTTGTAAAATTTTAATTTAAAAGTGAATGATACAATAGGACAAAGACTTTTTTAATAATTACAAAATGCTCTAGTAGCTTTTAGTCTTGACATTAACAATGTAAGAGCACAAGGATATTATAATGTGTCTAACATGAAGGTAAATAGCAAGCTGTCCAAAACAAAATATTGTATTATTCTAGGTATCCACAACTTTTATCAATTTTTTAACTACACATTTCATCAACTTTTATCAAAATCTCTTAAGACTATTTTTAAATTCTACCAAACAGGCACGAAATGATGTAAGGTGTCGAGCTAATGCTTTAGCAATCTTTTATGTTGGAAATTTTGAATTTTTAGTAGCTATGATTATATAGTATGAGCTGGGGTGGATCCCGAATTTTTTTTCTTCTAAAATCATAATTACTTAACTTATTTTTATAAGAATCTAATGTTTTTTTATAAGTCATAACCTTTAAAAAGCTTACAAAAAGTCATTATACAAAAATATTCAAGATCTAAAACTAGCTAAAGAAAATTGTACTCGACGATCTTTTACTGCTACGAATTCTTCTATAATAGAATCAATATCTATTATATTAATAATATCTCTCTCAACAAAAATTGTTATGTAAAAAAACATATAAAACCCTAAGCATCTTTTTTTTTTCTTTTCTTTTTCTACTTATTGAAATTTGAAATAATTTCTCAAAATCAAGTAAACATCATTATTCATTACTCAACAACGAATCAAAATCCATATAAAATTATAATTTATAGATTATGAAATAAACAGGAAAAAATGGACAAAAGAAAAATAAATCCAATTGGATTTGG
Organism: Forsythia viridissima; assembly: GCA_030279155.1. NCBI lineage: Eukaryota > Viridiplantae > Streptophyta > Magnoliopsida > Lamiales > Oleaceae > Forsythia > Forsythia viridissima. The sequence goes on from CM059034.1 coordinate 18,657,720, forward strand.
CGCTTTTGGAATTGACCATTTAAGAAGTGGGTTATTTTTTTTGTTCGGGATGTGATGGATTTTAATGTGTAAATAATTTAAATTTTAATTTAGCCAACTTAAAAAGTAGGTTATTTTTTTGTTTGGGCCGAACTATTGTTTAAAAAAAAAAAAAAAAGAGGGTTTTTTTTTTTCAGAAATAACTACAATAAATAAAATATTTTTTAAAATGCTGTCATATTTTTTTTATTTCAAAAATGCTGTTTTTTTTTTTTATATATATTTGTAACACTTGTTGTTACATTTGTTATTTTAGTTATAATAAATATGTTATATTTGTTATTAACAAACATAATAAATGTAACAACAAGTATTGTAAAAATAAAAAAACAGTACTTTTAGAATAAAAAAAAGTTAAATAGTATTTTTTAAATTATTTTATATTTTGTAGTATATAGTGAAATTATCACCGAAAAAAAAATTACTCAATAAATACCATATGGGCCAGAGCTGCACTGGGCTGGAGCACATTGTAGCCCACCCCCAATCCGCCCCTGGGCATGAGATATTGTATGCTATTAACTTAAGTGAATATTAGGACCTCCACCTTTTCTAAAATCAATTTTAGAAAGGGCAAAGTTGACAAGAACCCTACTTTTTGTTAAAAAGTTGAAAAATACCTCTTTTTTTAATTTTTCAAAAAATGCCTCATTTTTATGGTTTGATTTAAAAAATACCTCAATTCATTAAAAACAATATTTTATAATGTGGCATGATGATGTGGCATTTCTTTATTGTATGATAGTCCATGTACTTTATATAATATTCACTTTATGCTTTATATTTTCAGTTATATTTTAATTAAGTCATCTAAAATTACATCTTAGGTCCCCTAATCTTTTAATTTTTTACACTTTAGTCCTCAAATTTTTAATTATCTTTCAGTTAAGTCCTCAAAAAATTGCATCTTAGGTCCTTCAACTTTATACATCTTTACACTTTGGTCCCCAAATTTTCAATTATCTTTCAATTAAGTCTTCTAAAAATTTCATTTCAGGTCCTTCACCTTTATACATGTTCAAAGTTTGGTCCTCTAAATCCTTGATTTTAGTGGCAAAAATAATTACAATTTTAGTGGTCAAAATAAACATTTGACTTTACAATTTAAGTGCACTTTCAATTAAATATTTGATTTTACACTCGAAATTTCACCTAAACGAATAAAATAAATATTTGTATACTATTTTAAATTATGGTAACTCATATGTTACTTTAATTTAAATTAGATTAACACGTGTTACTACCACCAACTATCATATTTGTATACTATTTTAAATATAATAATAATTATAATCATAGTTTACAATTTATTTTCTTTGATAATTGTTTAAAAATACACTATTTTCATTAAATCAATATTTTCATTTTTTCATACTTTATAATTTACTCATTTTATTATTTATTAAAAAATATATTATTTTCATTTAAAATTAATATTTTAATTTTTCATTGAAAAACAATATTTTTTTCATGGGTAACATACATGTTACTATATGTTACTATATATGTTACTTCCTCATATTCCATTAAAATCAATATTTTACTATTTCTTTATTTTAGAAATTTTTCAAAAATAAATTATTTTCATTTAAAATCAATATTTCAATTTTTCATTTTAAAAAATATTTTTATACAAGTAACATATATGTGACTATTATATGTTGCTCATTTGCAACAAAATCAATATTTTATAATTATTTAAAAAATTCATTATTTTTCTTTAAAATTAATAATTCAATTTTTTATAATTTTAAAATAACATTTTTACACGGGTAACATATATGTTACTTCCTCATATTTTATTAAAATTAATATTTTACTATTTCTCTATTTTTTATAAATTTTTTAAAAATACATTATTTTCATTTTAAATCAATATTTTAATTTTTCATTTAAAACAACCTTTTTATACTAGTAACATATATGTTATTATGTGTTACTTGCTCATTTGCAATAAAATCAATACTTTATAATTATTTAAAAATACGTTATTTTTTTTAAATTAATATTTCAATTTTTATTTATTTTTAAACAACATTTATACACAAGTAACATATATGTTATTACATGTTACTTCCTTAGTTTTCATTAAAATTAATATTTTACCATTTTTCTATTTTTATAAATTTTTTAAAAATACATTATTTTCATTTAAAATCAATATTTCAATTTTTTATTTTAAAAAAAATATTTTTATACTAGTAACATATATGTTACTATGTGTTACTTGCTCATTTGCAATAAAATCAATATTTTATAATTATTTAAAAAATACGTTATTTTTCTTTAAAATTAATATTTCAATTTTTTATTTTAAAACAACATATTTACACGGGTAACATATATGTTATTATATATGTTACTATATTTTACTTCCTCATTTTTCATTAAAATCAATATTTTACCATTTCTCTATTTTTATAAATTTTTTAAAAATACATTATTTTCATTTATAATCAATATTTTAATTTTTCATTTAAAAACAACATTTTTATACTATTAACATATATGTTACTATATGTTATTTGCTCATTTGCAATTAAATTAATACTTTATAATTATTTAAAAAATACATTATTTTTTTAAAATTAATATTTCAATTATTTTATTTAAAAAAATCATTTAACATGGGTAACATATATGTTACCATATGTTACTTCTTCATTTTTCATTAAAATCAATATTTTACCATTTCTCTATTTTTATAAAAATTTTAAAAATACATTCTTTTCATTTAAAATCAATATTTAAAATTTTCATTTAAAAACAACATTTTTATACTAGTAACATATATGTTACTATGTGTTATTTGTTTATTTGCAATAAAATCAATACTTTATAATTATTTAAAAAATATGTTATTTTTCTTTAAAATTAAAATTTCAATTTTTTTTTCTTTTTAAAAAATATTTTTACACGGGTAACATATATATTACTATATGTTACTTCCTCATTTTTAAATAAAATCAATATTTTACCATTTCTCTATTTTTATAAATTTTTTATACAACATTTTTATACTAGTAACATATATGTTACTATGTGTTACTTGCTAATTTGCAATAAAATCAATACTATATAATTATTTAAAAATACGTTATTTTTACACGAGTAACATATATATTAATTAATCATTTTCATTAAAATCAATAATTTTTATACTGGTAACATATGTATTATTATTACCAATCGCCTTCTACCACTACTATCACTCGTCTTATACCACCACCACCACAATCGTGTTCAAATTCGCTACCACTATCCACAACTATAATCACATCCATCATAAATGTGATAACACATATGTTGCCATATTTTAAATTAAAATAACACAAATATTACCACCACCAACACTATTACCGCTTCACAACTACTAATTTAAATTAAGGTAACATATGTGTTACTATAATTAAAATTAGAATAACACTTGTGTTACAACCACCACAATTTTCTCTCACTAATGCGTAGCTCTAGCACCACTATTTACACAGGTAACATATGTGTTACTATATATTATTTTCTCGTATTTATTAAAATTAATAATTAATAATTTACCTTCTTTTTATAGTTTTTAAGAAAATAAATTATTTTCATTTAAAATTCATATTTCAATTTTTTTTTTTAAAACAACATTTTTACAGAGTAACATATATGTTACTTCATCATTTTCATTAAAATCAATAATTTTTATACTAGTAACATATGTGTTACTATTACCAATTGCCTTCTACTACTACTTCCGCTAGTCTTATACTACCACCATCATCACCACCACCACCACCACCACAACCACAACCACAACCACAATCGTGTTCAAATCCGCTACCACTATCTACAACTATAATCACATCTATCACACGTGTTACCATATTTTAAATTAGGATAACACAAGTGTTACCACTACCAATACTACTACCGCTTCACCACCAACACTACTACCGCTTCTACTATTACTGCTGTTGCTCGTCTTATACCACCACCACCACCACCGCAATCGCATTCAAATCTGCTACCACTATCCACAACTATAATCACATCCATCACAAATGTAGTAACACATGTGTTACCATATTTTAAATTAAGATACCACAAGTGTTACCACCACCAACACTACTACCGCTTCACCAACACTAATTTAAATTAAGGTAATACACGTGTTACTATAATTAAAATTAGAGTAACACTTGTGTTACAACCACCACCATTTTCTCCCACTAATGCATAACTCTAGCACCACCATTTACATGAGTAACATATGTGTTACTATATGTTATTTCTTCGTCTTCATTAAAAACAATATTTTACAATTTATCTTCTTTTTATAGTATTTAAGAAAATACATTATTTTCATTTAAAATTCATATTTTAATTTTTTTTTAAAAAACAATATTTTTACACGAGTTACATATATGTTATTTCATCATTTTCATTAAAATCAATAATTTTTACACTGGTAACATGTACTATTACCAATAGCCTTCTACCACTACCACCACCACCACTACCACCACCACCAGATTCAAATCCGCTACCACCATCCATAACTATAATCACATTTACCACAAATATAGTAACAAAGATAATACAACTGTTACCACCACCAACACACACGAGTAACGTATATGTTACTTCATTATTTTTATTAAAATTAATCATTTTTACACTGGTAACATATGTGTTACTATTTGTTATTTCCTTGTCTTCATTAAAATCAATAATTTATAATTTATCTTCTTTTTATAGTTTTTTTAAAAAAATACATTATTTTTATTTAAAATTAATTTTTCATTTGAAAACAATGTTTTTACCCTTGTGTTTCCATATGTTACTTCCTCGTTTTTCCTTAAAATCAGTATTTTACAATTTATTACATTTTTTAAATTTGTTTAAAATATATTATTTTAATTTAAAATTAATTTTTCAATTTTTTATTTGAAAACAATATTATTACCAGTGTTATCATTACTAATCGTCTTCCATTACCACCACCACCTCAACTACCACTCGCCCTATCCTACCACTACAACAGGGTTTAGATTCGCTACCGTCATCAACAACCATAATCACTTCTATCACAACTGAAGTAACGCGTGCTCTAATTTAAATTATGGTAACACATGTGTTACCATCACCACTACCATCTTTCTCCACCACCAAACAGCTCCAATACCACCACTACCACTAATTTAAATTAAAGTATACATTTGTTATCATAATTTAAGTTAGAATAACACGTGTTACCACCAGCACTATTTTTAATAGAATTAAAATTCTCTTTTTTGAAAATTTGCCAATTGGAAAATAAAATAGAAAACTGAAAAATAGACATAAATGAGATTAAGTAGTCCATTGAAAAAATATTTTATCAAGCTCAAGAGGCAAAAAAGAACAAATCCATATTTAACTTATTCCACAAAGAGTAATAGCAATCTATATGTTTGTGACCAATATTACCTACTTGAATCAATTATAGTAGCTTCTTGCACAAAGAGTACTAGCAGTGCAACCACGTGCCAGAAATCTTCTGCTAACACATGTAAGGTCAAGCAGGCTCTTGATGTTCAAATAGTTGGCAGCCTAAAAAATGGCAATTATCAGCAAAACTGTTAACAACTAAAAACACGAAACAGAAAACCTTTATGCAGAAGCAGTGCAAACCAAAATGAATTTTTTAACTAGGTGTCCACAAACCTCAAGAAGCATACTTTTTTAGACATGACATTAAGATAAATCTCAAATTGGATAATAATTTTTCCAACCCAAATCAACCAGAGACAACAATATTTCATTTATGCAAATACCAGTTAATAAACCCAAAATTGATAACAGGAAACAGAGTAATATAATTGCAAAATAAAAAAAAATCTTTCAAAAAAGATTCAATAACGTAATACATACATTTGGTATATATAGAAATACATCAATATATTTATAATTTTTTTCGACCATGAAGAAAGTCATAAACCTAGACTACAAAATAACAAAAAAATTTTAGAAGAACATTCAATGAACATATACATACATTTGGTATATACAGAGCTTCATCAACATCTTCATCAATTGATTTTTTTCGACTTCTTCTTCTTGCTTGCTTCGATTTGAATACTTTTTCTTATTCTTCTTGCTTTGATTTAACATGACAAACGCCTTTCTCTTCATCCTTGTAGTTAATATTTCTATTTCAAGCTCGATATTTAGCGATTTATTGTGTGTTCTAACCATTGCTTGATTGAAAGAGTCGATTAAAGAAATTGGGGATGAAGAAATCGATTAGGAAAATTGGGATTTTTGGAGAAAGTTGAAAATATAGAGAGAGAAATTATGTTTGAGCAATTGGGCTATTGTTTGGGCCATTGGCGTGTTGGGGGTGTGTTTGGGGGTAATAATGAATTTTGTCTATTTTATCTTTAATAGTTAGTTGGGTCAAATTCATGATAGGTTTTTCAAAAAAGGGTAAATATTAATATTTCAAAAATGAAGGTAAATTTCAACTTTTTTAAAAAAAGGAGGTGTCATGGCTAATTTTCCCTTTTAGAAATATGCTAATTGTAAATAAGTTATTTATATTTACTTAATTTATTTCAAATTTACTAGATATTAAATAAACATTAAAGATAAAATATATGTAACTAAATCAATTGTTCCTAAAAATCAGGGGCTAAATCGTAACAACCGAATCTAAAGAAGGGAATATCGCCATTTTCCAAAATTACTCACAGTTAGTGCTTTGGATGATGCTTTTCAAAATCTAAAGGAGATATTTTCTGTTTTTTGTTTCAAGGTTTCTTCATGTGGAATTGCACGACAATGTTAGTACTTTGGATGATGCTTTATTTTAAGACATGAATTTTTGAAAGTTTGAAGGTGTGCTTTGAAGCGAAAATTCAGTGTTTTACTTGTAAGTTTTTTAATGATATGTAAAAATAAAAAATTAAAATTAAAGTATTATATTTTTATTATGTAGTTGCTTTATATTTAGCAAATTGATTATAGCTTTATTATTATTTTTGTTCATGCGTGGCTTTTAAGTGCTTGTTTGGTATCCATTAAAATAGATTTTTGGTTTTTCAATTTTTGACCACATTGACAAAGGGGGAGAATAAGAAGAAAATGACCAAAATGACCATGTTGCTTTCCAAAAGAGCCTCAATATTTGACTAGAAAAATGGACAATTTTAGATAAAAGTTGATTAATGGTGGACCCTTTTTTTAAAAGAAAGTTGACTAAAAAAAAAACCAATTTTAACGGATACCAAACAAACACTAAGTAAATGAAGCAGAGACTCTATTTTTAATTACGTACATGGCACTTAAAATTTCAAAATCGGCCTTGTGCGTGCAAACAAGTGTATAAAGGTGATTGCTCCAAAAAAAAAGTAACACAACAACTTAATATTTCAAATTACTCTCTTCACTTTCAATTATTTTGTTAAAAGTTAAATCTAAATGACCCTATTCTAACTTGATTTTGGGAGTTAATTTGAGTGTCGAAGTTGAATTGATCAATCGCACCCATTGCCAACAGTTAAAGGACTAAAGGAGCTTTGTTCTGCAATGATATCATGAAGAGGAAGATAACAAGATTTAAATTTTGTATTTGATTCACTAATATTTTAAATTTTTAGATAAAATGATTTAATATAATATATATCGTCACCTATTTAATTAAATTATGCACGATTAATAAAAATAAATAAAAATGAATCATGTCTCTCGCGTCATGCCTAATAGAATTAATGAGTCATACTACTTGTATATAACAGTATTTGATGGTGTAAACATAGTGTAATAATCTATTTGTCCATAATTTATTATCACAAATTCAAAATTCTATTTACAATCTGTAACTATTTTTGTGTATTACAGGAGTGATCTACTCCCCACAGGTGGGGAGCATAGATCCCCACAGGTGGGGAGCATAAGCTCCCCACCTGGACATAAGCTCCCCACATGTGGAGAGTAGATCAGTGGTCTTCTGTATTATTCGAGAGTTAATATTGATATAGGAATTTGATGCGGTATACTTAGTATACACGTGGCCTTCTCTAAACGGCTAACTGCGGTCTATAGGGGAGATTGATCCAACTTACAGAAGCAGAAGTGTCAACAAAAACGAACAATGAGGTGTATGTAGGAATAAAGTGAATAACTTATGACTCTTCGACTCCACAAATCCCTCCATTTGTTCTACTTTTCTTCATTCAGAAGTTTCAGACGGAATAAAAGCAATCTCTTTCTTGTAGGACCAATTTATAATCTATTCTTGCCAGCGACAGTAAGATTATTCTCTCTTGGAACAAGTAGGGAACATTAACACAAGCATAAGCATAAGCTACGCACTGGTGCTTATGAGATTATTTCTGTGTATATATATATGTCTGAATGTATTTTTACATATATATTCTTTGGGTTCAATCTCTCTCTCTCTCTCTCTCACACACACACACACAGCACGCACGCACGCACGCACGCACGCACGCAGGAATAAATGTTGAAGCAACACTTCAGGGTGTGCTTCTGCTTCTGGCGCCATTTCAAGCAGATTTCAGCTGAAGTGTCAGAGGATATTGAACAAGTTTTCAAGCAATATTCTGAAGATGGATTAATGACTGTTAAGAATTTGCATACTTTCTTAATAGAGTCTCAAAAAGAAATTGATGCCTCGGAGGAATTTGCGCAAGAAATTTTTGACAGCCTAAGGCTTCTGCACCTCTTCCCACGCAGGGGACTTCACATTGAAGTCTTCTTTCGATATCTACTCGGTGATCATAATCTTCCTCTCCCATCACCCCCAAAGGTTCTTTTTTTTTTCTTTCCCTCTAGTAATTTTTTTCTTTCTTTCTTAGTTGCATAGGTAACCATGTTCTATCGAAACATTATTGAACCATATACTCAAGAAATTAGTCGAGGAAACTAATATTTAAAATGCCCTTTATAATAATTTTCTATGATATGTTTTGAAATGAATTCGGAGAATTGTATTATATGTATACAGTGGTGCAATGTAGAAAATAAGAAAACTACTAGAATCAACAATATGATACTAACATAATTCCTTAAGACTATTGCTTAAAGTGCAAGATCAGTGTATTGATTGGGTTTTGGTTATAATCGAACTTAATTTGATTGACATCTGGGCAAGATTTTAATATCCTACTTATCAAGATAATCTAAAATTGTTGCAATAGCCCATTTAATTGATTGAGAATGGTTATATTCATCTGAGGATGTATTTGGCTTCAGGTCTACCATGACATGAAGGCTCCTTTGTCTCATTACTTTATGTATACTGGTCACAATTCTTACATAACTGGGAATCAAGTTTACAGTAAGTGCAGCACCAGCCCCATTATTGAGGCTCTGAAAAAAGGGGTAAGAGTTATAGAGTTGGATCTCTGGCCAAATTCAAGAAAAAATGGTGTGGATGTTCTCCATGGAGGGTATGACCTTTATTTAGAATATATTTTCTTTTCCATATGTGAACTACTGATCATGCTAATATTTCCTAGTTTTCTTCTCAATTTATTGAAATTAAACATTGAAAATGGAAGTTTTTTCATATCATTTCCTCAAAAATTAGGTAATCGTTTAGACCTCCACCTCTTCTTGCCAGTGGCTATAAACAGACTTGTATTCTTGCATTTGTTTTAGGAGTAATAGTTTATAAAATCGACACATTAACTCGTGTCAGGTACAACATTTTTGCGTAAAAGGTCGGGGTTACTCAGGCACTTGACAAGAGTGTAGAGTTTGTTCAGCCTTTACCTGAGTTCCTTTATTGCGAATTAGTGTAAGTTGGGAGTTTCCTGTGTTTTTGTGTACTTTTTATGTACCGTAAGTTTGTTGTCTTTGCGTACTCGTAAGGTTTGTACACTTGTGGTTTGACTAAGAGTGAGTTCTTGAGGCAAGAAATTGTGGTAAATTAGTACTAGAGCCAAGTTAAGTTTTAACTAGCAAGACCTTTAAGGATCGTATAACTTGTAGAACTTCTGTTGATACCTCTGCGCATATAATATCGTCTACTCGTCAGTGCCAATTGAGTAATTAATGAGTGTTGTAAAGCCTTTTTGATGTCTTCATCATGTACTTTTTTCTTGTGGGAGTTTCCTGTGTTTTTATGTACTTTTTATGTACCGTAAGTTTGTTGTCTTTGCGTACTCGTAAGGTTTGTACACTTGTGGTCTGACTAAGAGGGGGTTTCTCGAGGCAAGAAATTGTGGTAAATTGGTACTAGAGCCAGGTTAAGTTTTAACTAGCAAGACCTTTAAGGATCATGTAACTTGTAGAACTTCTGTTGGTACCTCTGCACACATAATATCGTCTACTCGTCGGTGCCAATTGAGTAATAATGAGTGTTGTAAAGCCTTTTTGGTGTCTTCATCATGCATGTCAATTATTGTTTACATACATGCCAGAGGATGTAATGTCCAAGAAGACTCGTCTTACTAGCGTCGAGGGTTAGGTTTTTGCTAATGACGAGATCTCTCTATGGCTCTACTTCAAGGGGTTGATCCCTAAGCATAAGGCCTTCGATATAGTTCTTGAAATCAGAATGATTTGGAGAACTTCTTGTGAGATTTGGGGTAATACTTTTAAGGCCAATTGCATTCTGGAGAGGAGCAAGTTAAATCACTAGAATGTGCATGATTAAAGATGCAAAACAAGAGTGGTGGACTCGGTTGCAAGAAGGTGATAGTGTTGGTAGACCTAGAATTGGAAGGTACCATTAGAGGAATCAATAGATCAATTAACTTGAAATTCTACTTGGATTGCAAAGCATTCACTTGAAAAGTTGAAACAGATAGGCATGCTTCAGGAAACAATCCAGTCCAGTGTTTGGAGGAGAAATTGGCCATTCAATCTTGTGAACTACTCGAGATTCCCTTTATTTGATAGGTAACATCCCCAAACCATATAATCAGATTTGGCTACGGAAAGAGTTCAATTCTTGATCCTGGACGTCAAGAGTACGTTATTAGGAAAGGACCAGCTTCTCAATGTGTCTGGGATATAGAAATGTGAACAAGTTGAGTCACATAAGGCAGTATCAAAGACCTTCCTTTGGTAATGGAAGCAATGGATAGCTTAGTAGATTTTGTGCTTGGCATTTCTTCCTAAAATGAGAAAAGAAGGGCCAAGATGGAAAGAAAGATAAATTTGGTTCCTCCAAGAATGGGAAGAAGTTTGATAAGAAGGTGATAATCTCAATCCAAAGACCAGTATTGACCTTATAGGAAGGAGTAACAACAGCTGCTTCATTTGCAATGGGCCTCATTATGCAAAAGACTGCCCCAAGAGGGAGAAGATGGGTGCCCTTGTGGTTGAAGAGAAATGCATGGTCCGCAATCTTCTAAAACTCATAAATATTATCAGCACGAGGAAGGAGAACCTTCAAAGGGCCTTAATCTATGCGTTGCTCAAATTGAATCACAAGGATCTAATTATGAAGGTTGCTATTGGAGCTATTAACAACTTTTTAAATTGTAGAAAAGCTCTGATTAAAGTTGAAACAAGTTTCTTCTCGGGGGAAGGCTGTAAATTTCAAAAGCCTATTCTATCAAGGATGTGGCTAACACAATTCTAGAGGTGAGAGAGTAAGAGGAACAATGCAACTTGGCAATGGGGGCTAGTCCCATGTGACCCCCAGGACTTGGACTTGACCAAGCCACCACACATTGTTGGCGTCGAATATGTACGTGCCGATATTCGCGATTCAGTTGGCAAACAAAACCTTCAGTTGGTATGGGCAATGTCCGCACATGTATATCCACTAATTTTGAACAGTTAGATGCACTCCTTAGTGGCGTTAGCCGAACTGAATCAGGGGATGGTCGGGCATACTAAATTAGTAGGTGGTTGTCAGAGACTCACTTGGTAGGCTGCTACATTTCACATAAATGGTATGTACTAAGTTCTCAACACATGGAAGTGTCAACTGCATGGCCACGTGAGAAATGTCCGCTATGCCAGCTCACCCTAACGTTACAGGTGACAACCGCAACTTTTTGTATAAGAGGACAGGCTGCTGAGGTACTTGCGAAGAGCATGCAGAGTTCCTTCCCTTACCCGAGTTTCTTATTGGAAGTTAATAAAGGTTGCAAGTATATTGTAATTGTTGTTTGCCTTGTACACTTGTTACTTTCGGCTGCTTGAATGTAAGCCTGTCATACATTTTGTGCATTGGTTTGGTGAATTTTCAATACCATCATAGGATAAACATTTGTGCACAGCCTGACCCCCTTGACACTCGTGAACTTGAAAATACTTTCGACCATCGAAATTAATTTTTTTTTTCTTTATAGAATTCTTCATCTAATTGTTGAATACTTGATTCTGCCGATATATATATTTTATTCTTGTTTTCAAAAATTGCAGTCCTCACTTCTTCTTGATCATAACATTTATCTAGAAAATAAACTTTTGGTTTACTAATATGTTAGATATTGTTCATAAATTGTGTTTTCTCAATTTAACCCTTTATTTCTTTTGTACTCTTATTCATAAACTCAGGACAATGACCGCTCCGGTCGAGCTAAGCAAATGTTTGGTTGCTATTAAGGATAATGCATTTTCAGCTTCCGTGTATCCTGTCATTATAACTTTTGAAGACCACCTTCCCAAACATCTTCAAGCTAAAGTAGCCCAGGTAAATAGTAAGTTATAAAATGTAGGGGTAACAATCTTATTTACTTAAAAAGTAGAGAATCTTCAAGTTGAAGACAAGACTTAAAATTAATACATGTGGTTCCTCTGTAGCAGCTTAATCTTTGAAATGGTTAATATGGTCTCGCCTCCATTTATTTATGAAAATTGTGCACGTGTCAAACATTTGATTAGAAAATGAATTTGGTTTGCACGTGACAAGATTTTAATGATTGCATGTGGCCCATCTCTATCAGCTTAATCTTTTAGATGGGATGATTAATGTGCTATCAGCCATATAGCTTCATTCATTAATTCTATGAGTACTCACTTAATTGAAGATACCACTTCTTCGGTAAAATGGTTATTATAGACAGATTTCTGCTTTCATAGTTGCACTCTTTCTTGGTAAAATATGGGCTCTATATTTGCACAAAACTTGGGAAAAATCTCCAATATGGGTTATATATTCAGAGAAACTTCAATTTGATGGCTTTCTGCTTTAATTGTTGCATCATGTGGCCCATCTCTATCAGCTTAAGCTTTTAGATGAAATGATTAATGTGCTATCAGCCATATAGCTTCATTCATTAATTCTATGAGTACTCACTTAATTGAAGATACCACTTCTTAGGTAAAATGGTTATTATAGACAGATTTCTGCTTTGATAGTTGCACTCTTTCTTGGTAAAATATGGGCTCTATATTAGCTCAAAACTTGGGAAAAATTCTCCAATATGGGTTATATATTCAGAGAAACTTCAATTTGATGGCTTTCTGCTTTAATTGTTGCATTTTCGCTGTGTTGCAGATGTATATAAATTGTACATGTAAATCCTTCATGAATTTAGTTAGTATGACATCGACAAAGTTCTACATTATGTAGATGACACATAGTATCATTGAACATATGGAGCCAATGAAAAGAATAAAAAAGGGATCTAGCTGCTGGATGCTTTAAGAGAAAAAAAAGGGTAAGGGTAAGGGTATGGGTGGGGGTGGGGGTGGGGGTGGGGGTGGGGGTGGGGTTCACGACTATGGTTTAAGGGTATATTTTGTCTTTACAAATTACTTGCACTATATTCACACGGAATATATGTTGATGAATTAAGAACCTACTTTTAAGTTCATGATATATTTTCTGTGCAGATGGTTAAAAAAATATTTGGAGATATTCTGTATCAGCCCAATGCAGATTTTCAGGAGTTCCCTTCACCAGAAGAATTGAAGAAAAAAGTTATGATCTCAACTAAACCACCCAAAGAATATCTAGAATCTCAGAGTGCAAATAGAGTGCGGAACTTACAGAAGGTGGATTTTCCTGACGAAAAACCAATAAATAATAAGAAACTTGAAACTGTTCTTATGTTGAAATTAAGAACAAATTTAGTTATATTTTATCTTGCTTACTGCAGATTTTTTGGTTCTCTAACCGTGGACTCAACTTATGTGCTGGCAGGATCAGTTAAATGATCAGATCGAAGAAGAAGAAGATTTACAAAATGCTTCTCCTGAATATAAGCGTTTAATTGCTATCCATGCCGAGAAGGTGGGAAGTAACATACAAGAATCGTTGAGCCTTGAGCAAGGAAAAGTTAGGCGTCTTAGCCTTAGTGAGCAAGAGCTTAAGAATGCTGCAAACTACTGTGGAAACCTTCTCGTGCGGTAATTGATTGTTTTTGTATTGAATCATTTACAGTTAGAATCTGAATTAGTCAAGTTAGATTTGGAAATGTTTTATTTCATTTGTCAAAAACAATTATATGCAAACTTTGAAATACTTGACATATAATCCAAGTATATGTACTTTCTGATTCATCTGCCCTTCAAAATGTAAAAGCATTTTCAGAATTATGAATCTATTCTTACATTGTAGACTGCAAAGAGGTTTGAGGCAGAGAATTGTGAAGGGGGCTAAATACATTAATGGTCACTACGAAATTTCGTGTTGGTCACTCAATAAACTTCATTTTGCTTCAAGTTGGTCATTGAACTTAAACTTTGTTATGATTTGATCAATCCGTCCATATCCATGATTTTGACTAATGGAAACGGCAACGTGGTAGTCCTGTTATTTACCAACTAGATTGCCATATCAGCTTTTCCTCTAGTCAAACTAATGGATATGGACTGATTGATCAAATGTAACAAATATTTAAGTTACTGGCCCAATTCGAACGAAGTTTAAGTCCACCGATCAACATAAAATATGGCTAAAAGTTTAATGACCACTAGTGTTTATAACTCATTGCAAAGGTCTTGTGTAATTAGATTTATGCTAGTACTGTGATTGTTTGATGTGTGTGTTGTAGATGCTTATATTCGACTTTAGAACGGTATTGCGTCTTATATGATCACCACTATTCAACAACTTGATGGTTATTCTTTAATTTTTGTCCTTAGGTTTACCCAACAAAATTTGCTGAGGGTATATCCCAAAGGTTCACGCTTAGGTTCATCCAACTACAATCCTTATGTTGGCTGGACTCATGGTGCTCAAATGGTTGCATTCAACATGCAGGTAATTTTGTATCCCTACAATTTTATTTTATTTTAGTTATGCATCAAGTTTTCTACTAACTACTTTCAGATCTTGCATTTTACTTCCTTATCATTGTCAAATTAACACGCTTAGAATTTTCCACTATATATCGCTGCAAAACTCTTCAACTTGGTTCAAAGTTTCCTATTTCTGGGGAAAACTGAAATTGCTTGAACAAACAGGGAGACGATAAGTACCTTTGGATAATGCAAGGAATGTTTCGAGCCAATGGTGGATGTGGTTACGTGAAAAAACCAGAATTCTTAATGAACATCGACCAATATGGCCAATTTTGTGATCTAAGCGGGGCAGAGCAATTAGAAGTCCAGAAAACTTTGAAGGTTTATAAATTTCTTACAGTCTTGTTGTTTGTTGTTTGTTCTTTGTTCTTTGAATGGCTTTAATTTCAAATGTATTAATTACCATATGCATTGGTGGCAGGTAAAATTATACATGGGAGAGGGGTGGCTCAGAGAATTCCATCTTACACATTTCGATTGGTGTTCCCCACCGGACTTGTACACTGTGGTAAGATGATGACTCTATACTTGTTATAGTCTAATTATGACAAGATCCGTCTCGAATCACTTTAGTAGATTCATAAGGTGACATGTTAATGGTAGATGTCAGCTAGAATTTAGATTTATTATCTTGGACTGAATTATGTGATGTAGAAATATCTATAAATGATTTGACATGATTTTTCAACAATATTTTGGCATAGTCTATACTACAATGTAGACTTAATTGACTTGAATCCTCCTTATGTAGAGACCCAAGTTAATATACTACATTGCTCATATGGAGTTGGGTAAAATTTCATGTGATTCAGAATAGAAATTCCGTCATTGCTAGATCATCAATCTAATTCGATAGAGAATGGACCAATAATGACTTTTTTTGATAAATGGGAAATAAACTACTCGGGAATGGAAATGAGGGAATGTCTACTATACTTCTGTCTTAATCAGATATATTTTGAAGATGGTCCCTCAAGTTAGGTAAATACGATCTTTTTTATTGCATGTTTGGTAAGGATTAATTGAATCAAAGAAATGGAAAATTTTATCTCGTATTTTTCATTCTTAGTATTTTCTACTTAAAAGTGTCCAACGAAATATCACATTATTGTTTAGCTATTTATGCAACTATGACATAAATTCTATGATCCTTGTTGAGTTTTCAGACAGGTGACATACTTGTATATATGTCCTGATCGAGCTATTTGTTCACCATTGTTTTAATATGTTAAACTAATAGAATTATATTCATAACTATGCAGATCAAAATTGTTGGAGTTCCATCGGATATAAGTAAGAAAAAAACAAAGAGAATCGACGATCAGTGGGAACCAATGTGGAACGAGGAGTTTGAATTTGAACTACGTGTTCCTGAAATGGCTTTACTTCTTATCGTAGTTAAAGATTACGACTCGTATAAAGGACACGAGTTTGCTGGACAAACATGTTTGCCAATTTCAGAGTTGAGACCTGGTATTAGATCTGTGCCATTACATAATAGAAGGGGAAACAGATACAAACATGTCAAGCTCCTTATGCGTTTCCAATTTGTTTGATATGCATGTATTATCATATTCGTAGTTTTTTTTTTTTTCTGTGTGTTTGTTAACGAACATCACTTAATTTATTCAACCATCTCACCCTGGAAAAGAACGAAATGAATGAGAAATACAGTCTATCCAGTGAGAGCTCACTAAACAAGAAATAGCGAAAGGGGCGAGGTTGTGGGTCACCTCCATATTTACATTTCTAAAAATGTAGTGATATGTGCCACACTCACCCTGGTAAAGCTAGTATATCTGCTTATTTGCAGCATTGGGTGCCGAATGGTTTCCAGCCGGCAGCCCTTCAATCACCCTTAAAGTAGCATCACATTCAGCATTTCTTGAAGAAAACCATTCATTATATTCGAAGCTGCGACGAAGAAATTTTGATAAAATAACTTATTTTAGTCCATAAGATTGTGACCCCTATATTCTAAATCATGATTTGTGATGTAGCCGGACAACGTGAGAAATAAGAAACACATTCAATCTCGTTAATTCACGCAGAATATCGAAACGGATTGATCAATTGGGAGAAACTCCGCCAAAGAAAACAACTAGCTCTTAAAAGATTTTAAATAGTGGTAAATCCTAGAGAAAACCTCCTTTGACAAAATAAATACTAGAAAGTTTAAATTAATTAAAATCAACAAAATAAAGCAAATAAAATGGTCTAATAGATACTGCATCATTCTCTTTGGGTTGGAAAAAATTCGCCCTCGAATTTGAAGCGCGACATTTTTATATTACACAATGCATGGAAGTATCCATGGCTAGAGATAGACTCCAAGCAACAATGCCAAGAGTCGGGATATAAATTATCAGGTACTATTTCAAGATCACAACCCAACCTATCTTTTAAGTTACAACCTACTGGCTATGGTACAGCTCTGTAACAGAAAATTGTCATCATCTGCTGTATGAGAACATTGTAAGACCTGCAATGAAGAGGCGAGAAGCTTGAAAAACTGAGACATATAGGCCCTGCATATAATAACAGACGTCTCTTCACAGGAAGCTTTGCTCCCGTGTCAAACAAGTAATCAATAACTATTAGATGCTACTTTGATTTGGCTTTCCATGCATAATATTTTTTGCTTTCTTGCTTGTATCTTTTCCATTCTCTAAGGACTGCAAGAAGCACGTGCAGCGAAACTGGCAGAAAGAATGGCTGTAAACAAGAGCAAACAATTAAACTAAACATCGGAGTTCAAGTTTTACATCAATAATAAGTTCTACTAACAATTAGACATGTTAGCAGCAGCAAACATCCATAAAATTTAACTCGTCTCCCACACAAATATTAGCATATGATAATACTAATACCCAAATACAGCACCTAGACATAGAGAAGAATTGACTAAAAACTGGAATAGGCAGTAAAATGGATAACTGATAATTAACTAACTTATTTCCCGAGCCCTACAGAGTGCCTTCAAGATTTAATCTACCAGTGATATATAATTAGCTTGTTGTTCCCAATGAAGTGGTGAAGCTTATTATAGAAGGGGTTATGTTTAGCATATGCAAAAAAGATAAGTCCCCACGTTCTATTTGTATGAGGAAGGCAAACCTTACTGTTTCCTGGACTGTTTTGACATTAAAATTCAAAACACTACATCTATTTTGCACCAAGTAAAAAACAAACATCACACAAAATGTACAACTTCAAATTTCTCAGCGGAATAATTTGTACTTGCCCCCAGGAAAGAGAAACAGGGAACAAAACAAAATGAAACTAACTAGACAATTAGGAATAATTTGTACTTGCCCCAGGAAAGAGAAACAGGGAACAATACAAAATGAAACTAACTAGACAATTAGAACCCAATATCCCAAGTACTTGATAAACGAAGGTAAAATTCAACATGAACATGGAGAGGGCAAAATCAAAATCTTGTGTATTACATACAGCGTATACCTTATCTCTACTTCTACTTCTACTTCTACTATATTAAAAGAGCCAATCCAAATGACACTATTCATAAGAAATGGGCCTCCCATACGACGCCGTTTTTCTTTCTTCTTTGGCAGCCTGTTTTAGCATACCAACCAAGCTTCTCTGATCCACCATCACATGTCCTCTACTTTTTCTCAACAAATCCCGTCTTTTCTCTGTTGTTTTTTTTTTTATTTTGTTCAGATCTTTTGACAATACTGTTTAGGCCATCCAATAGGCACTAGACGTACAAATAGTACCTCATTCGATTGTCGATTATACCATTTATTTGTTTGCAATACTACTTATTCTTTCCTTCCATTTTTAAATGTCGACAATGTCGACTTGTGATTGTCAACAATGTCGACAAATAATAGAAACAAATTTGGTTTCCATTTATTGTCTTTAATAACGACATAAATAGGAACCAAACATTGTTTGTCGTTATTAACGACAATATAAATAGGAACCAAATGGTTCCATTAGTCACCATATGGGCCAAGGCCCATATGGTGATTATTTTAATATATATATTTTTTTTTCCTCCTTGAATTTAATAAAAAAATTCTTCTCTTCTCTAACTATCTACTATATTAAAAGAGCCAATCCAATGGCACTATTTATAAGAAATAGGCCTCCCATACGACGTCATTTTTCTTTCTTCTCTGGTGGCACATACCCACCAAGCTTCTCTGATACACTATCTCACGTCCTCCACTTTCTCTCAACTAACTCCCGTATTCTCTCTTACTATATTGTTGTTTTTTTTATTGTGTTAAAATCTTCTGACTATACTGTTTAGTCTCTACTATATTAAAAGAGCCCCATCTAAATGGCGATATTCATAAGAAATGAGCCTCTCATACGACGCTGTTTTTTTCTTCTCTGGTAGCGTGTTTTAGCGTACCCACCAAGCTTTTCTGATACACCTCACGTCTTCCACTTTCTCTCAACAACTCCTGTCTTTTTCTCTCTTGACTATACTGTTTGTTTTATTTTGTTAAAATCTTCTGATTATATTGTTCAGGCCATCCAATAGGCACTAGACGTACGAATAGTTCCTCATTCGATTGTCGATTATACCATTTATTTGTTTGCAGTACTATTTATTTTTTCCTTCCATTTTTAAATGTCGATTGTCGACATTGTTGACAAATAATAGAAAAAAATTTGGTTTCCATTTATTGTCGTTAATAACAACATAAATGGGAACCAAATGGTTCCCATTCCCATTTGGTGATTATTTTGATATATATAATTTTTTTTCCCTCCTCCATGAATTTAATAGAAAAAATTTCCTCTTCTCTATCTACTATATATATATATATATATATATATATATATTATTAGAACCAATCCAAAAGGCACTATTCATAAGAAATGGGTCTCCCATACGACACCGTTTTCTTTCTTCTCTGGCAACCTGTTTTAGCTTACCCACCAAACTTCTCTGATACACTATCATACGTCCTCCACTTTTTCTCAACAACTCCCGTCTTTTTTCTGACTATACTGTTGTTTTTTTTTTATTTTGTTAAATTTTCTGACTATACTGTTAAGGCCATCCAATAGGCACTAGACGTATGAATAATACCTCATTTAATTATCGATTATATCATTTATTTGTTTGTAATACTAATTATTTTTTTCTTCTATTTTTAAATGTCATCAATGTCAACAAAATGTGTGTCGACAAATAACAGAAACCAAATTTAGTTTCCATTTATTGTCGTTAATAAGACATAAATAGGAACCAAATATTTTTTGTCGTTATTAATGACAATGTGAATGGGAACTTGGTTCCCATTAGTCACCATTTGGTAATTATTTTGACATATATGAATTTTTTATTTCCTCCTTCAATTTAATAAAAAAATTGTCGAAAACATTAAATGGTATACATAAATCATTCACTTATGAATTATTTAGCTGCTCGTTAGACTTTGCACATACTCTTCTTTAACTGTAGCTTACATTATATACACATACTATAATAATTTGTATCTATTAAATTTTAATGAATTACAACTACACAAGGTACAACTATATATATACACGTTCTTAGATTGACCTATCAATTAAGCGGTTGTTTTCCTCTTGTGCTTAAGCTCTTACATCGTTTGTTCTTTATACACATTTTACCATTAATTACACAAATCATCCAGTTAAGTAAATAAATTGGTAACTTTTTTCCATCAATACATTAATAATTTTTTTCTTATCTTGTACCTCATACTTTATTTCAATATATATATTCATTTTATATTATTATTATCAAATTTAGTACTCTACCACGTGAAATGCACGTACATTCACTAGTTTTGCTAAAAAAATAATAACATAGCTATAGAGTTCCATATGATCCAACTTTGGTTTTTACCAGATTTACTCAATAGCATTGTTTTGAAGAATGCCGTAGACACTTCTAGATCTCCGGGCTCTAGATATGAGGATCATCTAAGTTTAGCGCCCTTGAGTCTCTAAACCTTCTCTCTCGAAGAAATAGGATTATTAAATAAATTTGTTAAATATGAGGAACGAAGTATGTTAATATGCAAATGTAGCAAAAACAAGGTCTTGTGTGGAATTCCAAACACACTTAGAATTGCACGAGTATTATCCTTAATGTTACTTCTTAATCATTACCAAGAGCTTGTTGTACTGTCTACCTCCAGGAACAACAAAATGAAATTACTTCTTAGAATTGCACAAGTATTATCCTTAATGTTAGTTCTTAATCATCACCAAGAGCTTGTTCTCCTGTCTACCTCCAGGAACAACAAAATGAAATTATCTAATAATCAATACACACGAATTTCAGTGCCAGAGAACGAACCGAATAGACGGCAAAACAGTGCTCAAATGAGTAATAGCTGACAGACATCATAGATGGGTGATAAAATGCATCCTCTGCCAATAATCTTGCTTGTCTTGAGGACTCTGGCAAGAAGTTGAGTAATTGATAGCATATTTTAAAGATGTTTGATTACAATCACATCCAAATTGCAGATTGAATAAAACGTACCAGCAGAAGCATCATAAATTCCGAGAGACGCGTTACTTAAAGTCAATCTTGCAGCTTCAAGAGAATACTTCACCTGCTCAAAAATATTAAAGAATAAGTTCTACTGCTTTTTACTAGATCCAAAATCAAACTGACAGGTAATGAGGATATGCTAGGAAAAAGAATCCCCTAAAGCAAATGAGAGCAAAACATAAACCACAAAGTGAAGCACCAAAACATTTAGAATTAAAACGAGTGCAGTCCAAAGCAAAAATGACTTCCAGATTCAGTATCGTTTTACTCAGGATTTTGGCAAAGGCCATTTAAAGATAATCTGAAACTAGAGACAAAAAGATATTAGGAAAACATTATTCAAAGTTAATTTCACAATTTTCTCTTAAGAGAATTACAGAAATTGAATGGGCCATTTTATCTTATTTTGGAATTATAAACATCAATATTTAGCAAGTAAGATGCAGTACAATTAACAAATGGACAGGCAGAAGAATGAAATCATCAGCAACTCTCATGGACTGTATAGAAAAGGAAAGATGACTCAACATTAAACAAGAGAAAATTAGAAGTCCATGCTATCATATATCAACATGCTCGCATTCATCAGAATGGAAACAACAAAATAATAATATCGTAAAGATAAACACTAAAGAAAATATGGTAATTGTAGTGCCTTCTCCAAGACCCCAACTTATTAATATGTTCTAATCAAGCCACTATATTTTTGTTTCTTCAGATTCAGAGAAAATTGTAAATAAATGACTGAATAATGAAGTTCATTAAAATCACACGTCCCAGAACAAAATTGCAAGAAGACAATAGAGCCAGAAATCATATTGAGATTATCCCAGACCACTTTCAGAGGCAATACTTACCTGTTTTCCAATATCGTCCATAATGATCATTCTTGGAAGTGATTGCACCTGAATGGATAATTTAGTTATAACCAAAAACTCGTACTAAAATCATAAGAAATAATTAAGACCTCATCACATACCAATCGAGAAAGTGATCCTAGAGTTGTGCCACATTGAAGAAGATTAAAACAAGAGTGCTGCCATGACAACACATCCAATTCCCTTAAAACATGGAAATTAACAACACAATCACAACCAGGCGTCACTGAATGATCACAATTAAACATGCAGAAAGTATGTAACATGATACATGTTAACAACATTATAAACAAATGTTCGTCCATTTCGTTAATTATTTGCATTCACCGTTTTCGAGATAATGTATGAACCGATAGTCCATGATAATATTGAGGTAACAAATCAATTAAACAAGGCAAGATAGAACAAATGGATAATTGCAGAGAAAATGCAAAAGTAATAGAAGAAATAAAAAAAGGAATACAACATAACACATTATATTTAACATGATGAAAAGTCGACTTCATAAAGTGGCTTCTCAGTGTCCAAGATCTGCTACACTTTTCCCAAAGACAATCTGTTCATAGGGCCAACAATCACAGGAACTAAAACCTTTCTTGAAATAGAGAAAACATAATAGATGATACTTCTTTGAGGCACCTGAGTTTTAATCATGGTTTTTTTGTTTTCCTCATGAAGCTGTTCAATTACTAAGTATTGACAGTATAGAATATGCCAAAACCCCTATATTTTTCCTTCCTATGACATGGATTGTGATAGGGTGATGTCTCACCATTCTGAAAACCCTCTTTCACTAGCTAAAAGTACCAATGTGCCCGATTCACCAACAAAGTGACCATCAGATTTCAAACCAAAGAGTTGCCGCAACTGCCCCAAGAAAACTTCAAAAACTTTCCTCGATTCCTGTTTTCAAAAATACATGTATTAATCTTGAGTTAAAGACTAGAAGCAATTTACAAGCCACGTGGAGTTTTATTTTTAGCCACTAAGCTCAAAGAAATGTACAAAAGATGGCAACATCTGCAACTAGTCAAATTAAAATAAAATGAAGTGATTGTCACTGTGTTCTTGAGAAAACATGGCATAAAAATGAGGAAGAATAAGTAAAAATATATTTTATTTAGAAACACAAAGTTATGGCTAAAAATGCAATAGCATTTCAACAAGCATGCTCCTCCAACAACACGGCTAATAACACACAGTTGGGCTCTTTGATGGCTATCACATATTAAAAGTAAATCCAATAGGCCGCTCGATATTTCAACTCAAGATAATGAACTATTGTCTCAAGTTGTTGACAACAGCTACTGACCTCAGGAGAAATCTTACGTCTCAGAGGAAGCGTAATCTTCGAATCTGTCACACAGGCTGAAGGATTCCAAACAACAACGCCACCCCACATCTGGGAAATGACACACTCAAAACTGGAAGATTTTGACAGGCAAAAGAAAGAGAAAAGGCATTATATAGTGAAAGCATATAACTCACTGGAGATATAAAGCCATTTGTCGTGGAAATCTCTCCATTTGGAAGCTGCAACAGAAGAGGGCACTCGTTTGCAGATGGTATGTATCTGCATTATGATGGAAAGAGGAAAAGGAAGGGTTATGTCCAATAGAAGCGATAGTAGGTTACTATTGAATGTTGATCTATTTAAAAATTCATTTATTTATTTTTCAAAATCAAAAGCATAATATAACTCCCTTATTTCTCTTTTTGGTTTTTTAAGAGGCTGCACAATGTGGTATCTAAATTCAGTATTTCAACAATATGAATTATTGACGTAGAATGTAACAAGGAAAAGAGAAATGGAGAGAAGACTGAAGAGAGGAAAGAAATGAGAGGAAATAGAGAAAAATTAGAGGGAAGAAATAATCAATTTATAAATCAATAATATTCTGCCAAATATTGAAATGACAATTTATCCTTTTATAAAGCAAACACATTATGTCTAAGGGAACAATAACAACTACTCAAAATGACAAAATTCTAGATAATCAAAACCTAAGAAGCACGGACACTCCTCCGCCACTAGCGTGTCGGTGTCGGACACCGACACGTATCGGACACTTCGTCGGATATTTGTTTAGGGTTTAGAAAAAATAGGTCAATTTTTATGGGCTGGTCAAAATTTTAAATGGACTAATTATTTGTTTGTTAATGTTAAAATAGGTCAATCATACTTTAATATTGTTTTTTATGTAATAAGTATATAAATTTTTATTTTCTTTAGGCTATAAAATTATAAAAATTAAATTAAAAAGATTTAATAGACGTATCGACGACGTGTCGGTGTCAGTACTTTTTCGAAAATTGCGTGTCGACGTATCTGATACGTGTCGTGTCGGACACGCGTATCCGTATCGGTGCATCATAGATCAAAACTAATCAAACTCAAACTCTATCTTTATTCCTAATCTACTAAGATTATCCTTCATTCTTATCTTTGTTCCCCATCAATTATCTTCATAGGAGATAATCATTGAGAAAAGCAAGAGAGTTAAAGAACATACACCACAAACTGCAAAATTTTTGATCGCCCGCCTGCCACAACTGAAGTATCCAAATGCCACTCATTTGAATTCACCTATGAACCATAGACAATAAGAAACACTATCCAGAGAATTGGAAAAAAATTAAGATAATCAAGGCATTGAGTAAAGTAACCAACGTGTTACCAAGGAACACTACAACGATTTGCAGATTGACAAAAAGAAATTGTGATACAATGATTAACATTATTTTCAATATATATAAGGAAAGTAATCACGACTAAGGATGTTATATCCTAATGTGGCAAGCATATTTGCAATATGCACTGAAGGAAGAAGGTTACAAGTTGCATATTCCAGGTTCCAATATAAATAAAATATTCTGTCTTGTCATGCAGATGTAAAAATATTCAGGGAATTAATGAAAGGACAGCATACTTGTACAAGTGAATCCAGAAATACAGACATCAAATAGTGTCTAGGATTCTTGATTATTAAACAATGAAAAGGCTAGTATCATTCACGTGTCTGTATAGGTAATATCATCAGTATACATGTGAACGCATTATAATATACATATTTACATCAACATGGACACATACAATCAACATTGATTGCATTAAGGCATAAATATCTCTAACTTATAGCTCCTACAGCATCATTTTCGTTTAATTTTTAACTGATTACCCTAATAAATAAATTTTCACAGTATAAGCAAGTTGCTGGATTAGCATACAAAGAAAGGAAGATCTTTGGCACTGAAAATATAGCTGTCTAGCTTGTCATCCCAAAATGAAAATGAGGACTTCGGAGTGTGGTATAAAACCTGTACATAAAAACAACAAGAATATTATAATGCATCAAGAGGTAATCTAAAACTCCAATAAGGAACCAGACAACTAGTAGAAACTTGCCATTAGTGTATCTTGAATGAATGACAATGAAAAAAAACTTGAAAAACTAGGCATAAGTATGACCTGACTCTCCACGCCAACATCTGCCAGAGGTTTCAGTGCCTCAATAATAGGAGCCAGGAGAGTATCATCTATCTCTTGGAAATCCCTGCAGAATTAAGTAATTTAGATAGATTACATTCTATAGCAGCAAATATTCAGTGGATCATAATGTTAAATATTATGACGGGCCCTCTACAAGGTCAAGTATTAAATGCATATTTGCCAAAAATATTTTTAGAGAACTCCATGAAAGGAAATGAACATAAATGTTGCATGACAGAATAAATGATGTCTTGTACAAACTAATATGTACCATAACAAAAGTTAACAAGAGCGCGACTTTCTTTATATTATGTCAATCGCACTAAAACACCATAATCCAAATAAGTAATGTATTGTTTTTAAAGATTACAAAAACTCTGGAGATTTTAGCTACTAGATGAAGTGTGTACTAGAAATGTCATCCATTCATAAAATATCCGAAATAGCAAAGATTTCATTCCAGGCATATGTACTATAAGTTCACAAAGCATTAATTGTAGTTCCATACCAATCATATATCCAATTACGCGGATCAGCATTCAACAAATTGAATGAAAGCACAATTCTCCCATCAGCCCCTACCGGCATAAACTCCCCATGAATCAACCCTTCCTCTTTCCCACCATTCACAAACACTTTAACAAAAATCTCCCCTATCTTCTCTACTGCCTCCTCCTCAAAAATCCTACCCATGATCCACGCATGGCGATACTTCCCCACCACTGCCCTCACTTCCTCCTCTTCCGTCTTCACCACTACCACCGTATAAACTTTCCCATCACTACTATTATCGAACAGAGACTCCAAATACTCGTCCAATAGCCCATCATCATGTTTCTCAGAAAATTTGAATTCATTCAATGCACCACAGATCCAGTCCACATTATTCCCGTTACTAATGCAGTTGGAGTTAGAGTTAGAATCTAAGGTTACAGAGACAGTGAAATTACTAGCACAAGTTCCGCAAGTCGGGGAATTTTTTGCAGTGAATTTCGACAAGTGGGCTTGAACCGAAATCGATAATTGATCAACCGTATATAAAGTTGGGTGAAAATTGACAAATACTGCTCTGAAATGGCAAGGAAAGAGTATTGGACTCGATTCAATGGCGGTGGATAAATCATCAATTTCGCGAAATGGGAGTGGCGATCTGTAAATCTCTATTGATTTTAACAAAAATGGAAGACCTGTAAAGATAAAACGAAAATGAATTAACATGAACACAATTCTTTAACAAAACAACACAAAGCATTTATAAAGAATTCACCTAAGAGAAAAGAAAAGAGAACAGTGAGGGTTAGAGTGAGGCGTTTCAATCCGGGTTTGGATTTTCGCATGGTTTCCGGGTCGAAGTCCGGATCTGAATTTGAAGTTGAAGGAGTTTCTGATATTTCCGCCATCCTAATTACTTACCAGGTTTAACTGGAAATGGCAGCCTCCATTTATGGGGTTGAAGGTCTCTCGTATATTTATAAATAAATATATTATTCTAGAAAAATTAAAAGCAAAGCCGTCTTAGCTCAGCCGGTAGAGCGCATGGCTTTTAACCATGTGGTCGTGGGTTCGATTCCCACAGACGGCGAAGTCACAAATTTAAATATTTTGGATTTTAATTTGGGAAAATTGCACCAATAGTCCCGAACCTATAGAGGTAGTAGGTGTGCCTAAATTTCCATTAACTTACCACTCTTTTTAAGGGTAAAATAGGTAAAATTCTTCCTTTCCAACTAATTATATTCACACCACACCTTTTATTTGTTACACCATATTTTAATTATATTTAAAATTTTTAATCTTTGCTTATTATAGCACTCGTATCTTCAACATTTTTTTATTGCATTCTTATCCTCAATTTTTCATTAAATGTATATTTTGTCTCTAATAACGGTTTTCGTCCAAAATGTCCATTGTGAGGATGTAAAACGACTTATTTGTCTATTATATTTTTTAAAAAATAATATATATAAAAATGCGATATCATTTTTTTTTCCTCATTTCAAAGCAAGCAAATAGAATATATTGATAAAAACCATTATTGAAAATGAGATGTGCTAATTAATGGAAATTAGAGATAATAATTCATCGATAAAAAAGTTAGAAATATAAATATTATAATGAACAAAGATTAAGAATTTTAAATACAATTAAAATATAGTGTCTCAAATAAAAATTGTGATGTATGTATAACCACCCCTCTTTTATCTCCTTTCTACTAATTAGTTGTGTATTTTCTATTTTATCCTCATAATAATTGATCGCATGAGCAATTAAGATAAATTGGAACAAAAATGTTTCTCTGGATTGATTGTGTACCTATTTCAATAAGATGGGTAGTGTTTTAAAATTCGAACCAACTCGGTTGATTCTATTGAAAATTCGGTGACCCAGTTGTCAAACCGGTTTGAGTCATTATATCGTATCGATATGCAATCAAATCGATTAAATCGCTATTCTAAAAAATTCACCTAAGCGTAAGGCGCGACATCTACGTCTAGCCGTGCCTCACTCTTCGTTACCTTGTATAGACTCGAAAAATTTGAAGCTCGGCCTTCATACCTAACAACGATTTACGATTTTTAGAACATTGATTAGAACTCAGAAACCTCTGTGGATTTTTATAAAACCCGAAAAACTCAATGAGTCATTATTGATTAAAAAACTTGAGATTTCAATGTTTATTTTGTTAGTGAAGTTATTAATTGTTGTCTTGTTGAAACTATTTTTTAGACTTGGAATTATTAAGTAAACATTTACTTTATTAAATAAATATTTTGTTGATGAAGTTATTAGTTGCTGTCTTGTTGAAATTATTTTTTAGACTTGGCATTATTAAGTAAACATTTACTTTACTAAATAAATATTTTGTTGATAAAGTTATTAGTTGTTCTCTTGTTGAGATTATTTTTACAAATTTCAAATACATTATTTGTTATAAGTGAGGTAGTAAGTGATAAATTAATGTTAATGTTGTAAAGTATATAAAATATTACTATGATTTGCTAATAACAAGTGCAAATGTTATAATGCATAAAAAATAGACTTATTATGTTTGACAGGAGTTTCTTGTTACTTTAACTATCGGGTTAGCGGTTGAACCAATAACCTAGTAACCCGCCACTTCATCTTAATCGAGTTTTAAAACACCAAGGATAGGCACTAGTTTGCTATTTCTATTATGTTGGGAACCAGCTCACTACTATCCCTATATGTTTAGGACCATTGGCAAAAAATTTCCCTATTTTCGGGGGTAGAAATTTGAATCAGCATGAGCACATAAGAGTATCCTATGGATTGTTATCTTGGTGGCACGAATATTAGAAGACTTTCTATCTATGTGACATTAATATCTAATAAATAGACAAAACAAATTCAAATTTGGTCTATAGTGCATTCTATCCATTACTATCTAGGTATATTTTATTTTATTAAAATAAAATCAAAATTATATTTAAATATACATAGAAAATTTAAATCTACATAGAAAATCTAAATTTTGCTGAATCGACATGTCTGACAGAGCTCTAGACATTATCTATTTTCTTTCATGCCCTATCAGCTACACATAATCCTTGACAGCTTGCATTGAAGAAGAATTTTCTTAGACACTATCTATTTTACTTAAGTGGTAAAAAAATATAGAAATTCACAGTTGCATTGTAGATGCTCTAAGCATTTCATTTGCCATCCACAAATATGTATGGACTTAATTATAAGAATCATCACCAAACTTTAGACTTAGAGCATCTCTACAAATCTCTTTATTTATACAAAATATTTTGTACATATTAAATAGCATCTTTAAATTTAAAAAGTAAATTTTTTAGACCTTCCAACAAACTCTTTATTTTTAGCTCTTCATTTTACATTTTTCTATAACTATTTAATAATTTTCTCTTATCTTTTTTTAGATGTCAATAGCTAAAATATTTAAATATGATTTGAATAATGTAAGAAGTGGAGCATTAAAACTTGTAATTTATTAAATGTAATTATTATAAAATACAATAGAGAGTGGATTTGACTATCTAAATTCTATTTAAAAAATTTAAATTGAAGAGTTTGTTGAAACCTAATATCAAACATTGACACTTTAAATTTGCGAGCATCTTAGGGGGATCAACTTAGATTTAAATAGATTTTAAAAATCGTGTCCCCAACTCATATTTCAATAGATTCAATTGAAATTTAGTTGTTTTCAACTCATATTTAAATATATTCTTTAGAAATTTAGGGAGGTGTCATCAACTTATATTTGAATAGATTTTAAAAATCTATGTAAATTTTGGCATTCCCAACTCAGATTTTAATAGATTCAATTGAAATTTAGGTGTTTTCAACTCAGATTTAAATATATTCTTTAGAAATTTAGGTGTCTCCAATTACTTGTGGATTTCTAAAGATTTCATTAATTAGAATGTTTAAACAGATTTGCATAGATTTCAAGCTCATAAGAGCATCTCCAGTGCACTTCATCTATTGCTTTTTAGACGTACCACATAAGCATATATAGACGGAGTTATAAAAAACTTTCTCCAATGCACGCTGACGAGGACTCCGTCTGGCTGATTTGGCATATCAAAAATAGACTCCATCTAGAAGTTCGTCTAAATTTAGACGAAGTGACTTAGCAAATTTAAATCAATCTCTGCATTTTATTTTTAAAAAATCCAGACATGGAAAATTTAAATTGAAGACCTGCCAATTTTTAAAAAATTTAATACCACATAAGCGGTAATATTAATTTTAGATGGAACTTATTGGAGACAAATTTATAATTTAACCGTCTATTAAATAGACATAGTGCCACATAGACTGGAAGTCCGTTTATTTTACCTGTCACATAAACTACAATAGACGGAGTGCATTAGAGATGCTCTAAATATGAATACCAAATTCTTTAGTAATTATATCCACACCCCTCAAAATTTCAATCCAAATTTTCTCTTACACGTCTCTTCCTCTCGCATCTCTCATCAATTTGTGCCACGAGTTTTTGTAGTAAACTCTTGTTCTTGATTTTTAATTTATATTAGCAATAAAGCTTATTGAATTTTTTATTTTTATTTTTAATTTTTTTGTACAATTGTCAAACATCATCTTTGAAATTTTATTATTGATGCTCCATGACCATTCATTCAACCAAATAATTTGGCCAAAGAACATAAATAATTTATTGATAAATATTAATTAGATAATTAGTCTAATATCATGTAACGCAATTAGATATTGGACTGTAAAATCGGTATAGCACTAAAAATTCTTTTTTGAATTTGGAAAGATTTACTCATAAATTGCGACATATGTAAATTATTTTTTAAGCCATAAAATAACTTTTTATACAAGATGCTTAAACAACTGATTTTGGAAGAGAATGAATCATAAATATCTATCATCTAGTCTCGGATATGAAAGAGAAAATTTTATAAAAAAAGACAAGTAGAAAGAAAGTGAAAATTAAACTTTATTCCAAAATTCTTTTAAGAAGCCTTGCTCTTTAATCAATTTCTTTTTAATTCAAAACTGAGAAAATTGATAATAGTAATGTGAATCCTCCCAAACAATGGATCTAATTACGCTTCTAGCTGAAAGACGACAGATGACCTATTTATTAGTTTATTCCCTATGAACTTAGCTGACACAAATGTCGGATTGGTATACATCTCAATCAATCGAATCATTCACCTCTTTGATTCAAAGAGTTTTTACTTTTTTATATTTCAAGAATTTTTCTCTTTCCAAAATTCTACTCCAAATATTTGTTTATGTATGACAGTCACTTGAATTATTTACAATAAAAACAATGTAAAATTACTATTTTTAATAAAAGTACCACAAATCCATGAAAATTCATAGAAATCCATAAGAATATAATGAAATTTATAATATATAATTTGGTTGAAATCTTATAAATTCTGTGGAATTCTATTCAAATTCATAAATATTGACAAGTTTTTAAAAATATGAGCTGAAGAGACCCTCATTACATTTAAAGAATCTTTTGAAGATGCTCTTAGTGTCAATTACACTGAACTTTGAATCGTTTTATTTACTTCACCGAACCCCATCAGTTATACCACCATCATATTACTCGGCAATCTATGTTTTTACTTAAAATGATATGTAACATTATTGTTTCGTTAGCCACTGAGTGTGGTCATTTTAACCGGAATTGAAGGTTCTGGTCCAGTTCTAACAAAATAAATTTAGAATAAGAATTGAGAACTGATTACCTATCGTGTCTGAGTCTATTCTTGAACTGGAATAGTGGATACTCGATTTTAAAATCGAATTTGTCATTCTTTATCAATTTATTATTTTATACAATTTATTCACCTTGACCCAATGACCGAACCCAACAACACAGTACCAAAGACAAGAGTCCAATTATCCAAGACCCAACCAAAAGCCCAAAACCCAAAACCAAAACTCAATTGACCAATTCAAAATATCAAATCTCAAATTTTCAATCATTATTTGCTCAAATACACAATACAAACATTGTCACATCTCTCATACTCTCGTTCAACACACAATGAGATGGCGAAGGTGAAGCTCCACTTAACATAAACGAATCTTCAATTTTGAGAGAGAATTTTTTTTTCTTAACCCTAATTTATGATTTTGCAATTTTAGTGGCTATTTTTTCAGTTAATATTAATATGTTTCAAAAATTATATCTAACACATTTTAATGTTAATGGGTTTGAAATTTTTTATTTATTATAAAATATATTGTCAACTCACAATTTTAAAAGAAAATAGTATGGATAGAAGTGAACCCGAATCGAAACTGACGGTTCGAGTTTGGATTTGGTTCTAATAATTACGTGGACTCAAATAGTTCTCTTTACGAAATATCCGAACTATAATAGGTGGTTTCGGGTATTAAAATACCCGAACCGACCTACCCAACGCCCGAACATAATTAGTTTAGCAATGTAACTAGCCACGTGTGATACACGCATTCATTAATTCTTATTTTCAACACGCCCCTCACGTGTAGGTGCGTTCATTTTTTCCATTAAAGCTCAACATTTGTACAGTTTAATGAAACAAATAGCACAAGACTTGAGCACATTACTTATCTCTACTCTGATATGATGTTGAATTATATAAAGTTTATGAACTTAAATATTAACAAGGTTGGCCTTCTTACTAAACACTCGTATGTAATAATTCAATCATTCTGTTGTATGTTTTACCAATAGCAGTACTCTAAAAAGCGTAAAACGTAGCTAGGTGTGGAGGCCGAGTTTCAAGATTTTCAAGTCTAAGCGAGACCTAGGTGAAGGCAAGACAAGAATGAGACATGAGGCGTGGAAGCGAGCTTTTTTAAATAACGACCAAGAGACGGACTAACTAATAGGTGTACCCTACTTAAAAAGAGGTAATATAACTTTCAAGGGACTTGAGATATAGTCTTGACCAAAAAACAAAAAATTTACAATTGAATGAGTTTTAATTTAAAGGGGTGATCTCTTACCTCCAGTTGACAAGTTTTATATTTCCCACATCTAATATGGCATTTGTCCATTTGATGAATTGGATGTGGACAATATAACACTTGCCACCAGGGGTAGGAGATCACTCCTATTTTAATTAAATTAGATTGTGAATTATATTTGACGTCTATTTAACTATAGCTCGATAATGGGTATGACAACGATTGAGGCGGTTCTCCGTCCTCTATCTTGCCGATAATTTTTTAAAGGCAAATGAGGGGCATATATTAAAATATTTCTATTTATAACTCTATTTAATATGTATATATTTTTTGGCTATTTAGTACATTTCGTCTATAACGTTTGCTCCCATTGTGTAAAACACATATATCATTTGGATTTTGGTATCTGGGCCTCTAAATAAACGTTTCTTTGCAATACATGATCCTGCCGTCCATATCCATTAACATTTGCCGTTAAAATTACCAAAAGGGTTAATTAGCGCAAAAAATCTAAACGATAAGGATAATTTGCACATAAAAAAAAACAATAGGGATGTTTTGTACACACAAACGTTTAAAACCATATTTTGGATCTTCTTCTTCCAACAACTACAAAATTCCACACAAACAGATAAAATCACATATATTATAATATTACACTTAAACATATTGAAAGAAACTCATACACATTACAAGAACATAACATGTCCATAAAAATGTATACCGACAAATACAATTATAAACATTTCAATAAGCCACATTACAACCAATATGCACACAAAAGCTAAACACTACGTTCTAAAATTGAACAACATCTTCTCTTTCTGCAAATTCAAAAATTGTTCTTCCTACGCATTTCAAGATCTAAGCAAATCAGGTATTTTTTCCACTATAATACATTTTGTCCCTATCATTTGTAAAATATATTATGCAAGATGCGTATATGGCGGCATACATTTGTTTGGATATGTCAAATTCTTGTAATGTCTATGATTTTTTCACAATGTTTAAGTGTAATATTACAGTGTATGTAATTTGATCTGTTTGTGTGAAATTTTATAATTGCTAGAAGAATAAGACCTAAAATCTGACTTTAAACGTTTGTATGCGCAAAATGTTCCTATTGTTTACTATTTTTTACGCAAATCATCATTATCGTTTAGATTTATTTGCACTAATTAGCCCTTTTAATTATTTTAACGGCAACAATTAACCGATATGGACAGTAGAGACTTTTTTGCAAAAAAACGTTTATTTAGGAGTCTAGATGCCAAAATTCAAACGATAGGAACGTTTTGCACAATGAGAGCAAATGATAATGATGGAATGTGCTAATTATCCATATTTTTTCAATATTATTTATCACCACCACAGGGAGTTTTTCCTCTACGGACCCAAAAATCCAAAATACGTCATCTTCTCCAATTTATTTTTCAATTTTCTCAATTCCCTTCTTCTCAATTCTCTTTATCTTCACCATTCTTCTCCAAATCTTTCCTTCTCAATCTCAACATTCCTTTTATTAATCTCTATTTATTTTTCTACGGTCGAATTCTAGCGATAAGCGGTATACTAGTCACGATCGTATGAAGTTTCTCCTCCACTGACCCAAAAAATACATATACGTCTGTCTTCATCTTCATTCTCAAAATTGATTTTTTTCTATTATATCTCTTTTGTTCTTTAAATTCATTCTCTTCAAATCAAATTCTCAAATTCACCTTCTTCTTTATATATTACATCATTCTCAAAATTAGTTTTTCTCCATCATATCTCCTCTTTTCATCAAATTCCTTCTTCTCAAATCAAATTCTTAAATCCTACTTCTTCTTCATCTACTACATATTTGAATTGCCTTTGAATTTAAATCGTAACTGTAACCTACGGTCTAATCCACTACGGAAAAGCGGTAAACACTAGTTTATATTTTAATTATGATTTTAAATTTTGGAAAAAACAAATAAATAATAAGATTCTGGCTTCCCGGACGGGGTTATTTGCTATTCCTACACATTAACCATCTCTTAGTTGTCCAGACTAGATTTATTTTGGAGGCTGTGAATCTTACTTCGACGACCCTTGTTGAAACTCTTTTGAATGAAACATACCTATTTTTCTTTAATTTTGTTAAGTAGCAGCATTTTTGATATTTTAAGAATCATCAAATTCTGTAAAGAAAAAAAATTCTGACTATGAAGATAGGTAGTAATTAACATGACAGGTGATTCAGAATCTTAGCATAAATTTATTGTGTGCGGGCTTTAAGTCTTTAACGGGTTTGATAAATTAGTACTCCAATGTAACAATTTATGCAGAACTTGATTTCCCCTTTCAAGAAAACGAGTCAGCATGTTACCTGTGATTATGCCCGTACATGTTTCCATCCAAATTTCTTAGAGCCAATATAATGCTTTCAAGAAAACGGCTCATAGAGGATTTCAAATCTTTCCTAAGAACCTGCAAAGACGGAGCCACCATTTCCATAATTCATGCCTTGATGATCACTTCTGGTGTCTTTAGCCATGGAACTCTTAATGCCCTATTGATATCATCATATACCCGAAATGGTTGCATTGAAGTAGCCCGTAATTTGTTTGATAAATTACCCCAAAGAGGCGTAGATTCTTGGAACGCAATGATCGTTGCATACTCGCACCAAAATTACCCGCTTGAAGTGATAAATCTTTACAAACAGTTGAGTTTGGAAAGAGTGAAACCCGATAGCTCGACATTCACGGTGGCTATCAAGGCATGTACCAGCTTGTTGGACTTGAAGTTGGGCAGTGAGTTGTGGGGAAAGGCGGTGGAATCTGGATATGGGAACGATGTGTTTGTGGGTTCCTCTGTTTTGAACCTGTATGCTAAGTGTGGGAAAATGGATGAAGCAGTGGGTGTGTTTGCGAGGATGCCAAAAAGGGATGTAGTTTCTTGGAGCATGATGATCACTGGATATGTGAAGAGTGGGAGGATAAGAGAAGCATTGAATGTGTATCGAGGAATGCAGCAAGAGGGTTTCGAAGGAGATGGGGTTGTGATGTTAGGGTTGATACAGGCTTGTGCCAATATCGGGGACGCTAAAGTGGGTTGCTCAGTGCACGGGTATATGATTAGAAGAGGCTTTCCCATGGATGTTCTGGTTCATACAAGCCTCGTGGATATGTATGCCAAGAATGGAGAGTTGCAGATTGCTTCTTGTGTATTTTGGAACATGTGCTCTCGGAATGCTGTTTCTTGGAGCACTTTGATTTCCGGATATGCTCAAAATGGTTTTGCTGGAAAAGCACTGGAATTGTTGATTGAGATGCAGAATTTTGGAATTGACCCAGACTTTGTTTCGCTTGTTAGTGCCCTTGTTGGATGCTCTCAAGTTGGATACTCAATTTTGGGTCGATCGATACATGGATTTACTGTCCGAAGACTTGATATGGATCAAGTTTTAGGTACCACGTTGATTGACATGTATGCAAAATGTGGATCAATTTCTTATGCTCGTTCAGTATATGATCAGATGAGTTCTAGAGACGTGATATGTTGGAATACTATGATTGCCAGTTATGGGATTCATGGACAAGGAAACAGAGCTCTCTCACTTTTCTGTCAAATGATAGAGTCAAACTTAGAACCAGATCATGCCACATTTGCTTCTCTTCTCTCAGCATTGAGTCACTCCGGATTGGTACAAGAAGGGAAATACTGGTTTAGTCTCATGCTCACTAAATACAAAATTCAACCAAGCGAGAAGCATTATGCTTGTTTGGTTGATCTTTTGGCTCGAGCTGGACAAGTCGAGGAAGCTCAGAATGTGATCAATTCCATGACATGTGAGCCTGGGATGGCTGTTTGGGTTGCCCTTCTGGCAGGTTGCCACAATCATAAGAAGTTTTCCATTGGAGAGCTGGCAGCAAAGAAGCTTCTCAAGCTAAACCTGGATAACCCGGGAATTTATGCTCTCCTTTCAAATTTCTTTTCTGCAGCAAGGAAGTGGGATGAAGTGGCTGTGGTGAGGAAGATCATGAAAGAGACGGTGACGAAAAAAGTACCTGGCTGTAGCGTGGTAGAAGTGAACGGGAGACTCCATGCTTTTCTTGCGGAAGATAAAAGTCATCCTCAATATGAAATGATTTTGGGAATTTTGGAGGAGCTTGAGCGTGAAATGGTAGCTATGGGTTATGTACCAAAGACTGAATTTGTTTTTCAAAATATTGAAGAGGAAGTAAAAATAAAGATGTTGAATAATCATAGCGAACGACTTGCTATTGCCTTTGGGCTGTTGAACACCGGGCCAGAAACCAGACTGCTGATAACAAAGAACCTTAGAGTGTGTGGAGACTGCCATGAAGCGACGAAATTCATTTCCATAATAGTGAAGAGAGAAATTGTTGTAAGAGATGTGAAGCGATTTCATCACTTCAAGAATGGGATTTGCTCATGCGGTGACTACTGGTGAAGCTATTGGTTATAGTTCCGATTTCGGTAGACAAACGCATGGAAACATCCTAGAGGAAGTGAAAGTGAAAGTGATATTTTCAGAATTCCTCATATCCCCTCTACTTCTAATAAAGGGTCTGCAACCTGATTATCATCCATATGGATTTGAATCTGCCCATAATCATGCAGTTAATAGGAGCACGGGATTCAGCCCGTTTCAGGTTGTTTACAGTATTATTCCTTGCTGTCCCATTGATCTTCTAGCATTGCTAAGTAAGACTCGTGCACAAGGTCGCACGGTGGATTTTATTGATAACTTGCAGCAGGCTCATTGAGGCGACACGAGTGACAAGGTGGGGTGCCTTATGTAACGGTACTTATATGTATTTATATCTAATTTTGATTACTATTTCTCATGGCTCTTTCAAGGAATCATGAACTACATTAATTAAATGTTCGGGTTCCATGTTAACCTTTGGCACCATGTTATTTAGCTTGAGTTGTTATAGCCCTGCACGAATTATCATTTTCATGGTGTGGTAATTCTTATATCGTGTTTGGTATGAGAACTTTGGTATAATTGCATGTTTGGTACGATTGTGAATTAGTTGTAGGGGATATAATTTAATTATACTCGCTCCATTATTTAACACGTTTTAGATTAGCTTGGATCGTTCTGAGATGCGTAATGAGTTAATGGAGTTGCTGCCGTGCCAAGAAATTGTCAAGTAACTAGAAAGTTTTATCGGAATTTTCTTTAATAAATTGAAATTTAATTTAATTTACGAACGTTAGTCTCTGCATGTTTAATTTTTTTTTTAAAAAGATTTTTTATCGAAGTTTTGTTAAAGAAAATTCCTATAAATCTTCCTAAGTTACTTGACAATTATTTGGCACGGCAATAACTTCATCAACCCGCTACACTTCCTGCTACGATCTAAGCTAACTTAAATGTGTTAAATAATAGTGCGAGTATAATTAAATCATACTCATTGGCTTACCTGCAACTAATCCACAATCGTACCAAATATGCAATTATACAAAAGTCTCTTACAAAATATGATATGAAAGATAATTTGTGCAACGATACAACAACTCAAGGCTAAATAACATGTGCCAAAGGTTAACACAACCCGAAGGTTTATGATTTCTCCCAAAAGAGCCGCGAAAAATAGTAATCGAAATCAGATATAAATACATATAAGAACGATGTTGAAAGAATCTACAGTTACATATGGCAACCCATCTTATTTTTTATATCTGAATATTTGAAGAATAATTATTTATTCTTGGATTTGCGTGCGAAGGTCCCGAAAACTTGATGAAAACTTTTGATTCTACGGTATTTCTTTGTTGAAAAATCGACCCCTGATAAGCATTTTGTGTTGGATAAAATTCAACATGTGGGGCCAAACATATATATATTAAAATGTGTGGTGCTATCTTAAGGTTTTAGTCAATAAAGTGATCAACTAAAGACTATTTTGGACTAATGGGTATTTAAGTGTCATGAGATTAAAGTGTAGAAACGGATACAATGTTTTAAATTGATGAGGGGCCGATTTAACAACATTGAAACATAATAACTACCCTGCAGTTATATATACAGGTCATGGTCCCCAATTGAGCGTGGCTTTTCATAACTCTTTGTATCCCCCATCAACAAGAGACACTAAGGAGAAAACCACGGATCAATCGGAAGACCATAACCCAATTCGATCAAACAGAATCATGGATTCAGGTACGCTTCCGCTTCAGTTTTTAATCTTGGTAATTACAGCATGATTGTTTTAAGTCATAGATGTATAATCATCTGTATTTATGAATTCAGTAAATTAAATCCAACAAGTGGTATCAGAGTCACCTTCATGTTGTATTATCAGATCAATATTTATATGTATATGGTCATGATTCGTTTTTTCGAAATTATAAATTCATGGTTTCTCTTTATATTTATCGATAATGGATTTAGAAATTCATAAACAATTCGTATATATATTATGCATATTTACGCGAAATTGTTCCCATATTCCAAGATCTAATTTTGTTAATTGAAATATATGATTACACTTACTGTATGTATATATTTCTTTTAAGAACATGGGTTTTCTCAATTTTCGGTTTTCAATGGTCGGATTTATGGATTTGTGGGTTGTTTATTGGTTGATGTTATATCATGGATTGATTGTTGCCGTCGTTGGAGAACAGGACACGCAGCGCCGGAGATGGCGCTGCGGCGGGTGGCAGCGACGCTGCGTGAGTAGCACTGCAGCGCCGGAGATGGCGCTGCAGGCATGGAACGCCGGCGCGATCTCCGTCTCGTGGTGGCGGCGGCAGCTAGGGTTTCAACCCTAGCTAGCTGTTGCGTTTTCAGTTTTGGGCCTAGGGACCTCCTTCGGAAATTAGAAGATCTAAGGGGCTAGTTTGTAATTTTTAGAATTTTGGTTTATTTAATCTCTAGTCCTTCTGGTTGTTCCCTCATTTAATTAAACTCTAAAGTATTAAAAATCATTTAAGTTAGCCCTTTAGACTTCTGAATTTATAAAATAAGTCCCTACAGTTTTAGTAAT
The DNA here is from genome assembly GCA_030279155.1 of Forsythia viridissima. NCBI lineage: Eukaryota > Viridiplantae > Streptophyta > Magnoliopsida > Lamiales > Oleaceae > Forsythia > Forsythia viridissima. The sequence goes on from CM059034.1 coordinate 18,698,292, forward strand.
CAATTAAGTTGGGCCTTTGAAGTTCTGAATTTTATGATTCAGTCCCTAAAGTTTAAGATTTTAATTAATTGGCCACTAAAGTTTTGGTAAAATTGCAATTTAGTCCTTCAAGCTTAAAATTTTTCATAATTGGCCAATCAAGTTTAATTAAATTGCAATTTAACCCTCCAACTTAATGATTACTTAATCCTAAAGCTTTGAACTTCAAAAATTCAAATCCTAAGGCTTTAAAGATATGCAAAACAGTCAATTCAGGTTTAAATTTTGGTATGATGGACTCTTTTGAGAAATATAATATTCCAAAGTGAATTAATTGAAGCAACATGTTGCCAAAGTAACCTCTCTTGTGGAAATTAATTAACTTTGAATATTAGAAGGTTTTGTGTGTGTACTGTTCATGCAGATATTGATCGGCCCAAAGGAAGGTCAATGTTTGGCTGGAATTTCACATGCACCTGTGGTGATAAACGCGTGACGATTATTTGGTTTAACGTGTGATCAATAAATCGATCCAAAGAAAAGTTTATTGATTGACATGTCTTATTGTCAGTGTTTGATTGCTACATCGAGGTACCACTTACCAGTCAATGTTTCTGTCCAAAGACTAAATATTGATGTTGTGCTAGATATCTTGTGATGGGCCTTACCAATATATTTGAAATTATCATTTGCATAATAAAGTACTAATGTAAGCTATTTCTATCTCTTTCTCTATACAGCTCATTCATCCACTTCCACAATATCTGCAAATATCAATTCAATCTCCATGCTTAATGGGTCAAACTTCAAGGATTGGAAAGAGAACGTTTTAATTGTTCTCGGCTGCATGGATCTCGACCTTGCTCTCATGATTGAGAAATCTGCTTCTCTTACGGATGCAAGTTCACTTGATGACAGGATGAACTTTGAGAAGTGGGAACGCTCAAATTGCATGAGTCTTATGATCATTAAGCGCGGCATTCCAGAAGCCTTTAGGGGCGCAGTATCTGAGGAGGTAACTGATGCCAAGGAATTCCTTGCTGAAATTGAAAAGCGTTTTGCGAAAAACGATAAGGTTGAAACAAGCACGTTTTTGCAAAGCTTGATTTCAATGAAGTATAAAAGCAAGGGGAACATAAGGGAGTACATCATGCAGATGTCTCATACTGCTTCAAAACTTAAGGCACTAAAGCTCGACTTGTCTGATGATTTGCTCGTGCATTTAGTATTAATATCGCTTCCTGCACATTTCAATCAATTTAAGGTCAGTTACAACTGTCAAAAAGAGAAATGGACTCTAAATGAGCTCATTTCTTATAGTGTGCAAGAGGAAGAAAGATTGAAGCATGACAGAACTGAAATTGCTAACTTGGTAAGTACCTCCAAAGATAAGGGCAAGAAAAGAAAAACAGAATATGAAGCTGCTAAGGGTCCAAAACAAAAGAAACCACATAAAGACAAAGATGGTTGTTTCTTTTGCCAGAAACCTGGACATTTAAAGAAGGATTGTACTAAATATAACGTCTGGCGTACAAAGAAAGGTACATTTCTTAATTTGGTCTGTTCTGAAGTTAATTTAGCTTCAGTACCTAGAAACACTTGGTGGTTAGATTCTGGTGCTACTACTCACATAAGTGTTTCTATGCAGGGTTGCATGTTCTGCCGAAAGCCAAATGATGCTGAAAGATTCATCTTTGTGGGCGACGGAAAATCGGTGGAAGTTGAAGCAATTGGCACTTTTAGGTTATTGTTAAGAACTGGTTTTTATTTGGATGTGAAAGACACTTTTGTTGTACCGTCATTTAGACGAAATTTGGTTTCTATTTCCTTATTGGACAAATTTGGATATCATTGTTCTTTTGGAAATTGTCAGTTTAGTCTTTCATTAAATTCAAATATTGTTGGTACTGGTTCATTATGTTCATACGATAACTTATATTTGCTTGATACTATTGCGTCATATAATGAAACCTTGCATGTGGAATCACGTGGTACTAAGCAAAAATTAAATAAAGAAAATTCGACAAAATTATGGCACAAGCGCTTAGGTCACATCTCAAAAACAAGAGTTGAACGACTTGTGTCAGATGGCATTTTGGATTCTTTGGACTTTACGGACTTTGATGTTTCTATTGATTGTATCAAGAGAAAACAGACCAAAACAAAAAGGTTAGGTGCCAATAGAACTTCAGACGTCTTAGAATTGATACACACAGATATTTGTGGACCATTCCCTACGGCTTCTTGGAATGGTCAACAATATTTTATATCATTCATAGAAGATTACTCACGTTATGGACATCTATATCTTATTCATGAAAAATCTGAGTCACTGGACATGTTCAAGGCTTTCAAAGCTGAAGTTGAGAATCAACTCAACAAAAGAATTAAAAGCGTTAGGTCTGATCGTGGTGGTGAGTACTACGGCAGGTATGACGGTTCAGGTGAACAACGTCCAGGACCATTTGCTAAATTCCTAGAGGAATGTGGAATCGTTCCACAGTATACCATGCCAGGATCACCTAGCATGAATGGTGTAGCTGAAAGACGAAACAAGACTCTTAAGGACATGGTAAGGAATATGATTAGTCATTCTACTTTACCAAAATTACTCTGGGGAGAAGCATTAAAGACTGCAGCTTATATTCTGAATAGAGTACCAACTAAATCTGCTGCTAAAACACCTTATGAGCTTTGGACAGGCAGAAAACCTGTTCTAAAGCATTTCCATATTTGGGGATGTCCAGCTGAGGCTAGGCCTTATAGGCCACATGAAAATAAATTGGACTCCAAAACTATAAGCAGCTATTTTATTGGTTATTCTGATCGATCAAGGGGCTACAAATTTTATAATCCTACACTCAAGTCAATTTTTGAAACGGGAACTGCAACATTTTTTGAGGATGTTGAGTTTGGGGGGAGAAATAAGGTTAGAGACATTGTCTTTGAGGAAGAAACTGAGGAATGATCGATTTCGATTCCTACTATTACTTTTGACAATGTGCAGGTCTCTGTACCTGTCATTGATCAAGAAGTATATCCGGAACCTCAGCAAGATAATGTTGAAGAACCTCCCACCATTTCAGAAGTACAAACTCAACAACCTCAAGAACCAATACCATTAAAGAGATCCACTCGAGAAAGGAAAAATGCTATTTCAGATGACTTTATAGATTTTCTCCAAGAACATGAGGAAAATAATGGAATGATGGAAGATGATCCAATCAATTTCCATCAGGCCATGAAGGGTTCTGATTCTCAAAAGTGGATTGATGCCATGAATAAAGAGTATAAGTCTATGTAAGACAATAAAGTTTGGGATCTTGTCCCATTACCAGAAGGTGCGAAGCCCATTGGTTGTAAATAGATTTTTAAAACCAAAAGGGATTCGAAAGGTAATGTGGAAAGATATAAGGCTCTTCTTGTAGCTGAAGGCTTTACACAAAAGGAAGGCATTGACTTCAAAGAGACTTTCTCTCCGGTTTCAACGAAAGACTCTTTTAGGACAGTCATGGCACTTGTTGCACATTTTGATCATGAGTTACATCATATGGATGTTAAGATAGCGTTTCTCAATGGAGACATTGATGAGACGATTTATATGGTGCAACCAGAAAATTTCGTGTCAGGAGACTCGAAGAATATGGTTTGCAAATTAAAGAAATCTATCTATGGACTCAAGCAAGCTTCCCGTCAGTGGTACTACAAATTTTATCAAGTGATTATCTCGTTTGGTTTTGAGATAAATATTGTTGATGATTGTGTATATCACAAGTTCAGTGGGAGTAAGCATATTTTCCTGGTTTTGTATGTTGATGACATACTGCTTGCCACTAATGATATAGGCATGTTGCACGAAACCAAGAGTTTTTTGTCAAGGAATTTTGAGATGAAAGATCTTGGGGACGCCACTTTTGTATTAGGGATTCAGATACACCGGGATCGCTCTCGGGGTATTCTTGGATTGTCACAAAAGAGCTATATCGATAAAGTTCTTAAAAGGTTTGGCATGCAGGATAGTAAACCAGGGGACACCCCTGTTGCTAAAGGAGACAAATTCAGTCTCAATCAGTGCCCGAAAAATAATCTTGAAGTTAAGAAAATGCAGAAGATTTCCTATGCATCAGCTGTTGGGAGTCTGATGTATGCTCAGGTTTGTACTCCTCCAGACATAGCATTCATTGTTGGAATGCTGGGCAGATATTTAAGTAACCCTGGGATGAATCATTGGATAGCAGCAAAAAGGGTTATAAGGTACTTGAAGAGAACAAGAGATTGCATGCTTACATACAGCAGATCGGATCAGTTAGAGATCGTAGGATATTCCGATTCTGATTTTGCGGGATACCAAGACAGTAGAAAATCCACTTCATGCTGCATATATCTGCTAGCTGGAGGAGTTATTTCCTAGAGGAGTGCTAAGCAGACACTCGTAGCTTCTTCCACTATGGCAGTAGACTTTGTAGCATGTTATGAGGCATCTAATCATGGGATATGGCTGCGAAATTTTGTCACTGGGCTGCACATTCTGAATGGCATTGAAAGACCATTAAAGTTATATTGTGACAATAACTCTGCAGTGCTATATTCTAATGACAACAGGAGTTCAACTAAGTCAAAACATATTGACATTAAGTTCCTGGTTGTGAAAGAAAGGGTACAGAATGGACAGATTTCCATAAAGCATATTGGGACAAACTCCATGATTGCGGATCCGCTTACTAAGGGATTACCACCCAAGGTTTTTCATGAGCACACTGCTCGTATGGGTGTTGTATTTCTTGAGGATATCATGTTTTAGTGGGAGTTTGTATTTTGGTTGCTTTATGTTTGTTTTTGGACACATTTGTGTATTTGGATAATTTTCTGTACAGAAATAAAGTATTCAGTTCATTCCATTCTGTTACATTATGTTTGGTATTGATCTCACTTAAGGAATAAAGTCGGACCAATTGAAAATAGACATGTTTGGATCACATAACATTTAATTTTCATACTACACTCTCATGATTGATCTATGTCATTTGGTTGTATTAGTGTACGTGACCATTGATGGATTTAGTTACGATTAATGTAACGAAAGTCACTTTGATCCTACATTGATATGATTGATGGATGAGATTGTTTGGAAATACCCATAACAGTGATAGCAAAATTTTGAGCTCATAAGGTTGTGCACATTTATAAGGATACATGTATGGCCCAGTGGGAGATTGTTGGATAAAATTCAACATGTGGAGCCAAACATATATATATATATTAAAATGTGTGGTGTTATCTTAAGGTTTTAGTCAATAAAGTGATCCACTAAAGACTATTTTGGACTAATGGGTATTAAGTGTCATGAGATTAAAGTGTAGAGACGGATACAATGTTTTAAATTGATGAGGGGCTGATTTAACAACATTGAAACATAATAACTGCCCTGCAATTATATATACAGGTCATGGTCTCCAATTGAGCATGGCTTTTCATAACTCTTTGTATTCCCATCAACAAGAGACACTAAGGAGAAAACCACGGATCAATCGGAAGACCATAACCCAATTCGATCAAACAGAATCATAGATTCAGGTACGCTTCCGCTTCAGTTTTTAATCTTGGTAATTACAGCATGATGATTTTAAGTCATAGATGTATAATCATCTGTATTTATGAATTCAGTAAATTAAATCCAACATTTTGTATTATGACTCAATTAACGTGCAATTGCATGAAATTCCAACGTGCGTGAAGGACTATCCCACATTAATTAATGGGGAAATTGGCGCAAATGGTCCCTAATGTTTACCATTAGTGCGCAAATGGTCCCTAACGTTTCATTTTTGGTGAAATAGTCCCTAACCTATTCATTTAGGTGCGCAATTGGTCCTTTTAGGTGCGCAAATGGTCCCTATCACTGTTTTTTGTCTTTATTAGCGGGGGCAAAATTGTCAAGTCACATTTTTTTTCAACTTTTCAATTGGCGCAAATGGTCCCTAATCTTAAGAAATTTGCAATTGGATTCCTAACCTTTAAAAAAGTGAAAATGAGTCCGATACTTTAATTTTTTTTATTAAAAATTAAAGTATCGGACTCATTTAAAAATTAAAAAAAAAACTAACAAATTAATAATATACTAAATTATTTTGAATATTTTATGAACTATTATAAAATAACCAAAATTGAAATTTATAATTATTAACAAATGTGCTAATTAAAATTATTTTATTATTATTAAGTAATCATATTATTTAAAATTCAAACTTTAATTTTATCATTACAACAAAAGAAGAAAAATAAATTTGTCACAAATAAAAATTTTACTTATGCTCAACCCAACTCGATTTTATACAGTCTCATATTTATCGGGCCAATCAAATCCGATTTTGAGTTACAAGGTTATTGGACCAGTCCTATTTTAAATTTTAATTAATTTTTACATTTAAAAAAAAACAAAAAAAAAAGGTTCCACCCACCCCCCCACCCCCCAACCCAAAATACGAGCAGAAGGGAGGGGGATTTCTCCCCTCCCCGGTCGCCCTTTTTTTTTTTTTTTGCTTTTTTTTTTTGAATGTAAAAATTAATTAAAATTTAAAATAGGACTAGTCCAATAACCTTGTAGCTCAAAATCGGATTGGATTGGCCCAGTAAATATGAGACTGTATAAAATCGAGTTGGGTTGAGCATAAGTAAAATTTTTATTTGCGACAAATTTATTTTTCTTCTTTTGTTGAAATGATAAAATTAAAGTTTGAATTTTAAATAATATGATTACTTAATAATAATAAAATAATTTTAATTAGCACATTTGTTAATAATTATGAATTTCAATTTTGATTATTTTATAATAGTTCATAAAATATTCAAAATAATTTAGTATATTATCAATTTGTTAGTTTTTTTTTTTAATTTTTAATAAAAAAAATTAAAGTATCGGACTCATTTTCACTTTTTTAAAGGTTAGAAATCCAATTGCAAATTTCTTAAGATTAGGGACCATTTGCGCCAATTAAAAGGTTGAAAAAAAATATGACTTGACAATTTTACCCCTGCTAATAAAGACAAAAAACAGTGACAGAGACCATTTGCGCATCTAAAAGGACTAATTGTGTACCTAAATGGATAGGTTAGGGACCATTCTGCCAAAAATGAAACGTTAGGGACCATTTACGCACTAATGATAAATGTTAGGGACCATTTGCGCCAATTTCCCTTAATTAATGTAGAAGCCTAAGTTTCTTTGGACGGCTTTTTCTTGAGCCCAACTTACTTAATTTATTACGAACTAATATACTAAATCTCATCTTTAATTATGTAACCCAAATAAAATATGGAAAATTAAATTTATATTCTAACTTTAGTCCCTAAAATTTTAGAATATCTCACAAAGACCCAAAACAACTTAATTAATCAATTAAGTCACCAAATAAAGCCTATAAAACTTTGAAGGTGTTACAGTCCTGTTTCTAAACATTTCTCCTAGTGACTTCCTTACTTGGGAGGAGATGGGCTCTGCACCAGTTCTGGCTTTCCAGCTATAGTTTGATGAATTTTTTTTTGTGATGCAGACTTTAATTTCTCTCAGTTCAAATGTATTGTGTATCAAAATTTGAGAATGATGTTCAAACATTACTTAGATGCAGTATTGAAATTATTTTTGAAGTACTTATAAATTGTAAATCTTAAAAAATATGTGAATAATATATAAGTAGTATGAAAATAGTCCAAATTTCCTTTACCACTCCCCGAACCCCTGCATGCATTTGCACAAAGCAGTTGATCAATGTCATTCAGAACCATGAACTTTACAACATGAGTCAATTCACCTTCCAACAAAACCTATTCAGTTCAAATTTAGCCTTAAAAGAACCATACAAGCAAAGTTTCTCATCCACATTCAATCGAATTTGCATCTCAGTTTGAAAATTGACAATCCCCAAAAGTAACATAAAAACGATACATTTTCCGTAAATGCTATAAAACTTATCAAAATCTTTATTACATTTGGAGAACTGGCCATCCCACCGTAAATTTGTTCCTCCTACGAGAAGGCTGTATTATGATATTTCGATGAAATTATGAAGTTTGATCAGCATCATGTGTTACCAAAAAGAATTTCAAAACATGTTAGAGCTCAGTTCTGCCAAAATTGTCATCTCCGATAAGCAAGAGCTTCATTCTGAAGACTCTGATTATCTTCTAATAGACGGTCATATTCCAAAAGCAGATCTTCAGCCTGTTTCTGAAGAGCAGTAACATGAGCTTCAGCAGTTTCAACCTGCTTCTGCTTTTCCGTGCAATCCAGCTTAAGCTTCTTCAAATTATCTGTTAAATTAAGAATTTCTTTCCTCAATCGATTTACTTCCTCAGCAGCTTTCTCCTCCTTTTCCTTCAGCACCATTTTTTCTTTCTCAAGCCTCTCAACTTCTTGATTTGACACTCCAGTACTGCTTCTTAACTTCATCAACTTCCGCATGTAATGGTGCATACGATCAATTAAAAATCCAAGGAACAAAGAAAACCCTGCAAAATCCAGTACAGGCTTTATAGATTCGAAGGCTATGCAAAAAAAATTATTATCCATTTCAGAATAGCTATATGGCTTAGTTATTTGTTCTTGCTGTGCATGATAGCAATGTGCGAAGTTTTATTATCATGCATGTTTTTGTGCTATCATGTAGACACGACCAGTCAATATCGTCTATAATTCTCATGTCACATATGAACAGTTAAACTCGTCAACAATGAGGTATTCAAGAAAGCTACTAATGTATAAATTGCAAAAGTAAAAGCTTGTGTAAAATACCCCCACCCCCACCCCCACCCCCACCCCGCTTCCTGGTTCACCAGACAGCAGTTTAAAGCATAGTTCTGAATCGAGATTGGCGATATCAGTACGAGAATTTGAATTAAAAGGGGCAGAAATGAGAAGTCATGAAGTGTAAAATCACGAGGTAAGCAACTAAAATAAAAATTGATATTTGGCTGCTGATCATATCAAACATTCATACAAGAAAAGCAGTTATATTAGGTTCAGGACTTGATATATTTAGCAGTTTGAACTAAATCTTTTTATATATTTGGTTTTATGGAACCCTGTCAATTTTATACTCTATTATTGTCTTTAACTAGCTTTTTTCACACTATCATGGATCCCGTGTAGTCAGGGGCATAAGTGTCACCATCTGATTTACATAATCACTAGTTCTTTCCAAGGACATACGAAACCAAATTTCATACTCATTTATTTATGTTCTTTAATAAGCCTATTCACCATCTACCGTGGGAATGAATGCAGTCAGCTGCCATGGAAATACAGAAGAATTCCCAAGCATAGGGAGCAAACTTGAGTAATATTTGACTTGTATTACTGAACTAAGCATGAGAAATACAAAATCAGGGACAGCTCCATTGTGGTTAGTGTCATCTACAGATTACATGATAACTTTTAACATTACATCTTTAATCAAGCATAGTATACAGGATCTAAAATTTTCAGAGTTCGCAAAGTCAGAGCATGTGCAATAGCTTCAGAATTAGATTCCAATGTTCATGCTAGAGATTAACACTCAAAGTTCAAACAGGAAAACCAAAGTGATTGGATTGGTGAATACAGCTCTAAAGAGGTAAAACTACACTTTTCATCTTACTTTTTCATTGTTGAGTATCAGAATAGTTCAGCAAAAGCATGATCCACATTTATTCATCACTGGTTAAGTTTTCTGAGGGCCTGAGGCCATGAATTCCCATCAGAACATATGCTTTCTTCTTGTTCTCACACAACTTTACAACTTTAATCCTTACCCCTTATCACATTTGATATAATTTGAACTCAGCCCAGACATTTTACCCCCAATTACCGGAGTACTTTCAGATAGCCATATGAAATAGGAAGATGCATATTTTATGGTCGTGTAAAAATTATAACTTATTAAATGACAATTAAAAATATTTTCCAACAAATTCAAAGGGTTATTTGAGGGAAATGCCTATTCCAAAACTGATGGGAAGCTGATTAAAATGCACAAAATTTTCTCCACATGTACACCAATTAACTAATAGAACAATCGTGCCAAAGAAAAGTCAAGCTTGAAAAATAATTTCTTCCTCTACTAGGAAACTTTTCGACAATGTGTAAGAACATAATGCACTACATATGCCACACCAAAACACTGTTTAAAGCACAATGTATTTAACTAAACCACCAAATTAGAAACATATTTCGAATTCACATAACACTATCCAAGTAAAACAGAATGCATAACAGAAGCAACCACTATCTGGCATATTTCATATTCATAAAGCAATCATTAAGAAAACAATATACACAACTTGGATCATACCCATGAGAGTAGCCTCTAGCAAGTTGGTCCTCCAAAGAACCTGATCCATTGGTGTCATTGTACCAACCTTAGAACCCTTGTTCTGAATTTTGACTATGCTAATAAAGTTTGAAAACAGGATGACAGAGATTGTACCAGCAATTGTTAAGATTGTACCATTTCTCATTTTCACCTGATCCAAACCCTTCATCATCAATTCTCTCAATGGCCCAATCTTCACCAGTAGAAGGAAGGCCACCAGACATTCCCCACTTACAACCAAAAAGAACAATGGAATCATTTGAAAGCGCTCTCTCTCTCTCTCTCTCTCTCTCTCTCTCTCTCTCTCTCTCTCTCTCTCTCTGTGTGTGTGTGTGTGTGTGTGTGTGTGTGTGTGTTCAGATGGGAACAGTTAATATTTCTTGAATGTGCTGTTTGTTTTCATGGTAAAAAAATTAAACCCCACTTCAAAAAAAACAGATTCTTCTTCAACATATAATACAAGAGCCCTTTTTTCCTCATTAACTCAAAATCACATACAAGCTAATTTCTTCCTAAAAATCATATATAGTAAAATCAACTACTAAAAATGTTAAAAGTAAAATTATGTAATGAATTGTCTACTAAATGGCTCATGATTTTTGGAAGAGAACAAAGACCCATTTCTTAAAACAAATAAGCAGATGCGCCAGGGGTTGAGGCCACGGATCTGTAGAAATTAGCAACTAAACTAAAAGAAGGTAACTTTTTCCAACATATTCCAATCTTTTTTTTTTTTTTTTACCCTTTCTTCTTGGGGTTTTTTGGGGGGTTTACAGGGCAAAAAGGAGCAGCAAGAAAAGGCAGAAAATGGGGTGTGTATGGTAAGCAGTCAAAAATTTGAGAAATAGTATGAATTATAAGTAAAGTAAAAGCAAAGCAAATCGAAGTAAGACGCGTGAACGATGGATTCAGAATTCAGACAAATGGTTTTGAAGTGATTGGACTTGGATTAGACTTGGTAAGCACCTTTCCAATGTTCACATTGGACAATATTACAGTGTCCACTTTTTCACTTATTCAATGTCCACTGGACAAATATCTAAATAGGCACCATAACATTGTCCACAGTAGGTATTAGAACATTTCCATATACTTGGATTGGCAATGCACATTTAGGTACGTGTGTAGCTATTGTAAATAAAACTTTTAGAAGTATAATTTTTTGATAATATAACTTTTGTTAAAAAATCATTGAATATTTGGATATGAATCTAAGAAGTGGTGTAAATATTAAATTGAGTGTTTAGTTAAATAACTATAAAAATATTTTTGTACAAATTTTATATTTATTTGATTAAACAGTAGTTAATTATTATATATTTTATATTATAATTTTTAAAATAAATTTTTTTTATATTCTATAATAATTATTAAAATTAATATATTAATTTAATTGTAATAACACAATTTTTAGTATATTTGACTAAACATTAATTAATTATTACATATCTCATATTATTTTTTTAAAATAAATACAATATTTGTATATCCTATAATAACTATTAACATTAATATCTTAATTTAATTATAATAATATGATTATTTTAGTATATTTGATTAGATATTATTTAATTATTTAAATCAAACAAATTATGTGTAATTTGTATTATATTATATAACACGTTAATATATATTTTTTATTTTATATAAATATATGAAATGACAATTTTGTTAATTTTTAAGTTCAATAAATGTTAATTACAACTTCTCGTAATAGCTCAATTATAACTTTTTAGAGAAGTTCAAAATTTGGACTTATCTAAAATAGTTTTTTTAAGTTGTTTTTAGTCAAAAAATACTTTTTGACTAAAACCAAACAACCTTAAATATAACTAAAAGCATTTTTGGTCTTTAAGAAGTGTTTTTAGATTTCAAAAAAGCCCTTTCAAATACACTATTACTATTTTAAGTAAAATTTATTTTCATATATTGTTAAATATACTATTTTTAAGTTTATAACAAAAAAGAAGAAAAGAAGTAATGTTAACACAATAAAAATTGGATATTACTTTCAAAATAAGAGAGAAAATGTTCTTTATATCAATTAGCTACTAATTAATATATTCAAGAAAATATATATCTATATTATATACTAGTGTGGCTTCATGCGATGCACATACTATAGTGTAAATTGTGTTTTTAATAACATGAATTTGTTTGTTTAGGTAGACAAACATATAAAATAGAATATTTTTAAAATTGTAGTGACAATAAAAATAAAAATGTTAATTGTTCATTATTATTTTTTATTTATAAAGTATATGCAAGAATTTAAAATGTTAGATTTCATATATATTATCTTTATTTATAGATACTGAATAAAATAGATTAGAATTTAGATCCTCAATAAAATAAATGAGAATTTATTCTCTTTGTTTGTTTTGTACTTTCCATTAGCAATTTTATTATAAATATAATAAAAAAATTATCTCTTTTTCAGTAATCATTGAAACATAGTAAGAAAGAGAGATGCACGTCCATAAATAGATTACCCTTATCTTTTGCTCCAGTTCTAACTTAATCAATTTAGTCTCTTTACATATTCTATCTATTGTTACGTAAACAAATATATCTATCATTCCAAATCCTCTATTTTGTGCTAACGTTTGTAAACACACTCTTCAAAATACATAAAAACTAACAAAAATATTGTACAAATAAGCAAAAGAAAAAATTTACAAGTTAATATACCTAAAGATCTTTTCACAAGACTAAAGAGAACTTTCTCTATGAAATTACTAAGTTATGTAGCTGAAGATAATTCATTGAATCTTCTGCAATCCTAACCCTGTGTGAAGGCACGTTATATGTAGTAGTTAGAGGAGATCGATGATGCTATATTTTTCTTGATATGAGCTTGACTAATCTCGTGTTTGTGCTTTCTTCTACGTATCAACTTACTTTTACATGTTATCAACTTCAAAAAACCAAAATTAAAAACTCCAAACAGCAAAAGTCACGAGAAACTATTTGTGAATTAGAGTTTATCGTGATTATTCCAAACACATATCTACTACAAAATTATGGGCTAAAACATTATCGAAATAAAATAGATATAGAAACTATCTCTCTTCAAAAGCATTAATAAGACCAAAACATTGCATTAGATTCTCCAGAGGCTCCCACGTATTCATGGCCTCCAGCCTTGCCTTGTCTTTTCAAAAGAACCCATTACATTGATCAAGACAACAATTCTCAAAACACATACATTCATAAACATTTATAAATTGTATCTAGATCACTTACCATTTTACGAAGTACTGCAATTGGCCCTTCAATTTTGCATTTCGAAAAATCCCCAATGGCTAACAAAGACAAATAAAGGACAAATATGAGAATAGTTTTTCAATGAAGTGTATATAAGAAGGACTACCAAGAAAGATAAGCAAAAACAAAATAGAAAAGTATAAACGCGCCAACAAAATTATTATCATTTGACAATATTTTTAACAACGTCCTGTTTTTAATTTATAATTATACTCATTTACTATAACTTAATCATATTAGCTAGCTACAATGATTCATTTTCATTTTTGAGAGATCCCAAGGGCTAACAAAGAAATAAACTCATATAACATTTTTATTTGTTGCAATACAAGTATAGTTTAGTATTTGCAGTGCTAAATCATATTTGAGCTAACCTTATCTGCAATATTATCTGGTTGATCAATTGACATGAAAAAAAAAATTGTTGTTATGTCAGAAATTTGTGAAAAAAGGTAAGAAAAATAACTTCATGGTACATGAAAAAAAGATTTCATTTCTACACAGTTTGATTAGAATATTACATTTAAACTTGATCTCCATAGATTTGGATAATTTCACGCTATGAGAAAGGAAAACAATTTAGTGCAATTAAATCACTCAAAATATGACTTGTACCTACATAATTCAGTCGAGAGAGAGAGAGAGAGAGTGTGTGTGTGTGTGTGTGTGTGATATAATTTTCTCATTAAATATTCTATCAAAAATAGAAAAGGATTAAAAATCTATAATAGTGTACAAAAGACACGTGAATTTCTTCATTTTGTAAGTCACAGAGATAAAGAGAAACTGAACTTTCAATTTCTATATTTAAGTATCATAATTTTAAAGTAGGCAGGACATGTCAATACATCGCAAAGTTATATTTAAGTTTCTATACGTAAAGAATGAAATAGAACGTTATTCCAGAAATTCATTATCTCAGACAACTTCAAATGAAGATTTCCAATGTGTTTTGAAGATTATCAATTCAATGAAATTTGTGTGATTATAATGGATACCATCATAGTACGTTAAGAAATAGGCATGAAAAGCATCCATATCCATTTTCATACAATTCATAATGAAGTATTGGAATTAGGATTACTGTAAATTACACACCATGTAACATTCAAGTAACTTCTGGTTTTCCAAGTTCCAACTTCATTAATTCTTTTCATGCACTATATAGCAACTAAAATTGGAAGATACCGTTGTCTCGTGTACCTATAAATGAGGAAGTCAATAGACAGAGACCCATTTTGCATCTTGAATGACTTTTATTTGCCATGTTTTGATTTATATTACTATATCATAATTACAATTTTTCTATTTTGAATACTTTTAGGATCTATATTTGAGTATTCGTAGCTTAAATTGAGTATTTAAAAATATTATCATTTCATAGTTGTAAGGATTGTATTTAAGCTTTGCCATTTGTAAGGATTGCACGTCTACGTTAAAACAAAGGACATCAATGCAAAAGAGCAAAAACATTGTACTTTATACCATGTAGCTTCTTATGATCACATATAACCTCATTATAACTGCTATTAAACACCTCATCTCACTATAGTAAAATATGATCTCGACAATTTTAGTATGACTTCATATGTTTAATGGTGATTCTTCAATATCTCTATAATAACATTATTAGTCCAATAAATGTGTTCTTATAGTAGATCTTTGAGCTATGCAGACCCACAATTGGATTATATTATGAGAGAGACGAGCCATAGGTCTTGCATCAGTTTCTTGAATAACTTAACATAGAATCCACGTGCTTCAGTCTAATTCTTTGTGTATGTTTATCAAAATTATTTTATTGTTTTTACGTAAATGCAATTTTTCTAGCAACAAATAATATTAATAAAAAACTTCCATCATAGCATCAAAACAATAAATTAATCTAGATAATTCAACTTTAAAAAGACATAATGAGATCCTAAATTTATTTTTTAATTATTTCCACTAATCTTTCAAGCTAAAGATATATATAAATGGAAAGAGTATACCACTAAAGTTTTAAAAAGTTTGATGAACTGCAAATTTACTTATAATCTATAGACCAAAATGATAGAGCAAACAACACATATATATTACCTAACCAGAAAACTTGTATGTTGATGATAAATATAAACACACTTTGCTAAATGACTGCTGCTCCCCTTGGGACGCCTGCCTGAAGCACCTGCCCGCCTTGTCGGTCCGCCCGCCTTATCGGTCCGCCCGCCTGGCTATTCTCATATGCCCGCCTCCAGCAAGCAGACAACCATAACTTGTCTGCTTTCTAACCAATTAGACAGGTGATCTATAAAACGGAAGCTACCATCGTCCGTTGGGAATGTGAAACACCAGCGGTTGAGAGAGGTGAAACGTCCCTAATTAATTCCTCATAAAGAGGGAAGATGAAAAGGCACCCACAATTAATAACCGTTGAAGGTTACATCAGCAGGTCATTCCTATAAATAGGAGACCAACCCCCAGGTAAAATCACAACACACAACTCTAATACATTCTATACTGCTATTTAGCACAAGTATTCTAATCACATACTGATTATCACACCGGAGTGGCCACGGGGGAAAAAAAGCCCCGCCACCTTTTGCAGATCTCCACCACTGTCGCCGCCGTGCTTGGAGGAGGAGAAAATCAACTATCATCATATGTTATGGATGTAGCCAAATATATTAGAATGAAATTTAATTTACAGCTAAATAATCCATATAATAATTTAAACACATATAATCTAGTTAATTTTAAACTGCCCAATTGGTACCAGCATTCCACTTAAGTTCTCCTTAATGGGAGGTCAAGGGTTCGAATCGTTGGACCTTTTTTTGTAACGACCACGGACTTTCCCCTACAGGCCTTTCGTCTAGGGGCTATTCCGTGCGCCGTTAACTTACGTACTGTCCACTGGAGATTGGACTTCAAACTGGATTTCTTTCGCGTCCCCAGCGATTCGAACCCTTGACCTCCCATTAAGGGGAACTTGAGTAGAATGTTTGTACCAATTGGGCAAGTTGCGAAAGAAATCCAGTTTGGAGCCCAACCTCCAGTGGACAGTACGTAAGTTAACGGTGCACGGAATAGTCCCTAGGCGAAAGACCTGTAGGAGAAAGTCCGTAGTCGTTACAAGCGTTGGTAATTAGGTTGCAATTTTCTTAAATAATTAGTAGACACCATGTAACAATGATAATGATCTTAAGCTATATCACGGCTTTCTCCACTTGCTATGCTTATTGACATAATTTAATAATCAAACAATAGAAGGAAACATATAAAATTGAAATACAAAAAGGAAAATCAAGAAAATCATAATCCGTAACTTTATATCAAAAACTATATTACCATTAATCTGAACAAAGTCCGAGTTACTGAGACCCTTCCCATCTTCGAAATATGCTCATTTATTCTGAAACTAAAAGATAGTGGTACTAAATCAAATGTTGCTGTAAAGTTTCGATGAATAGCTAAAAATGAGAAGAAATGAGTCAAAATTCGCCTGATATGGTGAGGTGACCACTCTAAAGAAAAACCAATCTCAAAAGTTTGATCTTTTTTGGTTTACAAAGAGGTTTTGACTGTACAAAACAAAATATAATTGCTCTATAAATAAATAAATTTGATCGTCTACAAATAATTCAAAAAAATGAG
Organism: Forsythia viridissima; assembly: GCA_030279155.1. Taxonomy (NCBI): domain Eukaryota; kingdom Viridiplantae; phylum Streptophyta; class Magnoliopsida; order Lamiales; family Oleaceae; genus Forsythia; species Forsythia viridissima. Next base: position 18,715,520 of record CM059034.1, read on the forward strand.
AGACAGGAAACAAACTTATAGCCGCCATTCGATTTAGAGTAATGTTTACCACTTCAGACAAGAAGGTGCTAGAACATGAAAAAAATACATTAGAGAAAAATCAAAATCAAAATATCATCATCAGTCCTAAATACCTAACCCCGGCATTTTCATAGTTGGCTAGCAGGTGCCAAGAAAAAAAAAATCGATAAAGATGGAGATCTAGGAGGGGAGTTGTACAGAGATAAATTGAGTTGAAGGAAGAGAGATGAAATGGCTGATTTAGTTGAATTACAAAGCGTATCATGTAAGCTTATTGTGTACTATGTAGCTATCTATGAGAGAGGGGGAGAGATAAGGCAAAAAGTGATGGCATGTGGGCTTGTGTCAGGAGAGAGGAAAAAAAAAGGTATGGTTGTGTCATAATGAAATAATGGAAAAGCAACAAAAATGGCACATTTAATTTGGAACGACTTCGTTTTAAACTCTTAAAAAAAAAAAAAAAAGAAAACCAAGTCATTATGACATCAGCAAAACGTCGTCGTTTTCGATAATCATATGAATAGTGATAACTTTTAAGGTTCTTTTTATTTATGTAAGATAGATGAGAGATCCCCCGACCCGATTGCTGCGTGGTAATCACCAAATCCCCCTTCCTCCCTTATTTACACCATCCCTATTTATGTAACCCACCCCATATAACACCTCCCACTCTTGAATCCATTAATTTCTTCTGAACCCTCCCGCCCCCCTCACCCCCCCCTCCCAAACAAATAATCTCTTTGCTGCTCACAAAGAGATTAGGTACACATACAATCTGAGCCCAGTTGCCATTATTTGTGGGCATCAATGCTTCGCCAGTAACTGGGCAAAGGCAGCAAGAGAGGAAAAAAAAAAAAGTATGGTTGTGTCATATTGAAATAATGGAAAAGCAACAAAAATGGCACATTTAATTTGGAACGACTTTGTTTTAAACTCTGAAAAAAAAAATGAAAACCAAGTCATCATGACATCAGCAAAACATCGTCGTTTTCGATAACCATATGAATAGTGATAACTTTTAAGGTTCTTTTTATTTATGTAGGATAGATGAGAGATCCCACAACCCGATTGCAGCGTGGCAATCACCAAATCCCCCCTCCCCCCTTATTTACCCCACCCCTATTTATGTAACTCATTCCATATAACACCCCCCACTCTTGAATCCATTAATTTCTTCTGAACCCTCCCCCCCACCCAAACAAATAAATCCACCAAACTCACTCCACTATCAATAAATTTGAATGATTGTTATTAATATAATTAAATTTATTAAATTAAAAATAAATTATTTCTTATTATTATATTCATTGTATATTTTTTTAAGAAATATAATATATAATAATATTTATTGAGTTAATTATTATTTATATCATATAATAAACAATAAAGTTAACGTTACTTTTTTTATTAAGGTTATAGTGATTATAATTAGTTAGTTTATATTTGGGTAACAAATTAAGTTTTGGTGTTTAGCCTAATGATTTGGTTGAGTTTATTATTAAATAATTTTGTATAGTAATTAAAAAAAAGAGTGACTCGAAAAGTAAAAATAAAAAAATAATTGAGAGTTAAAGTGTGTATCATAAATTTGCTTCAACTGATAATTTACACACAAAGAATAAAGTACTATTACATTAGAAGTAATAACTTAGTGACGAAAGTTAAAACGTGCATCATACTCTCGTGGGTCCGGAGCTACTTCAAAATTGTTACTGGTGGAGTATTGTAGATTCGGAGCATGATATGCTTATTGTGGATCCGGTGCATGATGTGTAATGTGGGTTCAACGAATAATATGCGTACGGTAGGTCCGACACAAAGTAAGTGTAATGTAGGTATGGCGTATTATTTAACCCAAATATAAACTAACTAATTATCCTCACTATAATCTTAATAAAAAAAAGTAACGTTAACTTTATTATATGATATAAATAATATTTTACTCAATAAATATTATTATATATTATATTTCTTAAAAAAAATATTGTGGGTGGAGTAAATTTGGTGGGTTTATTTGTTTGGGGAGTTTAAATAAATAGGGGGTGGATGACAAATTTCAGAAGAAATTAAATGGATTCTGGGGTGTTATATGGGGTGGGTTACATATATAGGGTGGGGGTAATAGGGGGGATTTGGTGACTACTGTGGATGATTGCCACCCAACAATCGAGGAAAAGAGAGATGTTTTCCGATTCGGGGACATATCTCTTCTCATTATATATAAAAGTATGATAATTTGCATAGAATTTTACTAAGTAATAATCAACAGTGAAGTCAACTATTAATTTTCTAATTTTTTATTTTTATTTTTAAATACTTCATTTAATGCTTCAATTTTGCAAATAAATAGATCATTTTCAATATATAAAATCAAAATACATTAATACATTTAATATAAATCACAATATATATATATATATATATATATATATATATATATATATATATATATATATATATTAATTTTTGTCAACGCTACATTAATTTTTTTTTTTACTTCATTTCATGCTTCGATTTTGTAAAATTACATTAAATAAGATTAGTAATTAACTTGCTCAAAAAATGAAAGGAAAATAAAGAGCTGTGCATTTTTTTTCGTTTTGCAATTCAAAATAAAATTACATAAGCTTATTAATTAACTTTATGGTTTCTGCACATTTTTCATTTTGCAATTCAATCTTATGAATGTGATTTTTTATTTTGCAATTAAAAAAATTCATTCAACCTAATTTCGATTCCATTGTACATATTAAGTTTTTTTATTTTTAATTAATTCATTTAATACTTCGGTTTTATAAAAAAAAAATATAATTTTCAATATCCAAAATCAAAATACATTAATAAATTTAATACAAATCACATTATATATATATATATATATATATATATATATATATATATATATATATATATATATATATATATATATATATATATATAGTTATATTTATATTATCTACGCTACATTAATTTTTTTTTTAATTCATTTTATGCTTCGATTTTGTAAAATTACATTAAATAAGTTTATTGATTAACTTCCTCAAAAAACGAGCAAAATAAAGGGCTCTATATTTTTTTCGTTTTGCAATTCAAAATTGAATTAAATAAGTTTATTAATTAACTTTATGGGCTCTGCACATTTTTTATTTTGCAATTCAATTTTATCAATGTGACTTTTCATTTTGCAATAAAAAAAATATTCATTCAACTTAATTACGATTCCACTGTACAGATTAATTTTTTTTATTTTTAATTAATTCATTTAATGCTTTTGTTTTGTTAAAAAATAGATCATTTCCAATATCCAGAGTCAAAATACATTAAGACCTGGTTTGGTATTGATGTGCTTTTAAGAGAATCAGTTTCTGCTGTGCTGCAGAAAGAATCAGCTGTGGGAAGAATTAGATAAGTGTTTGGTAAATTTTTGTTTCAAAATTGTTGTATGTTTCAAAAGCAGCATTTGAGCGTTTGGTAAACAAAAGTGATTTATGATCCAACTTGCATCGATTCGATTTCTCAAATTGATATTAAAGGATTTAGTTTAACTAATTAGGGGTAAAACGAGTATTTAATAATATATAAATAAAAAAGCTAAAAGTAGAATCTGAAAAGCTGCATTTTTGCTGCTTCTTAAAATTTGCTGTCAAGTGAGTCAGATTATTTTATAATAACTTTTAAAAAATTTGTCAAACGCCTAAATCAACTTCTGATTGTTTGAGAATCAGAACCTGGGCTCCAAAATCAATCCCAAACGGGACCTAATACATTTAATATCAATCACATTTAAAGTATATTTATATTATCTACGATACATTAAAAAAATTTTAAATTCATTTCATGCTTCGGTTTTGTAAAATTACATTAAATAAGCTTATTAATTAACTTCATTAAAAAACAAAAGCAAAATAAAGGACTCTGCATTTTTTTCGTTTTGCAATTCAAAATTAAATTAAATAAGCTTATCAATTAACTTTATGGGCTCTGCATATTTTTCATTTTGCAATTCAATATTATCAATGTGACTTTTCATTTTGCAATTAAAAAAATATTCATTCAACCTAATTACGATTCTATTGTACAGATTATTTTTTTTAATTTTAATTAATTAATTTAATACTTTGATTTTGTAAAAAAAAAATAGATTCTTTCCAAAATCCAAAGTCAAAATAAATTAATACATTTAATACTAGTCAAAGTACATTAATAAATTTAATACCAATCATATTGTATATATTTTTATATTATCTACGCTACATTTATTTGTTTTTAATTTGGATTAGTTATGTTGTTTTTTTTTAATTTTTAGTAACAATATCTAATAAAATATTATTTATATGATACTTTTATATTTAATTTTATTATAATCAATAACTAATAAATTTTCTTAATTTTTTTTAAAAATTACTATCACGAAACAGAACTCCTTCATTATTATCATTTAGCTATTAATTAACATATTGAGTGCAATGTAACCAAGGTGTTAACTCAACTTGAGTTGGCATGACAAGTGGAATAATTGGTTGAATTAATTATTTTTAACTTGTACTTCAACTCTTTAATTTTGAATCTTTTAGATTCTGTTTTCTTTAATGTTTTTAGTTTTTAGTTTTGTAAAATATTCAAAATTTATTTTCTATATTATTTTTTTAAAATACATTCTCGAAAACAAAATTAAGTTTATAACACAAAACTCAAAACACATTTTTAATGTTGAAAATACTCAAAACATGGAAAAGATATATTTAAAAATTTATATAATATTTTAGAAAAAAAAACTCTATAAAAATGAAAATTATAAAATACTAAAAAAATAATTCAAGATCTTATTTGTTATTTAAATTTAACAAAATTTAAAAAAAATTAAATAAAAATAGATTAAAATTATGAGTTCACGTTATTAATTTTTAATTTTTTTACTTCTTATTTTATCAATTTATTATTTTAAAAACAGAAAGCTGAAAATAAATTCAAAACTCAAAACTCAAAACTCAAAACTGAAAGACAAAGAAAACATGCTTTTACTTTTTTCAGATCGATACCGGTCTAAGTTCAAAAACATTAAGAAAAAAGTTTATGAAGCATAGACACCAGATTTTGAGTGTTTCTTCCACCATCTAAAGTCTTTTCTATCGCTTTGAACATCACAACCATCTAATGAACAAACACGACATCAATATTGAGTTTCAAACACCCGACAGCCAATGGTTTTTAGTTGCACAACAGACTCTCATCCATCCTCATTTCTTGCTTCACTGCCCCTCCCCCAATTCCCACTCCAAAGTGCCACCGCCACTTCCTTTTACAAGTCGACCACTATATTATCCCAAAATTGTAATATATCTCAATTCTCTCCCATATGGTAGTACTGTGTTCCGATCACCCCACATAACCTACATCAAGCATCATATGTGTGCCACATCTTGATAAAAGTAGTGTTGGTTTAAAGCCGGTAAAGTGTTGAAATTATTTTTAAATATTTATAAGTTGTGGGTCATAAAAAATGTATGGATGATAAGTGTGTTGTAAGTAGAGCTGGCAAATGGGCCAGATGGGCTGGCCCAACCCAAAATTGGACAAGCCATATAAAAGATTGGATTGGACTAGCCCTGACCCAATTTTACATGTGCTGGTATTTGCTGGGCCAACCCAACCCAATTTTGGGCCACATGACCAATAGGCCAGCCCAACTTACATTTTTAACTTATTTTTCAAAATAATTATTTATAATCTAAAAAAAAACAAAATCCACCTTCTTCCACCCCACCCATCCCATCCCATCCCATCCCATCCCATTTCATTTGAAAATTCGACCAGTGGAGAGGATAAATCCTCTCTCCTCTGGTCGTGAAACCAGGTCGCGAATAGGGGGACCCCTCCTATTCGTTGCGACGGGGATGGGAGATTTATCCCCCCTATTTGCTGCGGGGGAGGGGAGAGGATTTCTCTTCCTTCGTTTTCAGTTGGCGATCGAAAACGAGGAGGGATAAATCATCCTCCCATTTGCAACCACATTTCACCGGGTAGGGGTGGGGTAGAGACTTGAGCAAAAAAAAAATTATCGGGTCAGCCCGATTTCAGCCCAATCTGTTCGGTGGGTTAGCTGTACCGAGCTAAATTGGCTCAATTTTTATTGGGCCAGTCCATCCCATAGACTGGGCTATCTGGGCTGACTCATTTTGCCACCTCTAGTTGTAAATCGTAATTTCTACAAAATATATGGATAAAAAATATGTTTGACGAATTTGACTAACTTAAATTATAATTTAAATATAGACAAATAATCATAAGCTTGTTTGTCATAACTTAAATTATGAGCTAATTGAACTAATCATAAGTATTAGATTCATCTCAGTCACTTTCAATTCAACCCCAACAATTCTTAACTAATGTATTATAATTCATATATTTACTGTCTTTATCAGACTTCTGACCAAAATGATAAGGCATAATATAGTATGATTTTATGAGTGGAGAACTAGAATTTTTACTGAATAATGTTGTTCGTCGTTATTAGGGTGTGTTTGATTGGATTCCATGGAAAAAAAAGAAAATTTCGGGTGCGTTTGATTGCCTAAAATTTCCATGGAAAAATGATCTTTTCCACTTTATTTTCCAACTAAAGCCTGTTTGATTGCATTTTTTTTCCAGGTAAAACTTTTTCTCATTTTTTGTCACGTGATAATACTTTCCTTCAAATCTCTGAAAACCTTTTCTTTAGGGGGTAGGAGGTTTAATTTTCTTGGCAAAATTTTGAAAATTTTTGGATTCAAATCTCACTGTCTCTCAGACAATTGATAAAGATTTAAATTTCTCTCTCTCTCAAACACAACATATTCCATCCACACCCATCCTGATTTGTACGCCAATTTCCACAGTGATTGCACGGGTGATCGAAGAACAGAACCAAAATTGCAGTAAAGTCATAACAATTCGAGAGCCCAAACCAAAGAAGACAAGGCTTCATACGTTGGTTTCATAGACAAGATAAAAAAAAAATCTTCTCCCGTAGAAGTATTTGTTTCAGTTTTATAGCAATTGGTGAGTTCTTGATATCTCAACCATCTTGTGTCTTTTTGGTGGGTTAAAATATGGGAAATAGTGATGAATTTTTCTGGGTTTAGAGTTATAAGCTTAAATAAGCTATTCTACATTTCATGGTTGTCGATGAGAGTTCTACATTTACCAAACATGACCATATTTACTTTGGTGGAAAAATGGCAATATAATAAACATTGGTCGAGGGTTTCTATTACTTCAACTTTGACTACAAAATTGTATGTAATAGAGCAACTTTAAGTCGTGTCCCCAAGATTTGTGCATTTATATTTGGCGTTTATGCTCAATTATTCATTGGAACCATTTGTACTACTAGTAGGTCTATCAAACCGAATATTCATACATTCAGTGCCTGAAGAAATCGATATGGTTGAAGCCTTTTTTTGTGTTAATTGAAATGGAGACTACAACAAGAGAGATGAAAGTAGGTGTAATTTACGAACATATGGAAATGCCTTAGAAAACTAATCCGGTGATAAAAGTTAAAACAGATCAATTTGGTTTTCAAAATGCAACTACAACTTATTTAAATTGGGGAAAGCTATAACTATGTATTCATCTACCTTTGAAGCGCCCTAATAACCCGATCCTTAGAGTAGAGTTTGATAAACTTGACACACTCTAGCCGACAAACAATTTGTTTAGGCAGATGCTCACTAGAAAACTACTCGAGCTGACGACCTTCCACACAAAGTGATATTGGGTTTGGCATTCACTTTCTAAAATTATAATAACTGTATATGCTAATTTGTCTATGTTTTCTTTATGTATGTCATAATACGTGGTAGTGCGTGCCATGGATACACAAAGGAGGCAAACGTCGACGCAAAATACAACGCGTGGGCTTGTTTTGGACCACGGTTATCCAAGCAATTGTGATGTATGATGGTATTAGACGTTGTGCCCGACATCTTCCTAGGGCTTCTCATAGAAATTGGGATATGGAGAGAGATATGACACTTACACGAATGTTTGGTACGAGTGACAGAATATGTCGTGACCTTCTTAGGATAAAAATAGGTCCGTTCCAAAGATTATGTGCTCGACTACGAACCTTCGGATTGGTTGATAGTAAATCAGTCCGAGTTGAGGAACAAGTGGCCATTTTTCTCAACACTGTCGGGAACGACCAACGTAATCATTCTGAAAGTTTTACTTTCTTCAGATCTGGACAAACAGTGAGCTATTACTTCCATAGGGTATTGCATGCTTGTATAGGACTGTATAGAAAAGTTGTGACCAATGCCACTATCCATTTCTCACTCTACGAAAATGAAAATTTGAAGTCATGGTACTCGTATTTCCAGGTTAGGTGTTCATAGCTACTTCATTATATACTTTAGAGGCTACAAATTTTAACACACTTTCTATTTTTTTTAAGATGCTGTCGGGGCGATAGATGGTACACATATTGCTGCAAATGTCCCTGTAGAGGAACAAGCTAGATACCGCAATAGGAAGCAAGTAATTTTTCAAAATGTCTTAGTGGCTTGCATATTTGATATGAAATTTACATATGTGCTCGCCGGTTGGGAGGGATAGACACACGATGGTCGGTTGTTAAGAAACGCAATTCTACGCCAATGACATAAGCTAACAATTCCTTTATGTTAGTTTTGTTATTAGTATTATAGCATTTTGATGATGGAATTGTATTCACAAATGCTACAAATAATTATGTCATAGGTAAATACTACCTTGTCGACGCTGGATTCCCCTTGGTTCCGAGTTTTCTTTCACCTTACCGTCGAACTCGTTATCATCGAAGAGATATCGAGGGTCAACGCCTTGAAAATAATAAGGAGCTGTTCAATTTTCGGCATTTATCTCTATGCAATGCGGTCGAGAGGACCATAGGTCTACTTAAGAAACAATTTGCTTATTTGAGTCATCAACCCTTTCACGACATTAGCACACAAGCGAAGATAGTCCTCGCTTGTTGTGCTATTCACAACTTTCTAAGGATTTATGATGCAGAGGAATTCTGTGATGAGGTCTTGGATAGCAGCGATGATGAGGTTAACCCTACTCATATTGATGTTCCCAAAGAAGAGACTCCAAATGCGCATATATCCTTTACTGCGGAAGCAGCGTGGCCAACTAATAGAGATGCAATTGCTGAATTAATGTGGGCTAATCATAATCCTAATGCCGATTCTGAATTTTTTTTTGATTAAACATTTGTTTTCACTTATTTGGACCTGAATGTTATGTAATGGTTGAAACATTGTTGCTTGTATTTTATTTCTAAAGACGTTGCATGTTTGTAACCGAGCCAACATCATTACAGCTCATAATTTGTATGTGAAACGTTTCACTATGTAGCCTTTTATATATTTGCACATTGCTGCATTTTCAGTTTGTCAACCATTACATAAGCTTGTGCTTGTAGGTTTGATACTCATTGCATGTATTTTGTTGATAGTAGACAGATATGATGGCACATCAGCAACAAAGCTCTGCATCCCCAATCCGAGCTCCAAGACCTACAATCGCTTCAAACACGGAGTACATAGATACAAACAATACCCAGGTTGATCCTAATACAAAGATTCGACAGGTTTGTTGGAATGACGAAATGGATGGATTTATGATTATCGCACTAGTGAATCAAGTGTTGGCCAGTCACAAAAGAAGTGACAATGGCTTCACCTCATTTCAAGTATCAAAAGCAATAGATAGCGTGACCAAGTGGTGCGGGGTAGTCGTGTCAGATAAGAATGTAATGGCGCAATTGAAGACTCTAAAGAAGGAATATGCTGAAGTCAACTAGCTATTAAGTATTAGAGGCTTTGGGTGGGAATCTGAAACTGGACGAATCACTGTTGATTCACTTTCTTAGGATGATCTTGTGAAGGTATAATTTGTCATCGATAATTTGTTAGCTAGTCCTTCCATTGTATTTGTACACTTTATTGTGTACAATTATGAGCATTTGCTATATTTTGGTAGGGAAAACTTGAGTTAGGAAAATAGAGGACCAAACTGTGTCGTCGTTATGATGACATTGAGGCTATATTTGGAAATGATACAGCTACCGGAGATCGGGTTGTATCGGGATTTGATAATTTCTCGCCGATACAAGGTAATTCTAATTCTAATAATAAAGAATTTATGTTATTCGTACTGCATTATACTTGCAGACAGTTATTTTGTAGTTTTGCTATTTCAGTTTATGAAAGTCTTAACGAGGTTGACACGCCAAATGAGGAAACTGATCCAAGCCCAAATACCTCGCATAAGAGAAATGCCGAAGAAGGTACGAGCAAAAATCGGCGTAAACGCACACACCATTATGATGAAAGTCATGGATCATTATCAGTAATAGCTGAGTCATCCAAAAAAATTGCTCAAGCTATGCAAATGCAAGCAGCTCTAGATACACTAAATCACGTCAACTGTGAATTGATTACCGAAAAGCTAGAAGCCATGGACCTAGACTTGGTTGACATCCTCAAAGTCATGAAAGCATTTCGATCTGACGGTGATTTGGCAAAGATATTTGTGAGCTTGACCAATACAACAATCATGCGTGATTTGGTGTTTGAGCAGCTTGGTCGTGATCCACCTCCATTGCCTTAGTATGCACATTATGTATGGCGGAAATATATAACTTATGGCATACTTGTTTTTTGTAATATAGGTTTGTGGAATACACTGGTCCGTCTAAGTTAGATTCAGATTGGTTTTGTAAACAAGTATGTCTACTATTTTTGTCATAAACGTCTACCATCTTTTGTGTTATATATTGGTAGACAAAATTTGTCCACAATAGTCTGGGATGGTGAGATCCTGCCCGAGTTACAAACTTGGAGGTCACCGCCATTGTAAATTTTAATCATTAATATGTAATGCTACCATGTTAATCAAGTGTACTGGAACATTTTCGTATGTGAATATTTGACATTTTAAAATGCAAGATTGTAACTTATATTATGAATATAATGTACAAGTGATTCACTTTTTATTAGTTTGAGCAATTTTATATTTCGTTCTCATCAGCCATAGCAGAATTTATGATTCGTGTATTCAGTATAATATAGATATATCATTTAAATAGGATAATAAAAAAATAACCACAGCAAAACAATCCTGCGTTCTGTCCGTTCGAGCAGACAGAAAATCCACAAAATGAGTTCCATGTCTGCTCAAGCGAAAAGTAAAAGCTCCCAAGGGCCATTCTGTTCGCTCAAGCGGACAGAAAATCCACATGAATCATGGTTCTGTCCGCTCGAGCGGACAGCAAAAGCCCCAAAGGGACTTTCTGTCAGCTCGAGCGGACAGCCAAAGTCCCCAATGGGAGGTTCTGTCCGCTCGAGCGGACAGGACATGCCCCCATAGGGGTAACTCTATCCGCTCGAGCGAAAATTAAGTCCGCTCAACCGGACTTCACCCGTGGGGTTTAAAACCTCACGAGTGAAGTCATTTTCTCCTAATTATCTATACATCCGGTTATTCCTCCTCCCAAAATCACCACTACACTACAACTTGTTCCATACAAAATCAAGTGAAAGGTTTATTTTTGTTCTCATCTCATAATATAGACCACGTTTCTCCTACCTACCATCACTCAAGGTATCATGGCTAACTGTGATTTGAAGTTATACATTTTGATTTCAATTTTATTTAGATTGTTCTATAGGTTTTGGAGGTTGGACAATGAAAAGTTTGTTTTGGATTAATGTGCTGTGGTTGGTTTGGGTGTTGATAGAAATTTTTTTTTGGTTTATTGCCTTTTCAATGTTCTTTTCATTAACTAGTTTTACCATATACTTACCAAGTGTTTGAAGAAATGACTCACCGAAAATTTTCATCATTTTTGTTTCCTTAGCATATTTGCTCATATCCTAGGTTGGTCTCCATGCTTTTTCACCCCAATGCCACTCTTTACACACCACCACACTCTACACAAACACGACATCCACCCCGATCCACCATGCACACACCACTTTCCACGCCTTTTTTCCGTTATGAATTCGTCTTGTTTGTAACATTAGTTTTTTCAATTGTTGCTTGTTAGATATAATGCCGAGAGCAAAGAAACCAACACAAGATTTGGGATCAAGCTTGAGAAAGATAAAGGCTCCATTAAAGAAGACTTCCAAACAACTGGTCACCTATGAGGACACCAAATTTGAGACAGATGAAGCTTGGTTAGTAAACAAGAACGACACAAGCATAAGGAATATTATGCCGGAGCGAAGAGTGTTAACATTGGATTTTGAAAATGAATTTCTTGGCCAGGTTATTACGATGAATCAGTGGGAAACATTTGTAGCCACTCTGCGTGTTGCATATGTTGAAATCGTCAAAGAATTCTATGCCAATATCCATGAAAACCTCGACAACCCCGAGCATCCTAAGTATCGAAAAATCTACATGCGAGGGCAATATATTCCATTCTCTCCCTTGGTCATTCTCTGCTATTACGGACTTGACAACACGGATACCTACTTTTTTCAAGCAGCCACTACAAATCCCCACGAAGTAGTCACCTCAATAAGTCAGGGAATTGATCATTGGTATGATGGAAGCAGTACTTTAGACTATAAAAGTCTTTTACCTCAAGTACGCACCTTAGACAAAATGGTGAGTGCCAACTTTCTCCCGACGACACATACTTCTACGACAACTATGGAGCGGGCACGCCTACTTCATTGGCTCCAGCATAAGACCCTTAATATCGGTAACTATATCTTCTGCAATGTCTGGCATATTCGAAACAACCGGAGATGTTTGGCGTTCCCATCGCTAATTACAAGTCTTTGTGAAATGCATGGCATCGACCTCTCCCATGAGATGACGATAGTGAAGCGTACAATGCATATGGATCGAATTAGGATACGTAGTTCTGAAGTACACATAAATCGCAAGTTGGAGCAAAGCACACTGGGTCTTAGGGGTGGTATGGGTATTTTAACCGATGAGCCGGAGCCTGCTCAACACAATTCTATGGCCGAGGACCTCCCTCAGACAGCCAACCAACATTGGCCTCCGTTTCTCATGAGCTTCGTGAGTGGCGCACCTATCATGTCGATCTCGAAGCACCGATTCGAGAGATTCGAGAAGCCCAAGTCCAAGAGGCTGAATCCCGCAGACGGGAGCATGAGGCGATTTCCAGTCAGGTGACGTAGCTACTTGGCTATTTCAGTCTCTACCCACTGCCGCCTCTCCAATGAGTGGGACATTAAGTAAACTCTAAGTAACAATTTTTTATCTTTATATCTTTCTTTCTTTCCTTCCTTACATGTTTATTTTCATTTGAGGACAATGTGAGATTTTTCTTTTGGGCAGGCGGGTGGATTCTAAGTTAAAAAAACTTCCACTGATTTTTGGTAGTGAACTTCGTTATGTAATCATGTGCAATGAAATTGTCTAGTGTCCTTGGGATATGAAACACATTAGTTTCATGTCCTAGTTCTGATGAACATGAATTGTATGTGCTAAACACCGTGATTGAGAACCTTGGGTATGATGTGATCTCACCCAACATTAGCCACATCTGGGATTCTCTATTTAATCGATGAATGCTGTGCAGCTTGATGTGTTATTCACAATTGTAGAGCAGTGTTGGACAACCAATCTGAAGGTGATCACGAGTCTACTTGAGCTTAAATTAACATCAATTGCTTTTACGAGACTTATATGTGAATCTCTGACTACATCGGATTCCAAGATTTGGGAGAAAATGCTGGACAACATTATTACTCCACTGTCGCGCCTAGAGCAGGAAAGAGTGGAAGACGAGCCTCATATTCCACATTTTGGTGAGACTGTGGGTTATAATACCACTCTTGTTAACATGTACAATGCTGGGAGGAAAGAAGAGGACCCTCTGCAAAAAATCAATGATAGGGCGAAATTTTTTGTTGCATATTTGGCTATTCTTTCTGCTAATTAATCTGGAACATACCCACGGACCATTAATGAAAATCTTGAGTCAGCAAATCAAGCTGCATTGCTTCAACTTATGCAGCTCGTACAATCTTACGATAGTTTAGGAAATTGTGAGTTTTGCGGTTTAACTTGTCGCTTCTGTGCATTTATTGTTTGTCTATGAAGTATTATCATATATTATAACCGCTTCTTTACTATGTGGGTTGTTAAGAATAGTGTGTGTGGAAACAATTCAGGTAAAGTTAAACAAATTATATCTGGATAGCTATGACATTTTGTTATCATTAATCTTTTCATCTTTGATGTACATGTTTTCGGACTTTATTATAGGTTGTCTTTATTATCTGAAGCGTGTACCTTGTCTCGAATGAAAATAGGTATAATTGTAGTCGAAATAGATTATTAAATAACTTAAGATCGTCGATTGTCAATTTCAGAATCATTTGGATTGGTCAGTGTAAATTCGGAGATTAAAATGAATATAAAGGGTGAAATCGGATTCCATTTATAGATTGTCTATTTGTGTTTTACTCGATATCATTAAGAATTTTTCATTTATTAACCTAAGGTAGTGTAGTTTTATAACAAAATCTCAACAATAAAAAATCTATTGTGTTTATTCAAATTAAGTTAGAATTTATTTAATTTACGTAATTACGAATCATGGTAGGCGTGAGAACGATATTCTTTAAATCACTTTTACTATTAATTGTCAATGAACCCGTACGCTTGCGGGATTTCACCGTATAATATATATCTTCAAAATATAGATAAGTGGTGGGTTCAAAAAAATGTATGGTTAAAAAGTGGTTAAAAACAGCGTTAATAAATTCAAAAAATTACGAATAATTAATTTCCATTTTTTCTCCCCATAATTTGTCATGGAAAAAATGATAATTGTCCTGGAAAATAGTTGCTATCAAACAACAAAAGTTGTAAAAAAGTAGAATTTTCATGGAAATTATTGCCAATCAAACACCAAAAGATAGAAAATTACAACATTTTCTATGTTGAAATTTAATCCAATCAAACGCAATATATGTACAATTGCCAGGAAAACAATTTCTTTACAATTCAATTATCTGGAAAACATTTTCTTTCCACCCATTTTCAATACTTCCAATCAAACACACCTTTCATGTAAGAAGAAAAAAAAAATCAAATTGGTGATAAAATATTTTCCAACATTTTGGCAAAATTCATGCTTTAAGTGATTGTATCTTAGAATTCATTTCATTTTCCACCTTCAATCAAACAGTCAAAGTTGAAAAATATTTTCCTCTAATGTGATATTATTTTCCATGAATGTGACATTTTCCATGAAAAACTGGCTGGTTTTCCATGGGAAATGGTGGAAAATGAAAACATTTTCCATGTAAGGTGGAAAAAAAATCCACCAAAATTGTGAGAAAATATTTTTCAAGAAAGTGGCCAAAAGCATACTTTAAGTTATTGTACTTTGAATATCATTTTTATTTTTCATTTGCAATCAAACAACAAAAGTTGGAAAATATTTTTCATGGATGTGACATTATTTTTAATGGATGTGACATTTTCTATGAAAAATTGACTAATCAAACACAGCCTTAGTGATTTTTAATTTAGGTGGAAATGAATTTCCAGAATCACTTTTTAATATAGATGTGATGCATTTTAATATATTGGACAATAAATAAAGGAGTAGACTCTTACCTAAACTGATGATAAATATCATTAATCTTTTTATACGCATTTTGTGAGTTTTCAATTGAACAAAATGAAGATTTTGTATTCAAGGTTATGACCAAAAAAATAAAAAAATTTAATAAATAGCAATCAAACTAATTTGAGATTATTATTTTCTCACTCAACTTGAAAATGTATCAAATCACTCACCCATATTTCCAAATGGTTTACAATCCATCACTCATTGACAAAACGTTAGGCAGAACGTATGAAAAACTAACGAAAAACTAATGTAGCATAATTAAATCATTAAAATCGTCCATATAACTAAATTGCAATAGACAAACATGTTTTTAGCTTACTTTAAAAAAAATTTCTCCAACTTTAAATAAACGCATTTAGCTTGGAGAAATTTTTTTTTAAAAGTAAACTAAAATCGTGTTTGATTATTACAATTTAGTTATGTGTACGATTTTAACGATTTAATTATGCCACATTAACTTTTTCGTTTGCCATATGGTAATTTTCGTTCGTTCTACCTAACGTTTTTTCAACGAGTGATGTATTTTAAATCACTTGGGAAGTTGAGTGAACAATTTGATATATTTTCAAATTAAATAAGTGAGTAGTAACTTCAAATTAAATCGATGGCCATTTATTAAATTTATCCTCCCTCCAAAAAAAAAAAAAAAAAAAATTGAAGATACGTATTGTTGTGGAATACGTCATGTAAACTCTTTGACATAATTATAAGTTCACGAGTATGTACTTTGTTCTCGTGATTGGCAATTATTCAATTAGATTACATTCAATTTCAACTAAGTTGTTTAGACTTTGTTTGGCATAGTTTTTTTTTTTTTTTAAAAAACTTATTCTCAACTATATATTTTATGAGTCTCATAATTTTTATCAACTTTTCAACTACATATTTTTTTAAGGATACGTTTGATTGCAACTCATTTTTCATGGAAAAAAACCTTTTTTTCTACTTATTTTCCAACTGATACGTTTGATAGCCACATTTTTTCATGGAAAAAATATTTGCTCACATATTTTTCAACTACACGTTTAATTGATGTTCATTTTTTCTAAGTAAAATTTTTTCTCATTTCTACATAAATGGCTACATTTTCCTTGAAAATAAGGAAAACGTTTTTTTTAGAGAGGGACGATGTTTTATTTTTCAAGTAAAATTTGTCTTCTAAATTGATATTTTCTAATTAACAATTTATTGGCAATTCAATTCCCTGTAATTCATTTTCTTTTCACCCAAATTCAATACTTGTAATCAAACACACTCTTACTTTTTAAAAATACCTTAGAAAACTACTTTTAAAATTTACCAAACAACACTTGTTTTTTTTATGGTCATGCCCACTGGATTACAGATATTTTTTTATTTGGTAATTCTGAATTCTTTCTGAATATTTTGCTGAAGAGTTCTGCATTTTGCGATTTATTTAGTTTTCTAGTATTTGTCATTAACTTTTTTCAAATTGGTTTTATATGGAATTGGAATCGATGAAGTACAACTTCTAAGAGTTATTTTTATTTATTGTTTTGAACTTTTCACTTAATTCTCTCTTACAATACTGTTTATGGAATTGAGCTTTTCTATCTTCATCATTGTACATTTGTTGATGGGGATGTTGACTAAGTTGTCACGTACACATACACATATTTGAGATTGATCTCCTACACACTTATTCTATCTATTTATAATACCTATGTTGATGTGGTATCACATAGTTGGTAGTTGATGACCCACACACTTATAATTTCTACCAATTATGTTTAGTTACCTAACCGTTGGACATTATATCTCTTGAAAATTGATCTCTTGCCCACAAGGGGCAAGAGTTTCTTGCCCACATGCTGATTTGTCAGCATGTGGGCAAGAATTCCTGTCCACCTGTGAGCAGGAGATCAGAATTTTATATCTCTCATCCACCATGAGTAGGAGATCAGACTCCCATACATAATATCTTTGAGAATTTAATGTATCAATAATATGTTATGTATGTAAAGCATATAATTACAAATACAATTTATCTCTTCAAAGAAACGAGAGATTTGTTTTACTGCATACTTTTTGAGAATTGAGTGATTGGTTCAATTGTAATGAATAATATGTTATGTATGCAAATTATATAATAACAAATACAATTTATCTTATCTCTTTAAAGGAACGATAGATTTGTTTCACTAGATTTGTTTCACTAAGTATGTTATCGTATTGTTTAAGAATTGAGTGATTAGTTCAATT
Source organism: Forsythia viridissima (assembly GCA_030279155.1). Lineage (NCBI taxonomy): Eukaryota > Viridiplantae > Streptophyta > Magnoliopsida > Lamiales > Oleaceae > Forsythia > Forsythia viridissima. The sequence continues at coordinate 18,733,425 of CM059034.1, forward strand.
GTGATGATACTTCAAATAAGAGCTGAGAAATTAATAGTTAATTATTATTTTTTATTTTTACTCTTATAATTATTGATAAATAATATTTTAGTTACATACATATTTTATGCACTAATACATTGAAAAAACAAACTCAATTCAAGAAAGATTTTTAAAGTTGTTTTGAATTAACTATTTATGTTGAATTTATGAGTGAGATATTGAGAATTTAGTAGGGATGGTAATTTGCCGCACCCCGTTTAGAATTTTCCCACCCTGAATAATCGGATATTCGGGGTGGGGAAAATTGTCCCGAGGCGGGTTCGGGGTGGAGAACTCCGCCCTGAATTTTTTTTTTAATTTTTAAAATTTTAAAAAATATGTTGATGAAATGGATGTTAAAGGAGTTGAACCCGGAGTGTAAATATTGATTCACAATTCCTAACTACTATACCAAGACTTATTGATTTGTATTTTTTTCATTTTGTTTAGTAAACATATTATACACAATTTATTTTTTAAATTCTAACCATACCATTTAAAATTAGAGTAATGTTATTTGCAGTCGCTCACTACTGGTAGTGTTCATATGTGTCATTACTCAATTGGATGAATTATTCATAATAAATGGCTATATCCGTACCTTTTCACTATCCAATGGACCGCCATGACTGAGCTCGACTCAGGAATGGAGTAAGGTCCTCATCTTTATTTTTATTCCCCTTGAGCTGAGTAGCTTTCTGACCCGACTATTTCCTAACAAAGGAAGGAATAGAATAAGGGTTGACCTTTTCAGCTTTGAAGAGTTAGAGTTAATGAGTTTTTGTCCTTGATTTTTGAGTTATTGAGCTTATCTTATTTATCTTATTAGGGGGTTAAATACATTACTTAATTAAAGTAAATAATTCATTCAATTGAATAACGCCACGTATGATGACTACCGGTAGTGAGTGACTGTAAATAGCATTATTCTTAGAATTAACTTTAATTCTCCATTTCATAATTCATAATTTCATATATTACTCTCAATGAAAATCACGATTACAAAATACAAAATACAAAATACAAAAAAAAAAAAAAAAAAAAAATTAAACGGGGTAAGAAGCCGCCTCACCCCGACCCGCTCCGTTTTAAACGAGGAATGGGGCGGGTATGGGAGGAAAATTCCCCAGCGGGGCGGGGACGGGGAAGGCAGCCCAGCTCCGACTCGTCTTGTTGCCATCTCTAGAATTTAACTATCATTACTTTTTTTTCTTTAAAATTAGAGAAATTAAAGTATTAATATTTAATTTTGTCGTCATCTTCATCAATTTTGTTGTTTGAAAAATCTAGCTCTAGATTTTCTAGCTCAATTTGGTAAGCATAACTCTTGTTTTAAGTTGTTTTAAAATTGGTTTAATTCATCTAATTATGTCAAACATTATGAACGATGTATTTAGAGGATGCTAGATTTCACTTAAAATTTTGTTAAAAAGATGAAGTCAAAATCAACAATTAATTTTAACCACTTATTTCATAGATTCACAATTTTTTACAAATTTTTAATCATACATTTTATCAATTTTTATCAACTTTTTAAAAAAATATGATTTTAATCAAAATCAAATGCACCCTTAAGAATTTCATGATCAAAATTTTAGATGATATAATTTTTTGTTTGTTGTTTAAAATTGGAAAATTTAAAATTTTAAGATTTAAATTTATGATCACTTCTTTAAGAATGTATACGAGGAATTCAAAAATCAATATTCTATGAATAATTACGACAGTATGGAGTTTTTTTCTCAATTCATGATAAAAGACACTATACGTCTGCTTCATATTTTCTCATATCCTCAAATTCATCTCATTCTTAATTCTTTATTTACTGAGTCTACATTCGAATCTTACCGCATGTAAGCGATATACTAGTTTATATAAGCAACATTAATTACGACTGGGAGTTTCACCTCCTGCTAAAAGATATTATACGTCTGTCTTCATATATTCTTTATTAATCAATTCCCATCTCTCCACTTCTCAAATTCATATCATTCTTCAACTACTGAGTCTACAGTCGGATTCTACCGCGTGTAAGTAGTATACTAGTCACGACTGTAAGGAATTTTCTTCGCTACGGAAAGAAAAAAGTATTTAGACTTCCGTGTGTCACTACGTCTTCAATTTCTCCCACCACAAAATTATCTCCTCCAAAATTTGCTAACCGCTTCAATTCATCTCCTTCAACGGATCATCTCCAACATCTGCTTATATCCTCAATACATCTCCCTCAATAGATCATCTCTCTCCAACAATCATATTCAAAACCTATTCATCGTCTCAATAGCTCAATCCATCATCATAATAACCACGTATCTAAAGTCTAAGGTTGTGTTTGATTGCAAGTGGAAAATTTGGGTGGAAAGAAAATATTTTCCTTGGAAATGAATTACCAAGAAAATTTGGATTGGAAAATATTAACAAATTTTCCATGGAAAATAAATGGGTTGGAAAAGGTTAACAAATTTTTCATGGAAAATAAATTCTCCTATCCCACTAAGAAAATATTTTCCTTAAAAACAAGAAAAATATGGCAAAAAATGAAAAACATGGAAAAAATTTTTCATGGAAAATCAAAAGTTCCAATTAAACAAAAGATGGAAAATAGGTGAGAAAATACATTTTCTATGAAAATTTTTGCCAATTAAACAGACCAAAGATAGAAAATGAGTGAAAAATTTTCATTTTCCATAGAAAATAAAAGGATCAAACACACCCTAAATATACAATTTTTACACACTTAAAAAAAAAAAACATTTAGCGACCACGTATGAAGTGTCGAAGCCTCTACGTGTCATAAGTTCCTCTCCTTTCCAAATCCCTGTAATAATCCCCCCTCACCACCCCCCTCCCCACACACACACACACACAGACTTACACTACACACACCTGCCGGTAGCAGACGCTGAAGATGGAGGCAATCGCGGTGGATGCTGGTTTTAAACTCTTCAAAGCCGGTTTTTCTTTTCCCGACCACACCCTCCTTCTATGGTAAAATCACCACTCATTTTACCCTTTTGTGCTTCATCCTCTATTAAATATGGATAGATAATTTGTTTTGAAAATTCCGTATCTGAATTTAAACCTAGAAGGATTGCACTAATTTCAGAAAAATCTTGAAGTTCTTCTAGTTGAGTATAATGCTTGAAGTAGAGTTCTTTTTGGGTTTCGTTTTAAAGATGACTTATTTTATGTGTTTTCTAGGTTTTGAGGTTTTGAGTGGATTCACGGGAAATATTAATAAGGGCAAGTGCATGAATAAGAACAAAAACGAAGGCTTTTCGAAGTTTCCGTCAAAATGTAATGATATAAGGTTTTCAGAAAAATTTGGAGTTTTTTCTAGTTGAGTATACTAGAATCGCACTTAAAGTAGGTTTCCTTTTATGTTAGGTTTTCAGGATGAATTAATTTATGGGTTTTCTAGGGTTTGAGTGGTTTTGCGAGATATATTAGTGGACACCAATTGCACAGATAGGAAGAAGGAATATTTTTTGGAATTTTTGTCGAATGTAATAATTAAGGAAACTCAGTTTTTAGGTCTTACCTTCCTTTGCATCCTGGTGGAGCAGTTGGTTGTTTAACTTGAATGCTCTAAGTAGCTGAAATTTTTATGTACTTGACTTGACTACTTTTGAAAATCATGTTGATGCGAAGGCCACCTAGAAAGATTTATCCTTGGCACAATAGTAATTTATCTTGAAGTTAAAGGAACTTCAAATGCATACGTAACCATGAACAACCACGAGTAAGGAGAATCTAGGCTTCTTCTCCCTTTTCATCAACTTGCTGCTTGAAGTTGACTGCTGGGATCAAAAGACCTCATATCTATCCATTCACGTCTATTGAATTCACGATTTTCCATGGTGTTTTATTTGCTGCTTTGCCGATATGCATTTATAGTAAAACTTTTTCCCTTTTGATATTTTTAAATATCATTTCAGAAGATACTTGTTCAGTGAACTTTTTATTGAAAAGAGGAAGAATTTTGCATTATTATCTAGTGCATGCATTCATAATCATGCATTGCATAATGTAAAAGAAAATAAGAATCATAAAAAGCAAATCTTACGTGGAAAAGTGTTGGAGGGAGAAGACATTCAAGTGAGCGATTAGACGGAGGTGTGGTGGGAGATAGCTTGAACAACATTAAGTGTGTGTGCACGTGTTTGAACAAATATAAGATATATATTTCTATCAAATTATAATACTCAGTACATATAAGAAAGATATCATTTACACTATTTCCATTTTTTATCAGTCATATAAATCGTAATTTATTCAGAATCAGGTGGAAATATATTTTGAAATATCTTTATGTAAAACTTGTGTAGGTATTTTGGGCTTTTTAAATTGTTATTTATTAGATGAAAAAAACACTGTCGAGCACATTAATGATATTTTATACTTTTACTGATTATGCTTCGACGTCCAGAAGTGCCATTACCATTTACATGAGCAAATAATGTCAGAAACTTATCCTTTGCATGAAAAGAGGGTCCTATGCTAACTCGGATTACCCTACCCATCTGTGTTTTCTTCACCACTCTCTCTTCCCTTGGCCTTTGATCAACCAGCCATAACCTTTGAACACATTAGTCGCATTTGATGCTGTCAGTTGGATTGTTCTAAGCATCTTAGTTTTGTGCATGTGGTTTGTATACTCCTGAAAATCATGCCAATGCTTAGAGACCTCAAAGACATAGCAATTAGCACAATAGTTATGCATTGTCTAGAGAATGAAAATTCAATTGCATTTGTTGCTATGGGACATAATGAGTAAGAGGAATTTAAATAAAATTACAAAAGTTCGGTGTTCTACAAATTCTAGGGATCCTTTTTTGGTAGTTTTCGGAATTAATGAGTTTGTCCATCATGTATATTTACACTTATACGATTTGTCATGAATGGTTTATATTTTGTTGTCTTAGGTTGCTTTGCCGATTATATTGAAAATCTTTTTCCTTTTGTTTTAAATTTCTAAATGTGCATTTAGAATATACATACTTATTCAGTCATTTTTTTAATAAAAATAGGGGATAGTAATTCAAACACTAAAAGCTGTAACTCAAGAATCGTGAATTGTTATATATTGCACTGGAGATCGATGTCAAATGTAGTAGTTGAATTAAATAATAGCTAGAAGTGTAAATGTATAAAAGAAGTAAACAAAATGAAAGTAAGCCCTTGTTTGGTGGGGCTAAAAAAGTTGCTAAAAAAGATGAGGTTAAACTCAACGATTAATTTTAGCCACACATTTTATAGGATCCACAACTTTTATCAACTTTTCAACCACATATTTTATCAACTTTTATCAAAAGTTTTGTCAAACAAGCCCTAAACTTTATGTGGCAAAAGGAGGAAGTGAAAGATGTTGAACTGAGTGTACATTTCAGGATATGGCGGACCATGGCTTGAATATTATTTGTGATTGTGCATTTGTACATATTAAAATGTTTGATAAATATATGATATATATTTCTATTAAATTGAATATGCTACATACATAAGCATGTTGACATTGTCACTACCTGTAATTTGCATCAATCATATTCTCATTCCGAATTTATTCAAAAGTTGGTTGAAAGATAATTCAAAATTCTTGATGTAAAACCTATGTTTGTATTCCTGGGGTTTGAACTTGTTACTTCAATACTTAGATGCAAAAAACATTCTTGAACACACTTGTGTGGTATTTTTTTCTTTCTCTAATTATGATTGAACTTCCAAAAGTACCATTACATACACGAATAATGTTCCAAGTTTGTCCTTTGTCCAAGAAAACAAGGTCTTGTGCTCATTTGGATTACACTAACCCATCAAAGGGTCTGCACTGCTACACTCCCCACCAGCTTAAATTCTTTTAATTGGCTGCGGTTTTTATGAATGTAGGTTGTGTAAAGTGGAAAATCAAGTTAATGGCAAAGGCACCTCGAAAGACAGAACTCTTTTGGTCAAACCGTAGATTAAAGGTGCCTAAGAGTGTAGGTAAACTAATAGGGTAACAAATTCTAACTGAAGTTATAGAGTGGGTGCAGTAATTTTAGAAAATTTCTGAATTCTTCTAGTTGGGGATACTAGAATCATGCTTGAATTAGGGTTATTTAGGTTAGGTTAATAGGATCAATTAATTAATTTGTTTTCTATGGTTTGAGTGGTTTAGTGAGAAATATTAACGAGAAACAAGTGCATGAATAAGAACAAGAAGGAAATGTTTTCCAAATTTCCATCAAAATGTAATGATGAAAGAAGAACTCAAACTTTTAGGCTGCTGTACGTCGATGCTAAGGTTGCATTGAAGGGTATGTACTTAGCATGAAATGATGTGATGTTAGCATGAAGAATTTCAAATGCATTTGTTTCCATGGAACAACGACTAGAAGGGGCTGGAGAATCTAGGTTTACTTTCCCCTTCCCATCGACTTATTTGCTTGCAGAAGAATGAAGTTTGCTGCCTGAAGGTTGACTGGTGAGATTTGAAGATACTAATATGTATCCATATAGTCTATTGAATTCAATATGAATGGTCGATTCCAGTGTGTTTTTGGTTTGCTATTCTGCTGACGTATTTGTAGTGACTCTTTTTCCCCTTCTTATGTTTTAAAAGTCTTTTTAGATGACACTTGTTCATTAACCTTTTATTGAGCTCATGCTGGTATTTCACATTGTCTTTATGTAGAGCTCATGCTGGTATTCTCGGCATTATAACTAGTCACATAACATATTTAGATGCAAAAAACTTGATATGCTATCAAGACATGCCCATATTCTTTCCTTTTTAGTTTTCTTGGGTACTAGTCCTCGTATCTTCATATGATTTCTATCATTGTCCTTAGAAAATCTCTCTTACTGATCTCAAGTCCCCCAATCTACATTATCTTGGGGCCGACTCATTTCCCTTTCTTTGAGGATTACGGGGATGAGCTTTGATTGGCATGATAGGCTATTGATGATATTAAGATCATACAGATCATGTAGTTTGGTTTGTAGGGCTCGAAATAAAGAATAATAAAGAAATTTGTGAACTTGAAATAAAGAATAATAAGGGAAAAAATATAAAGAATACCGTGCACATATCATTTTCATACACAAACTTGCTGGACATTAGCTCACAAAATTATGTATTGTAGGTGATAATGACAGATATTTTAGAGGGCGGTATGAACTCTCAGATGATTATTCTCGACTGTGGTTCATTGGGTTCATCATGGTGGGAAGTCCAACAGTCTACAACATATAAGTGAGTGTTATTATGCTTGAGTTGTTTACTGTTTTTCTCCCTTTTGAGTACCTCCAAGCTAAAGATTGGACATTTTCGTATATTGCCTTCTGCTCTATACTTTTTCTGTACCAATATCTGTATAATACTTGTACCCCAATTACAATTAGTGTGAGTCGACTAAAAGGACTATGTTCTCAAAATTTCTACACATATAAACCACTCGAGTTAGACTTTTTGGGCAAAAGATGCCTGAACAAAGTGCTTAAAAAATTTCAATGTTTCACGTTGCACATTTTTTTATAGATATGTGTGTGTGGGTATATGAAGTATAGTTGCAAGAAATGGTATAATAGGGGTATTGTCAAAAGGGTATCAGAGTTATTTATGATTTTGGGTATAAGAATTGGGGTGTTAAATAAGCAGTCTTTGGTTATGGGAAATCAATTCTTCTCAGTAGAAATATCTACAAATGCACAAGGGTGTATAAAAATTAGCCTTTGGGCTTCCTTCTCTGCTAGTCAAATTTTTTATAGCATAAACTACTGTTTCTGAATCAGAAAGTGACCTTTAAACTCAATTGTTACCTTTTCAAAATTGATCTTTGGGCTTCCTTCTCTGCATGTCATGGCATTCTATGTTGCAGGAAGTATAATATGGAACAATAGAATGTTCTTTGAAATGTGAAGCCTGGTCTAGGGGAGAATTGGCTAGTAGCAAATTAGCTGGAGCATGACGTGCAAGCTCGATCTAGCAGAAAGGGCAACGTAGAATGGTAGGATAACGTGCAAGCTCGTCCTAGTTAGAATGTCAACATGCAAATGATGGAAAATTAAGGAGCATGATCAAGCTAGACAAGGTAGACAATGGGCTTTCTAATCAGAAGCTTGGTCTTCGGACAATAAGTGTAGAAGTATCAGTATGGTTGAAATCTACAAGCTTAATTTGGAAAGAAGCGCAAGATATGAAGCCGCAAATAGTTAAGAGATGTTGAGGATTGAGTGTACAAGCTACTAAAATCTCAATTGCAGAAGAGAAGGATGGTTTTTAGAATAATCTGAAGAAAGAGGACGAGGAGTGTGCTTTTATAACTTGAAAAGCCTAGTAATTGCTACATTTGGCAAAGAAGGAAATTGTTGAGTCACTTGATCTAAAATCTTAAGTTGTTAGAGATGTCTACATGTATATCATTTAAATCTCATGTTTGACACGCCTCTCACGAGTAGGCGGATTTCATTTTTTTCCTATCAAAACTTAATGCATGCACAATTTCATTAAATGGGCTGCGTGCTTTGGTACTGTATTGGACGACTTAATTTAAAAGCTTAAGATGTTAGAGTGGGTTACATGTGGTCCATCATTTAAATCTTTTCTTTAACAAAACTTTTTGCTCCATTTTGCCTTCAAACAAAATTGATCAAGTGCATGTGTTGTTTTATAAAATTTCAACCTTTTTGGGCTCAGTAATATGGAGTATGGTTGTCCCTCACTCCCCTTTTTTTTCTATTTTTTTCTTGTTTCCTCTAAACTTGAAAAATTTTGTTACTAATTATTAGTAGCACGAGGTCTATGAGAATGGATGATAAAAATTGAAAAATGATAAATTTGATAAAGTATAATTGGACACTATGCTTTTTTGCTATAATACCATTGAACTGCTGGATTTATAACCACAAGATCCATATACAATGAGAATGGCCCATTTTAGAAAAAGAGAGATACCAATTTTGTAGTAGTAAAATAGACGAAGTACGAAACCCTAAAAAATGAAGCCTTACAATGAAGGTAACATCATAAAATGTGAATTCATTAAGTTGGGGAACCACCAAAATGAAATGAATAATAAGAATGGAATATAGCACCGAGGATTTCAAAAGTTGAGAATGCATTAACCAAAACCCGAAGAGAAAAAATGCTGTAGACCCCTGAATAACTGCAATTATTGGTCTACAAGTTAAACAATGGAGAGAGAAGCAAATTACTGAGTAAACAACTGACAGTTATGAAATGTAAATAAGTTGAAGCATGAAAATGAATCGATTCCTGTAGTCATGCTATTTAGCTGAATACGTGTAACAATGTTGCAAGGAGAGAGATTATACGAGGAGGACATGTAGGGGGTTGATTGAGTCGAGTTGACACAGTATGACACAACTAAGAAAAAAATGGCACTTTGACGTGGGAAGCTATTTTTTATGAGGGTAAAATACCGCTTTACAAATTTGGAAGTGAAGACATGATTATGTTTATTAAAAAAATGAAAGATCATTTTTCTTACGGACCATAAAAAATGTACATTTAAAGTATCCCCATTCAAACTTTTGAAATTTTTTTTTTGAAAGTTTTCATACTGTCTTACATTCTATTTCTAGAAAGATTAGGGGAAAATGCTGTTGCAGTGAGTGTTCTTTTGTTATGCAAAAGATTGCTTCTATTCTGAAGTGGCTGACACTAATTTTTGTTGCTGGATGTTGCAGGTTTCGAAGATAGTTTGCTGAAGGAAGCTAGTCTTTCTATGGTGCCCATCTTACCATGTCTAACTTTACATGTGCTGTCTTTGTAAGCTGCCTTTTCTACCTGGTTGAGCTTTCACGTCCTGCTCCAGTTGATTCTATACTATGCAATTATCCCGTAGATCAGGCTTCTCATTCTAAAGTGCATTCTCTTGTTTCATATTATTTTGTGTGCAACATCGTGCAAGCGAGAACTCGTAAGAAGGGAAACATACAAAGGTAGCGACATGCAAGTTCGACCTTGTAAGGAGTGCGAGAAATAAAGTAACTTGTCATGCAAGCTCAACCTGGTAACAAGGCTACATACTAGGATGAGCTCGCACGTAACTTGCACATAGAATGGTATGAAACAAGAGAATGTGCATACAAATGAGAGGCCTCATCTATGTGATAATTTGGTAGAAGAATCAGCTGGAGCATGATGTGCAAGTTCAACATGGTAGGAAGGGCAACGTACAAAGGTACAAATGTGAAAATTTTTTCAATCGAAATGCTGCCTTTCTGCTACAAGTAAGTTCATTCATGTTTTGTGAGTATATCATATATCAAAGTTTATAAGATTATATCGATATTAATATACTTAAAGAAATTATGTTGTTTTTCGATAAGGTAAAATAAGTGAATAATGGCTTCAAAACAAACCAAAAAAAGTGAAAAATGAAGTAAATTGTCTACAACCCAGCTTTGACATGGAAGGCAATATCTAAGGTTGCTTTCAAGAGTCATCTAGGAATTGAGCAACTATAAGACAAAACACTATATTTTTTCTCGCATTACACTCGTAAGTCGTATATGTCTCGCTCTCAATCTGTCTCTCCGTTGCTTGTGCTGACGCCGCCACTTAGTAAACTATTTTGCCAATTGGTGATCTTGAAAGAAATGGAAGAAGTTTATCAAATGTTTCCACTAGAACTGAAGTTGTCTTTGCCACTTCTTCAAAGAAGACATCTAAAAGGGTTTGGGATTCTATAGCAGCTTACGCTTTTCAATGTGCCAACTACTTCAAGTGGAGGTTTATTCTTGCAAAGGAGAAATATGAGGATATGAGAGAAACAATAGTGGAACAACCTTTCCTTTGTGAAATGGCTTGTGAATGGCGGCCTGAAATAACATGTGATGATGAACCAGATCTTGTGAAAGATGGCAGCTGGCATTGGGCAATACACAAGCCCAGTATTCCTCAACCTCCTCCTGGCTCGCTGATTTTACGAATTAGAGCTGAAGGAGACACAAAATATGTTGACGTGTATTACGCTGTTCACCAGGTGAGCTATTGCAATCAACGGTGGAAGTTGACGGTTACCTGAATGGACGTCCTGAATATGAATACCAGGGTGTATCAATGTCCCAATTCTCATTTCAAATTCTAGCACCAATAGAGGAAAATTATATACAAAAGCATCGTGCTCCTTCTACTTCTTCGGATGAAATGAGTGACGTTGTGATGCTAGTTGCTACCAATCCCATATCTTGGATTGCTCAAGATCATATTAGAGATTTGCATTTCGGTGAGGAGGGAACTCTACTTTAGATGTTAAGGCACCTGCTCAAAGTTGAGGTTGGTGTATCAATTTTCCCTAGTGCAAGCAGCCCATGTTGATAGAATTGTTTGTAAACTGTGCAGAAATCTAGTTCATAGTATAGCATGTAATCTAGACGATTTATTAGTTGGTTCTCTAGTTTTCTGTTCTAAATACTTCTAGGGAAACAATCAAGGTTCCGTCGTCCTATTGTATTAGTACCGATTTCATGAAGATGGTGTAAAACTATTCATAGTAATTTATGATTTCTTCTGACAAAGAAAATAGGAATTGAGCCTCAGTTTCTGTTATTGAATTGGATGCACTGAAATTGCACAGTTGCATCTATATAAGAAATGGACGGAAGTTTATCTAATGTTGCCACTATATTTTCTCTCGCGTTACACTTGTAAGTCATATTTGTCTCACTCTCAGTCTGTCTCTGCTGTTGCCTGCACTGTCGCCGCCGCCGTTTACCACAACCGTTTCATTCTGCCAATTGGAGTTCTTAAAAGAAATGGAAGGAAGTTTATCAAATGTTGCCTTTGGAACGAAACCAGTCCCTGGTCCCCTTCTTCAAAGAAAGCATCTAAAAGGGTTTGGGATTCGGATTCTACAGCAGCTTATGCTGTTCAGTGTGCCAACTACTCCAAATGGAGGTCTATGCTGATAAAGGAGAAAATATGAGGAGATAAGAGAAACAATTGCGGAACAACCTTTCCTTTGTAAAATGGCTCATGAGTGGTGGCTTGAAATAAAATGTGATGACGAACCAGATTTTGTGAAAGATGGCAGTTGGCATTGGGGCAATAGGCAAGCCCAGTCTTCCTCAACCTCCTCGTGATTGGGGCAATACAGTCCTAGAGTCATGCTATTTACTTGAATACCTGCAACAATGTTGGGAGGAGAGATTTTGCATAAGGGGCCATGTAGGCAATTGAGTGAGTCAAGTTGACAGAGTATGACACAATTAAGAAAAAAATCACAATTTGATGTGGAATGCTATTTTTTATGCGGCTAAAATAGCACTTTACGAATTTTGAAGTAAAGACATGGTAATTTATATTGAAACATGAAAGATCATTTTCTTATTGACCTTCAAAAATGTACAATTAAGAAATCTCTATCGAAACTTTTGAAAAATTTCTTCGAACTTTTTCATACTTGTCTTACAATCTATTTTTAGAAAGATTAGATGGAGATCCCTATTGGCCTGGTGAACATATATAGGGGAAAATGCTATTGAAATGAGTGTTATTTGATTATGCAAAAGATTGCAGCTATTCTGAAATGGGTGACACTATTATTTGTTACTTGATGTTGCAGGTTTCGAAGTTAGGTTGCTGAAGGAAGCTAGTATTTGGTCCTCAGCTATTCGTCCCTGTCAAGGTAATTTGATCTTGCATTATTGTATCTACTCTTTGTTTATACTTTATAGCTTATGATTATTTATAAAACTGTTCCTAATTGTAATTTTGCATTTCTGGACATTTCTTATTTGGTGGATTTTTATTCCTGTATAATGAATTTCCATCTGCTTTATTCTCATAAAAGTGGCTGAACTAACCCATTTGTTCAATGGGTCTGCAAAAATATCAATTACTTTTGACAATTAGATGAAGCTGGCTTGGAACCGATGCTACAATTTTTTTGATTTTTCAGTTATAATAGTTAAAAATGGTCAATTGAGTTGGGTTAGGTTTTGAAAACAATTTGAAGTCAGATATCATGAATTTGGAGGATCCAATGACAGGAGTTTGATTTCCTGCATCTAGATACCATATCCCGTATATGTTTGTGGCAAATGTTCATTTGATTCTTAATAACTTAATTTCCCGGATGATTGATGAAATCTATCGTGCTTGTTTGGTGCAAAATAGGGTTGTGACCAGGGGCGGATTCCCCCATGCTAATTTTAAAATTTTTTCTTATATTCTTTAGGTAATTTTGGATTTTATAATTTTGTCCTCACATTTACACTTATGTATATAAAAATGCTAAGGTGAACATAGTAATTTCGCTTATAAAGACTTTTTACCTGCCTTTATCCATTCTCTCACCTATCTTGCTATTCACTCTTTCTATTCTCTTGGGTAAACTCTGCAAAGCTTTTTGGGTTCTTAAACATGAGAAGATAATCAATATATGCATTCTTGGGCAAGTAAAAACCTGAAGAAACTCCCTATATTTGAGTTATAACCGGCCACCAAGAAACTCCAGTAAGTTTTATGTCAATGATTTTGTTCTAACTCATTTGTCATTGAACTTTTTCACGATGTTCTTCTCTTATGAGAGTTATCGAATGTGTTGTTTATTAGTTTTATGGTTCCTTTCTTTTTATTGGCTAAATTGAGGAGATTTTATTTGGATTTGTAATGTTATGAGAACTAGCCCAAAGAAGACTTATCGATCAATTCTTTAGAGTGTAGAAACTATAAATGTCATCAATGGTGATTGAATTTGCAGCCATCTTCAAAGAAATACACTGGATCTTTAAACCATCTTTATGTGAGGAAGAAGCGTTCTATAATTGATAAGCACAGTTCAATCTGAAGAATTTCCCACTTTTAAATTTGACATTTTCCTAAAAAACAATTAGCATTAAACTTCTTTGTTTCTTTCTTACCATCTGCATCTTTAAATTGTAATTTACATTACTTCTGCATTTGCCCTTCTTTGCACGTTGAGTGTGCATGTCATGCTACCGTTGTATGGTACCTTTCCTACCTGATCGAGCTTGCATGTCATGCTCCAATTGATTTTCTGTTACCCAATAATCCCCTAGATCGGTCTTCACATTTTAAAGAACTCTCTCTTGTTTCTTGCTGTACTTAGTGCAACAAATGTGCAAGTGAGGATTTTTAAAATGGAAAACATACAGAGGCAGCAAGACATGTTACCTTGACCTAGTAAAAAGGGAAGCACATCAAGGCATCAAAAATTATGGAGCATGGTCAAGTTAGATGTGGACAAGTGGGACAATGGGATTCTATTGAGAAGCCTGATCTTGGGAAAACTTGCGTGGCAAAGTTATCTATGTTGTTGATGTGCAAGCTCAATCTCAGAAGGAACGCAATAGTGCTAATGATTTGAAAGGCTTAGAAATTGCACAATTTGCAAAAATGGAGATTCTGGCTCCATTTTGCCTTCAAAAAAATTTGATTAAGTTTATGTCCAATTTCCTAACCTGCGATCCAGTTGATATGCCTTATGATGGGAGGAGACATATTTCCAAAGAGCACTCTGACCTTGGTTGGTATGGGATAGATGGAATTGTTCATAGTTCTAATCTTACTTGTCCTAGAAGTTCTTGGCATCGCGGTAGAAACTACTCAAGTTATTTGCCTTGTTGAACTATCCCTCCTGTGTGTTGTGACAGGAAGAGAGAATTTATCCGCAATGATTCTAGTAATGGATTGAAGAAGCCTTGGAGGTTATGGTTTCAGTGCAAATCATAAAATCCACAACCAGAGAGCTTTACTTAGCAGATGAATCAGGAGAGCTGGTGAGAAGAGATTATCTGACTTTCCTAGGAGTTCTACTTGTGAATATGGAGTTGCTAGCTTGCGGTGCAAATGGTTTGGTCACCGTTGGGAACAAAGGATGGAGAGAATGTGGGGGCACAGGTTGTCATAGACATTTCAACCTTTTTGTGCCCTGTTGCGTAGAGTATTGTCGTCCCCCCTTCACCCTTTCCCGTTTTCTATTTTTTTCTTGTATCTGTAAATTTGCTGAAAATTCTAACGAATGATTAATTGCAAGAGTTCCATTAGAATGAATGATAAAAATTAAAACTATTCATAGTAATTTATTTTTTCTTGCATAAAGAAAATAGGTATTGAGCGTCAATTTTTTTTTAACGAATCGGATGCACTAAAATTGCAGAGTCACATCTATATAAGAAATGGATGATAAAAATTAAACTATTTATATTAATTTATTTTTTCTTGCACAAAGTGAATAGGTATTGAGCCTCAATATTTGTTAACGAATTGGATGCACTGAAATTGCAGAGTCACATCTGTACAAGAAATGGAAGGAAATTTATCAAATGTTACCATTATATTCTCTCGCATTACACTTGACAGTCATATCCGTCTTGCTCTCAGTCTGCCTCTGTCATTGCCTTTGTTGCCGCTGCCTCTGCTGCTTGCTGGAATCGTTCTGCCAATTGGAGTTCTCGAAAGAAATGGAAATTTATCAAATGTTGTTGGTGGAACTGAACTTGTCCCTTGTCCTACTTTTTCAAAGAAGACATTTAAAATGGTTTGGGATTCTATAGCAGCTTGTGCTGTTCAGCGTGCCAACTACTCCAAATGGAGTTTGTCCCGGCAAAGGAGAAATACGAGGAACAACCTTTCCTTTGTGCAATGGCTCGTGAATGGTGGCCTAAACTTACATGTAATGATTTACTAGATCTTGTGAAGATGGCAGCCGGTGTTGGTGCAATAGAAAAGCTTAGTATTCTCAGCCACCTCCTGGCAGGCAATGGATTTTAGAAATCAGAGCAGAAAGAGGCACAAAATATGCTGACGTGTATAACGTTGCTCCACCAGGCGAGCAATTACGATCAATGGTGGAAGTTCAGAGTTACACGAATGAATGTCTTGAATATATACCTAGGTGTTACAATGTCACAATTCTCATTTAAATTCCAGCACAAATAGAGGAAAATTACACACTCAAGCGTCGTGCTCGTTCTACTTGTTCATATGACATGAGTAACATTGTGATGCCAGTTGCTACCAATCCAATATCTTGGATTGCTCAAGACCAGATTAGAGATTTGCACTTTGGTGAGGAAGGGAAATCTACTATAGATGTTGAGGCACCTGCTGAAAGTTGAGGTTAGTGTGTCAATAATCCCTTGCTCAGCCAGCCTCTCAATACTATAAAATGCTGCTGCAATGAATTTTCTTTACTCATGCAAAATATTTCTGTTATTGTGAAGTGGCTGACACTATTAGTTGTTGCAGGTTTTGAAGATAGCTTGCTGAAGGAAGCTAGTCTTTGGTCCTGAGCTATTCGTCCTTATCTAGTTGGGGTAATTTGATCTGACCTTATCACATCTGCTCTTTTTTTTATACTTTATAGCTTATGATTATTTTGTATACTGTGCTTAATTGTAATTTTGCATTTTTGGACGTCTCTTATTTGGTTGATTTTTATTCCAGTATACTGAATTTCCATCTGCTTTGTTCTCATGAATGTGGCTGAACTAACACACATTTGATCAATGGAACTGCAAAACTATCATTTACTTTTGATGAAGCTGGCTTGGAAGCAATGCTTCAAAATTTTCGATTTTTCAGTTATAGTAGTTAAACGGTCAATTAGGTTGGGTTATGTTTAGAAACCTATTTGAAGTCGGATATCATGAATTTGGAGGATCCAATGACAAGAGTTTGATTTCCTGCATCTAGATACCATTTCCCATTTATATTTGTGGCAAAACTTCATTTGATTTTAAAAAACTTAATTTTCCTAGATGATTGATAAAATCTAACGTGCTTGTTTGGTGCAAAACTGGGTTATGGCCAGGGGTGTATTCCCTCGTGCTAATTTTAAAAATTGTCTTATATTCTTTAGATAATTTTGGATTTTATGATTTTGTCACCGCATTTAAACTTTTGTATGTAAAATTCTAGGTGAACATAGTAATATGGCTTAGAATGACTTTTCGCTTACCTTTATCCATTCTCTCACCTATCATGCTATTCATTCTTTCTATTTTTTGGGTAAAGTCTCCAAAGATTTTTGGGTTCTTAAACTTGAGTAGATTGAGTGGAATCAATAATCAATATATGCATTCTTGGGCAAGTAAAAACCTGAAGAAACTCTTTTGGGTTATAAACGGACACCAAGAAACTCCGGTAAGTTTTATTTCACTGATTTTGTTCTATCTAATTTGTCATTGAAATTTTTCACAACGTTCTTCTCTTATGAGAGATTATCGAATGCGTTGTTTATTAGTTTTATGGTTCCTTTCTTTTTATTGGCTAAATTGAGGAGATTTTATTTGGATTTGTAATGACATGAGAACTAGCCCAAAGAAGACTTCTCGATCAATTCTTTTGAGTGTAGAAACCATAAATGTCACCAATGGTGATTGAATTTGCAGCCATCTTCAAAGAAATACACTGGATCTTTAAACCATCTTTATGTGAGGAAGAAGCCTTCTATAATTGATAAGCACAGTTCCATATGAAGAATTTCCTACTTCTAAATTTAACATTTTCCCATAAAACAATTAGCATTTAACTTCTTTGATTCTTTCTTACCAGCTGCATCTTTACATTGTAATTTATATTACTTCTGCATTTGCCCTTCTTTGCACGTTGAACGTGCATGTCATGTTACCGTTGTATGGTACCCCTCCTACCGGGTTGAGCTTGCATGTCATGCTCCAATTGATTTTCTGCTACCCAATAATTCGCTAGACCTGGCTTTTCAAAGAACTCTCTCTTTTTTCTTACTGTACTTTGTGCAACAAATGTGCTAGTTTGGCTTTGTAAAAGTGGGAACATACAAAGGCAGTGAGACATGTTACCTCGACCTAGTAAAAAGGGAAACGTAGGCAATGAAATTAAGGAGCACGGTCAAGTTAGATGTCGACAAGTGGGACAATGAGATTATAATGAGAAGCCTGATTGAGGGAAAACTTGCATGGCAAAGTTATATATGTTGCTGATGTGCGAGCTTAATCTCGGAAGAAACATAATAGTACCACTGATTTGAAAGTCTTAGAAATTCCGCATTTGGCAAAAATGGAAAATTTGGCTCCATTTTGCCTTAAAAAAAAGCTGATTAAGTTATGTCCAGTTTCCTAACTCGCGACCAAGTTGATAAACCTTCTGATGGGAGGAGAAATATTTCCAAAGAGCACTCTAACCTTGGTTGGTGTGGGAGAGATGGAATTGTTCATAGCTCTAATCTTACATTCCCTAACTTCGGTTGGCGTGGGAGAGATTGAATTGTTCATAGCCCTAATCTTACATGCCCTAGAAGTTATTGGCATCGTTGTAGAAACAACTCAAGTTCTTTGCCTTGTAGAACTATCCCGCCTGTGTGTTGTGATCGGAAGAGAGAATTTATGCACAATGAATCAAGTAATGGATTGAAGAAGCCTGGAACTCGGTTTCAATACACATTTCCATTTGGAGGTTATAATTCAGTGCAAAGCATAAAATCCATAATCAGAGAGCTCTACTTAATAGATGAATCACGAGAGCTAGTGAGGAGAGAGTATATGACTGTCCTAAGAGTTCTACATGGAATCTAGAGTTGCAAGCTTGTGGATTAGTCACCGTTGGGAACAAGGGATGGACAGAATGTGGGGCACGGGTTGTCTTAGACATTTCAACCTTCTTATTTTTTTCTTGTTTCCCGTAAAGTTGTCGACAATTCTTACGAATTATTAAAGGAAATACACTAGATCTTTACACCATCTTTAGGTGAGGAAGAAGCCTTTTATAATTGAAAAAAGCACAGTTTAATTTGAAGAACTTTCTACCTTTAAATTTGACATTTTCCCATAAATCAATTTGCGTTCGACTTCTTTGTCACTAGTTGCATTTCCTACTCTTTGGATGTGAAACTGGCATTTGTTATGGCTTTCAATGTCCAAAGACAAGAATTTTCTGAGATAAAACTCTCTTTGTGATAAATACTACTCAATGTTGTTTGATATGATATGTTAATCCTTTGTTATAGTACTTTTTTAATCAGCATAATAGATGTTAATTATGTTTCTGAACTTTAAATTGTAATTTATATTATCACTTCATTTGCTCCACAACTAAAAAATCCTGGCTTCGTTCCTGTTGGTCATGCCCTTAATTGTGTGCCTTGGTATTTCCCCGTCGTAGCACGTCGAGCATGCATGTCATGTTGTCGTTATACAGTACACTTTCCTGTAGGGTCGAGCTTGCTTGTCATGATCCAATTGATTTTCTGCGACCCAATTGCCTAGACCGGGCTCACATTTTGAAGAACTTTTTCTTATTGTACTTTGTGCAACAAATGTGCAACCAATGTGCAAGTTACGCTACATATGTTTTTATTTATAGCGTTGAATGCAAGTTTGAGTGTTTGTGTTTCTTAAACAAATCGAATCTATGTTACAATGATTTATTGATTATTCCAACTCTTCTAGTTATGTCAAATATGAGAACTTTTTCAATCCAATTGCTTTGTTTCTACTACGAGTCCATTCATTAAAAATCTTTTGATAGTATCATATATCAAAGTTTATACATTTTAATAAAACTATTTTTGAAGGCGAAATGAGAACTTTGACATGGAAGGCAATATTTAAGGTTGTTTTCAAGAGTAATCCATAAATAAGAAAAGAGTAATCCATAAATAAACAGGAATTGAGCCACTATAAAACGAAACACTAACGTTGCACCCGTAAGTCATATGCGTCTCGCTCTTAGTTTGCCGTTGCCGCTTATTAGAACCATTCTACTAATTGGAGTTCTTGAAAGACATGGCAGGAAGTTTATCAAATGTTGCCACTAGAACCGAACTTGTCCTTTGTCCCCTTGTCCCACTTTTTCAAAGAAGTCATCTAAAAAGGTTTAGGATTCTATAGCAGCTTATGCTATTCAATGTGCCAACTACTCCAAATGGAGGTTTATCACCACAAAGAACATATATGAGGAGATACGAGAAATAATAGATGAACACCTTTCCTTTGTGAAATGGCTTGTGAATGGCGGCATGAAATAACATTTGATGATGAACCAGATGTTCTGAAAGGTGGTAATTGGCGTTGGGCAGTAGACAAGCCCAGTATTCCTCAAGCTCCTCTTGGCAACGAATTCTACAAATCAGAGCTAAAAGCGGCACAAAACATGTTGTGTATTATGTTGCTTCACCATGCGAGCGATTACGTAGAAGTTTAGAGTTACCTGAATGAACGTCTTCAATGTGAATGGCAGGGTGAACAACGTCACAGTTCTCATTTCAAATTCTAGCACCAATACAGGAAAATTACATAAGAAAGCATCGTGTTCGTTCTACTTCTTTGTACTACGGGACTGACATTGTGATGCCAATGCTACCAATCCCATATCTTAGATTTCTCTAGACCAGAATAGAGATTTGCACTTTGGTGAGGAAGGGAGCTCAACTTTAGATGTTAAAGCACCCGTTGAAAGTTAAGGTTGGCGTGTCAATAATACCTAGTGCAAGCAGCCCGTGTTAATACCATAGTTTGTAGACTCTGCATAAATCTAGTTCATAGTATAGCATGTAACTTATACGATGTATTAGTTGGTTCTCTACTTTTCTATCCTAAATACTTTTAGGGAAACTATTCAGGTTCCGTCGTCCTACTGTCATAGTAATTTATATTGAGCTTCAATTTTTGTTAATGAATTGGATGCACTGAAATTTCAGTCCCATCTATATATAAAAAAAAAAAAAGTAGAAGAAAGTTTATCAAATGTTGCCATTATATTTTCTCTCGCATTATAGTCGAGTCATATCCATCTTGTTCTCAGTCTGCCTCTGACGTCTTACTGGAATGGTTCCGCCAATTGGAGTTCTTGAAAGAAATGGAAGGAAGTTTATCAAATGTTGCTAATGGAATCCTACTTTCTAAGAAGACATCTAAAAGGGTTTGATATTCTATGGCAGCTTATGTTGTTGGGCGTGCCAACTACTTAAAATAGAGGTTTATCTCCCACAAAGGAGAAATGTGAGATTAGAGAAACAATAGCGGAACAACCTTTCCTTCGTGAAATGGCAGCATGAAATAACATGTGATGATGAACCAGATCTTGTGGAAGATGGTAGCTTGTGTTGGGCAATAGACAAGCCCAGTATTCCTCAACCTCCTCTTAGCTGGCAATGGATTTTACAAATTTGAGCTAAAAAGGAGGCACAATATGCTAACGTGTATTATGTCGCTCTACCAAGTGAGCGATTAAAAGTTTAGAAAGAATGCCATGGTAATGTTATAGTTCTCATTTCAAATTCCAGCACCAATAGAGGAAAATTACATATGAAAGCTTCGTGCTCGTTCTACTTCTTCATATGACATGAGTGACATTGTGATGCCCGTTGCTGCCAATACCATATCTTGGATTTCTCAAGAGCAGATCAGAGATTTGCACTTTGGTGAAGAAGGGAACTCTACTTCAGATGTTGAGGACATGCTCAATGTTGAGGTTGATGTGTCAATAATCCCTTGTGTAGGCAGCCCATGTCGATATCATAGTGTACAACATATGCAAAAATCTATTTCATAATGTATACGATGTATTAGTTGGTTTTTTGTCCTAAATATTTTTAAGAAAAC